>JAVDOI010000003.1:874459-1474459 GCA_032191485.1 Leptoclinus maculatus | reverse complement strand
ACTATTACACCTAACCCCCAACTAAAAATGAGTTCATACATTGTTGTAGGACTTTTTTGTTGGTTGTTGAGTCCCTCACAAACCTGTTAAAGGCTAAGACCAAATATGTTTGGTCCTCAGAGTTCCAAAAAGCTTTTGAGAGTGATAAAGCCCTTATTTGTAATGCTCCTGTTTTGTCTGCTCCACAGTGGGAGAAACCTTTTAAACTGGGGAAAGCTTCAGTGTGATAAATTGTAGGTGAAGATGAAACAATAGATATGTTGTGTACTTCTAAGACCTTAAAGCTTCTGTCAGTGAGGCAAGATTTAACATGAATGTACTGAGACTGCTGTGCTATATTTCTTTTTTTGTCACATTATTTAAAGAGTTGCATCTGCTGGTGCTCAACTGCTCATTTCTATTGGGGTTGTAATTAAGTCAGAATAATGTACTGAATGCACATGATCGTATGTAGGCCTATCTATGTTAGTTGTCTTGTGAGAAACCTAAAATGTTTTTTGTAGTACCTGAGATATGAAAAATAAACTGGTATGATGTTATTTGTTATATTCTTTGTCACCTATTTGATTTCTTTATGGCATGGACAGGGGAGGCAGGCAACACAGTTACCATGGTTACCATGGTTCTTAGGTCTGAGTTAGCCTGGGGGTTCGGTCTCAAGTGTTTTGAGTTAGTTCGTTTTTATTTTTGTGCAACACAATTTACATTAGACTAATCTATGAGCAACACTTTACCCCTTTCTTTGTTCCATGCAGTGTTCTAACCAGAGGCGGATTCGCGAGAGTTACCCAAATTTGGGATAGACAGTAACGGCTCCAGCACCCTCTGCCTTGGTCCCTTGTCGAATGTGTGTGTGTGTTGCAGGTCTTTGGTTGGGTCAAGCTGAAGTACCATTGCGGTATCGGGTTATTTAATCCCTTCACCACTCACCAAGCTTTCATACTGAACACTCTGTATTCATACGCTTTCATCACTGATACTGACTTTCACAGCTCATTGCACTTAGTAGTGCTGAAAACATGCCTGTTCAGAACGGGTCGAGTGCTTGGCCTGTGATGTTGCTGCTTACAGCTCTCTGGAGAAACAAACAACTTCCCCCTCAACACTGCGCTTCCTTGGGTTCTGAGCAATACACTTGTCATGGCATAGTTGCATCACACACCCAAGTTGCAGCTACTCTCGGTCAGAAACACCGGTGAAAAAACACCAGGGGCAGAATTAACCTAACAAAGGTAGCAACCTGGGCCTAGGGCCCCAACTAAAAGGGCCTCTTTCTATAGATTTATTATGATGTGTAGATATGCAAAATATTACTTCTAACTTATTGGACCCCAAAATAACATACAATAGGTGTGTGAGTAAGGCTGTTTACTACTTACTGTGTACTTGTACTTCAGAGGAAAAAAATCAAAGTACTATAATTAATCGACAGAGAAATTTACAGATTTGGCTCACAAAATATAACAATTAAATTAGATGAATTATTATTCACTAAACTATCCAGCATCATATTAGATGCCAATACCAATATCCACAGTTAGAGAAAGGGTGAAAAGTAAAGGAAATCAGCATCGGCCTGGGACCCTCAGAGAACTAAATCCGTCCCTGGAAAACACACCGATGTCTGGGTTACTCCCGGTCAGAAACATGAAATACACTTTTCCACTTTTTCAGTAAACTGCAGTCTGCCGAGCTGTGGTCTGCCCGCTGCGGACGACACGCTGGTCTGCAGAGTTCTGAAGCTCCGCCCCTGCTGCTGAACAGAGCGCTGTTCGCCCGTTTATTCAAAGTGTATTAACATTGACATTAGAAGTGTCTAAATTGCACCAACACCGACAAAAGCACTGCCTTGGGTCCCCAGTAATACACCTGTCAGGTGTGAAGTAGATCAGATGAGGCCTTGTTAGCCTTAAGCTGTTTACACATCATCAGCAGCAGAATTGCTTTGCTCTGACTGGACACAGTGCACCAACAACACCTTTTTTATACTTCTCCACTGCACCGAGTTACCAAAGCTCCTTTATAGCTGACCTTTTGAAGAACATAGAAAAAACTAAAGAGAAAGAGTATCTGTGTTTCCAGAGATGTAATATCTCATTCAAAAGATAAGTCTGAAGTTATAATGTGTCTTATTTCAAGACTTCTAATTCTCTGTGGATTGGTGACTATGAGCGATTTAATCTATTGTTAATATAGAAATGGTGATTAGTGCAGCTTTCATAGTTTTTGGCAGCAGTGGAAGAGATAGATCAGTCCTCACACAAGACTTGTTAGTTGACATTCGTTTTTGGTTTGGTCTTTTCATGGGATTTTTGACGAAATATAACCAGACCAAAATTGTATTTGTTTCCTTTAATTGAGGAGACATTGTACATGACAAATCAAGTCACTGAACTATTGTGTTGACAATGCATAACACATGTACATCTATTCACTAAGTTAATCACATATTCATTACAAATGTACATACATGTACGTTCACAAGCAACATGAAATGAATCACAAAAATAAATGGTGTGATGATACAGATAACGAATGTATACCCAGGTGTATATATAGGACATAAGGACATTGGTGTGCTATGGTATAGCCAAAACTTTCAAATTAAATTTGATTGCAGTTTACTAAAATTATATTTTTTAACCTCGATTTAAACCTCCTGTAATCGTATTATAATTGAACCCTTTCTTTACCCTGACCCTCCCACCCGTTTATTTAAATAATATTCATTTTTCACATTCACACACTAATTAGGGCCCGAGCGGCCGACAACGTCGGGCCTGCGAAGGCCCTATTGTAATTGTAAGGGTTTTTATTATTAGGGCCCGAGCGGCCGACAACGTCGGGCCTGCGAAGGCCCTATTGTAATTGATAGGATTATTATTATTCTGATATATATTTTTCTGGGGATGGAGCTTGTAGGGGCACTTGCCATGCATGAAAACTCACCAATTTTGCACACCTGTCAGATCTGGTGTAGAAACTCTGAGGTGAAAAATTCCATATTTGTGTGTAAAAAAATGACTCTCTAGCGCCCCCTACAAAACAGTTTGGCCACGCCCCTCGGCCAGTATGTCCGATTTACTTGAAATTCAACACACATGTCCCAATCCGCTAGATCTAAAAAAAAGCCTCTCAGACCCCTAAGCTCCGCCTACTTAGATTTTCCGCCATCTTGAATTTAGTGAAAAACACATTCTTGCAAACTCCTCCTACACGCTGGGTCCGATTACTACAGAATTGTCTATGGATCATTAATGGACCTATGTCATCTCAAATTATCAAAAGCTTTTTGATATCTCATAGCGTTTACAAGATATAGACCAATAAACTTCTTAGGGGCGTGGCATAATATCAATACACATAACTTCTCAACCATTTGTCCTAAATTCCCAAAATCTTCAACATATGTGCACATCGCATCCTGTAACATCCCCTACAAATCCTTTTGCATTCGACTGCTAGGGGGCGCTACAGTAAACCCGCAAAGTTGTGCTTTTTGTCACTTTTTGCATTTTTCAGCCTTCGCACTTCAACGAACTCCTCCTACACATTTTATGCGATCAACGTAAAATTTTGTCAGGATGCTCTTAAGACCTTTGTGATTAAAAATTATCAAAATCGTGAGTTTTCATCGAAGAACCTGGACGTGGCGTTGCGGCCATTTTGCCTCATTGTTTATGAAAAAGGAAGTTGTTATAACTCCAAGGTACATTATCCAATCCACACAATACTTCTCATGCATGATGCTACTTCAAGCCTGAACAGATTTCAGTTGAAAAAAATGCAATAACTCATAGCGCCGCCTACTGGCTAAAGGAAATGTAAAATTTTATACTTTTCTTTACTCCTCTTAGCCAGGTGACCTTATGAGTCTCAAATTTTGTAAGGATAGCCTCAAGACATTGATGAAAAATCGCCATGAAAAATTTTGAGTTTTCGTTGAACGCTGTTGCCGTGGCGACGCGTCGTACGCCATGAAAAAGGAAACTGATGGTTTATTAGCTTAGGATGCTCAATAATTCATAAAACTTTGTAGATCTGTCAAAGGCATTGAAAGGAATATTCTATATGATTTTTGGCTTTGGCCGTTTTAAATTGCCTCTGTAGCGCCCCCTACAATATTTCAAAAGGAAGCTGATGGTTTAGTGGCTTAGGATGCTCATAAACTCATGAAACTTTGTACATCTGTCAAAGGCATTGGAAGGAATATTCTATATGAGTTTTGCCTTTTGTCGTTTTAAATTGCCTCTGTAGCGCCCCCTACAATATTTCAAAAGGAAGCTGATGGTTTAGTAGCTTAGGATGCTCATAAACTCATGAAACTTTGTACATCTGTCAAAGGCATTGGAAGGAATATTCTATATGAGTTTTGGCTTTGGCCGTTTTAAATTGCCTCTGTAGCGCCCCCTACAATATTTAAAAAGGAAGCTGGTGGTTTAGTGGCTTAGGATGCTCAAAAACTCATGAAACTTTGTAGATGTGTCAAAGGCATTGGAACAAATATTTTTTATGATTTTTGGCCTTGGCCGTTTTAAATTGCCTCTGTAGCGCCCCCTACAATATTTCAAAAGAGCAGCCCCAGCGCTACGTTTGAGCTGCATGTATTAAACTTTGTAGTCACGTGTATCCTATGGAGACTTAAAAATAAGTCTCTTGGAACCATGCTCTAAACCCTACCGGAAGTCCACCACTTTGATTTATGTGTGAATTTTCCCTTGATTTTGGACAATTTATAGGCGCTACACTTTAACAAACTCCTCCTAGGGACTTTGTCTGATCCTCTTCAAATTTTGTCAGTACAGTCTCAAGACCATTGTGATTAAAAATTATCAAAAGCTTTACGTTTAACGGCACGGCTTAGCCGTAGCGGGCGGCTACTTTGAGTGATTCCCCGTGAAAAAAGCTGATGTAACTCAGCTGGACTTGTTCCAAACGGTCCCAAACTTCACACGCTTGATAACACTCACTGCCCGAGGATGCTACAAGCTAATTTTCACTAGTACTCACAGCGCCACCTGCCGGCGAAAGGAAATCTGCATTTTGTGACAAACGCCATCCGATTTACGCGACTTTTACACAACGTGGTTTACGTTTGACACAGAGCTACACAATGCACGTGTTCCGTAGCACCAGGCAGCAGATACGGGAAGCACCGGACTGTTTGCAAAGCATCATCTCCAGCATCAGGCGGTCCACGCGGGATCAAAAACATCTCACTCGCAGACGCGCCGGCCGACGGTCACGCGCGTTCTCGGACACGCAGGAGGGAGTCCCGCCGGCAACCCCGACGCGCGGAGGATGCGAGGGCCCGTTCATCGCTGCTCGCAGCTTTAATTATGATTTTTATTTTTATCATTTGGGGACTTTTTCGGGGTACTTCCCATGCATGAAAACTCACAACATTTTGGGGACTTGTCAGGTCTGGCTGAACTTAGAGTCTGAAAAAGAATGCATTTTTCTGTGTAAAAAATGGCTCTCTAGCGCCCCCTACAAATCGTACCGGCGACGCCCCTCGGCAAGTATGACCGATTTATTTGAAATTCAACACACATGTCCAAATCCGCTAGATCTAAAAAAAAGCCTCTCAGACCCCTAAGCTCCGCCTACTTACATTTTCCGCCATCTTGAATTTAGTGAAAAACACATTCTTGCGAACTCCTCCTACACGCTGAGTCCGATTACTACAGAATTTTCTATGGATCATTAATGGACCTATGTCATCTGAAATTATCAAAAGCTTTTTGATATCTCTTAGCGTTTACAAGATATGGACCAATAAACTTCTTAGGGGCGTGGCATAATATCAATACACATAACTTCTCAACCATTTGTCCTAAATTCCCCAAATCTTCAGCATATGTGCACATCGCATCCTGTAACATACCCAGAGAATTTATTTGTATTCGACTGCTAGGGGGCGCTACAGTAAACCTGCAAAATTGTGCTTTTTGTCACTTTTTGCATTTTTCAGCCTTCGCACTTCAACGAACTCCTCCTACAGATTTTATGCGATCAACGTAAAATTTGGTCAGGATGCTCTTAAGACCTTTGTGATTAAAAATTATCAAAATCGTGAGTTTTCATCGAAGAACCTTGACGTGGCGTTGCGGCCATTTTGCCTCATTGTTTATGAAAAAGGAAGTCGTTATAACTCCAAGGTACATTATCCAATCCACACAAAACTTCTCATGCATGATGCTACTTCAAGCCTGAACAGATTTCAGTTGAACAAAATGCAATAATTCATAGCGCCGCCTACTGGCTAAAGGAAATGTAAAATTTTATACTTTTCTTTACTCCTCTTAGCCAGGTGACCTTATGAGTCTCAAATTTTGTAAGGATAGCCTCAAGACATTGATGAAAAATCGCCATGAAAAATTTTGAGTTTTCGCTGAACGCTGTTGCCGTGGCGACGCGTCGTACGCCATGAAAAAGGAAGCTGATGGTTTATTAGCTTAGGATGCTCAATAATTCATAAAACTTTGTACATCTGTCAAAGGCATTGAAAGGAATATTCTATATGAGTTTTGGCTTTGGCCGTTTTATATTGCCTCTGTAGCGCCCCCTACAATATTTAAAAAGGAAGCTGATGGTTTATTAGCTTAGGATGCTCAAAAACTCATAAAACTTTGTACATCTGTCAAAGGCATTGAAAGGAATATTCTGTATGATTTTTGGCTTTGGCCGTTTTAAATTGCCTCTGTAGCGCCCCCTACAATATTTAAAAAGGAAGCTGATGGATTAGTGGCTTAGGATGCTCAAAAACTCATGAAACTTTGTAGATGTGTCAAAGGCATTGTGACAAATATTTTGTATGATTTCTGGCCTTGGCCGTTTTAAATTGCCTCTGTAGCGCCCCCTACAATATTTCAAAAGAGCAGCCCCAGCGCTATGTTTGAGCTGCATGTATGAAACTTTGTAGTTACGTGTATCCTATGGACACTTAAAAATAAGTCTCTTGGTACCATGCTCTAAACCCTACCGGAAGTCCGCCACTTTGATTTATGTGTGAATTTTCCCTTGATTTTGGACAATTTATAGGCGCTACACTTTAACGAACTCCTCCTAGGGACTTTGTCTGATCCTCTTCACATTTTGTCAGTACAGTCTCAAGACCGTTGTGATTAAAAATTATCAAAAGCTTTACGTTTAACGGCACGGCTTAGCCGTAGCGGGCGGCTACTTTGAGTGATTCCCCGTGAAAAAAGCTGATGTAACTCAGCTGGACTTGTTCCAAACGGTCCCAAACTTCACACGCTTGATAACACTCACTGCCCGAGGATGTCTACAAGCTAATTTTCACTAGTACTCACAGCGCCACCTGCCGGCGAAAGGAAATCTGCATTTTGTGACAAACGCCATCCGATTAACACGACTTTCACACAACGTGGTTTACGTTTGACAGAGAGCTACACAATGCACGTGTTCCGTAGCACCAGGCAGCTGATACGGGAAGCACCGGACTGTTTGCAAAGCATCGTTTCCAGCATCAGGCGGTCCACGCGGGATCAAAGACGTCTCGCTCGCAGACGCGCCGGCCGACGGTCGCGCGCGTTCTCGGACGCGCAGGAGGGAGTCCCGCCGGCAACCCCGACGCGCGGAGGATGCGAGGGCCCGTTCATCGCTGCTCGCAGCTTTAATTTTAACTTGCATTTGAATTCGCACTGAATTCCTGTTTTGTTAGTTCTCTCCTCAAGACGACCTTTTAAACGACCTGCTTGTTTTCTGAATGGAACTCAGATCGATCGGTGCTAGGCTAAGCTAACATTGTAGCAGCTCCATAAACTCTCAAAATAACATCATATAGGCGTCAATATGGCAGCGTTGTCATAGTTTGTACCATAAACAGTCTGTGGTTTATACACATAGTTTCGTCCGGTCTCTGTATCGTAGAGCTCTGGGTAAACACCTATGGCTGCAATATTTCTTTCCTCCGGAGAGGTCAGTGATGACAGGAGGAGAATCTCACTGCTGATAGGCTTTCACGACACAGCGTCACTCCAATTACTCGCTGGAGTTGAAAGCAAATACCCAAATGAGGCGAATTTCACATATTCGCCTCATTCGCACAATTTGAATCTACTCGCGTTCATTCACGTTTTTGCGTTGACTTTATATGTATTCACGGAGCGAGTAAAATTCACTTCGCATTTGGTGTGAACACAGTATTAGGATCAGCTCGGAACACCTCCACTCACGACTGCACCAAATGTGGATTAATCCGCTGCTGAAAATAGTTCCCAACAAATGCACTATTTCCTCCTGTGTGAGTGAGCTTTGCTAAAAACTAAAGGGACCAGCTGTTTTAGGAAATGACTGAGTCTTTAAAACAAAAAGCTGTATATCTGTGATCTTCAGTGGGAACCGATGGGCTTGTACCAGAGAGTGTTACATTTGCTGACAGTTATACAAAATATTGACTACCACCTGCTTCATTCGTTAAGTGCATGATAATTAACAAATAAAGGAGGGACAACTTTGCAACAATATTAACATTTGTCAACAATATTTCATTGACTGCCATTTAAATGATGTATGTTGACTTCATGGAGTGTGTGTGTGTGTTTGTGTAGTGCTTTTCAATGACAATAAACACTCGTCCACAGACATTTATGAAACGATATGTGCGTATAATTACACTTCAGTGTCTTGCTCAGGGACACTCTGTTAAGAGGAGATGGGAATCAAACCAACAGCAGCCATCACGTACGCACCAGTCCAAATACTAACTCTCTGGTGGATGATTCTGCTCAGGGCTGCAGAAAGGCTCCCGTAAAGATGGGGGTTGTCTTTAAACTGCTCCACCATGTCCCTGAGTTGAGTGAAACGTGATTCCTGATGAGGCTTTTATTTACAAGAGGGAGGAATAATCTGCCTCTCTTGTTGTGTCATGCCAGGCTGCACATAATCCGTGTGTGTGTGCGCGTGTGCGTGTGTGTGCGTGTGTGTGAGTGTTTCCCCCCTAGCCTGTAGGCTACAGATGTTCAGCCTCTCTCTCTCTCTCTCTCTCTCTCTCTCTCTCTCTCTCTCTCTCTCGTGAGGATAAGTGCACACAGTGTATAGAATCGCGCAAACAGGCGCGTTCCTCTCCTGCAGCCGCGCGGCAGAGAGTCTGATGCCATGAGCGAGGACGCGTCCATCCTCTGCTGAGAAACCATGCGCTGCCGGCCGAGCCCTGCTGGAATGAACCGACCGAGAGGGGCTTTCAAGGGACTCACTTGAGGATTAGCGCCGCCAAAATGCCTTATTTGACCAAACCTGTGATTTTACTTCTGTGTCTGGTTGTAACTGCCGAATGCCGTAAGCACAGCCACCGGGTGCGGAGATGGACCGGCACTGTGGAGACCCAGAAACATGGCACGTAAGTGAAAGACACATTTAGGATCAACGCGTTTTAGAGATGTGCAGAGATGTGTAGATACCACGGAGATACAGATACAAGTTTTAATTGAATTGACATCATCACTAAATCTGTCAGGTAATAGTCAGTAGGTAAGTGGACATTGTTGAACTGATGCTTGAGAGTAGTGGAGCTCATGGATCACTTGTCATATCATTTAGAATGATATACATTTCCCCTAATTATGAATAGAAAATAACAGTTACAAGCAACAGAAGTCAATTGATGGAGCCAAATCACCTGCAGATATTCAAAAATGCATTGTGAAGTATATGTTGGGTGAAATGTGTGTTTTATCAAAATGGTATAAAACCAATTTTAAAATGCAACTTTCTTGACACCTTATTTAAATTTTTCTTAGTGTTATTTTAGCCATAAAATTATGTTTTTCTTTCCTGGTTTGGTTAAAAAAAAAAAGCAACAGTGTTGCAGAAATAAGGTGTGTCAGAAGGGGATCTCCTTGGCTTTATTGCAGAATGATGACATCTTGGTAATGGGCATGCAACAGTTTGTGTATGTTAGCAGGATTGTTTGCAAAAGTACTATTTATTGATTCATATATCACATAGAAGGAGTGGAAATCGTAAAAAAGGTTCAAATGAGGCAAATTCAAATGGCATGGACTGTATTTTAAATGGTTAACGGACTGCAGTTTTTTCAGTGCTCTGCCGAGCATTCACCCACACAGTCATACACTGATGGTGGGGGAGCTGCATGCGAGACTCTGAGGTTCAGAAGGACACTTTGTCATCGTCTCCGAGACCTCTCCAGATTATTATGTTAATAGAACCAGACAGAGGGCCTCTTGTGGCTGTGGGAAATGTGACATTGATGCTGACATCGAGCCTCAAAACCTTGAAGGGTGGAGGCCAGGGTTGATGACTGGACCTGGAATTGCCTGGTCTTTAAAACAATAAATTCCCAAAGAACAAAACTGCATTGCCAAATAAGTTTCGAGGGAACCGTGTTTTACATTTGTTTTTGACATATCACGAATACGTTTCGGATCAAAGTCCGCAGTTGGATGGTCAATAAACTGTCACCCAGGAGACCTCAGTTTGAGTCCGTGTGAAACTAAAAGTCAACATTGACTCACTTTAATTTACTTCTGTAACTTAAATACCGTAACAAACATATATTTTAAGCGAAACTATGACATTTTTACGAAACATAACCAAGTAGCTCTGTTTCCTAATCATAATCAAGTTATTTTTTGTTGCGCTTTCGTTTTGTTTTAATTCAAGCGTGTTTAAAACTGGGATCGTAATCTGGAAGAAAATACGTTTCCGTTGTAAACATAATTGAGAATGCAGTTTGGTGTGAATAGGAATGTAATTTTGTAGGAGACAGGGTTGCACTCTAATGTTGGACAGCACTGCTCTAGCTTCTACCAATAGTCAGCTTTGGTTTCTCATCACATGTCCACTTCCCTAGTAAGGTTTTTCTTTTTATATGATTCCTATTGTTGTATGCTGTAACAGACGTATTTGCTTTGGGAGTATGGAGCCAAATCCTGGCCAATAGTTTTGATCATTTGAAAAAAACAATTGAACCCGAAAGCTCAAGTTTTGGTCTTGAACATTGAAAAATACAGCAATGTATTCAAACTAAAAATAAGTGAATGAAAAGTTTTTTGGGGTTGAATATAATTTTGATTCAGTTCTGGAATTGTTTTGAATAAAATATTTATACTTTCATATATATTTTGATATTTGAGGTCTTGTATTTTTCACATTCAGATCGTAATTTTTTCAGTTTCAGACTTTTGGCCTTGATCTGGCGTGGGGGGTGTGGCTGATTCAATTAGTCTTTCCTTATACCCAGATCGGACGACCGATTTGCACGTCAGGACCGCTACGGGCCTCCACCAGAGTTTCCCCCAGCCATAGTTCACTGTCTTTTGGGTCACCGAGTTGAATCCCCCGACATCAATAGAATTATTAATGTCAGTAAGATTATTAACGATTATTAATAATAATGGGGCACCACCCTGCGAACAGGGACCAATAACCAAACGATAAACTAAGTCTCATAATTAGTGTTCACTCACAATGTCAATAGTCTGAGAACTATTATACATTCAGAGTGAAAGTGAAGGTTTAAGTATGAGCAACAGACCATATCAGATATTATCACAATACATGCACAAAGTAATCACAGACAGCTGCTCTTTAAAATATAACAGAGTTTATTAAGTTCCAATAATAATGATCTAATCAACTAATATCTAAAACTAACAACAACTATACACTCAAAAAAATAATTCATTGGATGAACACAATTAAATTGTGTGCAGGTTTTCCACACAATATATATACATAAACCCAACTTAAATTAAGAACATCCATGCAATACAATTTAATTGAGTTAGTCCGACTCATTTTTATCAAATGCAGTCTAAATAAAAAAATACCATTAACGAAATGAAATTGAATTGAGTTAGTCCAACTCATTTTTATCAAATGCAGTCTAAATAAAAAAATACCATTAACGAAATGAAATTGAATTGAGTTAGTCCAACTCATTTTTATCAAATGCAGTCTAAATAAAAAAATACCATTAACGAAATGAAATTGAATTGAGTTAGTCCAACTCAATATTATACAATTCATTGGAAATGAATTAATCAGGTAAAAACCTTTTTTCTATTTGTTCCCCAATTAAGACACACATGAGCCAAAACCTAGTTCAGGTGTTTTTATTGAAGTTTAAAATAGTCTTTTTAAATACAACAAATAAACAAACTGTCTAGGAAATTAACAAACAACTGCAAGAATTATCTAGAGTGCAACTTGTGCTGTTAAATCTTTAAATTATTGACAACAAACCTGTACAACATTTAACATCACTACACAGAGCAAGGTATTACCTTTTTTTAAAAGAACATTTTATGTGTAGTTATTAGGGTAGTACCCTGGAAACAGTACTCCTGTAACAGCTCAGCAAAAAATTTAAATGAGGAAAAATAAAGACCCAGCTATCCCAAATTGTGCAGTGCCACAAACAACAAAGATGCACTGCACTCAAGGTGGAGGCTTTGAACTGCTCTCCAAAGGGATATAGTTTTAGGTTTTGATATACAAGAGTTTAATGCACGAAGTGAAGTCATTGATTGTCCTGAACTTGTCACCGTGTGTTCACCCTCATGCAAACAACTTGATTTTTAGCTGCTGTATCCTTGCATTCAGCTTGTGCCCATCCAAGTTCATGATTATCTTCTGGAGAAACTCAAAGGTGTATTTGAGGTTGTCCGGAAAGCTGAGATCGAGTGCATAAATGAATCCAAACAGCATGATGATTGCCATGACGACACCGTCTATATTGTTCAGGATTTGAATGCCTTCGATCACAATTCCCACGTCCTCTGGCTCCCCATCTCTTCTGATCGTGTAAATCCCCATGACAGTGTCTGCAATGTCCCTCTCTGCATCCTCAGGGGCGGAGGCCTGAACAACAACAAAAACACAGAACACTTGTGTTAAGTAAAACCCAAAACAGAAATATATATATATATATATGCATTATTTAATAAGCATTCTTAAATCATCAACAGCAGATTCAAACTTACCAGATACTCCTTGAAGAAAGAGTCTGGATCTTCATTAAGATAGATGACCAGGCTTCTCAGGATGCACTCCCTCCTGGTGTTAATGTTGTCACACTGAAACAAGGGCAACAAATCAAGAAAGAAATTAGGTAAATGTGGGTGCGACGGTGGCACAGGGTGGAGAGCAGGTTGTCTGAAGTCCAGAGGGTTATATCTGTTGAAGTGTCCCTGAACACCTAACCCCTAAATGCCCCCAACTGGCTGTTGCCTGTCATGAATTTCATATTCATTGGCGTGTGTGTGCGTGTGTGTATGAATTAAATGCAAACACTGTAAAGCGCTTTGGATAAAAGCACTATATAAGCAGGCCATTTACCATTCATCAAATGTGTTTAAATTAAAAGATATAGATAAGAAAATGTTACAATAACCAACCTAATTCAGTGAAAAGGATGTTCTATGCATTTGTACTAACCGAATCATTGATTGCCAGGACATCTTTAATCTTTTTCCCCTTCACACCTCCGTTGCTGTTGAAGATCTGTATCAGCTTGTCTGAAAAGTGGTCCAGCTGTGACAAGAACGTAGACTGTAATGGCTTGGTGGTGATCCGCAAGAACTCTGCATTCACCTGAATATTATTAACAAAAAAAAAAAAAATACATCAAATTGTTACTTGTTTATTATAGTTACTACCATATATGGATGTAGGATTAACTAGTAAATTCAAATTGCAATTGTGCAGTCAATAATCATCAAAATGGTCAACACATGCAAACATACACATTTACTTACTTCACTTTGCTGGAACAAGGCAGGCCATCTGTCTTTGAAATCTTCTATCATGGGCCTCTGCTCTATGATCTCTAGTCGCCTGTGTGAGAAGGTTTTTTCCATTTTGGCTTTTATCACCACTTCATTGTTCCGCTTTTTCAGTTCTGACAATAAAGCAATTCTCTCGTTCTCCAAGGTTTCTGTTGTTTCGCCTTTTGGGTGCAGCGGAAGGTAGTTCACTTCAGCCTTTCTTGGTTTCTTGATGTTGGCTGCAGCTTTGCCTTGGCCTTTTCGTTTGTGCGTCAAGGAGTTCACACGGATTTCAGGGTGTCCAAGCCGCCCAAGCTTTGTTCGATAGTTTTGCATTTTGTACTTAAGTGACTGTTTCCATCCCCAAAATCCTGTCGTGGTTCCCAGCTGGCACAAACAAGGATGGGCCCTCGTCAAAGCTGCTGCTACTTCTTCACATTGATAGTCTTTTGGGTATTTTGTGTATTTCATCATTTCTTGGGCTAGGCCACCAAGGATGACTCCTTTCAGCTGTGGGGCAGGGCTGAAGTGTGTTCCATTTGTTGAAAACTCTGTATTCCTTTGTTGTAGCTCAAATTCAGCATCGTAGGTGAATTTAGGGACTACAAAGACTTTGGGCCATGAGTACAATAGTGAGGGCTGAGTATCTGGGGATGAACGTGGTGTGGATGTGTACAGCGTATCAGCGCTACAGGATGAAGCTATTGATGAAGAAGGGGTTTGAGGCTCTGGGCCAGTGCTAATAGAGGTCTCACCAGATGAGTCTACTGTGTACAAAGTGATGAAGGGTTCCACAGGTGACAATATAGGAGAGTAAATTACTTTCAGTGTGCCTTTATGTTCGATTTCAGACACCGAAGTAAGGTTCATGAACTCGTTAAAGTCAGCATCCATGTATTGCAAACGAAAGTCCTCTTTCAATTGAAAGAATGTCTTTATTACCATATGCAGCTCTTCCACTGTTGCTGGAATTCCAGAATCCAAGGCTAATTTTCTTGAGTCAGACTCATCACCAAAGATGATCCGCAGTACAGCCGAACCTGCCATTATGGAACACCTTTAATCTACAGGAGAAACAAGGAACCAATATATTAGTTATATTTGAGATGATAATAAATATAATTTTTGAGAATTTGTCAGACTATTTGGCCTAAAGATGACACTAACCTTTAATGATGACGAATCTTTTCAACATCGCCATCCTCAAACCCCCAACCATGTACTCCACAAGGGGGTATGGGTCCACCAAGTCACCAAGCTCAATTAGGGCAATCTCTCCAGTGGCTGAGGCAGACAGCTCAAATCCACCATAATGCTCCCTATACCATGAACATACATCTTTTACAAGAAAACCTAACTTTTCCTTAAGAATGCACATTTGAATGATCTTATGAAATTTAGGCAGTCCATCTTCAGATCCATGTACAATAAGCATCCCCTCACTGTAACATATACCACTGCAAGACACGTTTTTTGCCATATGAACCTCAGTCACATCGGGGTATCTCTGCTTCAGTGTAGAGACTACTCTCTCATTAAGGACATCAACAGGCATGATTGAGACATTTGTGACCTCCAAGGATGACTTTTTGAGACTGGAGGAATGTGTGTGGTAGGCAAGCATGAACTGGTGTTTAACAGCTAGTGACCGTGGTATATTCTTAAAGCAATTGGTGTGACGTGCAACCTGCTTGAAGAAGCTATGTTTAGCCTCAAATCTCATCGTCCAAAGTGCAATTACAGGTCCGAAGCAACGAATCATTTGCGGATAGTGCTCTAAATAGTGATGTTTCGGTAGGAGCTTAACTTGTGGGAAGAGTTCTAGATAGCGCTGTCTGTGATCATAGATCTTGGCCTCCAGATACACAATGGTCTCTTCTGTGTGAACAGGGGTCACACAGAAGAGACCATTGTGTATCTGGAGGCCAAGATCAACTCAACTATGTCCTTGAGATCTAGAATCACCTGCCATGCTGGCTCCTCTTCTGGCAAAATGTGCCCAATCACAAAGGGAAGCAATCTTAGCAATGTCCAATTTTCATGTGCATTGCCATCAATAGTGTTGCGAGATGTGAAAGAACGTGGTATGGCATGAGGACGATTGGTTTTGTCCCCCCATTTGTATGGAAATGTCTGGATCAGTGTGTTAAGGCCATCAAGGGTGAAGAATTTTTTGGAGATCAATACACTAATACAGCGTGCAAGTTCAACTGGAACAACACCCTCAAAGAGATCGTGCACAATGTCAGGAGGATAACCAGTGCTGACATGAAAATACGAAAGGTGCTCTGTTAAAACACACTGTTTTTTTACACCACAGCAAATGGTTGCATTCTCTTGAGCAGACTGGACTTGAAGATCATGGATGTCTCTTGTTCTAAGTTGGAAAGCACCTGATTTGACATCCTTAGTCTGAAATTCAGATTTATCTCCAGTACAAAACCTGCATATTGACCCACCAGAAAAACTCTCAACAAATCCACCTATCCCATGGGCTCCAAGATTGTCAGCTATTACACACTGGACAGAACCTTTCACAAACTGACCAAGTTGAGAAATAAAAACACCGTGCTGTTCTAATATGCTCAAGTCTTGCAAGAGAGGCTCCAACACTTTCCCATAGCCATAGGCCTTGATATCATCATATTTGGATAGAACAGCTAAGTAGATTGAGTTTAGTGTTGAATGGGAACCTGGTGGCAAATTGCCCAAAACCCAGTAGACACCACAGAGTTTGTGCTTCTTCCGAGATGTCCCAAGAGGGTTACAAATCTCAAAATCATCTACATAAAGATTGACTGCTATTCTCAAACCTTCACCTGACAGAAAAGGGTTTTGTTTATAGTACTCACCGTCTCTTATGGTTCTGTACTCTTGGGGACAAGACAATAGCTGGTCTTGTATTGTTGGAGTTTTAAGATGTTCAATGACACCTTTACGAGAGAGTAAATGTTGCAAAGATTGTAACAGAGGGATGTATTGATATGTCCTATTCCTCTGGGCATCTAGAATGTACTCAACCGGCTCTA
This sequence comes from Leptoclinus maculatus, assembly GCA_032191485.1. Taxonomy (NCBI): domain Eukaryota; kingdom Metazoa; phylum Chordata; class Actinopteri; order Perciformes; family Stichaeidae; genus Leptoclinus; species Leptoclinus maculatus. Next base: position 1,457,676 of record JAVDOI010000003.1, on the reverse strand, counting down.
AAACACCAAAATGGGAAGTATAGTACCGTTTACGTTTATATGCAGTAGCAAGAGGGCCATCTGTTGCAATAGCTATTCCCAACGGATTAGATTTGCATAGAACAGTGGAAAGCTCTTCAACTACTGACTCTTCCACTTGTAGTTTATGACTTTGGAATACATCAGCAACAATAGCTTTTGTGATAGGCAAAGCTTCTGTACTTAATATGTAGTGAAGTTCAGAAAGGACCTCATCAATAATTGCCTTTGGAACGTGAACAATATTTTCCAACTTCAATAAAATGCACGCAATTTTCTCTTCAATCAAATTTGGCAGGTGTATCCCCGCAGCATCACCACGACTTAGCGTTTCATATTCATTATCTGTATCCTCAGACTCTGTTGGCCCAACTGCAGAACTGTCTGACTGATGAAACTGACTGTTTGTACTGACGACATTGGCTTTAAAGTCATTTAATGAATGTTGCTTGTGTTTCCTGTTTTTGTGTGTGTTGAATGTACTGTAAATATTAGTTTTAAATGTGCATCCTAGAAACATACATGTAACCGTTTCACCATGCCTGAGATGTCCATTTATGTGTTGAAAATAATCTTGTTCTGTTACAAGTTCTTTACATGAGCACACATGACACTGGAATGTAGGTACTTCTACTGGCTTTGGAGTTTGCTGTTTAGCGTGACTTCTGTATGTGTGATTGAGAAGCTTACTCCATGAAGTAAATGTACACGGACAATCTGTGTATGGACATGGATATCGATGACTCCCCCTAAAATGCCCATGAGTCTGCCTAAAATGTTGCAACAACAGATACCTGGTATTTAGCTCCAAACTGCATTCCTTACACTGCCACATATATAATCCTATAAAGGAGAACAGGAGAATTAGCACATATCACACTGAACAAATGACAATGATACAGATCAGCTTGTGCAACTATTGAGCATATAGCATTTTACTTACTATCATTTGGAGGTTGCCTCAATTATTTTAGAAATGCTGATCAAACTGCAAAAGATGAGAGAAATATATTAGAGGTGTGAAATGCTGGAATACTCAAAGTTTCATAGATAAGTCAATCTTGCTGATGAGAGGGTCCCTTAATGGTATCTACCGGGTACCACACCCAGAGAAAACATTTAGAATGGACTATCAATTTACATTTTACGACAATACTGAAGCTTCATATAACGGATCAAATCAGAAAGCATTTCAAATACATTTTACACCATAACTTTAATAAATATCAAACCGTTTGCGGTGACCAGGGAAACCGCCATTTTAAGAAACTTTACAATTAGCTAGTTATATCACTGATTATTCATTATCACATGCATCAAATTGGGTTTTTCAAAGTACAATATTCATCCGAGTAGCCACAATTAGTTCGTTTTGTTGGATTAACAGTGTCACCATAACAATAATTCATTCTCACTCCTGCCTGCATGTGCACAGCGCGAGAAGAGAAAAGACGCTGTGTAGAAATAAAATGATCGTACATCGATGCGATTCTAAAGAAAGCGCTGAATCCAGCGAGAAAGTCAGCAGAGTTGACAGGGATTGAGTGAGAGGGTTTCAGCGGTTGCTCATGATTCAAATTCATATTAGTCAGTAAAAGAAAACGTGGCTAAAGTTTATATACGTTAGCCACGTAAACTGAAATTCCACACCTGAAGTGACTGGCCTCCACCCATTATGGCGCAAGAGGAGAGGGAGAGACCCGTGGTCGACTCGTTTAACTGCTCTCCACATTGTTTTTATGTTGGCAAGGTTCATATGTACGCGCTTCGGCGCTGTACCCAAGCCATATTAATGTCAGGGCACACCCTGACCTCTGGTCGTAATGCTAACTACGTTGGCTACCTACGTCGTAATGCTAACCACGTTGGCTAACTAGGTCGTAATACCAAGCACGTGGGGTACCTACCTTGAGCACTGCCAATTCGTACTTCATTAAAACTACAGCAGAAGGCAGTTCCACAATTTGTGGTCAATATTACAAAATGCAAGTGTTATTTGACAGGGGTAGAGTACACCAAAATAAATAAAGCTACTTACCAAAGAATGGACTTTCGCCTGAGTTGGTCAATCTTGATGCAACCTGTTGCAGTTAGCAAAAAAGACGTATAGAAGCGCGAAATCTGGCACATGCGCAAAGTGTAGTCTCTTCTTCTTCTTTAAATTTGATTGGCGGATCGCAACCAACTACCGCCACCTACTGTACCGGATGTGCAGTTTCAGGGTAAAAAAGGGGAGTCTCTAATGAAACACATTTATTTTGCGTTGACACACCCTAAATAAATCTCTTAAGTGAAACTATGAAAACATTTTGTGTTACTGCTATTAAATATAAATAGGTTTATCGTTTAAATATATATATTTAAACAAAGCAAACACAATTTAAATGTGTCACATCTAAGAAGGGCTTGAATCGTTTTTTTGAGTGTACATTCATGAGCACAGTATCTAAAATCAACAAACTATGGTAAGAGGGGGGAGTACAGTGTGAGTGTGTGTGTGTGTGTGTGTGTAGGGGGGGAGGCGAGAGAACAGCTAAAACAACGTATGACGTAATCTAAAACGTGACGGCGTCTCTCGCGAGACCACAAGATAGCGAGAGACTCTAAAATGGCGGACAATAGAGATCTCGTTATCTACACGTGTCTGAAGCCGTTAGCGCACCCCGTAGCTACATTAGCTTAAAGCTACATGTGTGTGTGGGTTAGTGTAGCACCCCTTCACTCTATAGAGAGTAGACCTAGGTTACCCTTTACACTGGAGGGATGGGGTGTTTGGGTTCGGTATCTCAAGGTAGCTACCACACAGTTTGTAGTCCAAAATATTGAAAAACACGTTGTCAAACGGAGGTGACGGCAACGGCGATGAAGTCCTCGTCGAAACACACCAACCGTCCTGTCCTGTCAGCAGTGACGTCCTCTGATCCAGCGACTTAACCACTTTAACTTTAACAGAACAACTTTTCACAAAAACCCTCAAAATCTACTGATATCAAGAAATCAATGTGCCGTGATGTCCACAGTTAACAGTTTTGTTCTCTAAAACTAAACATTCAAAACAAAACGATCTACCCTCGCATTTCTCTGGCGTTCTTTATATCTATACCCCTCTCTTCTCTCTCCTCCTTCCTTCGCGGTTCCCCTTTTTTCCCGCTTCTCTCTCTTAACCCCGCCCTCTCCTTCACCTACGACCAATTAACGTAGGTGGGGCTGAATGACACCCAGAGCAACCAATCAAAACACATTGCTCAAACTGAAAACACTATCAGTGGGTTTTCCCTTTTTTTTATTCTGGTTTAACCCATGGTTTGCCGTTAATATTGTTTTAAGTTGTTTTCTTCAAAACCTAACTTATTAACCCCAGGGCTACATTAGTAAAAGAAGAGAGAAAGCAAACTAAACAAATAAATCCTCCAAAACAGATTAAGATCCTCCCCGCTGCGGTGGAGTACGGAAGATTGTTCTCTCATCTACAGAAACACAGCGGGCGATCTTTGATTCGCACAGCCGCGGTTCTGACCTCTGAACTGATGAGAAACAACTTCCGGCCTCACTAACGGTGAATTATCTCAACACGATTTCAGTAGTATGAAATACACAGTAACTTCTACACAACATTAACGATCTCGATCGTTAATCTCGGCGATTATTGAGCATACACACCACGATATAAAAATGACACAGTAACTTAACAAACAAGATAATGAACACAATAACCTAACTCTGCCCAGACTGTATTCGCCTTACTATGAGTCGATTTCGTGGCGGTCGATGTGGTCCTTCCGAGTCCTTGGCTGACTCAGGTTGCGCAGCTCCGTGCGGCGCGGTGATAAAACTCTCTGTGCGTCAGAGAATTTCTTTCTGAAGAATCCGTTTCTTCACTTCTGCAGGAAAATTGTCCACTTCCTCTCCCAGGAAGCGAAACAAAAACAAAACAAACAAATATAAATATATAAAACTGTTTAAACCTACAGGATTTTCTGTTTAAACACAGCAACGTTGCGTGCTCCCTTGCTCGACGGAGGTCGAGGGATATGCGATGCTATCAGGGCCGCAAAGCGGTTTTATAAGGCTAGTCGCCGTGAAACCGGAAGTCCCGTCTCGGTGTCCCTGGTCTCGTCCAATTAGATCGCAGTGTTGCATTTGGGTGACGGGTTCACAACTTGATGTGAACTTCTTTCTAGTGGGGGTTTGACTGCTTATCAAACCAAATCAGGCTCCAGGTTGCTCTGCAAACAGGAAGGCCTGGATTCTTTGTCTCAAAGCACATGGGCGAGGCACATGGTCAGATCCCAACAACGCCCTCTTGAACTCTCTCTTCAAAGTTCTTTTCAACTTTCCCTTAAGGTACTTGTTGACTATTGGTCTCGTGCTGGTATTTATCCGTGGATGAAGTTTACCACCCACGTTGGGCTGCATTCCCAAAAAAAACAGACTCCGAGAAGACCGGACCTGGACGGCGGGAGCCGTTAACGGCCTCACGCCATCGATCAGAAGGACTCAGGCCCCCGAGCGACACCGGGCAAGCGGTCTTCTGTACGCCACATTTCCCCAATCCGCCCGTCGGACAGGGATTCGGCGCTGGTCTCCTCCCTCTTCGCTTGCCGCTACTGAGGGAATCCTGGGGGAGGCTCACATTCTCAGGATCGAGTGCCGGTGTTACGTCCCTACTGGTTTCCAAACCTACTGGTTTCCCTACCGTGCGTATGTTGTGTTCACTTAACAGCAGCAGCTGTTTTCTGCCTCTGTCGCCAGATTCGTCACACATTCACAAACATATTGCTGGAGATCTAAAAGCCTCATATCCATTGTGGGGATTACGATTGTACAAGTGAGCACTATATCACAGCCACGTATGAAGAAATACATTGAAGAAAATATATTTATGGAAAGATCGCAACAACCTGGATTCGAACTCTGTTGAGCAAAATAGTAATAAATCCAAAGATAGTCCCGCTACGCAAACTGCCACATGCTCTTAAATAAGTTTCAGTCATTAAGTAATTTATCCATTTAGTCATACCTCGTTACTGTCCGGGGAACGTTTTGGTTTAGGTTGAACTGAAACAACTGGTTACCTGGGGCGTCTCTTCAAACACTTCCAAACATATTGATCAATGCATTTTCAAATGTATAATGTTCACGCCCAGGGTTTTCTAAATTATATTCAGACTATAATAACATTAAAAATTATGATAATAAACTTTATTTACATATTACACAGTTTAAAAAGTGCTTCACAGACGTAAAAACGAAAATACACCGTGCAAAATTCAGGATCAAGCAATCATCAGTATAAAAGGACAATGAGGTTAATACGACATTTGCTGAGTAGAAAATTATTTCATACAGCTAGCAAACAAAGAAAGCACCGATGGACCCTCAGAGAGTGAAAGAATTGCTTGAGTTCAAGCAAAGCAACATCTATCCGACATATTCCAACAAAGATGAGCTATACGTTCTTAAGCTTATGGTAATAGTTACATATTCAATATCAGAGTGTTCTCAATTGTTTCACTTTGTTAGATTGCCCAATGTGATGCCTGCCAGAAAAAGGACACCCTGGACACTGACGAGGTATCACTTGGGTAAATTACTGAATGACTGAAACTTAATTATGAGCATGTGGCGGTTCGTGTAGCGCGACAGTCTTTGGATTTATTACTATTGTGCTCGACAGAGTTCGAATCCAGGTGGTTGCGATCTTTCCATAAATATATTTTCTTCAATGTATTTCTTCATACGTGGCTGTGATGTAGTGCTCACTTATACAATCGTAATCCCCGCAATGGATATGAGATGTGGCTTTTAGATTTCCAGCAATATGTTTGTGAATGTGTGACGAATCTGGCGACAGAGGCAGAAAACAGCTGCTGCTGTTAAGTGAACACAACATACTCACGGAAGGGAAACCAGTAGAGACGTAACACCGGCGGAGGAGGGTCCTGGCCAAAACCCACCTAACAACAGTTAGGTGTTCAACAGTGCTGCTAGAGCGGCACTGTTGGACTCATCAAGGCCAGATCAAGGCCAACAGTCTGAAACTGAAACAATACGATCTGAATGTGAAAAAAAGATTTAAAACTGATAAAAAGATTTGAAACCGAAAAAGATAAGATCTGAATCTGAAAAATATAAGACCTCAAATATCAAAATATATATGAAAGTGAAAAATTCAAACAAATATTTTATTCATAACAATGCCAGAACTGAATCAAAATTATATTCAACCCCCAAACATTTTTCATTCACTTATTTTTAGTTTGAATACATTGCTGTATTTTTCAATGTTCAAGACCAAAACTTGAACTTTTAGGTTCAATTGTTTTTTTCAAATCTTTAAAACTATTGGCCAGGATTTGGCTCCATATGGGAGCCACTGACAAACAATGTAGTCCTTCTGATTGAGGCAGCAGATCACAAAATGCATGTCTTTTTGAAAGCAAGTTGTTTTGATGCTTAGTTTGGGGGAAATTGTCGCAGTATTAGCAGGATCTGGGAATCAAAGAGATTGCTCCCCTTGATGAGTATCACTGTTTCAGAAAATGCCAAAAACAGGGAAGGCTTTTAGCAGGAAGGTGGACGAGGGTTCTGAGGTCCAGCTTGTAGTTAAGTTTAGGCAACAAAAGCACTTTGGTAAAGGTTACGGATTTGGTTGCATGTTAATAAATATGTTGTGTATTGTGCATCAAGCCACTGTAAGCTTTGTCTGTATTGAACAGACAGCAACCCTCTGGTTCTGAAAAATTAAGCCAATGCCGAAGTGCCTTAAACCTGCATTCTGTCTAATGTCCATCAGGGGGCGACTCCTCTGCTTGTATAGAAGTCTATGAGAAAATGACTCTACTTCTCTCTTGATTTATTACCTCAGTAAACATTGTAAACATGAGTTTATGGTCTCAATCTCTAGTTTCAAGTCTTCTTCAATACAGCATGATGTTCATTTAGTAAATGATGGTTCATTTAGAGTCAAATAGACCATAAGCTTTAGGGAGGGGCTACCTTGTGATTGACAGGTCGCTACCACAGCTTTGTCCGTCTGAGAGTTGTCTGTGTTTTCGTCTAAGAACTTTCACCCTTTCACAGTGTGTTTTCACTTCATGAAAGGTAATTGATACATTGTTGTCACCTGCAATTGATTTATTCAGCGTTCGTTCGACAGCCAAAAAAAAAGATGGCCAAGATTTTGAATTTGATGCTTTAAACCGTAGTCCACAAACTACGTCTACTTCTTATATTCAGTCTATGGTATTAAACTAAGACCACCTTACCTTGACTAAGTGCTGCCACAGAATAATCATACATTATTTTTACAAATGCTGTTGTTGTCACAACGAACATTTAAAATCTGATATTTTGACAGAGCAGTCAGTGAACATTTTACTAATAGGTTCAGTATCAACATTTTTGCGACTTTCCATTCATGTTCATTGAAGATTTTTCTTCATTATATTAATATAAAATGTCACGGCAGTTACCTTAAGCTATGTGTTCTTTAAAATACATTTTCTGTTGAAACCTTTGCCTAGTGGTGGTTATGTCAACCATCCAATCATCCATGCTTCCTTAACTCTGTTTGGCCTTTTTATGGCTGAATCTAACCAAACCATCGTGGTGAGATCAGAAATGGTTATTAGTAATCTAGGTTATACAAGGAATTCACAAGCAATGTTGTCCTGCTGATAGAAAAGTATCAATCTTAAGGGTAGTTGCAAACAAAGTACTTTGGAGGACTTGTTGGAATCAAACCACCCACACAACGGCTTCTTCTCAAAATTCTAAAGTAGAGTCGAACTGGGCTGACGAGTTCAATCACAGTGTGAGCCGTGATACAAATCTCTGAGCAAGCTAATCACAACAACTCTCTCAGAGCATAATAACAGCTTGAGCATGAGTAAACATTAATCAAATTTTTCTAATTATTGTCACGTGAAACACAAACTTCAATGAGAGATGAAAAGACTTGGTGCTCAAGCAGAGCAGCACATTTATCTCTTGGTTTCTGCTTGCTGCTGGAGAGAACATATATCATATATAAGCCTGTCTGTCCTCAGAGGTGATTTAACACAGCGTGTTGTCTAAACAGCTCCACCACCGTCACTGTGTGACACATACTATACTACTGACACAGCTTTCCATTCAACCAAGGACACAAATACTATTTTTGTGGCGTTTCTGCAGTCAGGGTAACTGTTTTGCTTGAGCACATGGTTGATATCGACATTCCTAAAACTCTACCAAGAAATTATGATTAGTTTCTGGGTGACCTTTTAACCGCTGACATTTTATGGAATTTTTGTGAATGCAAGTGAAAAGAGAGACTTTTACTGTGGTCTCTAATGCACTACAACATTAAAGGTGAGAAGAGAAGAAACAGGTTGTAAATAAATGATAACTTTATGCAGTTCTTGTTTTGGTTGTCACATCAGATTGAATCTGTATTCTCCTGTGTCGGTGCGTTGCTTATTATCTTTTCAAAACAAAAAACCTAGTTCCTGCCCTCTAACCGTGAATGTCATCTTTCTCTAGCTCCTTGGCAAAGAAGCCTCCAGATGTGACGAAGTCTCGCAAAACGAAGACGGAGAATCTGCTCAAAGTGGACGATCATGACTTCACCATGAGGCCGGCGTTTGGAGGTGGGTGTGGAATGCTCTCCTGTTATTTTTAGATATGATTTTCCTGTTGTATACATACTCTACAGGCATTTATTCAAGATCAACAACATACATGGACGCAAACTAAAGGTCCACTTAACAGCTTTTTCTTGAGCTTTTGATCACATCTTATCTCAACTCCGTTTACTGATGTGGTCAAAAGCTCTAGAAAATGCTAGTAAGAGGACGTTGAAGTCGGGGTTTTGTCGATAAACAGTATCGATCTAAGCAGCAGAACAGGACAAATATCTTTGTTTGAAACAGTTAGGCCCTTATGACTCAGGTGTGTTCATTTTTATCTATTACAATTTCATTTCATTTTTCTACATTATTTTCAGATACAAATCTCTTATTATGCATGTACTAGAAATAGACACTGAAAAGCAGATATAATTTTAATTTCATTGCACAATACATCATGCAGAATGCAGGTGTTTTTGCAAATATTTTTGCACTTCTCAACAGCAGCCTGCCCGAGGGATTCAACCTGGCGGGTTAGGGACGGCTGCTCGGTGTGGAAGGATCCCCTCATGGGACCTCTTTCCGGTGCCAGCTGGCCCTCACTGGGGTCATTTCCTCTATAAGGCTCAGCAACTGCTGATTCTAGGTCGGCTTGGAAAAGCCTGGGTTAAAGGTGGCTGGCAGCTCTGAGTGTGAGCTTAACAGCAGCCCTCTCTCGTACCTCGCCGCTCAATTAACAACAACGCACTGTGCAATTCTTTTGCATTTTTTAACGGTTTTGAAGGTTTCCACTCTACGGCGATGATATGTTACTTTTAGTGCTGGGCAAGTTAACGCGTTATTATCGCGTTAACGCATTCATTAATTAGCGCCGACAATTATGTTATCGCGCGTTAACCCAGTTTTTTATTTTGAAAGTCCGTTGCTCACTGGCAACGGTGGAGGAAGTCTTCAGACTACGTTGATGCAGCGTGTGGGAGAAGTATAGATAAACTAAAGCAAGACAAGCTAAGAAATGCCACAGAGAAGTGGATACAAACTGCAGCCGGTTAGTATTGTGGAAGATGCCGGTCTGAGGAACGTTCTCAAGGTGCGTTCGCATTTGGTGTGAACGCACCTTTAGGATCAACGAATGACGGCACGTATGAGCCTCAAGAATGAGCTAAGCAAGTTAGCGGAAACATTAACGTGAGACAACATCCGGTTTCTTCAGACGAACATCCGGTTTTCAGAATAAGATGCCAACAAGTATGAATTATATTCACATTAAGTATAAAACATGCTACCTGCATCTCATGAGTTAAAGAGAAAATACACCTAAATTGTGCGTAAAGTGTCTTTATTCTTTGATCGCTGGGTAATCATCATCACCTCGGAGTTACAGCATTATATTGATGAACAGTAGAGCTGCATTCACATGCTCTGACTGTCATGAAGACAGACATTGTTGCTGAAACATTGTATTCCTGTTGCACAGCAGTGAACGTTTCACATACAGTCAGCACACTGAGCACAGATAGTGAAGAGATATGATCGCTACTGTGTAAAGGGAATAGTGCTGTTAAAAAGAACCTCATTTGTTTTAATAAGTGTTTGCAAACCAAATGTTATTGCTCTTGTGTTCATATAGCAGTACTTAATAAAAGTGCGCAATACACTACTTTTGAATTCGTTATTGAACTTGAACAATGCGATTAATCCCAAAAAATCCATGCGATTAATCGCGATTAAAAATTGTAATCGTTGCCCAGCACTAGTTACTTTATATAAGTAAGAAGAAATGTCAGTACAGAAATGCTAAATATATGTTTGAGGTCATTAGGAATCAGTGTCCTTCTGCATAGTTTGTAGGGAGAACTGTCTTTCTTGTTTACTGTACTAATTTTCCCTCTCACTACATATCTTTGTCACATTCTTTCAGGAACCAAATTTCAGGAATAATATTTAAAAAATAATAACATTATGGGTTTACTTACAAAAAAAGGAATACATTGCCAATAGACTTTGTATTCAATAGTTCTTAGTGGCTCTTAAATATTTGTATTGGTATTGGCCTAAATCCAAGATCCAGTATTGTTCTTTTCTGTTTTGTAGCCAAGTTTATAATCCCGAAAGCTTGAAAAACCTATTGCATGTCAGCACTTCCGTCCGCCCTTATGTCTCCAACTGGAATCATCTCAAAGCATGAAGCATCTGTATCCTACAGCTGTTGTGACTGCAAATAACAGAGAAGAAAAACTTGATCCAAAGCTTTTTATCAATGTCTCTTCTGGGTTTTTAAGTTATTTAACACCCGAACTGGTGTTGTTTAGTGTGAGATCTAAAAACCCAGTTCACAAGATGTTGCAAACGCTTGTGTTCAAATTTTATGTCTTGATGTCTTTTCATGGCATGAGTAAAAATGAGAGAAAGTGGTATTTTATCATTGCAATACTTAGTTCAAGGCTGGGTCTATGTTGATATGCTAAGAAGTGTGTCTCTTATAATTATTTTAAGCAATCCCATGGTGCTTGTAGAACTGCTCAAAACTTGACCGAGCATTCATGAAGATCTTTGGACAGTGAGATGAACCCACATCCCTGATCTGAAATATGGCGACAAAGGAATAAATCTTCTGCTAAATCTTCTTCCTCTGAAGTTGTACCCTGTTGTAACCGCCATTTAGTGAGGTCGCCCCCCCCCCCCCCCCCCCCCTCCCCGGAGAAAGACAGAGAAGGTAGCAGGAGGTCACAGTGGAAATGGGACTAAAAATAGCCTGGGTACAGGCACAAAGTCCCAGCACAGGATACACGGCTCGAGTCGCATTAGTATAAGGAGTCTCTTACTCCATCCCGTTTCCCTAGAAAGATCTGCCCCCTCCAGATGTGTTTATACCCATAGGTTTTTTTATATTGAATAATGCTTTGGTTTTTCCACCAAAACAGATCAGTAAGCTAGTGGTTTAGCCGCATCAGAATGAAAATTGAAAACACTGCCCAACCTTCCTCCACAAAGGCAAGTCAATAACAGACTCAGACCCAAAAGAGCAGCCTGTTTTAATTATCCAAATTAGAGACTTGGTGCTGTATAGATATCAAGTTGCGTTTAATAAAGGAACAACTTTGGTTTATCACAACTTGTTGTTTTGGGCCTCGTTGGATTCATTTTCAGCAATAATGATCCTGCTTTTCCAAGTTTTTAGCGAGTTTTTAGGCTATCTGAACTCACCGTCCAGGCTGTTTTTGTCTATCTAGGCATTACTTTTTAAGAAAGCTTGCCATGGAACAAATTGTTGGTCAAGGGGAAACTGTGACCCAATGAGCTGAAAGGACAGGGGGACAGCCAAAATAACTCAGATTGTTCTTCAGGGGACCAGGAATCTGAGTATAAAATACTTGTAAAATGTATCTGGCCAATGGTTTTCAAGGGGATCTTGCTCCGAGTGTTGGATCAGACTGTGAATGATGGATATATCCATGCTCAGGACCCAATAGGCCGAAAGCTTAGATTCAATGCTTAACTTGAAATTCCTTTTTTGATTTTGTTTGACTTGAACCCAAAAATACATTTGACTTGTCACAGCACGAAAAGCACAGGTAAATAATGAAATGAAAGATGGCTGAAGTCCGTTTAGCTGCTTTGATTTCAGGGTCGTGGTATTGCGAATGCTGTCCTATTAAAGGTTCTAAAACAGTTTAGAATTGCACTTCCTTAGCTGTGGAACTTCCAAGATTCATATATTTTCTAGAAAAATGCTCAAATCAATCCGGCAGAGGCTATGATATCCTGACATACAGACTCCTAGTATGGGCCAAGCCTTTAAAACACTTGATCCAGCATTTCCCATAATGCAACCAATAGCATTTTTTATCAGTCCCACCCTGCCTGGTAAACGGCCCCGGCTTTCAAATCTCACATCCCCAGTTTGTAATGCAGGCCCTTGATCTCACCATTAGTGTTACTGATGAGTACATACTGTGTACACTGCAAGACTGTTACATTTACATAGTACAAATACACAATCTAAAAAGTCTGGATCAAAGTCAGATGTGGCCTGTCTTTCAGTGGATAGAGGGGGGTGAGTGTGGCTAACGTGAGGGGTGTAGTTTTGGTCTTAATCCTCGGTAAAATAACACAATAAGCTTGTTGTTAATCCATGCAGAAGGGAAAGAGGGAGAAAGCCCATCGACCAGATCATTTGATGTATGGGCTCGGAGCGACTCATGTTATGATCTGTTAACTGTATACCAAAGCCACTGTGTGCTTTTCAGAAAATGTGGTGGCTTAGCAGGGTTGCGGATTTACTGGAGGTCGGGGTTACTTAAATGTATCCTTCACCGAGGACACTGCTGGATTCAATGAGAGTGGGTCTGTCTTAGGCTGAGAAAAATGACATGCAATGTATCGAACCACAAACTGTTGTAAAACTTCCAACAGATACCTTCTTTCATTTGAGTTAAAAGCTGTAACATTTTCATATTAACGGATCAGATGAATATGGTGCGATTGTAATCAGACAAGTGCACAAGAGCAACTTTTATAGACCATTTCATAGTTGTAAATACAAACATTCCAGATGTGTCCCAGTTCATTTCCTGTTGCCGTGCCATATAGAGGCTTACATTGGTGTCAAGCCTGTATACTCTACATGTATTGGAGTGTAATAGAACATCTTTGTTATCAATAACTAACCAACCATTAAACTGTTATGTTTAATAATAATCAGGAGGGCTAAGGTTAGCCAGCAGTCAATGACTCTGCAGTTCTGCTGAGTTCTACATCATCATAAAGCATTTTAGTAGAGTGTTTTTCAGATTGTGGACTGGTAGCTGGAGAGGTGCCACTTGGTGCTGGGACATCTCTCCACATTGATGTGCGCATGTGTGTGTAAATGAAGGAAACAACAGCAAAGGGAAAGATAGGAATGCATACATTTCAGATATCCGATGTCAGATATGGGGCCCGACTCAAACAGCTGGATCAGGTATTGTGACAATGGGGCCAAAGGTCACTGAATTAGCGGAGTCCACTGCCCCAGCATGAGAGGTTGGAGAGCCGAGATGGGAGCTAAACTAATCCAGCTAGGGCCTAAGGCTATTCCACCACCCAATCTGCTCCTGGCTAATGTCTGGTAGCAGGAAAATTCTGGTTAACCCAGCAATAGGAGGTCTGGTCTGTTGTTTGAACACATCATGATAACAATATAATTCACCTTTGCCCACTACTCATTTTTACTTGAAAGCATCGTAATGTAACTCCTCTGTTAACAAGTGGAGTGAGAATCAGACATAGTAACTGCAGGAACACTTGTCAGAATGAGCAATGAAAGAAACCCTCAGTGATTGTGTTGAGAAGCTAGTGGAACAGCAAACAAAGTTCTTTGTTAAAGGCCGCTGGAAAAACATTTTTCAGGGACTGTTTGCTCTTCATCAGAATGCATAATTAAATAACCATATTTCATTATATTCACACCAAAGGTAAGTAGTATTGCAAATACTAAGTTAAATGCAAATGCTGACCTTTTTCAACCATTACATGACTTTTAAACCTCAGCCCTTTGACCTACCACTTCCTCTGCTCTGCAATTCACTTTTATTATTCTGAATGAAATGTTTGGGTAACCGCTTACAGCTAACGGAACTACCAGTACACACAGTGCTGAGTACCTATCAGCTGCTGCTCTGCGGTTCACTTTTAACGTTTTGGACGGTGTGTTTGGCTAACAGCTGACAGCTAACAGAACTATTTGAACACAAACTGCAGAGTACCTCTCTGCTGCTGCTCTGCGGTTCAATTTTATTGTTTTGGTCTGTATGTTTGGCTAACCGCTTACAGCTAACAGAACTCCCCCTACACACACTGCTGAGTACCTCTCGGCAGCTCACTTTTATTGTTTTTTTTAGATGATGTGTTTCGCTAGCTGCTGACAACTAACGGAACAACTCGGCCGCTGCTTGGCAGGCAGACAGCTTGGTGACTTTAGTTTTGTGTTTTGGCATGATTGTATAAAGTGTATTATAAGACGACATCGAGCCCATTGCTTGAAAAATGTTACATAGCCGCTCGATTTTGAGTTGAATGACGTTGGTTTGACAACGCTTTACAGCAGTGGTTGTGTTCCTTCAATCACACAATACAACATTGGTCGTTGCAGACACATCACTGGCGGACATCTGCACTCTACTGAGTGCTCCTTTCTAGTTGAATATGATTTCTTAGAATAGGATAGGTGATTCTTATCTTGATACCAATTGGCATTGGAAGGTAAAACAAGGACAGGGAAGTTAAGTACCTTTTTCTTCTTTATTTATCCAGGGAAATTCAACAGAGCTGTGGGTCTTTGGTGACTCCCTGCTGCACCCTCATTCTGACAACTTTGCCTCTGAGCAGTTGCTAATCTTTTAGTCTTGATGAAGAGATTCAAGAGGCATTACCGCATCACTGAAATGCACAGAAAGCATACAAATTTTTATATTTCGTTTAGAGGCTCTCAACTCAAAACTAAATGAATTGACGTGACTGAAAATCATCCCCCACAAGTCTAAAAATATAATCGCATGATATCCACCAAACATCAGGGCTGTGACTGCTGCTGCCACAGTTTGATGTCACAAGTGTGGAGATTCAATTAGCAGATTGTATCAAGCTTGCTACTGTACTGTAGGAAAATGTAACACTCTATTGATTAGGATCACTGCCGCTTTATCATTCCAAACCAAGTTAAATGATGTCACTTTTAAATGTGTGCATAATTGAATTGGCACAAGAAGATGTTCAGCTTATCAAATGCCAACAGCAGAAATGTGTTGTTTACTTCATCCCCGATCACCATAGTGACATGCTATCCCTGTTTGTCATCTGTGAGGGGACATGAGCTCACAGTAATAACCACAGTTTTTGTTTCCTTTTTTTGCAGTTTAAGCTAGAGCTCACTGATGGATGGGTCAGTAGCACCCAGATACCATCTGTTGACATCGGCTTGATTTGAGGTGGAGTTGAGCTTTAGCCGCTAGCTTCACCCAGTCTATTTCAGCTTGCCTGCAGTGTTAGCCTAGCCTAGCTCTGCCTATGGCTGCATGGCAGGCCCCACTCCAGCAGAGATGAGCAGATTAAGCTGGCAGCGGTTCCTCCTGTTTACAGCTTAGATTAGCACAGGCACCAATCTGTTACGCCATCAGGCAGCTGTTACACCGCAATGACACTTTATCCCAACTGAAGAACAGACACAGAAAAACAAACGTGCATCCAGTCTTGGTGAAGGTACTTTGATACTCTCATATTGTTGTGCATTATGACAATTTGGTCTTGATAACATCTTCTTCTTTTTTTTTTACTGTGTATTTCCATGCATTGTGTTGAACACACAGTGCCCTATGGACTGCTTCCTTTACTTCTGTGCATTTTAATTTACGTGAAGAGGATTTCCATCAGAATTAGTTTTTGAAAACCTGATTGATGTTCTTGCCAGAGTCTGCCAAATTTTCAAAAAGTAGGTGGCGAGTAAAATATCATCAGAGCAAAGGTCAAAAATGTATAAAATTATGAGAATAACAACCAGATTTACAAATGCTATGATTTTTCTTAAAGGCTGCAAACTCACAGAGAATTCTGCAGTCCCTCTCAGCTCTACAGAGCCGTTTTACTCAGCAGGCAGCTGTGTTCTATGAAAAAGCCCCCATAAAACCACTGCGCACTACCTGCTCAGCAGCAAACAACAGACACACACACACAGTTAGAGACTAACTGGCCTCACCAGGCTTTCAACTAACTAATATAAACCGATCCGCATCAGTATTAGACGGTGAGAGCAGTATAAAGAGCGAGAAAGTCAGAGTAGAGCGGGTGGGAGGGGAGACGGGACGTGGGATGGGTCAAACAAACAAAGGACTTTTACTCAGGAGGCCGCTGTTTGTGTCCCGTGTGAAACCAAAGTCAATGTTAACTTATTTTCAGGTTGGGAGTGAGAATGTTGCAGATGAACAGAGTATTTAGCAGCTAAAGAGACAGATACTTTTCTCAGGAGTTGGTGGAGAGTAAAAAAGGAGGAGAAAACAAAGATGAATGCAGCTTTAAGTCCTTTGTAGCGGAAATTATGTGTTTGCTCTGCATTCACTAAAGAGCCTATACTGTTGTTTGTAACTAGGCAACTGTCCAACACTTTTGCCATAACAACTTAACAGGACATACATTTTGTATTTAGAACATGTTTTTCCGCGTGCAAGTGGGAAAATAAATAAGTCAATAAAATAATAAATTAATTCAGCTTTAAACCTGTAACTTTCACTGAACATACACTGGGTGTAAACTATTATTATTATTTGTAGTTTGCCGTTGGCAGTTCTCAATGTTGTGCCTGTATGTGACACAACATTGACAAGGATGGTAACTTTACCAAATATGGCACAACATTTAGTGCCGAAGGTGTTGAAAAGCGCATGATGTTGGCTAATGTGGCAACACATTCTCCCTCCCAAACACAGCCACTTGGTCAGTGGCCTTATGCTTCAAACTATGAAGCTCTAGGTTCAGTTGTGGACGTGTCAGGGACAGTGTGTCAGTTTCAGCTCGTTACATGCATAGTGTCTTTTCAAAATAAACTTCTAGTAGGTAGGTTTACTTCGTTTTGGGGTTTACTTGTGCAACACAACTACTCGGTTAGGTCTAAGAAAAGATTGTGCTTGGGTTAAAATAAGTATGTTTATTACGGAAATGGAGTTAAGGAAGCTAAAATAAGTGAATGTTGACTTGGTTTCACATGGGACATGAACAGTGGTTTACTGGGTGAATGTCCTGTGTTTGTTTGACCCGTCCATCCTCAACTCCCAACCGCTCTAAGCAGACTCTTTATACTACATCAGTTTCTCTGACTGTCTAATAGTGACATGGATGGTAGTTGAAAGCCCAGTGATGTATGATGCACAGATGCTAAAGGGTGCACCAGAAAGACCAGCAAGTACTGTTTTACACTCTGCTATGCTGGTCACTCTTTATCACTCTGAAATTGATTGACAGGTCTTTTAACTAAAGTTTTTGTTGTTCTCTGCTACTGCATATGGTTTCTTTACACCATTAAAGTTTGTGAATGTGTAGAAAAGGGCCTCCATTATGACCAATTAAAACCACTAAAATGCTTCAGTTATATGTCAAATTCAAGTGCGTAAAAACATCACTCCCATTTGTCCAAAACAATTATTGATTGGCACAATAACGGGACACTGTGTAGGATTTGGTGGCATCCAAGCATGTCGGAGGACTACAGTGAAACTACGGTCTGCCTAGAGTGTTTCCATGCATATGAATTGAAATTCTTCACCTGTTAATTTGAAACATTTGAAATGTCTCTGAACATTCTTAACAATAGTGATGATGGCAACATATACTGTACAGAATATATACGGTGTCTATAGTATATCAAATATGTTGTGACTTGTATCCTTGAGCTGCTGAAGACTGCTTAGATAATATTCACATTAAACCCTCAACTGAGGATCCTCGTACTGTATTAGGTTGAAAGCCAACCTTTACATGTCTTTGTAGAATAAAACAAACAAATCCGAAATGTTCAGCATATGCACATTCTGTGCAATAATTGTGCAGTCATAAAATTACTGTCCATTCATTTTCTTTCGCTTATCCGGGTCCGAGTCACGGTAGCAGCAGGCAGAGCAAGGTAATCCAGACATCCATCTCCTCAGCAACGTTTTCCAGCTTCTCCTGGGGGATCCTTAGGTGTTCCCAAGCCACATGGGATATATTATCCCTCCGGTGTGTTCTGGGTTTACTCCATGGTCTCCCACCCGTCATGACCACATCAACTGACTTCTGCAACAACTCACTCCCATCCACCCTTGGAAGTGTCAAGTTTCATCCCGAAGGCTTCCCACTCAACTGCAAACCACCCCAGTGCGTGCTGAAGGTCATGGTTTGATGAAGCCAACCGAACCACATTATCTGCAAAGAACAGAAAAGCAATTCTGTCCCCAAACCTGACAGTCTCCTTCCCCCTGACTGTGCCTTGAGATCCTCGCCGTGTACATCATGAACAGAATCCTTGACAAGGACAACCCTGGCAGAGGCCAACAGCCACTAAGAATGTGTTTGACTTTTTTCCTTGGAATGCACCCGTAAAGTCCCTGAAGGTGTGAAATTGAAAATGCTACTTTGTACTTTGAATGCCAACCAGTTGACCTCTAGGTGGACATTGCTGATTTAGATGCTTTCAACGAACCATTTGAATAAGGTTGAGCATTGCAATCTTTCATTGTTTCTTTAGAAGAAAGAACATTATTTTGTGTGTAGTTTGTATCTCAGATCAGACACACTGCTAGAAAACTCCAGAACATGAATATAGCGCCTTAATATTGAGTTGAACATTGGTTGATCGGGTCACCGTGAGAACAGATGACCTTTCTGCCTGATGTGACAAGAAGTGCTACACACTTAATGGCATTGTCCCATTAGGTGGAGAATAATCCCGAGTGCAGAGATCCGTCCCCAGCCCCTCATCTGAAGAGCTTTGTTGACTGTAATCTTGCATTTAGAGTCTCTGCTAACCTCTTTGGATTACAGACTGTATAGATAAGTGATGCAAAGTGGTTCAAATCGCCTGCAAATCTTCCCTCCACTTATGCGCAATGTATGAAGTGTGTACACGCTGACTGGTGATATGTGAGAGGGTCATACATAATGCTGTTATCCTTATGTAAAGGTCAGAGGCCATGGCAGCGATAGCAGACGTTTACTAGAATCCAGTTAAAGCAGAATGGGATACAGTAAATAGAACGCTGTCTCATTAGGTGGATTAATTTAACCAATCATGAAAAGACCTCAACTTTATGTATGAACATAACCATGACATAGATGTACCAGCAGCACAGTAACATATCATTCTTTTAAAAAGCTGAGAGCTGTTGGTTTTAAGAATAAGGCATGGGAACAGTTGATGCCTGGATTTCCTCTTTTCCATTAAAATAACTCTTTAACAGATTTTCGATCTGTTTTTGGGTCACTTGTTCCACTTCCTGTGGATTTACGTAAAGTGTTGTGATCCCTGCTTTATACACTGCTTAAATCAGACAGCTGCCAATTTCTGAATTCCACACGAGTTGAAGCAGACTGAGAAAATGGGCCAAATGTCACCATGAGTTCACATAGAACGAAATAAATTTGGTGTCACCAATGCTTAAGTTAAATCCCATTGGCTGTATTTGGGTCCCCAAAACTCACATTAATACTTCTCAGCAAGAAATTCACTTATATATAGACCCCACCCTCCAAAAAGACAAGAGTAAGTATGTCTAAACTGATTGTAAATGTAAGCTGTGTAACTGTTAAGGATGCAGCTGGAAATTAATAATGGACACAGCACTTTGATGGTCCCTTACTTACTTCAGAATTCAGCTAATCGCAAGCTTTTCAAGATGCCAGGCATCAAATAATAATAATAATCTGATAAAAAGTTACTAATCTCACAGAATCACATTTTTAAGATTTATTGTTATTTAATATTTTGTTTTGTTTTAGTCCTATTTGTTTACTTTTTTTTGCAAATCTGTGTGCTGTGAAAAGGGTGATCATGTTGATGTGGTGCATGAATTTCTAAATCCTATGCCTATGCTTTTTAACCAAGGATTGTAGTTTGCTAACCTATAAGTTACATAGTTCGTTTTTTGTTTGTTTGGTCCTTTGGCACTTTGTGTTTTCCCCACTTGATTGCTTTTAGCCTCTTAATTTTAGAAGAAAGGTCAGGAGATGCTCAAAATAGAAAGTGCTGCAGTCAAGTTATGACAGAAGGAAACTAGGTGTCTGAAACACTTAGCTCTGAACTGAGCGGAGGAAGGCAGCCAACTTGAAAAATTCAATAGTTGTCTCATAAAGCAGCTGGGCAGCACCGCCTGCAGTTTGCTTTCACATTTATTTGCTCATGATATACTTTTGTTTGGCAGGGCCTGCCATCCCTGTTGGAGTGGACGTTCAGGTGGAGAGCTTGGACAGCATCTCTGAGGTTGATATGGTAAGAAAACCTGCATTTATCCACACCTCAATATCATGTGACAGATAATTAAAGATGATGAATTCTGGCAATATTCCTTCAGATGTAGGCCAAAGATTGGATGACCTTGCTAATATGCGATTGAAGTTGATGCTGTTCCTAAACGTCACGCCTATAATCAGATAGAATGATGAATATGTTGGAAAGGATCTGTGTGTGCAGGTGGTCAATAATAAGATTTTTTTGGTTATAAGTCCGTGTAAAACAACTTGTTCAATGATCATATACAATATGCATACACAAACAGGCATCTATGCAGTTTCTTCCAGTACAACAAAGGGTAAAATAATCTGCATATATTTCAGTTCACTCCATTTTCTACCTTGAAGTGACTTCAACTCCATGTAACTAATGGACATGGTTCTCTGTAGTCCATCCATCCATCCATTGTTTTCCGCTTATCCGGGATCGGGTTGCGGTGGCAGCAGGCCAAGCAGGCTGACCCAGACTTCCCTCTCCCCCGCAACATTTTCCAGCTCATTCTGGGGAATCCCGAGGCATTCCCAGGCCAGCTGGGAGATATAATCCCTCCAGCGTGTTCTGGGTCTTCCCCGGGGTCTCCTACCAGTTGGGCGTGCCCGGAAAACCTCCAGTGGGAGGCGCCCAGGAGGCATCCTGATTAGATGCCCGAACCACCTCAGCTGACTCTTTTCGACGCAAAGGAGTAGCAGCTCAACTCCAAGTTCCCTCCTGATGTCCGAGCTCCTTACCCTATCTCTAAAGCACGACCCAAAGTTTGTGACCATAGGTGAGGGTCGGAACGTAGACCTACCGGTAAATTGAGAGCTTCGCCTTCTGGCTCAGCTCCCTCTTCACCAAGACGGTCCGGTGCAGCGTCTGCTTTACTGCTGCAGCCGCACCGATCGGCCTGTCGATCTCTCACTCTATCCTACCTTCACTCATGAACAAGACCCCGAGATACTTGAACTCCTTTGCTTGCGGTAGGCTCTCCGTCCCCACCTGGAGGGAGCAATCCACCGGTTTCCGGCAGAGCACCATGGCCTCAGATTTGGAGGTGCTAACTCTCATCCCCGCCACTTCACACTCGGCTGCAAACCACCCCAGTGAATGCTGGAGGTCACAATCCGAGGAGGCCAACAGGACCACATCATCTGCAAACAGCAGAGAGGCGATCCTGAGACCCCCAAACCTGACGTTCTCCACCCCCCGGCTGCGCCTACCGTAAATTCCGGCATATAAGCCGCTACTTTTTTTCACACGCTTTGAGACTGCGGCTTTTACAACGATGCGGCTAATTGATGGATTTTCATAGGCTAACTAGCTTCCCGCCGCCAACACATTTAACCTCGTCATATCAGACCAATGAAATTACCGAACAGTTCACAGTGGACCAATGAAACTGTTTCGGCAAACTCACTCACACTTAATTCTTCAGATCACCCATTATGTGCTTCGTGCACGCACCCTCATCATGGAAAAGACACGAAGAAATGCATATGATGCGGCTTTCAAGTTAAAAGCGATCCGTCTGGCTGTCGAAGAAGGAAATAGAGCTGCTGCACGTACGCTCGGCATCAATGAATCGATGGTGAGACGCTGGAGACGGCAGCATGAAGAACTGACTCGCTGCAGAAAGACGACAGACACAGCTCCTACTGCAGTCGTACAGAGACCGGATGGCCCGTTGCAACGGGTCCGGCACCCCATACTCCCGCAGCCCCTCCCCCCCCACTAAAAACCCTGAGGGACCCGGTCGAAAGCCTTCTCCAAGTCCACAAAGTACATGTAGACCGGTTGGGCAAACTCCCAGAACCCCTCCAGTAGTCTTGCGAGGGTAAAGAGCTGGTCCACTGGTCCACTGTTCCACGGCCAGGACGGAATCCGCACTGCTCCTCTTGAATCCGAGGTTCGACAAACGGTCGGAGCCTCCTTTCCAGCACCCTGGCATAAGCCTTCCCCGGGAGGCTGAGTAGTGTGATACCCCGATAGTTTGAGCACACTCTCCGGTCCCCCTTTTTTAAAATGGGAACCACCACCCCGGTCTGCCAGTCCATGGGCACTGATCCCGACCCCCATGCGACATTGAAGAGGCTGTAGTCTTTGGAGAGCAGGAAGGAGACAGGAGAGTGAGGAAATCTGATTACATGTTGACAACTGAGGACCAAAAGCAGTTAAACAGTGCCCAGTCTTTCCCAACTGATTTTTGATGCTCTACACAGCAGCCAGATTTTCCTGGTTGGTCAATCACTGCCGAGCACACAGTGCGAATGCAGGGTTACTGTTCCTCACAGAAGCTACTTTAGGGTGCTTTCACACCTAACCGGTTTTGTTTGATTTAAACAAACTCTTGCCAGGTTAGTACGGTTCGTTTGGGCTGGTGTGGAAGCTGTCAATCGAATCCTGATGTGGACCAAAAAACTGAACTGAGACCGCTTGAAGAGGAGGGTCTCAGTCCACCGTCCAAGTTGACTCTGGTGCTTTTTGTTTGTGGTGTGAAAGCAAACGAACTAACAGCAAGATGTTGTGATCGCAGACATGTAATTTTAGCAGAATTTCAAAAGCTAAACTACTAATAAATCCATCTGCTGAATGTGAAATCTGTTCATGAAGCAATTTTATAATTGGTCCGAGACCATGTTTATCATTTGGTAACTACATTAACACGTATGCACACCAGCGTGAGTATTTTCCCTGATTCACAGGTCAAAAGCTGTTAAAACTGCTGTGCTTGTCTCTGTGTACTTACTCAGTTCATTAAGTCCATTAAAGTGTGTGACAGTGATCCCACAGTAATAAGCCCCGCATCATTTCTGTCTCATGCTGCCTCATGCACGTGTCCGTGTGCTCCCCAACTTTGGCACCAGTCTAATAATACTAATAATGCTTATAATCAATTATGTCTTTATGAGCTCTTTGTAAAACCAAAATAACACAAATAAACACATGAGAATCAATAAAGTGCTGCATAGACTTCAGTCAGTCACCAGAATTTGATTTCCCCACGTGGGCACAATGAAAGCAGGGTTCGGTTAAATGCGTTTGAGTGAGCCCGGCCGGTATCAACTCAGCGTGTCAGGCTTTCTGACCCCTACTTGCTAGTGGACATTTATTTGGTTTTGACAGATACTCCTTATAGGGGCTTGCAATGCAGATTATATTAAAGGTCCTATATTGTAGGAAGTGAGATTTACATGAAGCTTAAGCGTAAGTTCAGTCAGGAAGACTGTCTTTACTCTTCTTTTCATTCATAGTCTCTCTCTCCCTGATTACTCTATCAGCTGATTGATCTATCACTTTAAATTAACCAGCCAGATTCTGCACAGGTTGCTTAAGCCAATCACATCGTTGCTGTCAAACTTTAAAAAGTCTTCTCCTCTCTGCTGCTGTCAGTTGTCATTTCAGCTCAAAGCAGATGCAACCCTCCTCCACCCCAGTTACCTCCAGTCAGCATCAAAGTCATGCTCCTCATCATCATCTTCATCATCACCACCACCACCAGTGTGTGGACTCCAGGGGGATTCTGCCTTATCTGACCTCAGCATCACTACCCCTCTATTATACTACTTCAGGATGGAGTTCAATCGCCACAGACTTTGCACTGTTCATATTTTATGCATGTATAATAAATCATTGTTAAATTCTAATGAAGTCTCTCCATGATTGAAATAAGGTATACTGTGTACGTATCAAAACACTCAATCCACATGTATTCAGAAACTGTCTTTAAAACGAGCCGTCAGGACGTCAGGTTGTGATGTCACAACTGTACAGTCACCGGTAGAAGTGCGGCTAAACTCTGTGCAGTCTACACCGCAGTTGCTGAAGACCGGAAAAGCTAACCTATCAGAGCAGCTTGGGCTTTTTCGGGAGGGCGCCTTAAAGAGACAGGCACTAAAATGGAGTGTTTCTGACAGAAGAGGAATACAGGTATATTCAGACAGACAGTATGAGGAAATGTAAGTGTTTTTTGAACATTAAAACATGTAAACATGTTGGAGTAGAAACCCCAAATATGAAAATGAGCATGATATGTCCCCTTAAATTCGACATTACATTCACTTATATTATACATCTAAATAAGACTATGATGTTACATTGTCATAATCTTTAATAAGCAAGAAGTGAGAAGTGTCCACAAATCAGGAAAAGGCTAATCCCTATTTTCCAATCATGTTAGATTCTACAATTCAACATGTTTATATGTAGTTAAAAGACTTGTGATAGCACAATAATTCTAAGTATGCCTAAATGAATGGAAACCAAAGGGAGGGAAAAGGGAAGAAGCAAGGAGTGAGGACATACAAACTATAAATAGATACTTGGTACTTCATTGATCCCTGAGGGGAAGATGAAAGCAACTCACACACACACTGTTTGGGAAATTAACTGAAATTCAATCTGCTTTTTTTTTACCCCAACTACCATTTATGGCCACAGTGGTTAAGCAAAAGTTACATAGTGTCATTAAAGACTCAGTAAAACAGGCGCTTCTAGCTTCCATGTGACAAGTGAAACTCAGTATATGATATGTGTATTTATCAATACAAGAGGGATTTCATCAAATCATCCAGAGATTTTATTTGATTACTCAAAGTGGGTGTAACCTTGTTTACTACGTAACAAACATATATTTTAAGCAAAACCACATTTAAACATAACATAACATAAAAATTAATAGCTTTGTTGCCTAAACCCAACCAAGTTGCTTCCTGCGAAAATGGAAGTTTATTTTGAAAAGATGCATGTAACGAGAATAACCGACAGAGTATCTAGTGCATCACAGTATGAAGCCTAAGGCCACTAACTAAGCTGCCGTATTGGAGGGGTTAGGAGTGAGAGCGCGTTGTTATGGATGTAGACTGATGAACATCGTCCGTCTTTCCTTTGATTCCACCAGGATTTCACCATGACTCTGTACCTGAGGCACTACTGGAAGGACGAGCGCCTGTCGTTCACCAGCAGCACCAACAAAAGCATGACGTTTGATGGGCGCCTGGTGAAGAAGATCTGGGTCCCCGATGTCTTCTTTGTCCACTCGAAGAGGTCCTTCATCCACGACACTACCACCGAAAACATCATGCTGCGTGTCTTTCCTGATGGACATGTCCTCTACAGCTTGAGGTCTGTAGCATGTCAGCATCTGCCTTCTCAGACCCATGTTGATCTGCCTCACAGGATCTCTCGTTTGTCGCAGAAATGTTTTCAATTGACCTTTTTTCCACAGCAGACATTTTAATGTGTCGTAACAGAAGAAGAGCACATTAACAATGTCTCAGTGTTAACTAGTGTAAGCCGTGACACTGAGCCAATACCATAGGTCAGTGGTTCCCAACCAGGGATCCCAGGCCCCCCTCAGGGGGGAGCCAAAGATCACAGGGGGTGCATGAGGACATGCATGACAACCAATGGATCCCTGGAGCCTTAGAAAACACATACATATCAGGGGTGACACGAATAGCCGTCGACTTGTCAGAGAGGTGGAAAAATGTGTTACTGAAACAAATCATTCTATTCCTGCTATACGGGGGTGCTGAATGTCTGATTTTAGTTTGGGTTTCTCCCAATAAATATCAGCCTATATAATACTGTTGATATGAATGTGAAAATAACCTTCACTGTATTTGTGAATAAGTCACCACGTAGACTAAGTTACACTATCCAAATCAGTGCGACTATCGAGCAGCATCTTGGTGATAGCTAACATTAGGTTACTGTTTCAAAATCAAAGAATACATTCATTAATCAAAGCACTAGATATATTGATGAATGGTTCTCTAAAATCAGCAGGGGGATGCTGTAGAAACAGCTGTTTGGGTGTCTCTTAACTTTGTACTTTGGACAGCGCCGCACCTACACACACACACCGTTTACATTATTGTGAAACAACAGCTATGCGACAGTCACATGTATCTCGGCTAATAATGTAGTTGTTTTTACTGTTCTTCTATAGACACATACACACATAATGATACACCACGATTGAGACCACTTGTGATATGATGGTGGTTTCATATCATATTAGTCAAGAAAACGAGCCAGGATTCTTTCTTTTTTTCCGTTTTGAAAGTCCACGTCTTCGTTTTGAAGCCTTTATATTTCCTTCTGTTGAATAATGATGCGGGCCATACTGCCAGAAGGAGCTGCTAACCCTGAAAGACCTCCCTCAGCCTGTTTCCATATGTCACTGCTGCTTCAGAGGCTTTTCAAAGGAATGAGAAAAGCACTCGGTACTTGTCATTTGTTTTCATTGGAAGAGGTTTGACAACACTTTTGGAACAGTAAAATGTTCCCTTCAGACTGAGGGCCCTGTTAACACGCCGGCACAGAACAAGTGATGGGGTCATTTCATCGGGGTGAGCAAACGTTTTCCCGCCGACCAATCTCTTTGTTCAGGTGTCCAACAAAGTCTCCTTCTGAAATCTCACGTCACATCCACACTGTTGAAATCATTGAAGTGTTCAGCCATGACACTTCAGGTAACACGAAGCTACACTTTCTGTGCTCCAACTCTGACAACACCGACTCTCCTCTCTCCAACTCTTACTTGTGTTTCCATCGTTGTCTTCTGGCACATGACACAGTAACAACCAGGAAGAGAAAGGTAAAGAAAGAACTTTAATTTCTCTGTAGGGTTCTTTCTATAATGTTGTCAAACACTTATAATAATTATAAGAATCTCTCCGTGACAAAAAGCAAGCAAATTTAGTGGATGTTCATCGATTGGGAGAAGTTGCCCCGAGCGATCACAGCCCGTGTAGCAGCTGCTGGCTGCAGCGTTCTCCATCAGTACTGGACCAATTTAAAAAACTGTTGGTACGTGGGAAAATAGGGTTGGAAAAATACAGAAGTAACCTTTTAAAGCAATAACATCTGATTGTCAAGACACATCATTTTTTAAGAGGCAATACAAAATAAAAAGTTTGTTAAAGCTGTCTTTCAAATTTTTTGGCCACTTTTGGAAAACATCACACGTGTTTAACTAATAATGACCATATCAAGTTTTTATGGCTAATATGTTAGCTTACAGTTTGCCACACATCCAGCAGACAACGAGCAACATGATCCTTCATATAGTTTTTGTTTCCACCGGATGAATGTAAGTCTGTGGATTCACCACAATAAGTGACCTTTGTGGTTGTTGATTTTCATTGAACAGGTCACAGATGAGGTTGGAGTCGAAGATCAATTTTTGCAGAATTCTTTATTGGACATGAATCATGGGAAGGAAAGCATAGTTTGCTGGACTGCTGAATTCCTTCAACTCTTCTGAAGGAACCGTAAAACCTTTATACCCTCCCGTCAAATAGAAAAGGGGGGGGGGGGGGGGTGGAACATGCAGGGGTGTCAAGTTTATGCCCATACGTGTATGTTAGCCAGTTTAAAGTTAGGTCCGCACCTGGAGGTAAGTTATTTATTCTTTCAGGGAGAAATGCTGAGGCAAATGCATGTCAGACATAAGTCCATATATGGAGATGGTCAGAACACAGGCATGTAGGACATAGGCCCCTTTTTAGATAAGAGCTGATTAATTTGTGAATGCCAGAGTGTGTGTAATTTGTGTAACAAAGAGGAAATATATACTAATAAATCGCTATAATATTACATACAATGTTATCAATCCTAACATGCATATACATAGGAGATATAAAATATCTCCACACCTTCCACATTACACAAGCACATTTGACCAATTGTTAATATTAAAAGAATACTTTGGCTACTACATCTTTGGCCATAACTCAAGAATGAATTCGCTATTTGTGACAATTTCAGATAAATCTCTAACAGGATAAAATGCTGAAGTGATGACATTTCGGACAAACATGTACGTAAACTGCAACCAAACAAACCAAGGGTGGAAAATGTAGCTTCATTTTCAAACTTGTAGTCCCACGCCATGCTGATTGAAGTGACTTCACTTGAGAACATTACTCAGACTTTACAGAGCTTCCTTTGGATTCACACTCGCAGGAGTACCAAAATATACAAAAAGCTTCATTATTTTAGTTTGGTGGTTACGTGTTGCATGTTCCTACATTGATTTGTGTTGTTATTTGAGACCAGCATCTTATTTTAGAAATGATAAGAGGTGACCATCACACAGGTTCACAAACTGTTGGATTTCGAGAGTGGTAAAGTGATGTGGTTTGATCTCTGTGTAATAACCCAAGAATGACGGAATCTGAAAATGTCTCAATGTCATTTTTGGAGAGTTTTGCTAAACCAAATCAACCAAAAGTGACCATATTTGGATGAGAGGGTGAAGCTGGGGAAGTTTGAGTCATTTTCTCATAGACTTCCATACAACCAGAGAAGTCGCCCCCTGATGGACATTAGAGAGAATGCAGGCTAAGACAAGAAGCATTGGTTTCACTTTTCAGACCTGAAGGTTGCTCCTTAGTTGAACACACGTTACTGCTTGTTTGTCCATCTAACATCAGATCATTAATTATCAATAAGTCAGCACAGCAGGTGAAAGCTAAACCAAACTAATGGATGTTTTGCTAACCTGTGAGCTTGACTACCTGTCTGAACTATGACATCAATGGCGCTAACCGAAACTATAGCATGTGACTCCATGTGATTTCTTAGCTTGTAATTTTGTGATAAAGTTAAAAAAATAGCACAAAATAAATTGAGTAATGACACACAAAACATGTCAGATAATTTACTGTCATTAATTAATATTAGCATTACCATGACTGTTCTCACCCTCTGCGTCTGTTCTTGTCTCTGCGGTCGAACAGAGTGACAGTGACGGCAGCCTGTAACATGGACTTCAGCCGCTTTCCTCTGGATTCTCAGACCTGCTCACTGGAACTTGAGAGCTGTGAGTAAATGTTAATTTTATGGTTACTTTCTCTCTGTGTGTTACATAATGTAACAAAATTAATTGTATTGTGCGCTCTTTACGGACGTGGGGGTGCTGTTTGCGCTGAGAGACAGTGTTTCCCCCCGTTGTTTTCGTTGGTCCCGTTTCAGGTGCAGGTCTCTCTCATGGTGGAGAAACACCAAATCCATTGACGTACGTGAAGTCGAGCGGTCCTCTTCAGTTTCTATGGAGAGCAGGAGATGCGGCCGTGCTTTGCATGATGGAAATGGCTCAGCTCAAGTTGACTGACCGTTCGCCGTATCTGAATTTGCCTAATCATGACTCAACCTCAATTTTATGCAAATGAGGTCCATCCCATTGCAAGCCAGCAGGCTCATTAAGCTCAGATCAAATCGTCAAACTAGGCAGCGCTGATCCAATATGAATGAATATTCGGTTCATTTCCTTTTTTTTTCACCTCCCGTGTTTTCAGAATCATATTTTACTGTTCTGCTGCCAAAACCCCAGGCGGAGCTGGTGGGGTGTGTTTGGTTTTTTAAATTGTGTTTGGGTTTTTTCATTAACTGTTTGAAAACTGGCACTTTGGGTAGATTTATCTTCAGGTTGAATTAACTTGAATTTCAGCTGTCCGTCGTTGCTTCACTGATGGAGGATAAGCTTTATTAAATGTTCTGAAACCAATTTTGAAAAACGAAATATATGTACTATAATATATGTACTACAACAGTGTCAAAGAATAATATATAATGAAGCCAACATACATATTGATCAGTCAAAACAGCCACACTCTTCATACACAGTATAGTCTACAAACAGTTGAGGAATGGTTGCTGCTGGCAAGTTCAATGTGATGAAACGTCGTAAAATAACCTGACCAGGTTTTCATGAAATCCATTTGTATTGAAATTGAAATTGAAATAGGCTGTTTTCTGAATAAAAAATAATCATAAACCAACCGATTTACCCTCCAAAGTACAAAGTAGGCCTATGTTCAGTTGTTAAGTGCATCCTGCTCTCCTCCCCTCCTTTTTGTTCATCTCACCTCTCCTCCCATCCCCTGTCCTCTCTTCTCCTCCCCTCTTCTACCTTCTAGTCTACTCTGTTCTCATCTCACCCCCTTCCCCTGGCATCTCCTCTTCTCTTCTCTTCTCTCCTCCCCTGGCCTCTCCTCTCTTCTCCTCTCCTCTCCTCTCCTCTCTCTCCGTTTCCGTTTCCGGTTGCGTGTGAGTGTGAGTGGTGGACGTGTGACGGTGAAGAGCGAGTGGCGCTAGTTTTGAATGGTTTCTGATCTTCGGATCTTTAACCGTGTTTCTTCCTCTGTTGAGGCGGATGATCAGCTGAGTCTCTTGAACGTTTTTGCTGGTTTGAGTGTTGAGCGATCGGGGCTTTGTCGAGGTGCGTTCTGGAGGAATGGCGTCCTCCGAGACGCCACCTCCGTCTCTGCGGCAGGGAGTGAGGATCGTCCCCCCGGATAACAGCGTGACGGTGGAGGAGGTGTTGCTGGCTGTCGGTGAGCAGGTGGGACACGATAAGCTGAGCTTTGCCTCCAGAATGAACAAAGCAGTGGTGGTGTTCCTGAAACAGGAGCCTCTAGTCTACCAGCTGATCGAGAGCGGCGTGTTGATCAGGGACACTTTTGTGCCGGTCTCCCCGCTGTCAGCTCCCTCCACGCGGATCACCGTGTCCGGTGTTCCGCCGTTTATCCAGAACGAGCTGCTGGAGAAAGAGCTCCGGAGGTTCGGGAAGTTTGCTAGCGGACTAAAAACAGTAAGTCTGGGATGTAAAGACCCTAAACTGAGACACGTTCAGTCTCTGAGGCGGCAACTGTTCATGTTTCTGGACTCTCCGACTCAAACACTGGAGGTGTCCTTCAGAGTAAAGCACGGAGACGGATCCTACATGGTGTACGCCAGCTCAGGACAGCTCAAGTGTTTCGAGTGTGGAGGTGTGGGACACAAACGGTTTACCTGTCCGCACAGAAAGCAGGCCGGCTCTGCTGACACAGACACCGGAGCGGGAGCTAAGCCCGCGGATGAAGAACCTGTGGCTGAACCGATGAATGACGGAGTGGTGGTCGAACCGGTGGTCGAACCGACAGCAGACGGACCGATGTTCAGACCGGTGGTCGAACCGCTGGTCGAACCGAAAGCAGACGGACCGGTGGTCGGACCGGTGGTCGGACCGGTGGTCGAACCGGTGGTCGAACCGATGGCTGACGAACCGGTGGCTGAACCGACGGAGGACGGACCTGGGGCCGGGCCCGCGGCTGTGGTGGCGGATTGCGGTACTGCAGGTGCAGCGGCTGGTGGTGAAGACAAAGAGGAGGAAGAGCAGAGCCAAGCGGAGGAGCAACAGGCTGATGTTCCAGAGAACAGCAGCTCTCAGACTGGACAACCCCAGCCAGCAGACACCGTGGAGGAAGCAGCCTCCACCAGTGCTGGACCCAGTGTGTCTAACAGTCAGCTGTCAGGTGGAGAGGACATGGAGGATGAAGATGAGTCAGAGATGGAGTCTGTGAGTGGAACCCCCAGCAAAGATATAGATCTGTACACACTGGAAAAAATTGACACTTTTCTTGATAAAACATTTAAAAAGAAATGTGTAAAAGTAAGCGATCACTTCTATGACATCCCGAAATTCATAAGATCAGTCAACTTTCATATGAAAGGGGTCGGCGTTGACGTTCTGGATGAGAAGAAGCGTTTCCGCCTTAAAAAATATATCACTGCTCTTAAAAAAACACAGAAAATAAAAATTAGAAAGATTAAAAGATAACTGATCATGTACCTCACAGTGTTTGTCTCTCTGGAGGTTCTCTGAGTCTCAGACTGGTGTTGGTGTCTAGTTCGGGTTGAGGTTCTGTTTGGACCGATGACTCAAGTAAAAGGCTGATTGTTCATGTGTGTAGATGTTGGTGTGTTTCTGTGGGTGGAGGAGTTTTTATGTATTTATTTGAATTGATGACGTGATCTGTGATCAATAAAAGGAATTTAAAAACCAAACCTCTCCTCTCCTCTCCTCTCCTCTCCTCCCCTGGCCTCTCCTCTCCTCTCCTCTCCTCTCCTCTCCTCTCCTCTCCTCTCCTCCCCTGGCCTCTGCTCTCCTCTCCTCTCCTCTCCTCTCCTCTCCTCTCCCCTCCTCTCTGTTTCCGGTTGCGTGTGAGTGTGAGTGGTGGACGTGAGTAGCGCGGAGTTTGATTGTACTTTCACTGCTTTGGGATTTGTTCCTCTGTTCTTTGTCTCTACACATGATCAGGTAAGATACAGAGCAGTGTATTTATCGGTAGAACGTGTGACTAGTGGGTTTGTTTGGCGTTGTTCGGGAGCATGGCGTCCTCTGAGACGCCACGCCCGTCAATCAGACAGGGAGTCCGGTTAGTTCCACCGGATAGCAGCGTGTCGGTAGAGGAGGTGCTGCTGGCTGTCGGAGAGCAGGTGGGACATGACAAACTGTTCTTTGCATCTCGGATGAATAAAGCTGTGGTTGTGTTCGTGACGAGCGAGGCTCATGTCCACAGCCTGATAGAGAGCGGCGTGTTTATCAGAGACAGCTTTGTGCAGGTCTCTCCGCTCTCAGTGCCCTCTACGCGGATCACCGTGTCCGGTGTTCCGCCGTTTATACCGAATGAGCTGTTAGAGAATGAGCTGCGCAGGTTTGGAAAGTTTGCCAGCGGGTTTAAAACAGTCAGTTTGGGGTGTAAGGATCCCAAACTGAAGCACGTGCTGTCTCTTAGACGGCAGGTCTTCATGTTCCTGGAGTCACCGACACAAACACTGGAGGTGTCCTTCAGGGTTAAACACGGGGAGGGTTCATACATGGTGTACGCTAGCTCGGGACAATTCAAATGCTTTGAGTGTGGAGACGTAGGACACAAACGCTTCGCGTGTCCGCACAAGCAGCAGAAAAGCGTGGAAGCCCTTGCCGCGGACGCGGCTGTTCACGCGGCTCCGGCCGCGGGCGCTCACGCGGCTCCGGCCGAGGGTGCTCACGCGGCTCCGGCCGCGAACGCTCACGCGGCTCCGGCCGCGGGCGCTCAAACGGCTGAGGCTGCGGACGCGGCGGGTCCCGCTGGCGGCGCTTCTTCGTCTTCTTCTGATAACAATAAAGTCGACAAGGAGGGTCAGGGCCAGTCTTACAACCAGCAGGATTCTGTGGTTGCGCAGAATATCACGACATCTGGTACCAAAGCACCACCACAGTCTGTAGGAGTTTGTGAAGAGGCAGCTACAGGTTCTGCAGGTGGAGATCACACCACAGCCTTAGATGAAGGACAGAGTGTAGGGTCTGTATCCAACAGCCAGCTGTCTTGTGAAGGAGATGACATGGACTATGAGAGTGAATCAGATGCTGCATCTACTTCTGAAACATGTATTAAAAGCACTAATCTGTATTCACTTGAGGAAATAAACTCATTTTTAGATGTAATTTATAGAAAATCTGCAAAAGTGAGTGAATATTTCACTGACATTGACAAGTTCATACGATCTGTTGGGGTGGTGCAGAGACAGGTGGGTTTGGACCTTTTAGATGAACAAAAGCGCTTCCGTCTAAAGAAACACCTCACAACCCTGAGGAAAGTAAGGAAAAGTAAAAGGGTTAAAAACACTAAGAAAGTTTAACATGATCATGTGTCACACAGGGTTTTCCAATTTCCACTGTTTACTTCTTCTCTTGTCTTGCCTCCTTCCATCCTTTGACATTTCAATGCAGAGCTTCAATTTAGGGTCTTTAAACCTCAATGGTGGGAGGGACAGGCATAAAAGAGCACTAATACAGGAAGTTGTAAATCAAAAAAGGTTGGACATCCTCTTTTTGCAAGAGACTCACACCACTCCATCAGATGAAGTAGACTGGGGTTTATGGTGGGAGGGCTCATGCACTCTGAGCCACGGCACCAATCTTAGTGCCGGAGTAGCCGTGCTGTTTAGAACAGCAGCTAATGCAACCGTCCTGTCTGTCACTGAGGTGGTGGAGGGTCGTTTGCTGATGGTGAGGGCAGAGATAGAGAGCTCGCTTTACTGCTTCGTGAACATATATGCACCAAATCAGGGGCCAGAAAGGGCACGCTTCTTCACTATGCTGCAAAACGAACTGCAGAGCTGCCATCAGGAGCAACTGATCATCGGAGGGGATTTCAACTGCACTCTAGACTTCACTATAGACCGGAATAATGAGGAACCACACCCACAGTCAGCTCAGAGTCTCCACAACGTCATCACACACCTAGATCTGTTGGACACATGGAGAGTAAAACACCCACTAAACAGGCAGTACACATGGGTTAGAGTCAGCAACGACAGGATAAGTGCAGCCAGGCTGGACAGAATTTACATCTCTCACAGTCTCAGTTCCAGACTAAAGAACAGCACAATCAGTCCAGTTGGGTTCACTGATCACCACCTTGTCAGTTTAGTCTTGATAACCTCACCAGGTGAAAGGGTTAGCTCCTACTGGCATTTTAATAATAAACTTCTACAGGACAGCACTTTCTGTCAGAGCTTTGGGGTTCTTTGGCAGCAGTGGAAAACTGAAAAAGTTTGTTTCAGTTCTCTGAAACAGTGGTGGGAGGTCGGGAAAGCACAGATCCGTGTGTTCTGCCAGCAGTACACCTCAAACACCACTGCTAAAATCAAGTCTGCTGTCAAGGACCTTGAAGCCAACATAAGGAGTATCGAGGAGGGCTTCCAGAGAGACCCTGATCCCAGTGTGGGCCAACTGCTGAAGGAGAGGAGGTTGGAGTTGAGCTCCTTCCTGCAAGAGAGAGTGAAAGGAGCTCTGGTCAGGTCCCGTTTTCTCCAGTTGAAGGACATGGATGCCCCAAGTTCGTTTTTCTTCAACCTGGAGAGATCGGTGGCGCAGAGGAAGCGGATGACCTGTCTGAAGCTCCCAGGAGGCCGGATAACCACCGACCAGAGGGAGATGAGGACCCATGACGTGGGTTTCTACGCTGCTCTTTGGGGAGGAGCAATCCTGTACAGAGAGCAGTAAGGAGCTCCTGGAGGGTCTTCCACAGCTCAGTCCAGCAGAGAGGGCTACGCTGGACGGAGAGCTGACGCTGGAGGAGCTGACGGCTGCAGTGAACCAGATGGCTTCAGGAAGGACTCCGGGAATCGACGGCCTTTCCTCGGATTTCTTTAAGCAGTTCTGGAACATTATCGGTTCTGACTTACACTGTGTTTTGATGGAATGTTTTAAAACAGGATCACTTCCTGTTTCATGCCAGCGGGCAGTACTCTCCCTGCTGCCCAAGAAGGGCGACTTGGCCCTTCTTAAGAACTGGAGACCAGTGGCCCTACTTTGCACAGACTATAAGGTGCTTTCCAGAGCCTTATCCAACAGACTAAGACACTACTTGGAAGTGGTTGTAAATAGTGACCAAACCTACTGTATCCCAGATAGGACAGTTATGGACAATATTTTTCTTATTCGTGATGTGCTTGATGTTTGTAAATTCCACGATGTAGATATTGGTATTGTCTCACTAGACCAGGAGAAGGCTTTCGACAGGGTGGGTCACGCATATCTGTTTTCTGCACTCAGGGCTTTTGGGCTTGGTGATGGGTTTTTGGCTTTGGTGGGTTTGCTGTACAGTGGTGCTGAATGTATGGTAAAAATGGGAGCCGGGCTGAGTCGACCGATCCCTGTACGGCGAGGGATAAGGCAGGGTTGTCCTATCTCAGGGCAACTATACAGCCTCGCTTTTGAGCCACTGTTGTGCAGGCTGAGAAGTCGGCTCAGTGGTCTGTCACTGCCTGGGTCCTCCAGTCTTTGTTGTCCCCTCGCTCTGTCTGCGTATGCTGATGATGTAAACATCTTCAACAGGGACCAGGGAGATGTTCTATGTCTGCAGGACACTTTGTCTCTTTATGAGAGGGCTTCATCTGCACGGGTGAACTGGGAAAAATCTGAAGCCTTATTGGTGGGACAGTGGAGACATCAGACGGTGCCTCACCTGCCTGGAGGTCTTCAGTGGGGAAAAGGAGGTCTAAAGGTGTTGGGTGTGTTTTTGGGCTCTGAGGACTTTCAGAAAAAGAACTGGGAGGGGGTTAAGGAGAAGGTGTGTGCTCGGTTCTCTAGGTGGAGATGGTTGCTGCCCCAGTTGTCATATAGGGGAAGAGTTCTGGTTGCTAATAATTTGGTTGCCTCGACTCTGTGGCACAGACTCATCGCTCTGACGCCACCAGAAGGCCTCATAGCAGAGATTCAGAGGTCTGTCGTGGACTTCTTCTGGTCTGGCCGGCACTGGGTTCGTGCAGCAGCTCTCTATCTGCCTGTGGCAGAGGGGGGGCAGGGTCTCATCGATATCCAGTCCAGGATCGCCTCTTTCAGACTCCGCACTGTACAGAAGCTGCTCTATGGCTGTGGCCCCAGCTGGATGGACACTGCTCGACTGCTGCTGAGGAGAGCTGGGCGGTTGGGGTACGATAAGCAGCTCTTTCTCCTACAACCTGAGGAAGTGGACTTGGCCGGGCTGACGCCGTTCTACGGCTCTGTTCTGCAGGTATGGCAGGTTTTTAACATCTCACGTAAAGCTGATGAGACTCCGGGCGTGTGGCTGCTGGAGGAACCTTTGTTCTTCAACAGCTTCATTAGAACCCAAACGCTGCAGTCTGCCAGCCTGCGAACACGTCTGAGAGAAGCCGGCTGCACTAAACTGGGACATTTGGTGAAGATGTCATCAACGGCAGCATCTATGGTCACCTTCAGGCAGAACACCAACATCACGTCTGTCAGGTTGACCAACAGAATAGTGGAGGAGGTCTGTGCTGCCCTGCCACAACACCTGAGAGCGGCTGCAGGAAACTGTACTCTGTCTGACCGGTGGGATGAGGAGAGTGAGTACACCACCCCCACTCTGCTCATTGCCCCAGCGGTGGGGGACTGGCAGGGGGGAGGAAACAAGCTGCTGACATTCACAACCCCTCACCTGGACAAGTTTCAGGCAGCAGAGAAAAAAGCAATCTATGAAATCTGTGTAAAGGTTGTGAACCTCCGCTCTGGCAGGGTTGAAGGAGTCGAGGTGGGCCGAGTTCTTTGGCCCAGAGTTTTCCCCGAAAGGCAGCTGGAGGTGCATGTACAAGCTGCCCGTTGAAAAACGGACAGCAGACCTCCAGTGGAGGGTTGTACATGGAGCTATAGCCACCAACAGATACCGGGCACACCTGGATCCACACATTGGGGAGGAGTGTTCTTTCTGCTGTCAGACTGAGACCCTGGAACACTTGTTTGTTCAGTGTCCTCGGCTCTCAGCACTCTTTGAACGGTTGAAAAGATGGTTTCAGGGTCTTGGAGAGGTCTTTTCTTTCATTTTGTTCATCTTCGGTCCAAAATACTGCTCAAAAAAGAAGGCTGTTCACACACTGGTGAACTTTTTGTCTGGTTCTGCCAAGTTGGCCATCTGGCTGACACGGAAGAATCGGGCTCAGGGTGCCGGTAGTGAGGATCCGGTGAACGTTCTGGAGGGACTGTTGAAAGCCCGACTCAGGGTGGAACACGCCTACTACCAGACGGTGGACAATGTACAGGCTTTCAGGGACAGATGGACTACTGGGAGCATTTTATGCTCAGTGGGTGCTGGTGGAGAACTGGTGGTGAACTTCTGAACATATTGATTATTGTAATTGATTGTGATTTTTTGTTCTTTGGTGCTTTATTTTGGTTATTTTATTTTATTTGATTGATTTTCTGTTTTTCAAGTGATGGTTTAGAGCAGGGGTCGCCAATAGGCGGACCGCGGTCCGGATCCGGACCCAGACGCTGTCCTATCCGGACCCGGGCGTATAATTGATGGATAATTGAGAATTATACATTTTGGCGGAGCGCTTCTGTTTTAACCTGCGCAGCTTTTCCGGCCTTTACGGCACTCATTCAGCACTTCAGGAAACACACCGACCAATTACATGCATTGTAAATAATCTCACGTGATGCTACTCAGCCAATCGAATGTTTATTCCAAAATGCATCGTGAGTCGAGTGAGATCACGCAGACAGGCGGGAGACGGAGCGAGAGCAGTGAGAGAGAAGCAGTGAGAGAGAAGAAGTGAGAGAGAAGCAGTGAGATAGCAGTCAATACTGACATCCCATCTGGGATGTCAGTATTGACCCAGCAGTGAGAGAAGTGAGTAAATCGGATAATCAAGTTAACATGGCGTGCTCTAAAAAGAGAAAGGTGGACCTCGAAAACAGCTTTAACAAAGAATGGACGGACTCGTATTTGTTCATTCTTCCTGCTGGCGCTACTAAACCACTCTGTCTCATATGCTCAGATACCGTGGCCATTATTCAAAGCGCCAATGTGAAACGCCACTACGAGACCAAACATACCCACTCCAATCCGAACTGAGGGCACAGAAAATAAACGATTTAAGAGCCCAATATGAACGTTCCACCAGAATATTAACAAATTCATTCACTGCCTAACAACGTGCTTACGAATGTTCCCTGAAAGTTGCTTGGATTTTGGGTCAACATAAAAAGCCATTCACTGATGGAGAGGTTGTCAAGGAGGGCATGAGTGTAGTAGCTGGAACTTTACTTCAGGGGAAACAAAAAGAAGAGTTATGTGAAAAAATCAAGCAAATACCTGTCAGCAGCCTCAGACACAAGGCTCATCTTTCTAAAATCAAGCACTTTCTTTAAGATAAGTTTTTCAAAAGTTCTTTTTTGTGTATTTTATTTTTAGATGGAGCCATTATTTTACTTGAAATGAGAGAAGAACATTTATTTATGTATTTCTATGTATTATTTATAATCCATCCAGTTAAATTTTGAAAACTGAGAATAATAATTGTTAAAATATAATTGATGTGTACTTTCTTTATTTGATTTGACAGTTGTTGACTACACAGAGACGTTACTACTACTAGACTTCTTGAATATATATATATATATATAATATATATATATATGGCACTAAGTGGCGCGAGTTAGATATTGTAATGTTCCGGACCTTTGCCCGAGGAGATTTTCTCAATCTGGACCTTTTGGAATTTTAATTGAAGACCCCTGGTTTAGAGTGTTTCTGTTTTCACTGCAATAGTGAAATAAAGGGATTTTAAAAACCTAAAACCTCCCCTGGCCTCTCCTCCCCTCTCCTCTCCTCCCCTCTCCTCTCCTCCCCTGGCCTCTCCTCCCCTTTCCTCTCCTCTCCTCTCCTCCCCTGGCCTCTCCTCCCCTCTCCTCTCCTCCCCTCTCCTCTCCTCCCC
The DNA here is from genome assembly GCA_032191485.1 of Leptoclinus maculatus. NCBI lineage: Eukaryota > Metazoa > Chordata > Actinopteri > Perciformes > Stichaeidae > Leptoclinus > Leptoclinus maculatus. Next base: position 1,418,016 of record JAVDOI010000003.1, on the reverse strand, counting down.
TGGCCTCTCCTCCCCTCTCCTCTCCTCCCCTGGCCTCTCCTCCCCTCTCCTCTCCTCTCCTCTCCTGGCCTCTCCTCCCCTCTCCTCTCCTCCCCTGGCCTCTCCTCCCCTCTCCTCTCCTCTCCTGGCCTGGCCTCTCCTCTCCTCTCCTCTCCTCCCCTGGCCTCTCCTCTCCTCTCCTCTCCTCTCCTCTCCTCTCCTCTCCTCTCCTCTCCTCTCCTCCCCTGGCTCACACCACAGCAGGAGTCTCCCTGGAACACCTCCCCAGGCCTTTTCTGTATTTTTCTCAGATCCACGCTGAGCACAGCTGCTGCTGTCTCTCTCTCCTTCCATCCCTCACACACACAAACAAGCCAACCAGAGATCTTTCATTTTCGTTGAGGACGCTATTTTACGGCAGAATAGCTTCCTTGTTGTTGAGCTAATAAGCTTAATGGTGAGCTATGCCATAGTGAGGCTGGTTGTATTGAGGTGTTTTAGTAGGGGCTCTAGTAGGGTTGTCACTCACCAGTGACAGACAAAGCAGAGGTAGAATTACAACTTAAATGCACTTGTCGTGCTTAACACTCTTTTAATGGTAACACTTTATGATAACATATATATAATTGGCCGAGTAGCATCACGTGAGATAGTTTACAATGCATGTATTTGGTCGGTGTGTACATTATATCACAGCTGATAAGAGCCAATAACAATAACATTGTAATTACACATTAAACTATATATTAACAGTAATACTATATTCAGTTTTCTGTGAATGATTGACACATGATTCATAACTAAGTTGTAACTGATGATTATAATGGCCACCCAAATAATGTTTAAAGATGCACGACTACACAGCCTTTATCAAAGTATTAGGCTATAAATCAGTTTATAAATGGTTTACAAACCAGTTATTAACCATTGTCAAAGTATTAACTATCTATCTTAATATTGTATAGATGCTTTACAAAGTATATATTGACCATTTATGGTATTACAATCATCAACTGAAACTTTATAAAAGCCATCCAGAAATATTTTTTAAAAGGGTTAAAAACCAATTATTAACCATTAACAAGTGTTACAAACATCTGTTCCATCTATCTATGTAATGTTTATAGATTTGTTACAAAAGATCTGCTTATCATTAGCAAATACTTAATATAGTATATCAAATGTAATGATGTGTTGAACAATAAACTGTAAAAATAACAATTCATTTTCATTCCTTTGTTTCCTAACAATGAAATGAATATTAACAGAAGTTTAATTAACTTTGAATGTTTTAAAGAAGTGCTTATTCATCATCTCCCATCACGTTCACACATAAACACATAGCAACCATGGAAGACATGTGAGCAGGTCAAAATGAAAATAGTATACACTTCTGATTATCGGGCGCATGTTTTTTGTTTTTTGATGATAATTCATCGCTGGAAGTGACTGAGACTCTATTTGATTGGGCGGTGTGGTGTTTTGCAGATGCCTACACGGATGAAGACCTGATGCTGTACTGGAAAAGCGGCGATGAGTCTCTCAGCACTGATGATCGCATCTCCTTGTCACAGTTCCTCATCCAGAAGTTCCACACCACGTCTCGCTTGGCCTTCTACAGCAGCACAGGTACACACACACACACACACACACACACAGGACTAACTATGTGCTGATATAAAATAATTAATAAATGATGCTTGTGCACAACATCATGATGTGAATAACAATTATTTTGTCCGAATGAATCACAGCTGCAGTTATCTCTGTTTTCAAGGCTCAGGCCTACAGCCACCGAATAGGCTTCTTTGACCCCGTGACCTTTCCTCCAGCTCTACCTTCAGGACAAATGTTATATATTTAGTGCTGCTGGACAATGGAATTTGAGTCAAGAGGAAAAGCCCTTTAGCAGCCGTTGGAATTATAATCAAGCAAAGAAGGAAATTAGGTGGCGTTATTGTTACAAGGTGCACGTAGGGGGGGTCAGGGTGAATAGATGGGTCAACCAAATTGTAAAACATACCACAATGTTTCCCTAACCTTAAAAAACTAACTTATTTTAACCCAAACTGTGACCTTTATCTAAACCTAACCAAGTCGCTCTTATGGCCAAACCCAACCGAGACTCCTGGAAGGCCCCGACAAATGATGTCCAGGGATTCAAAGGGTATTGACACATGCACTCAATGACATGACGCAAAGTAAGTGAGTAAAGATTGATATACATATCCCTATTTATCCAAACAAAAGTTAGAAACTGCTCCATATAAAAGCATCAAATTGATCAGTTAGGACAAGCAAGGGGATTGAAGTGAGTCTTGAAAGTCTTTTTTTTTAAATGTTACTTGAATTCGATGAATTAATTGTGAGAAGTAAACGTCTCTAAAGATAAGGGTGAGAGAGCAAATGCACTCCCATAAAAAGACTTTAAATTACTTTACGGACAACAATTCAGAACTGTACTCACCACATCCAGCCGAATAGCTAAATAGTCCTTTATTGAGTATACTTTATATTGAAATATAGACTCCACTTTTAGCCAATGGGAATATACCACCACATGCTCCCTGCTGCACCATTGTGTATCCCCTCCAGACAAACTAATCCTCCTTGGTTTCTTTATATATATGGACTAATTCAGACAAAAATCAAATGTGTCACCTACATTTACACCTACAAGCCGACGGCTCCACAACCGCTGAGAGTTCTGGGAGAGGACGTGGACATGGTGGAGGAGTACAAGTACCTGGGTGTCTCCATCGACAACAGACTTAACTGGAAGGCCAACATCAACGCTGTGTACAAGAAGGGGATGAGTCGACTCTTTTTCCTGAGGAAACTTCGATCCTTCGACGTGTGCAGCAAGATATTGGAGATGTTCTACCAGTCTGTTGTGGCCAGTGCACTGTACTTCTCCGTAGTCTGCTGGGGGAGCAGCATTGGAGCCGGAGACACCAACAGACTTAACAAACTAGTTAAGAAGGCCGGCTCCATCATTGGCTGCAAACAAGACAATCTGGAACAGGTGGTGGAGAGGAGGTCACTGAAGAAACTATTATCCATATTGGATAACCCGGATCACCCTCTCCACCATCTACTGCAGGGACAGAGGAGCACTTTCTCCAACAGACTGATCCAGCTCCGCTGTCACAAGGAAAGATACAGGAGAACATTCCTGCCCTCTGCTATAACACTGTATAATAAATCACCTCTGGCCAGATCATCATCCTTCAAATGACTACAACACTTGCTTGCTGTTGTTGGTGATCCTTGCACTACTGTTCAGTTTGTTTAGTTTACCTAGTTAATTTAATACCATGATCCTTGCACTACTGTTCAGTTTGGTTAGTTTACCTAGTTCATTTAATACCATGATCCTTGCACTACTGTTCAGTTTGGTTAGTTTACCTAGTTCATTTAATACCATGATCCTTGCACTACTGTTCAGTTTGGTTAGTTTACCTAGTTGTTCATTTGATACCATTCTAATTCATTGTATATACTGTGCATTTTTATTTTATTCTATTTTATCTTATTTTTTATTCTATTTCTTCAATTCAATATCTGCTCTGCTATTTTATTGTACTGTATATATTGTGCATTTCCATACTTCATATTTTATTCTACTCTGTAACTTGCTGCTGCTACAAAAAAATTTCCCCCTGGGGATAAATAAAGTTTATATCTATCTATCTATCTATCTATCTATCTATCTATCTATTTGATGTATACTTTTTATATATTAGAGGTCAAAGGTCATAGATCTGGCTCCAGCGCATTTTCAGGACTCTTTGCGGTTTGACATCATTACATCATTCAATTTATCACATTTTATACTAATAATAAGGATTCTACATACTCTGTTTAGGGTGATATTAGGGCTGAGTTTTGGTACGATTGGTCCCGAGATACCGAGGTCGCCACTCAATATATTTCGATGTTGTAAGCAATGCGATAATTGTGTTTTTTCAAATCTCATTTTAAGGAAAACGTCGTACTATAAACCATCGTATGCATTAAAGAGTAAAAAAAGGTTGAACCCACTTCATGCAATCAGAAGAGTGGGATCTGCATATACATGTATCACAGTCCCTGTAACATCCAGCCTCATAGTTCTACTTTGAGAGGGAACATACACTGAGAGGGCACAAGTCTTTGCAAATTAAATCCCTAGTTAGTAAGCACATATCTTAAATGCAGAAAATCAAACCTCATGATGTGTGAAATGTGAAACGTTTTGTATTAACCTGTTTCTACACTGTTAAATCTTTGAGCGTCTCCTGCTGTGATTTCAGGCTGGTACAATCGTCTCTACATCAACTTCACGCTGCGACGCCACATCTTCTTCTTCCTGCTGCAGACATACTTTCCCGCCACGCTTATGGTGATGCTCTCGTGGGTGTCATTCTGGATCGACCGCCGGGCTGTGCCGGCCAGAGTGTCCCTGGGTGAGAAAAAAAAGAGGAGAGACCACTGAACTGCACACATTGCTTATGATTGGAAGGGTAATTTGAGAATGAACCTGCAGCTTGATCTGACAGGCCTATATCTGATGATCTCTGGCGTAATGAATAAAAAGGGCAGTGCAATAGTTCTTGGCATCCAAGGCTTCCACAATGTCATTTATTACTTCAAATGCAGCAGATCTTGTGTTGTGCTGCTAACTAAATCCAGACTGATGAGAAAATAAAATGTTCAAGCACATGTATCCCTTAGTTTGGTCATTCACCAGCCTTACACAGACCTGAACTAAAATCGAGAGCTTGTAAATGGGACTATGGGATCTCCGACAGTTTTCCAGACATCAGGTATGACATTGTCTTGTATAGAGAGATCACAAACGTGTGCCACTGGTTCAGTTATAATATCTGCAGTCAGTTGTAAGAAGATAGTGGGGATATTGTTAGGGCCGGTCGATGTAGGGTCTAGATCCTTTAAGGCCGTTTCAAACGTCCCTCAGAAAGAAATGTGTAAAAGAGAAAGTGTAGCTACTGGAGGTATGACTTGCAGTCAACAACAATATTGGGAGGCACGAGTTGGCAGACAGAGACTTTATAGTATGCCAAAACTTCCTAGGGTTATTTGAACAGTGGTAAATAATAATTGCTTTTGGCTTTTTTAATGGAAGCAGTGCTGCAATTACGCAGTTGGAAATGAAGCCAGTTTGTTCATCAAATAACTAAAACAAGCAAGGTCCAAAGCTTGCTACAGTAATTGAGATTCCTGTTCAGAACAACGCGAGGCTTTGCCAACCACACAGTGATGGCTTAGAGCGTATTGGTAAATGAAAAGATTGATAAGCGTTGATTCGTCTAGATGTCTGTGTTTGAGACGCGCAGGGCTTTCAATGACTTGTGTCAAGTTAAAAGACAGACATTGAGCTTTAAATATCATCTGGTAAAAAGACAATCCCAGGATGATTTCCTTTAAATGCAATTGAGATTAGATCTACGTTAAAGAAGAAAAATGTGTCTTTGGTAGCAGAAGAAGGAGCTTTAAAGAGATTGTGCGTGCCTGAGGAAAATCTGTCTGTGAAAAGATGAACGCTGGCTCCACCAGTCGGGAACACACACATGCACACACAAACCTCCCACTCTCACTTTTCTTTTGAGTTATTTTCTGTATTGGGGCTGTTGCTGTGCTTGTTGTACAGGCGTCTGTTTTTTACCCCTCGCTGAGATCCTCTCATGGCTCATGTCATCGCTCTTGTTAAATTCAGCTAATAGAATGGGATAGTTTTACAAGTCTGTACTGCAGTCTGTGTTGTTTTTTCTCTTCGGTTATTGCCAATATATAATTATATCCCAATCCCACTTAGATCTCAATCCCACATACACCGTCCTGCTGCCACAAATCACTAGAGTACTAAATGAGTATTAATCCGCCGCTGAAAATAGTCCCCAACAAATGCTCTATTTTCTCCGGCTACAAACTACAGGGACTTAATTGTTAATTGTTTTTAAAGATGTCTGTCTTCAATAGGAACCAATAGGCTTGGAGCTGAGAGCCACATACAGAGTAGGGGAGTCAGAAGGAGACGTATTATTGTGTTTTGTCTTTTCATCAAACCTGTTGAAAATTGAAAAATAAAGTACACTTGACTTACTTGTAACTAAGTAATTTCTACACTGTGGTTTAACTGCTTTTACTTTAGTAAAAGCTCTTAAAAAGCCCTACTGATACCATCTCATCTGCACCGTGCTGACTGGGTCCTTCACATTCATTGCAGGCTGTTGGACCACATTGCATCATACTGTATAAGTGGTCATGTTATTGCTCCAGCTGCCCAACACTGGGTCTGCTTCCTGATCCAGAGCAAACCATGAAACTATACTGTGAAAGTAAAAATAGACAAACCCAGATTCAAACACATTTCCAACCTGCAGTTCACTTTAGTATAACTAGAATTTTGTTGTGTATCTTGTGTCCAGGCATCACCACAGTGCTGACCATGTCCACCATCATCACCGGAGTGAATGCGTCCATGCCCCGGGTGTCCTACATCAAGGCGGTGGACATTTACCTTTGGGTCAGCTTCGTCTTTGTCTTCTTGTCCGTGTTGGAGTACGCCGCCGTCAACTACCTGTCCACCGTGCAGGACCGCCGGGAGCGCAAGATGCGAGAGCGGGCACGTTCTCAGGTTTGTTTCTGCTGTTTGCTGTTTGGTGCTGTGACAAAAAAAAATAATCCAGACTGGCATGCATTATAAAAAAAGGCATCCTTCTCCCCGTTCATGAGCCAGAACAGTCCCTTTAGGTGTTCCGAGAACTCTGAAAGCTCCATCCACTCTCACTGACTCTGCAATTTCACCTACAAGAGCATCTGTCTGGACACAAACCAACAGCAGCAGTGACACAAAGAGAGAAACTGTGGTGGTAATTTCTGTTGAATAAAGCACAAAGTCAACTTTTTGTCTTTCGGTAATGAGGGGAAGCCAGTGCTTTAAACACTGGAGAGTGTTTAGTAAGAGAGAGAAAGTGAGTTACTCATTATCTTGAACTGGTGCAAAGACAGAATCTTGGGATCCGGGATCCAGAAAAAATTCCATTACGGAAACAAAGAGCAAGAACAATGAGTGTTGGTTGAAAGTTGGTAAAGTTTAACATCTCATGCCAGAAATACAGTACGTTCAACACTTCTGTTCTGTTCAGTTAGCCTGTTGAACTAGAATAACTGGATCTGGTTTGGGTTGAATAGAGGAACTCACTCAAAAAAATCTCCAAAACACAAAGAAGCAAAATAGTAAAAGCAAAACAAAACCCCTAAAAAAGTAGCTTAAACATTAGAGCACCCTGAACAATCCTCACTCAGACTTTATACACGGTTTGGCTAATGGACTTCCACCACTTTTCTGTGTTTGCATTACAAGTAGTTATGATGTGGTGTTAAACTAACCACAATACCAAAGTACCATTGTATAGAGCAGGGGTCGCCAATAGGCGGAACGCGGTCCGGATCCGGACCCAGACGCTGTCCTATCCGGACCCGGACGTATAATTGATGGATAATTGAGAATTATACATTTTGGCGGAGCGCTTCTGTTTTAACCTGCGCAGCTTTTCTGGCCTTTACGGCACTCATTCAGCAGTTCAGGAAACACACCGACCAATTACATACATTGTAAATAATCTCACGTGACGCTACTCAGCCAATCGAATGTTTATTCCAAAATGCATCGTGAGTCAAGTGAGATTACGCAGACAGGCGGGAGACGGAGCGAGAGCAGTGAGAGAAGTGAGTAAATCGGATAATCAAGTTAACATGGCGTGCTCTAAAAAGAGAAAGGTGGACCTCGAAAACAGCTTTAACAAAGAATGGACGGACTCGTATTTGTTCATTCTTCCTGCTGGCGCTACTAAACCACTCTGTCTCATATGCTCAGATACCGTGGCCATTATTCAAAGTGCCAATGTGAAACGAGACCAAACATACCCACTCCAATCCGAACTGAGGGCACAGAAAATAAACCATTTAAGAGCCCAATATGAACGTTCCACCAGAATATTAACAAATTCATTCACTGCCCAACGACGTGCTTACGAATGTTCCCTGAAAGTTGCTTGGATTTTGGGTCAACATAAAAAGCCATTCACTGATGGAGAGGTTGTCAAGGAGGGCATGAGTGCAGTAGCTGGAACTTTACTTCAGGGGAAACAAAAATAAGTTGTGAAAAAATCAAGCAAATACCTGTCAGCAGCCTCAGACACAAGGCTCATCTTTCTAAAATCAAGCACTTTCTTTTAAGATGTAAGTTTTTCAAAAGTAATTTTTTGTGTATTTTATTTTTAGATGGAGCCATTATTTTACTTGAAATGAGAGAAGAACATTTATTTATGTATTTCTATGTATTATTTATAATCCATCCAGTTAAATTTGAAAACTGAGAATAATAATTGTTAAAATATATATATATATATATATATATATATATATATATATATATATATATATATATATATTCAACACTAAGTGGCGCGAGTTAGATATTATTGTAATGTTTCGGACCTTTGCCCGAGGAGATTTTCTCAATCTGGACCTTTTGGAATTTTAATTGAAAACCCCTGGTATAGAGTAACAAAGTTATTATTCAGCATTATCTTTTATCCACATCTTATATCACATCATATTATCATGTTATCATTGTGGAGCCGTTTATTGTACTTGAAGTGCATGTTTGTGTTTTTCACCTGACTTTTGGGTCACAGTCAGGTGAAAAGTAGTAAACGTACTTTGCATATGCCAGCCTCATTTTAAAAAAGGCTGCTTGATTTTTTTCTGTTTTCATGTCAAATCTTTCTCTCAGAAACACTGAATGACATCCCCAGATAACCATCTGGGATGTCAGTATTGACCCAGGCTGCTGAGTAGTACACAGCTGGAGGTCTGGCCCCCTCAGTGAATCATGTCCACTGCTGTTTCCACACTGTCTGACCAAGGCATTGATGTCTGTATTTACCTTAAGCCCCAGTTCCACTGAAAGCCTGATGTCCCCGGATGTCCCCGGATCACCTCGGATAAAAAGAGGTGAGAACCGGGGTGATCCGCGGTGATCCGGGAAGGAAATCGTCCCGGATGACAACACATTTGACATGTTTCCCGGTTCAACTACGGTTCTACTATTGTTCCGCCACGGATCACCCCTGTTCAAGCCTGGTTCATCCCGGATGGCCACGGTTTGACCACGGATGAGCACGGTTTGACCACGGTTCAACTACGGATACGCCACGGACACGTCACGGATGCGTCCCGGATGAAGCGTCAGGGTATAAATAGTTCTGATTTTCAGAGACAAAATCACTCTTCCGAAAATATTTGAAAGGACAACAAAATGCCGAAAATTAAACCCAAGAAGAAGGCGATGACTGCTGCAAAGAAGAAAGCTGCTGCTGCAGCAGCAGAAGAAGAAAAGAAGAGAAGAAGAATCTTCCTCAGACGACAACAACACGCCAAAAATTAAACCCATCCGCGGTGCTCCGGGGTGTCAACTAGCTCCCATTTCATCCCGGATTAACACGGCTATGCTACGGTTCATCCCAGTCTTACTACGGTTCATCCCGGTCCTACTACGTTTCTTCCCGGATGCGCTACGATCAACGGCGCACCCCTCTCCATTCCCGGATGTCCCCGGATGTCCCCGGATCACCCCGGTTGTTAGTTGTACGTCCGACAAGCCGCTCGTCTTCCCGGATACGCCGCGAACGGCCGCGGGTGGCCACGGTTCAGCACGGATGGCAACGGTTTTACTACGGTTCATCACGGAACGTCCCGGACTGACTACGGTTTCACTCCCGGATGACCCCGGATGACCCCGGATCTGATCCGTAGTGTCTCCGGGGACATCCGTAGTAGGTCCGGCTTTCGGTGGAACTGGGGCTTAATTAAGGCAACAAAAAAGACTTGTTTCATTTTACTGCACACTAAACACTCCTGAAATGGCTTATCTATGTTAATTATTAAAATTATGGAAAGAAGCTATGAACTATTTGTGAGCAGCAACATTAAATTTATGATATTCGTCATTTGAATTCTCAGTTTGCCAGACCGCCGTAGTTTTATACATTGATTTATATAGTGTTTTGTGATGAATGAACACACATCCCTGAGGCAATAAAATCAGAGTAAACTATTTAAAACCATCTGAAAATATAAGGCTGGTGATGTTCTACATTTATCTTTCTGTCAACAAATCCCACGAACAGAGCCAAACCAACAATGAATGTATCCTATACCATGAACACACACTGTTGTTCATTTTGACTCAATCCCACATAAATATTCACTAGAACAATATGGATTAATCTGCCACTATTTCCGTCTGTTTGACAAATGTTTTGTAAAAACTACAGTGGCCAGGTGAGCCGGGTGGGATTATCCTCTTGGGACAGTGAAATTGTTACAAAAATGTGTGGCATTCATGCCTGTAGTTGTTGAGAATTCTCCCTCTGGACCAGGGTGTTGAAGTGCTGACTAAAGCGTCAGTCAAGAGGAAATGCTGACCTTTATGAAAGTCAGGTCACCACAGTTAAATCTGATTATCCCCTGGGGACCATGAATATTCATAACAAATATTATGGTATTATTGCCTATAGTGGTTGAGAAATCTCGTTCTGGACCAGAGTGTTGGAGCAACCAACAAATTAACAATCACCCACGACTTGCATGACAAAAAAGTGTTTAGCATGTATCACCAAATTAAACCACCGACTAAGGACACGAATGGGTTTGATTACTTATTTTCACTTACCTGATAATCCCCACAAAATTTGTTTAAAAAAAATCCCTTGTATCACAATAATGATTTCATTGGATGTTTCTTCCCTGCCAGTCACTGCCCTGCACCTGCGGGATCTCCCAGACGCGAACCATGACCATGTTGGATGGCACCTACAGCGAGGCCGACACCAACAGCCTGGCCGGCTACACTGAGGAACCGATGGTGCCGGAGGAGGAGCAGGAAGAACTGCATGAGGTTCCGGAGAAGCCCGAACACATGGTGGTCCATCTGTCAGTGAGCAGCGAGTCCACCACCACCAAGAAGAAGAAGAGCCTGCGTGCCCTCAACATCATCCAGAACACGCACGCCATTGACAAATACTCCCGGATGATTTTCCCTGGTTCCTACATCTTTTTCAACCTTATCTACTGGTCCGTCTACTGCTGAAAGACGCTCCTGGGTCTGGACTGAAACCAGAGAGATTAACAGACTGCATCAGAATGGGACACTAACTCAAAGCGTGCTGTTGTGCTGGATGTCTGGTTCTGCAAAGTGCAAGTTCTACAAAAGGTTTAGCATTGAGACTTTGGGATTGATTGAGCATTGATTTGATTTTGTTTTTTTTCCTCATGCAGCAATTTGAATGTTCATTAACGCTCTAACTATAAACAAAGAAAATAGTAATTTGAATGCTGTTTTCAAACTACTGATGCTGATGAGTCTTTTTCACCTTCATTACCTGTCAAATGCTGTTGAAAAGCTCCTCATTACGACTGTTCCTGCCAACTCTGGTTGGAGAAAAAGTAAATTTTTGTATTTGAGTCTTACGATTGATAGAAAGTTAATATCTGTGGGATACTTAATTGACAGGTCTCTTTACATTTATTTATTTATAATGATTGTCAAGCTGTGAATCATCATGATTATTATTCTACTGTCCGTCAGTCATGACTTCATTTTAAACAGCGATGACGCCTGAATTTCTAGTATGTCAAGATAACACATTCTGACCATATTCTTTAAGCCTGTTATCTAAAAAAATTAATGTAGGCTGTATTTAGTGGTGCTTTTAGCTTAATGTTAATGCCAACATGCTAACATGGTCATGTTAACATTAGGACGATGTTTAGCAGGTAACATTTACCATGCCCACCATTTTGGTTTGGCATGCAAACATTAGCTAGTACAGCTGAGGCTGACGGGAATGTCATTAGTTTTGCTGGTGTTTGGTCATAAACCAAAGTACTGTGACTGGATTGAAACTGGATGATGATGGTGCCAGGCAGTGGCGGCTGGTCCATAGAGGGCGCTAGGGCGCCGCCCCCCCTTGAGCTACAAATAATACAAAATAAAATAAATAATAATAATAATAAACTATACAAATTGACAATATTTGTGTTTTTGAAACATGGAATCACCCAGTAATATGTGTAAAATATGATATCTGCGGAAAATATATGCTTTTCCTGCACGTCCTCTCTGCCTGTCTGCAGGTCCTCTCCGTGTGTGCACGTCTCAGCTGGCTGGGGCGCTGGAGAAACTGCCCCAAAGAGGCGGGTCTATAAAGCAGTTTAGCCAATGATGCTTTAATGCTGACTAAAGATATAAATGAGTGACATACAATTTAGCCAATCAGCGTCCTCAAATAGATTCAGCTTGGGGCAGATTTCGTCCTGCCCCAAACTGCGCGTTCTCGTCAGGACGAGTCTCTACAGGCCAGTGCCAGCGCGAGCACTGCTCCTCGGGGGCAGAACCAGCATGGACAGTTAGGGAGTGAGGGACATGAAGCACCTGTCTGAGAAATGGATATATAGTTATATATATATATATATATTATTATATATATATATATATATATATATATGTGTGTGTGTGTGTTTGTGTGTGTGTGTGTTTTATATTATAGTGAATATTATTATATGATATATATATATTATTATATTATACAGAATATTATATGATATATATATTATTATATTATACAGAATATTATATGATATATATATTATTATATTATACTGAATATTATTATATGATATATATATATATTATATTATACTGAATTCCCTGTGAGGGTGACTAAAATAAGATGACGTGTTTGTCAAAGTGTTATTTACTGCTTTTTTTCGTGTTGGAATGAATGTTAAATATTTAACTGCAAAGTAGTAATGCGTGTTTGATACCTTAATTTGTTTGCATTAAATCATTCTGGGATGTTTGCTGAAATTGATTGGATGTGGCACAGCCCTACCAAGAACATTTTCCACCAGCCGCCACTGGTGCCAGGTGAAAACTCTGGATAACCAAAGGTATTACAATTCATTCCTTAGAGAACATGAATGTGTGTACCAAAGTTCATGGTAATCAATCCCAGAGTTGTTGATATATTTCACTCAAAACCAAAAAGGTCAACCTCATGGTGGCACTAGAGGCAGATCAAGTCCGACCATCACCAAAGCCAGTAGGATTCACCATCTGGGGGAAATATATGTCTGTAGAATTGCAAGACAATCCATCTAATATTCTCCAGAATATGTCAGTTTGGACCAAAGTAACCACCCCTGAACCTTCTCTAGAGCTCCACTGCTAGCATGGATACAAACTGTTTTCTAGTGATGACTTTAATGTATCTTTATCTGAGGATAACAGGCTTCCGTACTTCGTGGTCAGTCGGAGTGAATTTCATCAATGAGTCTTTTCTCTCTGTCGTGACATTTAAGTGATGTCCATCCAAATGTAGCCCAAATTTTAACCGAATTTCCAGAAAAGCGTTATTTGTTATGTGAATATTCAACACATTCTCACTTCCAACTTGTCAAATACGGCAGCAGTGGCCCTAAGCTACAGACTATGATGCTCTACGTACCCCTCTAGCGTCAGGTTTGGACGTGTCATGGAGGGAGTGTCAATATTCGCTCATAACATGCAGAGTATCTTTTCAAAATCAGAACAACTTAGATTGAGGAAAAGAGCGTGGTTGACATTATGTGACTGACTTAACACTCACGTGACAACCGAGTGATAACTCACGATAGTAACGACTTATGACCCGGATCACTCTGAGACACGTCGCTAGAAATGCAACCCCCGCAAAACCATTGTTATATGGTAGAGCGCGCCTGGCGTGCACTCCCCGCTTGCGCCACGCATCACGTTTTTTTAGCGTTTTTAGACCCGCATAAAAGTTTGTTTAGTCTCAACTTTTAAGCACCAGGCGCAGAGTCATCAAATCAAGCAAAAGGCGAGCTGTAGTACTTTACCACTGCCTTTCTGTTTTGATGCCGGTAGATGTGGTAGGAACAGACAAAGGCAAATGCAGATCCAAGGTTGATATAAGTGTTTTTTAATTACAATGACCTATATCATTTCTCCCCTCCTCCTCATCCAACAGCAGAGCTACAGCAGACCTTGACGTCTGCTCAAAAACAATTTTTTTTCCACGTTAATTACATTTGATGGCCTGGTTGAGCACGCGGCCCGGCTCCACAGGCTGTTCAGCCTAATGACTCATGGTAGAAACAACTCACATGACTAGTGACTCATGTTAGAAACGTCTCACGTGACTAATGACTCAGGTGACTAGCGACTCAGGTGACTAGCGACTCACGTGACTAAGGACTCATGATAACAACTCACGTGAGTTAAGCGAGCAACGATACTAACAACTCCAGTGACCAACGACTGAAGTGACAAAATAAGTCAACAATGACTTTTAGTCTCACACAGAACACAAACAGCGGTCTCCTGGGTGAAAGACCTGTTTTTTGTATGACCCATCCACCAACACTCCCACCTACACACCTCAAGCGTATTAGGCACTGTATACTATGTCAGTTGCTCCGAGTGGGTGGGTTTACATTGGAGTCATTTATCAGACGTCTAGAGGCACTGAACGAGCTGTGGTATTTGATGCGTTGGGAGTGAGAAAGGGTTGTTAAATAATGACTTAGATGCATCAAGATAAACAGTTGGTGGGTACTAAGTCTCCTGTCTGTTGGCATTAAACCAGAAGAAGATGGCTTAACATGATATAATTAGAGGAGACCTGGTCCAACCTCAAACGTTGGAAAAACCATATGGGAAAAGGAACAATTCTATTTGCTTTATGTATTAATTTGAAGAACATTACAATCTCATCGCTCCACGTGGGTTTTCATGGTCAAATTGATAAGGCAGGTGGATGGAAGCACAGCTGAGAAAGAAAATAAATATCTGTAGATGAAGTAATTTTAGGATATCTATCTTCAGCACCACAACACAATTTAATCTCTTGGTGAAATTTGAAATTCAAGTAATGTTCTTGAGATAACAGGCCTAAAAAAATATATATTCAGATCATGTATTTTTTACTGGTTTTGTATTGTTGTGCTGTGCTGTTCTGATGCTGTTCTGATTTTATGATGATTCTCTAAAGACTACAATGACTTTTTGGTAAACCTTTGTAGCCAGGTAATTTTCACAACACAACACAACACTGGATTACTTAAAGGGCCATCTTATTTATTGCTAATTGCCTTAGCAAGTGACATTTATAAGTACTGGAGATGACTGTGGTGATATATGTGTTATAATATCTAAAAGGTTTATTGGCCAGTGGGACATTTTCTCCTCAGGTCACTGTAGTCCCTTGTCCTCGTGAGCAAACAGAATGAACAAAAGCTGGCTTAATAAAAATGAACTCACTATTGAATGCAGCCAATTACTCAATATCATTACAGAGGGATCTTGTCTGTGAAATAAAAGTTAAGTGCACTATTTGGGACATTGGAATCAGTCATGTCCATGTTGCACTTACCAGGCAGACCATTGGACCTCATTCAAGAACATTTTGGTATTCTCATCTTAACTTTCTCTTAGTACGGTTTCACGAGTATGACACATCAGATTGAGGAAACGCTCTTAACTTAAGATAACTGACCAGCATAAACATGATAAACGCCACCTGTGCGTAAAAAAGCGTGCGTTCGTGAGAATTGCAAATAAGCATAATTAATTAGCCAAGTCCTGATTTCAGGGATCCATAAAAGAAAGTCTATAATTTTTAACAGCATCAGCAGCAAATTAAGGGACCTGCTAAAGACAAGGAATGGGGAAAATTAACGAGTGCTGTTAATGAGCCACCTGAGAGTTGTACTGTCATGGAATATAGAAGAAATGGTTCCATATGTCTCTGGTTTGCAGTTTGAGATATTGATATTGTAGTGTATGGATAACAGCAGACTAATTTCACATGACTCTCACTACTAGTCGAAAATTGTGTTTGTACCGAAGAGAAAATTCAAGATACAAGAAAATTTGTGAATGTGGCAAGTTCTCCTAAATCACTCAAACAAACCACTTAAGAACCAATCTGTTGGTATACGAATGTTTCTTGAATGAATGATTTTCCCTGAACTTCTTCTCTAAAGAATATTCCTGGTGACTTTTCACAGTGCGAAAATGCTGACCCACTTGGATGTAGATGGATATTGATCTAAGCTTTCAGTGAAATGTTTTTGACAAATTTAATGTCATAAATAGAACCAACAGTGACTGAAAGTCTTTCCGTAGTCTTCTCTGGCCCTCTCCCGAATCTGACCACTGATGAAATGTATAGCCGCATGTCATCGTTCCACCGCTGGCTGTCGTGGTGGTGCCCAGCAAACGATGTGGGCTTCGTAGATAACTGGGAGACTTTCTGGGGAAAACCTGGTTTGCTTAGGAGGGACGGCATTCATCCCACTTTGGATGGAGCAGATCTCATTTCTGCAAATCTGACCCAGTTTCTTTGTGGATCTGGTCCATGACAACCCAGGGTACAGACCAGGAAGCAGAGTTGTAGTCTTACACACTTCTCTGAGCTTCCATTAGAGCAGCTACTTACCCAAAACCATATAGAGACTGTGTCTGCCCCACGGCCACTTAAATTAATTAATTCAAAACTAAACAGTCGAGGAGTTATATTAAATAATCTAATCCAAGTTAAAACTAACGCAACAGTGCAACAAAATAGGATAATTAAATGTGGACTCTTAAATATCAGATCTTTGTCATCTAAAGCTGTATTAGTAAATGAGTTAATATTAGATAATCATATTCATTTATTTTGTCTTACTGAAACCTGGCTGTGTAATGAAGAATATGTCAGCCTAAATGAATCAACTCCTCCAAGTCATATTAATACTCACATTCCTCGAGGCACCGGCCGAGGAGGTGGAGTAGCAGCCATCTTTGACTCAAGCCTATTATTGAACCCGAAACCTAAACTAGACTATAACTCGTTTGAAAGCCTGGTTCTTAGTCTTTCACACCCAACGTGGAAAACAATACAGCCAGTTATATTTGTTATAGTGTACCGAGCCCCAGGTCCGTATTCTGAATTTTTATCAGAGTTTTCTCAGTTTCTGTCAAGCCTGGTCCTTAAAACAGATAAAGTAATTATTGTAGGTGACTTTAATATTCATGTGGATGTCGAGAATAATAGCCTTAGTACTGCGTTTATCTTATAGATTCGATTGGCTTCTGTCAGAGTGTACAGAAACCCACTCACTGTTTTAACCACACCCTCGACCTGGTTCTGACTTATGGCATCTTAATAGAAGATTTGGTGGTCTTTCCGCAGAACCCTCTCTTGTCGGACCATTGTCTAGTGGCTTTTGAGTTCCTACTAACTGAGTGTGCGCCATTAAGCAAGAGCTATTACACTAGATGTCTATCTGATGGTGCCGTAGCTCAGTTTAAAGAAGCGATTCCATCTTTATTCAACTCAATACCATGCTTTGATATAACAGAGGACTCCTGTGATAACTTTAGTCCGACCCAGATTGATCATCTTGTCGATAGTGCTACTAGCTTACTGAGAAGGACACTAGACTCTATTGCTCCTCTAAAAAAGAAGTTAGTAAAACAAAGGAGGTTCGCCCCATGGTATAACCCTCAAACCCGTAAATTAAAGCAGACATTGCGAAAACTTGAAAGGACATGGCGTTCCACTAACTTGGAAGAATCTCGGTTAGTCTGGCGAGACAGTCTTAAGATATATAAGAAGGTCCTCCGTAATGCCAGAGCAGCCTATTACTCATCGTTAATAGAGAAAAATAAGAACAACCCCAGGTTTCTCTTCAGCACTGTAGCCAGGCTGACAGAGAGTCACAGCTCTGTTGAGCCGTGTATTCCTATAGACCTCAGTAGTAATGACTTCATGAACTTCTTTAATGATAAGATCATAACTATTAGAGAGAGCATTAACAATGTACTGCCCTCGACTAGTACCGATCTTTCCTCAAATAGGGTACCCTTGGAAACAGCTGCAGGCCATGATATATGTCTGGATGGCTTTGCTCCCATCGATCTTGATAAATTAACTTCAACAATCTCTAAGTCTAAACCTTCTACCTGTCTCTTGGATCCTATACCGACTAGACTGCTTAAAGAAGTGCTACCAATAATTAGCACATCTCTACTAGATATGATCAACCTGTCTCTACTAACAGGCCATGTACCACAGTCCTTCAAAGTAGCTGTAATTAAACCTCTTCTTAAGAAGCCCACTCTCGACCCAGAGGTGTTGGCTAACTATAGACCGATCTCCAACCTTCCATTCCTCTCTAAGATCCTTGAGAAAGCAGTAGCTAATCAGTTGTGTGACTTTCTACATAACAATAGTTTATTTGAGGATTTTCAGTCAGGATTTAGAAAGCATCACAGCACTGAGACAGCTCTGGTAAAAATTACTAATGACCTTCTAATTGCATCAGACAAAGGACTTGTCTCTGTTCTTGTCTTGTTAGACCTTAGTGCTGCGTTCGACACCATAGACCATTATATCCTGTTACAGAGACTAGAACATTATATTGGTATCAAAGGAACCGCACTGAACTGGTTTGGATCCTATTTATCGGATCGATCTCAGTTTGTATATGTAAACGATGAAGCCTCGATGAGGACCAACGCTAGTTATGGAGTTCCACAAGGTTCTGTGCTTGGACCAATTTTGTTCACCTTATATATGCTTCCTTTAGGTAATATTATCAGAGAACACTCCATAAAGTTTAATTGTTATGCAGATGATACTCAATTGTATATATCGATTAAACCAGATGAAACCAACCAGCTCACTAAACTGCAAGCATGTCTAAAGGACATAAAAACCTGGATGACTTGCAACTTCCTGATGTTAAACGCAGACAAAACTGAAGTTATTCTACTAGGCCCAGAACACCTTCGAAATCAGTTATCTAATGACATAGTTTCTCTAGATGGCATTGCGCTGACATCCAGCTGCACCGTAAAGAATCTTGGGGTCATTTTTGATCAGGATTTGTCTTTTAATTCTCAGATAAAACAAATTTCTAGGACTGCCTTTTTTCACCTACGTAATATTTCAAAAATCAGACACATCTTGTCTCATAGCGATGCAGAGAAATTAGTTCATGCATTTGTTACCTCTAGACTAGATTACTGCAATTCCTTATTTTCAGGTTGCTCTAATAAATCTCTTAAATCTCTCCAGCTGATTCAGAATGCTGCAGCTCGTGTACTAACAAGAACTAAGAAAAGAGATCATATTAGTCCTGTATTAGCTTCTCTGCACTGGCTCCCTGTAAAATCAAGAATAGAATTTAAAATTCTTTTACTCACCTACAAAGCCCGAACTGGTCGGGCACCATCATATCTTAAAGAGCTTATAGTACCATATTATCCTACTAGGGAGCTGCGCTCCACTAATTCAGGGTTACTTGTAGTTCCTAGAGTCTTAAAGAGTAGGATGGGAGCCAGAGCCTTCAGTTACCAAGCTCCTCTTTTGTGGAACAAGCTTCCCGTTTCAGTCCGGGGGGCAGACACACTCACCACATTTAAGAGTAAGCTTAAGACTTTCCTTTTTGATAGTGCTTATAGTTAGGGCTGGCTATAGATCCGCTATAGATCCGACCCATAGCTCCACTCCGAAACCGGCATCCTGGACAGAGGTGGTGGGCCGCGGCCGCCGGAGACAACCAGCTGGGAAGCAACCGCTACCACCTCCAACCACTTCGCAATCCTGGCGGACTATACTCCCGCCACGCCTGTCCCACCTATGGCCAACGCTGATCTGACGACTCGCCGCTCCGCCACCGGGAAGGACCGCCGTACGTTTCTGAATGAGGCTGTGGTCAGACGCTCAGGAGGATCCCCCCAGGCTTCCTCTACCCTTCGCACCTGCTCGTTGGCGCAGACGGAGGTTCCCATGGATCGTGGTTTCATCTGGACTCTGGTCCTTCCACCCGCCATGGCCCTGCAGATACCTAATACCTATTTTATTATTAACATTATCAACCATATTACCGTTACCACTAAATGCACATTACTGACTTTGTTTCTTCCCCGGAGTCTTTGTGCTTTCTCTCCTCACAGGTTTCCATGTATCGTGGTTTCATCTGGACCCTGGTCCTTCCACCCGCTTTAACCCTGCTGACTCCCACTAATAAATAACACTCTTATTATTACTTACATTACTATTTCATATTACCGGTCCCATTAATGCACATTATTGACCAGCTTTTTCACCAGAGTATCTGTGCTTTATCGCCTCGCAGGTACCTCTGGATCCGGGTTGTGCCTGGACCTGGTCTTTCCACCTGCCGTAGTTCTGTCATACATTGAATGTGTTGAAATTACATTGCATGTGTTGTAATTTTGTTATGCTGTTCAACACTTGACATCTATTGCACTTCTGTCCATCCTGGGAGAGGGATCCCTCCTCTGTTGCTCTCCCTAAGGTCTCTTCCTCTTTTCTCCCCGTTAAAGGGGTTTTTTGGGGGAGTTTTTCCTGTTCCGATGTGAGGGTTCCGGGACAAGAGGATGTCATGTGTACATATTGTAAAGCCCTCTGAGGCAAATTTGTAATTTGTGATTTTGGGCTATACAAAATAAATTTGAATTGAATTGAATTGAATTGAAACAATGTGACCTGAACCTCAGGTCACAAGTCTAAGTGGCAGTGGCGGCTGGTGGAATTTTTTTTAGGTAGGGCTGTGCCACATCCAATCAATTTCAGCAAACATCCCAGAATGATTTAATTAAAACCTCTTAGAACCTAGCCCCATTTTTAGGCCTCTGCTCGAAAATAGTTTACCCATACTCAAAGGGGCTTATCTCTCCAACTACAAGGTCTATTTGAATAATTTTAATTTTATAATGACACTAAAATGTGTGAGATGTGTTAATATGTGTACATATCAGTGTATATGTTACTGGTTAATGCTGAATGAACATAACACACAGCTCACATTGAAAATTTAAATTTTTACAGACTTCACTTGAACCTTACAGAGCCTTCTGATTGGCGGATTTTCGCATGTGACACAGTGTTAGATGCGGAAATGACCAGGGATTGTAATGATACGTTCTTTGAGTTGATTGAAAGAATTTTAAGCCAATAAAAATCGAAAACCATGACGTGCCCCCCCAAGGGTCAAAACCATTGGCCGAAATGGAAAAGATAGCCTATCCTTCATACAAGCACTAGACACTAGTTTTTTTCACAGAACGAGAGACAGAGAGCGGGAGGACATGCTGAAAGGATTACTTTTGGACTCATGGCGAATTTCTTCGGAGAAATCTGCAAAAAGGTACGGTGCGTTTCAAATTTTGTACTGTTTCGCTGTGTGTTGCTGTGTGGCTGATGGATTGATAACTTTTTAATGGTTTGAAGGAGAGGAATTTTGAAGCTTTCGCCGGACTCGGGGTGGAATCAGCATGCAGTTTGATATCTGCTTTGTCTGTGAAGGTGCCGTAGTTTTTGGTTGGGATCGGTAACGGAGAACATAGCTCGCCGTGTCCTGGCGAAGAATAGGTGAAATGATGGTGAAATGATGGTAGTACTTGTAGTATGTTGTAGTACTTTGTGTATATATATGCTTTTGAGTGAGTAAAATGGCATACATTGGCCATTTTATCAGAATTTGTTCGTTACGTAGGTTTTTGATCTCTCATGAAATATCATTTCATGCGTTCTCAGAAGTGATTTGAACTACATGTGTGTACTCTGTTTCCCCCCGTAGGGACCCTTAAGGGTCCCTCGCGTCAACAAGAGGTTGCAAAAAAATTAAGGTATCAAACACGCATTACTACTTTGCAGTTAAATATTTAACATTTATTCCAACATGAAAAAAAGCAGTAAATAACACTTTGACAAACACGTCAGGACATCTTATTAATGTCACCCTCACAGGCAATTCAGTATAATATAATAATATATATATCATATAATAATATTCAGTATAATATAATAATATATATATCATATAATATTCAGTATAATATAATAATTTATATATCATATAATAATATTCTGTATAATATAATAATATATATCATATAATAATATATATATCATATAATAATATTCACTATGATATAAAACACACGTATATATAATTATGTATTTATATATTTATAGCTATATATCCATTTCTCAGACAGGTGCTTCATGTCCCTCACTCCCTAACTGTCCATGCTGGATCTGTCCCCGTTGTTTTAAAAAGATAAATAAGTTATTATCATGACTGCATCCAGCTAGCCAAACCTGTCTGGTGTACAGCTACTAGAGAAGCTTCATGTACTGCTTCCCTTTCCTGCTAGTCTGCTGTCTGATTGTGAGGTCAGGCTGATCTGGGATCAGCTCTTTCAGCTGTAGTTTCTCCTCTCAGTTCTCCTCTCAAACGGGTCTTGGAGGAGCAGTGCTCGCGCTGGCCTGTAGAGACTAGTCCGGACGGGAACCCGCAGCTTGGGAAACTGAATCTATTTGAGGACGCTGATTGGCTAAATTATATGTCACTCATGTATATCTTTAATCAGCATTAAAGCATCATTGGCTCAACTGCTTCATAGACCCGCCTCTTTGGGGCAGATTCTCCAGCGCCCCAGCCAGCTGAGACGTGCACACGCGGAGAGGACGTGCAGACAGACGGAGAGGACATGCAGGAAAAGCATATATTTACCGCAGATATCATATTTTACACATATTACTGGGTGATTCCATATTTCAAAAACACAAATATTGACAATTTGTATAATTTATTATTATTATTTATTTTATTTTATTTGTTGTGGCTCAAGGGGGGGGCGGCGCCCTAGCACCCTCTATGGACCAGCCGCCAATGAACACAGTTCCCCAGATAACAAAACTATGGTTGTTTGTCATTTGTGAATTTATACTGAATTTATGGCTTCTAGCATCATAACTTGTCATTACTGGGGATTTATGTCCATGTGTATCTGATTCTGTACTGGTTGTACATCATCATGGAGTTATCATTCTAACAAAGATAAAAGACCAACTATTTTGTATGGAAAATGTAAAGTGTTGGGAACGAAAATGAGCGTGTTTGAGTTATCAGCATATATAAAACTAAATTATTGACATCAATAGAATTATTAATGTCAGTAAGATTATTAACGATTATTAATAATAACGGGGCACCACCCTGCGAACAGAGACCAATAACCAAACTATAAACTAAGTCTCATTATTAGTATTCACTCATAATGTCAATAGTCTAAGAACTTTTACACATTCAGAGTGAAAGTGAAGGTTTAAGTATGAGCAACAGACCACATATCCAGCTATAATCACAATACATGTACAAAGTAATCACAGACAGCTGCTCTTTAAAGTATAACAGAGTTTATTAAGTAAATAATAATAATAATTATTAAATAATAATGATCTAATCAACTAATATCTAAACTAACAACAACTATACATTCATGAGCATGCTATCTAAAATTAACAAACTGTAGAGGGAAAGTGTGTGTGTGTGTGTGTGTGTGTGCGTGCGTGTGTGGGGGGGAGGCGAGACAACAGCTCAGACAACGTGTGATGTAATCTAAACGTAGCTACGTCACGTGGAACTACACGTTGAAGATAGGCCGAACTACCAAAATGGAATTTGCACGTGACCACCTCGCGAGACTACAAATTGGGGCGGGACTCTAACATGGCGATAGACAAAAGAGAGATCGTTATCTACACGTGCCTGAAGCAGTTAGCTCAACCACAGAGCTACATTAGCTTAAAGCTATATGTGTGTGTGGGTTAGTAAAAGAAGAGAGAAAGCAAACAAAACAAAATAAATCCTCCAAAAACAAATTAAGATCCTCTCTCATCTACAGAAACACGACTGGCGACTCTCTGATTCGCACAGCCGCGGTTCTGACCGATGAAACAGCAACTTCCGGTCTCACCAGCGGTGAAACATCTCAACACGATTGCAGCAGTATTGAAATACACAGCATTAACGATCTCGGTCGTTAATCTGGGCGATTGTGGAGCATACACCACGTTATAAAAAAAAATCTATTTGCCTTACTATGAGTCGATTTCGTGGCGGTCGATGCGGTCTTTCTGAGTTTCTCTGCTGACTCAGGCTACGCAGCTCTGTGCTGCGCGATGACGAAACTCTCTGTGTGTCAGAGATATTTCCTTCGGTTCGTTAAGGGAATTTCCTGTCCTTGTAACCGTCATGGATCGACTTGGATGGGAAATAGAAGTTGTCCTCTTTCTCTGAAGAAATCCGTTTCTTCACTTCTGCAGGAAAATTGTCCGCTTCCTCTTCCAGGGTGCGAACAAAAACAAAACGAGCAAGCAGTCCAGTAGATTCGTCCAGCGAATGTAAAACTGTTAAACCTAGGATTTTATTTTTAAACACAGCAAAGTTGCGTGCCTCCTTAGTCCGACCAGGGGTCAGAGGGATAAGCCAGGAGCTGAGGGAGAGAGACTGTTTTTTGGAAACAGGGCTGAACCACTGAGGACTGTGGTTCAGCCCTGGACTGAGGACAAACTGGACGCTACAGTGACTCACTATCTCCTCTCCAGGTACAAGTGGTATTACAAGACAGGTCTGGCCGAGGCTAGCTGCTTAGCATGCTCATTTTAGCAAATTTCTCTGCAACACAATACACAGACAACACTGTGACCTCTTCACATTCTGTTGATAATGTCAGTTTACTATTTAAATGTTTTAAACAAAAATTCTGGCCACATCTTACCCATTGTACTGTAACGGACTGAGTGACATGTAATGTTAACCTGTTATGTTATAAGTGTTATTTTGTTTACAGGAAGAAGTTGTTCTAGATAAGATTGATTGTTGTATTTACTGAAGTCAGTGAAGGTCTCATGCCAGAAGCTGTAAAACCTGTCAATCATCCTAGCTACCTATGAGGGGGGGGGGGGGGCGTGGCACACATGAGTTTACCTGGGATTAGTCTATGACCGGGAGCAGATTGTTAAGCATGTTAGAGAACGTTTAATGGTGTTGACTGTTGTTTTGGTGTAGGCTACGGCCCACAGTAGCCTGTGTACTGTCCACTAATGAAACACAAGTACGATAACGTCTCGTAGCTTTCCTTACCACGGGTCGCTACAGAATCTTTAAGGATGTACCTCTTCTGGTTTCTTAAATGTCATGTTTTCTGAAATGTCATGTTTTTGTAAATGCTTTTAATTCTGTTCTGTTGTGGTGTTAAAAAGAGGATGTATTTTTTATTTATTTCTATCCATAATTTTTTTTATAACCACTTACCCTCCAAAGGGTTAGGCATAAACCGGTCAGTGGATTCAAACCGAGGACCACATTGTTTTCTGACATTTTTGCACCTCAGGACTACTGCAGTTCTATCGAAGTGAAATGTCAAAACCCTTAAAGCCAGGAAAGTAACTAACAAGCACATTGTAACATTTTCATGAGGTGGTACAAATTGTAAACTGTAAAGTATTATAAATTTTTTCGAGTCATACATGTGTTGTCACAGCTCTCTTCTCTGACTCTGCGGCCTCAGAGGAGTTCTAACCTGTGAGAGTTTTTTTTGGGGGGACTTCTGGAGCCGTCCCTTGGTCCCAAAAAAAATGTCTGTCACAGCTCTGCCACTTCTATCCTGTCACTCTATCTCTCACTCACCTAATCAGCTCATTCAGTGCACCTGCTAGTCACACCCACCTCATCAGCTCTATCACTCTCACCTGCTCACTCTGCTGCACCTACTATTTAGACCCCAGTCTCACACACACTCACTGAATATTCTTGAATGTTTTATTTATTTTTATTTATTTATTTCATCATATCTTTAATATTTTTGTTTTTATGTAAGACTATAGGCCAAAGTTCTTTGCTTTCAGTGTTCTTGGAAGTTCTTGGAAGTTCTAATTAATAAATGGAAAGCAAAGTTATATTTGTCTCCTCCCCTTTTCTTAGTTGATCCGAAAAATGATCCGAACCGTGACACAAGAACCGTGATCCGAACCGAACCGTGAGGTTTGTGATCCGTTGCACCCCTAATTAGGTCCTGTCTGGCATCCCCATTAACATTTAGAGCAAAAGCTTTGTTTTCAGAGACTGTATGTATGCGCTGCGAGCATCGAGAGCCAAGCTCGAAAAAGATCGCCTGAATCGTTTCAAAGGTATACCTCATCTCCTTTGGAAAATCAATGTTCATGGCATACAGTAGGCCAAAGAGGTATGCAAAGGCAGTAGAGAGGTCTGGTAGGTCATGAAGCACGATGGTCCCTTCCATCACAACCGCTACATCTCGCACATTTGGTGATATATGGCAGCATCATCATCGTCAACGATGGTGAGGATGGCAACAGACACACCTTTGAGCACTCTCTTCTCATGTGTCCTGAGGAAAAGCAACACATGCATGATTGAGTGCTAAGGTCAATTTAAAGACAAAATACATTTCTACTCATTCTAACTTTAACTTTAGTACCATTCTACTGGCTCTTGCCATTCGGCTTGTGGACGTTTTAAAAATAAATGTTAAAATTGTGACTCAACAGCACGGTTGATATCACCCACCAGTGGGACAGTATAGGATTTTATTGTGGATCGCGATTGAAACACACACAATAAGTTGATCGTGAATAAATTAAATAAAAATTATATAAAAAAAATGTATACAAAAAACAATAAAATCTATATATCCAACATTTGTCAAGTGTCCACAGGTGTTACCAATCTTGGGAATTTAGAAAAATGGAGGCTCCACGTGCTGTATTGAACTATTTACATTTTTACAACCATGTCCTCCCCTCAATGCTCTGTGTTCAGCAGCCTGCAATTCAGTCGAAGTTTCACCGTATTTTTGTCACATGACTGTTGGTCTCAGCCAAATCAATCATGGCTTCTAAGTTGTGCCGAGGAACGCAGAATTTAATGCTTTTTACAGGATCTGGTTAAAGCTAAAGGATTTTTCGTGGCGCGATTTTAAATGAGACAATGTTTTTGATGAAATATCACAATTTTACTTACCAAACACTTACCCGGACAAAGATAGGTAGGCCCCTCAGTGCTGCTGTCTTTTGGTGAGACACAATGTCAGATGTCTAAGGAGTATTCAGTGGAAAACACAAAAGCATAACAATTAGTATAGTGCCTTAGTGAAGTTACACAAAATCTGACATTATTTATAGTAATGAGGAGGATAAAGCTCAGGTCAGACCCAAGTATCATGCTTGAGAATGAAAAAAAAACTCCAATCCTGCGGGCAATTTTACTTTCTACTTTTATGAAATAAAAATACTATTTTCAACTGGGGAGAAAGGCTTTGGGGACAAGGCTTCTTAGACTGCTTAAAATAGCAAGTGCTCAAAATGTTGAGGTCAAAGTGATGACCAGCCAACAGGTTAGATAGATATAAACTTTATTCATCCCCAGGGGGAAATTTGTTTGTAGCAGCAACAAGTTACAGACTAGAATAAAATATAAAGTATGGAAATGCACAATATATACAGTACAATACAATAACAGAGCAGATATTGAATTGAAGAAATAGAATAAAAAATTAAGATGAAATAGAATAAAAATAAAAATGCACAGTATATACAATGAATTAGAATGTTATCAAATGAACAACTAGGTAAACTAAACAGTAGTGCAGGATCATGGTATTAAATTAACAACTAGGTAAAACTAAATAAATTAAACAGTAGTGCAAGGATCATGGTATAAAATTAACTAAATAAACTAAACAGCAGTGCAAGGATCATGGTATAAAATTAACTAGGTAAACTAAACAAACTGAACAGTACTGAACTCATGCATGACCTTAGCTTCAGGCACTTCACTCACCTGTTCATCAAGCTTTTCCAGGAGGTCTTCCATCTTCTGACCAAAAGCTCCCTTCCTTGTCCGGTAAAGTCTCAGCAGGCGAGGCACATATTTTTCAAGGGATGCACTTTAAGTCCCCAGGAGGTCTTTGCTGGTGATCCGATGGAATTCTTCAGATATCTTAACAACAGAATAACAAAACAATGAAATACGATGTTTACATAAAATCACTGGGTAGCAGTCTTGTTCAAAATATGCACCATTTTAAAGGGATATTTCAGATTGTTTGAAGTGTGTTTGTATGAGGTTCTTCTCCATAGTCAGTGTACTGCTGTGGATGTATTTTAGACACCTAAAAAAATTGTTTCTCAGTTTAAGTGTACGCTATATTTAGAATTTTTTCAGCTCTTTATCCTGCTGTCAGACAGACCTTACTGTAGGGGAAATTAAGCCTTTATCAATGCTCTACTCAAAGCCATTATACAAATACAGTAATTTACCTCGCGGAACACAGGAGTTGCTGACCTGCCACTGCCTTGATCAGTTAGTTTACATTACTGTGACTTTATAAATTAGTTTAGATTAACCAAAGTCACAACAGTCCCCCAATAATCACTAATAATGATTTCTTTAGGTGTCTAAAATAAGTTTTGCTGCTGCCCTGTCCACAGCATCCTGTATTCAGTTATAGTAAATGTAGTATAATCACTCCTGCCCCATTACACACACTAGAATAAGCATTATAAGACAATAAAAGAGGACAGCCTTACCGGCCCAATGGAAAAAAGTGCAGGCCATCTCTCCTGGACTTCTGATACCATAGGCTGCCCCTCTACTACCTCTCTCCATCTAAGGGTCAGCTCCATCTTGTGCCGGATCAATGTGATGTTCTTCTTTTTCTTCTTCATTTCGTCGAACCATGAAACAAAAGAGGACATATAGGACATATTCAGTTTTTCAAAAAGGATTTAAGCTGCAGACCTTGTAATTTGCAAATATATAATAACTACCATGATACAGCTTTATCTTATCAATATGAGACATACATGTATCCCACTGAAGCCATAACAACCCCATCCATGTGACTGAATAGATAATGGACAGGTCTGTCATACAGGGGGAAGAGGACGTGGAAAATAGCCAACTGAAAACTTAACGGTAAAACACATGCCTGCTAGAAAGGATGGCATCATTTTAATTTTATATCATATCTGTCACGATTAGGCTTTGCCTTCTGTGTCTTTGTCGAGCTCCACACCCTCCTCACTCATCTAATCAGTTTATTCAGTACACCTGTCAGTCACTCCCTCAGTCTAAATTCCCTTCACCTGCCTCAGATCATTAATCAAGCACTTCCCTCTCATCAGCACAACTCTAAACTGAACTGTTTCTTTATAATGCATGTAATACTTAACTTGTATGTTTAAAGAGCTTGTACTAAGGTAATATAGTCCATGAATAAGAGATATGAGATTACAGATAATTACAATCCCTCCTCTCTATAGTGGAGGTTGGTTTATGGCTTTTAGCCGGTTACACCTACAGTCTATGGGCGTATCTGAGTTACACTCGTGTAACAGAGTTAATGATTCCACTTGCCATCACTGGCCATTATTTGCCAGTTACTGTATTATTTAAGTTATTACTAATCATGTCATTTTCATATTATTTCCTCCTATTTCTGTAAATATCATTTAAAACGTATTAGTTATCACGGAGACAAGTGTGTTGTGTGTAACATTAGCGCCCTCTGCTAGCTTAAGCATTTGTCTCTTTACTTTGACAGTGTTCCGGAGCTTGTAACCACGAGGTGGGCTGTGAGAAACACTGAAATCGTTCTGTTTGTTACCAGGTATGTTGAACTGAAATGTCGTTTTATTTACATGTAAAACCAGTCTGAAGCAAGCTGTCTCCGTGTGTTCCGGAGATTGTAACCACGAGGTGGGCTGTGAGAAACACTGAAATTGTTCTGTTTGTTACCAGATGAGCTATCTATATGCTGTGCTGTGAATAAACGTCTGGTTGGAGCCATAAAGACATCAAGTGTGCCTGAATTAAAACACAACGCAAAAGAGAGAGTACACAACTGCTACACTCGCTGTCTTTTTGATTCCTCACAGTTCATTATATTTGTACTCACTCTGGTGTTTCAGAGAATAACGCACAGCACAGCCCATGCAGTAATAACGCCTCCGTTCTTGCTTGGAGCTCGCACGCGATCTGCGGAGGCTCGCGCTACGGCGGCAAGCGCGAGTATGAACAAAGCTTTACCAGTTCACACGTGCCAACAGTCACAAGCCCCCGCAATACTGACGTTAAAGAAATGCTTCACAGGGCGGCTCTTTTTCTTTTACTCTGAACAAAGTGACGTATAACACAACAGTGTCGGCGCCAACAGCGGCCGGCTCCCCCATTTGAACAGACGTCGATTCAACATGTTACTAACGTTACCTCCGCTGCCGACCAAACGGAATGATATTACCCCATATCTCATGTCCCCACGTTATACACAAAACATACACGACGTTACATATATTACCACCGTAAAGAGGCTGTGTAAAAACGTTATAACTGGCTTGTACGTGAACGTAACGGCCATACTGGACCGGTGTTTAGCCGGGTAAACTATTCCACAGCACACCGGGAAAGACTGGCCTGTGTTAAACAAATACAATTCAAGTGTCCATTATAGCGCTGGCGTATTGCCGAAGCAGTAAATCCAGTAACATGGATTCCAGTGCAACATGTAGCCGTAAACATCACCGTTATACCGGCACAGCAGTCTACACAGTTAATAACGTAGCTAACAAAGCTACATGTGGTAGCTAGCTAGTTGAACTCATTGAATTCATTTGTCGGTTGAAATAGGTCAGTGCACATTACTGACAACATTGGTCGTCTAGTAAAAAACACTAGGGAAACTTCAGGTCGACAAATAGTTCGATAATGTCCAACTTCGGTCCCACGTAGTTAGACTTTCCGTCCACAAGATGTCTGACCACCATGCTCCGCATCGCTGTCAGCCCCGACTCAGACGCGAAAACCCCGTATATGACAGCAACACGCATGCGCGCTGTCGTTTCGCGGTTTCCATCAAGAAAAATACGGCTCCACTCAGAAAAGCTTGTTGTAAACCGTTTTGAAATTACTTATTAGGGCAACGATAGGGAGGAGTTTGCTGGCCAGGCACGTTTTTGTTAGTTGCATATGGCAAAGCTTTGTTTCTGAGTCAGGTTGATTTGAAAACATTTATGAGGTCAACGATTGCTAGTTGGCTTTTTTACAGTGCACCGCCCTCCCTTGTGAGATGTTTATTTTTTTGGGGGGACTTCTGGAGCCGTCCCTTGACCCCCACATAGGCATGACTCTGCATTTACTGGTTAGCTTAGCTTAGCATAGTCTTAGTAGCCCTGTCACACTATTGCGTATGAGAAAAACGTATGAGTTGCGTATGCAAATTTCAACCACCGCGCCCCAGTTCAGCACCGTCCTTCGGCTCATTCGGCTCCTCTGCACCATTAACCTCCGAGCAGTATCAGCCACCTAACCACCCCTGCCCCCTCGAATAATAAACTGGCCATACGTCAATCAAATGCTAGTTGGAAGCTAAAATGTAGCTGAATTTCAGGAGCAGGGCCACGCCTCAGCCACTCCCCCACTTCCGGCCACACTCCTTTATATACCCACCAACTCTACACCTCGGCTTGCTCACGCTTCTTCATCGAACCAGAACGCCACGCAGAAGAAGAAAAAAAATGGACCTGCCATTCACCGGGCCATCTGATGAAGACGGCCAGTTCGCCTCCCCCGAGGCCACCCGTACATCCCGGGGAAGCACTCCACCCGCCGCCCACGGGACGCCGCCTACGCGTAGCCGGGCTCGCCGATCTCCACCACGCCGGCCAGCCGTATCCACCCGTCAAGAGTACTCCTCTCCGTTCTAGCAGACAACACGAAGATTCGGACCAGCGATCGTTTCGCAGGGTCCCACATCCCGGCGGCAGAGGGAGACCCGCCACCCCCAGACGCGGACAGCGGAAGCGTGGCTCGCTCCGGACACAGCGCTCAGCAACGAACCTCCGAGAACCCAAGAACCTCCGAGGACTCCAGCTTCCTAGCCCAAAGCCACCGCTCCCGCTCCCCGGACAGGCCCCTAGTCGAAGGACCACCGGCCAGGATCTCCGACTGGACCGCCTGATAAAAACTCTAAAAGAGAAGGGGATTCCGCACCATCGCTCTGACAATAAAGCTAAATTGTTCCAACTCCTCACAACCTCCCAAACGTCTCGCCAAGCAAAAAACTCATTGCTATTCAAAACACAACGGCGCAACGACTGCGACGCAACCACGCACCCTGCCCCCCACAAAGTTACGGGTTGCCAGGCCTGCAGCGATCCCAAGCAAACCCAACCTTCCATAGCAGCACCGGGATGCCAATTCCTTCTTCCTCCCTCCAACCTCCACAGTATTCCACCTCACTTTCCAGCTTGGATCCATCAGCCCGTACTTTCACCATTCCTTCCGCCGCTGGGCCGCCAGCTTATTACCCCCTCACCCCAGGGGCCCCCAGCGACCTTCCCCAACACAACGATGGGCGCGGTTTACCCCCATGCTCTTCCTACCGCGCTTACTCATGGCACCGGGATGCCAGTTCCCACCTTCTTCTTCTCTACTCTCCAACCATCCCTTGCTCTCCCTCCCGGCACCGCGCTGCCCCCCCACCTACTTCCCATTCCTCCAAACCAGCAGCCTTGCGGTCCCGCCACCGGCACAGGGATGCCAGTCCCCCTCCTCCCACTTCAACAACAAAACCCAGCAGTTCTCCTTGGCGACAGCGATTCCTCCAACCAACATACCAGCACAAAAACCTTCCCCCGCTGCCGCGAACCTTCGCCAACAAATAATCTCCGGTAAATACGTCGACCTGGCACAACTCATTCTCCCTCCCCTCCACCAACACGCCGCACCCAGGGTGATCGATTGCCATGAAAGCCTCATCATCATGCGCTCTCCAGTGCCAGCTCGCTCCAAAGACCTCACCCCGCTCGAGTTCGCATACGCCTTCTCCCTGTATAGAGATGTCCTCTGCACCCCCTTTCCAGCCAGGAGGGCAGAGCTAGACAATTAACCATAATCCTCGACCTGGCTCTCCGTTTCGGTGGCTCAAGCTTCTACCAATATCACATCCACTTCGCTTCAGAAGCCACAGCCCGGCTCTTTCAGCTCAACCAGGCCACCTACTGGGGCACCCTCGACCAGGAACTCTACTGCCGCATCTTCGCCGCCCGACCAGCCCTCCCCTGCAAAGCAATGCGGAGATCCTTCCCGCCCCGCCACCATGTGCACCATCTCCATCAAACCACAAACCCTAAGCCAATCTCCAGCCACCACTCAGTCGCCAACCACGACCCCTCCCATAAACCGAACTCCCAAATTCGCACCGCCTAAGGCCAGCATGCCCCTGCCCCAGGGCATAGACAGGAGAGGCCGACCAGTAATGCTTCAAGGGAGCATATGCAACTTCAACGAGTCCGGATGCAACATGTCCCAGTGCAGAAATCTCCATACCTTCTCCTTCTGCGGCGGCGCCCATTCCCACCCAGCGTGCCCCCATAACCCGACAAGACTATGACTATGACGTCCGCATCAAACTATGACGTCTGCATCAACCCCCATAAACGTCCAAGCGTTAAAACAAGCCCTCAAAAACCATCCAGACCCACACTTCGTCAGCTTCCTCATTTCAGGCATCCTAGAAGGCTTCCATCCGGGGACTATCTCCCCCCCATCAGTTCCCTTCCAGTGCAAAAACCTACAGTCCGCCCAAAGGGAACCCGACACAGTTGACTCCCTACTAGCCACAGAGGTAAAAGAGGGATTCATGGCCGGCCCATTCCCACATCCACCATTCCTAAATTTCCGCATCAGCCCCGTAGGCATAGCAACCAGGAAATACTCCGGCAAAAAACATTTAAATAATCATCGACCTCTCAGCCCCCCACGGCGACCTAATTCCGAGCATAAACAGCTTAATCCCCAGCGAAGATTTCTCCCTGAAATATGCCACCATAAACCACGCCATTTCCCTCACGAAACCTGCCGGCAGAGACGCCTGGCTCGCCAAAACAGACGTAGCACACGCTTTCAAAATCCTCCCCATCCATCCGGACTTCTGGTGCCTCTTCGGCGTCCACTGGAAGGACGCCTACTACTTTGCCGTGAGACTCACCTTCGGCTGCAAGAGCAGCCCCAAACTATTCGACTCACTATCAGAGGCCTTGTTTTGGATACTTTCCAACAACCACAAAATCCCCCACCTGGTCCACCTGCTAGACGACTTCCTAGTCATAACTCCCCATTCATCACCTCCAGCCCAGGGCCTTTCGACCATGATATCAGTCTTCGCCCAGCTCGGCGTCCCTCTTTCCAAAGGGAAAACAGAAGGCCCTTCACACACCTTGGAGTTCCTCGGGATTACTCTCGACACCGTCCAGTTCCAAGCTTCCTTGCCGGCCGAGAAACTCCGTATTATAATCCTCCTACAAAACTTTCTCCTCACTCCCTCCTGCACCAAACGACAACTGCTCTCCCTCCTGGGACACCTGAACTTCGCCCTGCGCATTATTCCCCAGGGCCGCTCCTTCATCTCACACTTGCTCTCCCTCGCATCATCCTCACCCGCACTTACCGATTCAGTCCCCCTGGACACCCCCTCCAGAGCAGAGATGCAGATGTGGCAGCATCTCCTATCCAACTGGAACGGCATCACCTTCTTTTACGACGACCAACTCTCCAACCCCGAAGACATTCAGCTCTTCACCGACACCGCTCCTTCAGCCGGTTTTGGGGGGTACCACGGCAGACGATGGTTTTCAGCCAAATGGCCCATCGAATTCCTCAACTTCATCCAAAGCCCCCTCCGTTCGTCTTCGGCGGTCCACGAAATATATCCAGTCGTCATCGCCGCTCTCCTGTGGGGGCACGAGTGGTTGAAAAGATCCATACTAGTCTATTCAGATAACACTGCCGTAGTCAACGTCATTAACAAAGGCCGGTCAAACTCTCCCGCGATCATGCCCTTCATACGCCGTCTCACGTGGCTGTCGGTCACCCACCGATTCATCCTCAGAGCTAAACACGTCCCCGGCCACCATAACTCCGTCGCTGACTCCCTGTCTCGCTTCTCCTTCCAGATCTTCAGAACCTTAGCTCCAGACGCGGAAGAGAACCCAACCCCGGTCCCACCATTTTCCGACACGATATATCTCATCTGAAACCAACCATCGCAGAACTCGTCTCTCTGTCCCAACAAGCCATCATCTCCAGCCTAGCCTCCGGCACCCTCTCCACCTAGTGGACGGCCTGGAATTCCTTCCGCTCCTTCCATACCGCATTCAACCTCCCATTCCCTTCCTTCGGCGTGGCCTCCCTATGCAGCTTCATCTACCACACCCACTCGACTCTCCGCACCAAGATATCCACCATCAAGGTCTACCTCAGCGGCATCAACTTCTTTGCAAAACTACTCACCGGCTCCCCCTGCAACGTTCTGCCAGCTGTCCTTGCTCATCAAAGGCCTCCAGCGCCGAACGCCTCCGACGACTCCCCGCAGTCTCCCCGCAGTCTCCCGCTAACCTCTGACCTTGTTTCCCGCTGCATCGCCACCCTCCGCTCCAATCACCTTCCCATCCAACTAGCACGCACCCTAGAATCCATGTTTCTACTTGCCTTCTTCGGCTTCCTGCGATGCTCAGAATTCACCTCCCACTCAGCCAAATTTAACCCTAGCCTCCACCCTTGCATATCCGACCTCTACCCCGTCTCCGAAGATTGCCTAGCCTATTTGCTCAAACGGAGCAAAACAAACCAGACCGGTAAACTGGTCCCCGTACTATACTTCAAATTAAACTCAGCCCTGAGCCCCTACGAACCCCTCATGCACTACCTACAACCTTCCCCCACGAACCACTGTTCATCACCGAGACAGGCCGCATCGCCAACCGATCCTGGTTCCTTTCACGCTTCAGGGAAGTCCTAACCGGCCCCGCCTCCGGGATCAATCCAGACTCCTTCTCCGGCCACTCCTTTCGCATACCACCGCGGCGAGCAGAGGAGTCCCGGACCACCTCATCAAGGCCTTGGGCCGCTGGTCCTCTCACGCCTACCAACTCTACACTCGCCACAGCTCCAACGACCTGCGCAACGGGCAGGCAGCCTTGCTTTCGTAGGAGGGCTTCTTTGGGGTCTGCAAGGCCCGGGAGCCGCAGTGGACCTTCAACCTACACTGTAAAAAATTCTATGTAATATACGGTAAAATACTGGCAGCTGTGGTTGCCAGAACTTCACCGTAAAAAATAAAGTGAGAATGTATAATACATCACGGTATGTTTTTTTTGCAACCGTAGATTTCACAGTTGAGAACTGCTTTTTGTTTACGGTAAATTACTATTAAAAACAGATATTTCATAAACCTGTTTACGGTAATTTGCTTTAGAAATAACAGCCATGTTATAAACGTGTTTACGGTAAATCACTTTATAAACAGCAACTATACTGTGAAGCTAATTACAGTTTTTCTCAGTAAAAAACACAGTACAACTGTACGATCTATTACGGTACTTTATTGAAAAGTGCAACTTAACAGTAAATTACCGGCAGCTGTGGTTGCCAGAACTTTACCGTAAAAAATATAGTGACAATGTGTAAGACATCACGGTACAAAAATACGGTACAACGTAGAACGTAATACAATTGGTTGGCATAGATTTCAGTCAACTTCTGATTATTGTAAATTACAAAGGAAATATCAAATAAAGCATATTGTAAATCAAGGTACAGACCATCATTGATAAACCTTAAGAAACTAACATTCTCTGTGAAAAACAGGTTGAACTGATATATCTTGTACAATATACTCACAAAGCAGTGTTGAGATCTTGAAGAAACAGCATGTGTCCATTTATATGAAGGATAATCCATGAATAAACATGAAAAGATTAGCCACTTGCCCTGAGTTGATCAAGAGTAATGAGTCACTGAGTCCAGACTTGACTGAAGAGGGCACTCAACATGGTAGAGTCTCACATGGACATGAAGTTCAGGAAGCTGGAACTTGAAGCGTGTATTTTCACCAGTTCTGCTTGAGGACTCGTATGTTGACCATCAGGCATTCACTGAGGACTGGAATGATCCTCTCTGCACCCAAAAACAGAAACAGAGGCAAAGTTAGATTGATGCAGTGCTTCAGCATGATGCCTACACAGAGAAACATTTACTGCCTTCTGCTGATAAACTGAGCTCGAATGACCTAGAACAGGGATTCCCAAAGTGGGGGTGCGCGAGAGGAAAAATGTAATGGTGGTCTAATGGTGTAATAATTAAAATTAATTAATTTTAATTTAAAAAATTTGGCACAAAATTGTGCCAAACTGCTGTATGATGTTGTCCTTGAGCAATATTAGTGATAAACAAGTGAAATATATAGTTATATAGTATATAAAAGTACAATGGAAAAGCTGTTGCAGCTGCAACCAAAATGTGAATCTCGGCTGAAATGTAATCTTCAAACGTCTAAAAATCAGGCATACTTCACTCAATCAAGGTAAGAATTGCTGTGCATACGTAGTATTAGGTCGTCTGGGACCGGTCTACTTTCTGTTCCCAGAGTCAGAACTAAACATGGAGAAGCAGCGTTCAGTTTTTCTGCCCCAAATATCTGGAACAAAGTCCCAGAAAGCTGCAGGTCTGCTGAGACCCTCAGCTCCTTTAAATCAAGATTGAAGACTTTTCTGTTTGCTGCTGCCTTTAATTGAACCAGATTCAAGGATATTAATCAATCAGCTGCATTTCTGCATTTTACTACTGTATTTTATTTCTTACACTGCTTTTTAATGTTTTAATGACTGTTTTTAATGTTCAATGAATGTTCTTAATTGTTTTTAAATCTCCTTTTCTTATGCCTTATGTTTTGATGCTTTTAATGGTTTTATGTGAAGCACTTTGAATTACCCTGTCGTTGAAATGTGCTATACAAATAAACTTGCCTTGCCTTGCCTTGCCTTGCCTATTGTCTGTACTTTGATGCTGGAGAGTTTTAGGCTGGTAGCTACATTATTTCAATAACATTTGGACAATGGGGGTGCTTTTTGGCAGGCGAACCTAAGGATTTTCAGTCTATGCTGTTTTCTATCTTCATATAGTATAAACTTGTAACATATACACAATATTTCCTCATCAAGTATTACTATCACACTGTTGTATCTGATGTATACATCCAAAAATTATTCAAATAGACCTTGTAGTTACAGAGCTGGACTCTCTTTAGTGTGGGCAGCACATTTTCGAGCAGAGGCCTGAAGATTGGCATGGAGTAATAACTATCAGGTCGAATGGAAACAAATTACACATTTCAGCACTAAGGCATCATCAGCATGTGTTTAATTTCTGTCGACAGGCAGCCTAAATACACAGATGCCTCCAAGCAATACATTGTGTGCACAATTATTAGGCAAGTTGTATTTTTGAGGATTCATTTTATTATTGAACAACTACAGTGCTCTCGGTCAATCCAAAATGTTAATAAACTTCAAACCTGAATATTTAAGAAAGTAAAAGTGAGATTTGGGCTTTCTTAAGAGTGTGCACAATTATTATGCAACTAAATGAGAATAAACAAACAACTCAAAATTTACAAATACACGTTATTGATATTTTCTTTTTAAATCAGTGACCAATATAGCCCCCCCTTCTTTTCAATAACCGTAATAAGCCTTCCATTCATGGATTCTGTCACTTTCTTGATCTGTTGACGATCAACCACAGCCTCCCAGACACTGTTCAGAGAGGTGGACTGTTTTCCTTCACCGTAAATCTCCCGTTTAAGAAGGGCCCACAAGTTCTCAATAGGGTTTAGGTCAGGTGAGGAAGGGGGCCATGTCATTATTCTTTCACCTTTAAGGCCTTTACTGGCTAGCCATGCAGTAGAGTACTTGGATGCATGCAATGGAGCATTGTCCTGCATAAAAATCATGGTCTTCTTGGAAGATGCAGACCTTTTCTTGTACCACTGCTTGAAAAAAGTGTCTTCTAAAAACTGGCAGTAGGTTTGGGAGTTGATTTTGAGTCCATCTTCAACCTGAAAATGTCCAACTAGCTCATTGTTACGTCCCTGTTCGGTTTGTCCAAGGGAGGATTAGGGACTAACAGTGTATTGAAACCAATATAACAAAACTGGGCCTAACTAACTTTATATAGCACTTACACAGTTGCAAAATGGTTCTCACATACTTCACACAAAAAACAATCAAACTATAAAAACACAAAACATTAAAGAGGGTAAAACAGAACAAACTTACAAAAGGGTAAACAAAGAGTAGGGTTAAAGATTTCATAAAAAGGTCAAGCTACAAATATGATTCATGAATAAGAAATAGCCATAATATGTATGGTATGTCAATAAAGTCAAAATAAATTCACAGTATGTCAAAAAAAGGTTATTCTGGCAAGAAGTTAAAATCACATTGGATTATGCAATACCTAGGTTTATGCAGTGCTTAACATCAACAATACATGCATACACTGTTTGAACATGAAATGGCTACACAGTGCTTACAAAAATAGAAGAGCCTAAAGCCTTCTCTTGTTAAATTAACATACATTGAACTTACCACTGTTTATCCTTGACAAAACTTGTATGTATCCGATCATAAGGTTACACTAGTAGGACAGCAAAGAGGGTGATGAGGTCCATCTGAAGTACAACCGCTGGTAGTCGTAATCACACCTGAAAGAAAGAATGAAGAGAAAAAAGACAAGGGGTGGACATACATCCTCTTAAGTGAAAGATGAAATCATCTCAAGCATCAACTTTTACTCTTTTCAATACAAAGGTTGCAAATTAAAATGAAATGGCTAAATTCACACTCAAAAATAAAAACAGTGCCTCACCTGGTTTAGCCCGTACCACATATTGTTATCGCTGCAACAAAGGTTTGATTCCCGTTGGGCCCTTTGCTGCAGATCATCCCCTCTCACTCCACTGTGGTTCCTGTCTCTCTACTTCTGCTGTCCAATAAAACACGAATGACAAAAAATCATCTTTAAAAGTAAAAAAAACAACTGCTTGCTTTTGGCATTTAAATGGATTAAAATCTCACCGTTTTCCTGGTTGTCATAAAAGCCAGCAAGTTGTTCTCATCCAAGTCCACAACCACTGGAGTTTGAATGCAATGTCTGAAAGGTGGCAGGAGCAAATTAATTAAATGTTACAAGATTAGAGTAAATTGTCTTAATTATCTGCACAAACTGCTCTTGTACCAATTCAAATGTTCAGATATTTGTTAGATATGTGTACAATTTACTTACTTTAAAGGAGATTCTTCTTAGCAATGCCACCTGCCTTCAAGAAGTTTCACAAAAGCACTGAAACAAATAGTCTTTCTTTTGACAGACATTCAAGTATTTCAAAGAATTGAATACTGACTTGAACTTTACCCCTTCCACATCTGGTTTATCTTGGGTCTGGAGGCGATCAACAGCAGAGTTGTAGCTGTCAATGGTGCGCTCTGGTCCGCACAGATTTGGATCGTCACCCTGAAATTCAGATCAGGTTATTAGGCAGTACAGAAATATTGTGAGTGACTGAAATGTTCAGTGAATGCATGAGAGCCCAAATTATCTCCTGCAATGCAATACAAGGTTCCTTTGACTACTGTTTCATCTGATACTACAATCCCGTTCTCCTCCAAATCCTTCAAGTCTGTTAGTAATTCAGAGAACACCTTAGCATGCCCAAATGTTTTGAAATCTTTCTCTACACAATAAAACAAGTGATATGTGGTTTGTGTCAGACCTTACATGAACTGGCAAATTAGCATCAGATACATAGACAGCTAATATTTTATGTATTGTCTTTGCAGAGCCTAAAGGGTCAACAACTTCAAAAGCATCCTGGTATAGTACTAGCTTGAAGCATGATGGATTTTGACCAAAAAAAATCATTGGATTTCTGACCATCACTAATGTCGCTTAGAACATCTGACTCTGAGGGAGACTCAGTTGAGTGCTCTCCTGACACACAGTTCTTCCACAGATCAGATTCCAACAAACATTTTCCAACAAAGTCTCTTTCACAGGCACATAATATGCAAACATATCAGTCCTGTTCTCATCTCGTCCTAAAAACATTTTCTTAGGGTCCACATATT
The DNA here is from genome assembly GCA_032191485.1 of Leptoclinus maculatus. Taxonomy (NCBI): domain Eukaryota; kingdom Metazoa; phylum Chordata; class Actinopteri; order Perciformes; family Stichaeidae; genus Leptoclinus; species Leptoclinus maculatus. The sequence goes on along the minus strand of JAVDOI010000003.1, from coordinate 1,377,046 downwards.
TTAACCCTTTTTTGAAAGACTGAGCTCTTAAGTATGCTGTCCTCATTGGCCCTCAATGACTCACAAACTTTGCTGATGTCCTCATCTGATAATGGTGTGTCATTTTTAAACAGTGAAGTTAGTTTGGTCCAAGCAGGTAGTAGAAACTGTCCCTGCAATTTAAAGTAGAATAAACAGAGAAAAAGATCACTGAAGTTTTCAGAAATATCCATATCACCAATATCTGTGCCGGTCTCTGTAACATTTTCTGAGTCATGCACGTGAGGGCCACAGTCATGTGATTCAGTTGCAACAGCTGATGACTGAGGAGAAGCAGATTCTCTGTACATGTCACTAACACTGCTGTCTGCTAAATCTTTGTGTCTCCGTGACATGTGGGCGGTAAATGAAGATCTGACCGTGAAAACATTTTACCATCCACTCACTTTAATAATTAGCTACTTTGTGTCTGGACACTTGCGTTCACATAACGCCATAGCGCATTTATGAGCGGTAACGTTAACAGACATAGCACATTTATAAGCGCTAACATTAACAGACAGCTTATAAGCGGTAACGTTAACAGCTGTCCCAACAGTAACGTTAGCTGTAGCTGATATGTTACCGTTATGCCTCTGGTAGAAATGAGCCTTAAACGCTCCATATCTAACAAAGGTCTGCTTGCAACCGGCTTCAACACACTTAAATAAAGTTCACAATGAAACACATAACCCCTTGATGTTTTAACCGACTTGCCACAGAAATTACCAGTAAGCATTTACTTAGCAAACCTTTGGTAAAGTAAGCTAGCTAATGTTCAACACAGAAACCCATAACCCACGTTACATCGACGAAAAGTAAACTCTCTCAACTCATTAGATAGCTAAGTTAACTTACTCTTAACGTTGAATGACTCGTTTTTGCAAGGGCGACACAAAACTGCAGAAAACAAAGCCTCAAATTCAAATTTAACGTTAGCTGACATGACGCTAACTCAACTGCTTACCGTAGAGAGCCATAACCTCATTTTAAAACCTTAAGGTAACCTTAACGTTGACCGTTCAAGAAAGCTTTTACTCTCCTCTCCGACTGTAATAAACCATGTAGCATGCTTACCTTCAGAAGAAGTGTTGTGTTCCCAGGAGTCAGGCCGTTGTTCATCAGTAACGTTCATGTTAATCTCCACAGAAGAGCAGCGCAGTGCTGAGGGCGGAGAAAAGGCGCTGAAATTAGTTCAAAAGTTCAGCCTCGGACCGTTGCTTTTTTAAAAATTACTGTGTAGGTCTGATCGCCGCCGTCTCTCTCTCTCTCTCTCTCTCATCTCAAAAATGACAGTGTTGGCTTTCCATTATTAACACAGTGGTTCATACATTTAACCGTGACAAAATGTATTTCTTTTTACTAATAGTACCTGCAAAAACTGCAGTGTTAGCTTTTATATATTATAGTGTATTTCCATTAACAGCACAATGGTTAGTGTATTTAACCTTGACAAAATGTATTTTTTTTACAAATAATGAATGCAAGCAGCATTGATCAAGCCCTCACACCTTCACGCACGTCGAGGGTACTAGCAGGACTCTAGTTGACACGGCCATACATTTCTGTGACCATCAGACATTGCGTGCACGAGTTAGACAGTATTTCCTGCGTGTACCAGTGGCGTAGCAAGATCATTTTGCCAGGTCTTAAGCCTCAAATGTTTTGAGTTTAGCTCCGAATACAATCATAAATGTAAGCCCGTAACGATCGACAGAAAAACGAATGTTTTTTTAATGTGCTTCAGTGTTAGTAACATAAAAGACTGTCAAAGTAAATGCAGGTGTCCAAACCGACTGTTTGTTTGTGGTGCAGGTAGCTCTGACAATCACTGCTGAGTGACTCAAAGCGGGAAGAGTCAAGGAGAAATGGCAGAATGTATAGTTCCATATGGAAAAAATCCAGAGACCCCCAAACCTACATGCCCTAACCTAAGCCCTCAGTGTCTTGCTCAGGGACACTTCGGCATAGGACATGTAGCAGCCAAGGATCGAACCGCCGACCTTGCAGTTACCGGACAACCCTCTCTACCCATTGAGCCACGGCAGCCCATACTCCTCCAGCACCCCCCACAAAAACCCCAGAGGGGTCGAAAGCCTTCTCCAAGTCCACAAAGCACATGTAGACTGGTTGGGCAAACTCCCAGGACCCCTCCAGTAGTCTTGCGAGAGGAAAATGGGAACCACCACCCTGGTCTGCCAGTCAATGGGCACTGATCCCGACCCCCATGCGACATTGAAGAGGCGTGTCAGCCAAGACAGCCCAACAGTGTCCAGCGCCTTCAGCATCTCAGGGCGGATCTCATCCACCCCCGGCGCCTTGCCACCATGGAGCTTTTTGACTACCTTAGCGGCCTCAACCAGGTCTTCAGGCGCTGCCTCCTCTCCAGGGGAGATGTTGGTCGGGTTTAGGAGTTCCTTAAAGTGCTCTTTCCACCGCCCGACGATGTCCCCCGTCTGGGTCAGCAGCCCCCCCCCCCTGCTGAGAACCGCCTGGGGTAGGCCCTGCTTTCCCTTCCTGAGCCGTCGGATGGTTTGCCAGAACCTCCTTGAGGTTGATTCAATGATTTTCAACGCTGTTGAATGTATAATGCGTTATACCTCCATTGGCAGCGCAGTGGTCCGTACATTTAACAGTAACCAAATGTATTTTTTAAAAGTAATGAATGCAAAAATCACGGTATTGATTTTTGTTAGTATTACGGTGTATTTCCGTTAGGGGTCATCCAAAGTTATCAACATTTTCACAGTAGTACAAAGAGTACTACTTTTCCAGACCCCCCCCCCAAAGTAGTACATATCAACATTTTTATCACATTACATGACAGAGGTCTAGATTTTAGGAGTCCCAACTATAGACACAAACACAATAATATGTATATAGAAGATATGTATCCAACAATTTATTATTAAAACCACTTTAAAATAGTTTTTAGTTTGTGCTGAGTCAGTTTCTGATGTTTCAGAAGTTGATAGCGAGTCGGGAACAGCTCACTGCACACCGGGCACTGGTGCAATTTCCCCCCAATGTTGTTGTTGTTGTTGTTATCGTCCTTGCCTCGCTCTCCTCCATGCACAAGCAAGGTGCGTTTTACCTCCATTGGCAGCGCAATGGTCCGTACATTTAACAGTAACCAAATGTATTTTTTAAAAGTAATGAATGCAAAAATCACGGTATGGATTTTTGTTCATATTACGGTGTATTTCCGTTACCTGTACAATGTTTAGTACATTTAACAGTGACAAAATGTATATTTTACAAGAAATACATGCACAAATTATTGTTTCGGCTGATATATATATTTACGGTGTTTCACTGTCAGATAAACTGAATATAACGTAAGTCTCTTACTGTTGTGATTTAACAGTTTTTCACTGTAAAATTCACTGACTTTTCTTACAGTGTAGCCTTTCCCCAAACCACTTCATCCAGGCTAAATCTCCACCACCATTCCCCAAGCTCCAAACACCGACCCCAACCGCCAGTGGAGGCGGGGCCCTAAGCTAGTTAATTGGAAGCTAAAACTTAGCTGAATTTCAGGAGCAGGGCCACACCTCAGCCACTCCCCCACTTCCGGCCACACTCCTTTATATACCCACCAACTCTACACCTCGACTTGCTCACGCTTCCGCATCCCACCCTCCCTCCCTCTGTTAAACCATTTAAACTTAAGGTTATCTTCCCTCATAGTCACCATCCTCCCATCCCATATGGACACCGGGGGTCTGCAAGGCCCGGGAGCCGCAGTGGACCCTCAACCTAGCCTTTCCCCAAACCGCTTCATCCAGGCTAAATCTCCACCACCATTCCCCAAGCTCCAAACACCGACCCCAACCGCCAGCAGAGGCGGGGCCCTAAGCTAGTTAATTTGAAGTTAAATACGTTACTCATTCGTCAGGCATACGTTAGAAGTACGTGACTCATGAGCTATCAATACGCTAGCTGTACGGTACACCTTCATGCCAGCGTATGTCAGCGTATGACCAGCGTACTCCACCTATGAGTAACGTACCTCTGACGTAACTCTCGCGTATTCAGCGTATGCCGAGCGTATGCTTAGCGTATAAACCATACGTCCGCACACGCACAACATTTTTAAGGATGCTTAAAAAAACTTTTCTGCCTCGCGGTATGCCACCGTATGCGACCGTGCTTGAAATGTATACAACCCAGGGTATGAAACTAACTCAAAATCAGTACTAGTCCCAAGGACTAGTAGGTTCATAAAACTACTAGTCCTGAGCAATCTTTACAAGTCCTTCATGAAGCTTTGGGGAATGTACCAATCACGGGGTGTAGGGATGTGTGTGTGGAGGAAGACTCTCCCAAGGCAATTATCTAACAGTGAAACTGCAGAGATGCAAGGTACTAATCAAGAGTTTTATTGTTTGTAACATTATGGCTGTACAAAGATTGATGCATGTTACATCATGATGTTGTGATATTATAATTACACAGGAAGCAGAAGAACAACGTCAAGGGTCTGGTAGGCTATAATGTTCATTCAGCTAGCATGGGTACATCAAGTTCAGCATTTATGTCTGCCTCCATTTGCTGCCAGTCTTCTTGAGAATGAAACTGTGCAGGATCTACACTATCCTCTTGATCTTCGTCTAAGTACTCTGGCCTCCTTGCCCGTTGACCTGAATTCATCCAGAGATGAATAGAGTCGGAGGGGTCAAATTCTCAAATGGATGGTGTCCAGCAGCAGCACCATCATACAGGGGTGGTACCTTAACAACACAACGACGCGTTTTGTCCGATGTGCCCGTGTTTTAGCAATGTCGCACCCCGTTGCGAAACCTGTCCGCCTCGAAACTGAAACCGAATTATTGGAATACGGCATCTTAAAATCGTAAAATATAAATATTGTACAGCAGTTCAAATTGCCAAGTTGAGGAATTCCGCTATGGAACGTACCGGCTAAAAATGTAGCTATATTACGCCGTGGGGAGTAACAGCATGTCACCACGGCAGTTTAAGCAGTGAACGCTCTGTGCCAAAAACAATACGCAGTCTATGAATAAAGCAGGCATTTGTTCTAATTTTAGATGAAGTATTTTTGTTAGATCACAAAAAGATATTAGGTGTTAGTTCATGTGCTGCAGTGATAAGAGCTTCACGATCTATATTTCTTCCGCGGACGAATCTTGGCGGGCCGCTGGTGAAACTGAAAGAGAGGCCCGGCCTGATCGATGAATATAGTGCCTTTCGCATTGCGTAAACAAAAAATTATAATCAAAACAAAATAGTCTAATATCCTCAACAATTTGGGGAATAGTGGAATGTTACTGTTAAAGTGATTGGGAAGGACTGTATAATTGTACTGGTTCATTACAAGTTGTGGCCACCAGGGGGCATCTATCAGAATGCACTCCAGACAAGATGTTCCTTTGAGAGGTTTATTGACAGTAGTCAAACAAGCAAGTGTGTGGTTCTGAAACAGATATACATGAAATGATAACTAGTAAAAACCTCTATACAGCATTGGTTCCAAATTAGGACATACAGGGACAGAATACAGGCAGCGATAAACATGTCTGGGACTCCTACAGTCGGCACTTAGCAAATGTGGAGGATTTCAGTATTAAGTATAGAATTAGTGGGATTTTAGTATTGGAATTAGTTTAGTATGATGATTAGCACCTCTTATGGTGAATAGAAGTGTCAAAATAATAAGAATGTTACGATGGGTTAAAGTGTAGCAATATATTTATCTATGAGATGTAATATGTTTAGTATGAGTTTAGGAAGCATCGTGGAAATGCCGCACATATGCTTGTAAAAAGTGTCAAAGTATCAGGAAGTACCAGAATACTTATCTAGTGTAGCGTGTGTTTACAATATGTTTACTATAGGAGTGTTGAACCATAAGAGACAATTATTGGATGTATTATTAATAAATGTATTAATCTGTAAGAATAGTCGATAGGGATAGACAGGATTTTAAGTCGGGCTTTAACAGAGGACACCAAGATTAGAGCGAGGACCCAAGAGGGACCCCAAGAAGGAGGAGCTACAGACGGAGACCAATAGGAGACGACGAGGGAGTCAGCTGACTAAGGCTAGGAGGAGTCAGCTGGATTTAGGCCAATAGTATTTGAGACAGATATTTTACGGACTATGAAAGGAGATTCAAATGTTTATTTCAGTCTCTTCATCACATTTCGTCCTTCAGGTAACAAGCTTCCTGTTTGGAGTGTGTGTGAAAGCTGTTCTCGAGAGCATTTTACTATCGATAGTTAATTCAGATTGCATTTGTTATTAAATACATGTTTTATTTTGAAACCTGAATTCAGCGAACTTATTTTTGGCGCACATGCGCAGTAACTAGTCAACAAACCAGTTCAGCGTTAGTGGCTCCTGTTTATACTTTGCCCCAACAATTTGGCGACCACGAAGGGACAAAGGGACAAAGGGACATTAGGGGCTTTGAATATTCGACTCTGAGAAGGCTGACATGACGTGAGATGGGTAGACACTTTCGGAGATCTCACAAACATAAGGTGAGCAGAGCCGTTTTAATAAAAATCTGTTTAGGTAGACTATAGGAAACCTTAGGCGAAAGTGTCTGCATGATTTATGTTACTGGAAGCTGGACAGAGGAGGAGACCGCAGACAACTGGTAACTGTATTGATTTAACTTTAAAGTGGTTGTAACTCTGTATGAATAGCATCTGCAAGCTGAATTAGGAACATATGTGTGCTTTGATTACACGTTGTTCTTTGTTGTGAAATCCTACCGGTGAGGCCTGATTTGCAGGTAACCCCGAGAGAGGGGGATGTTGAATTATATGTAGTAGCATTGATCACGCTATAGTATTAGCTATTGGAACTAAGCAGCTAGAAAGAAGCGTGAGAGCGGTCGAAGTTCTGGGCTTTGGTTCTTCAGGCAGACTAAATTTGTGTTTCAGAGGTACATGAGGTTAAGGCGACGGTCCCCTCGTGATTTGCTGGGCAGGTTTAGGCTTAAAGAACTGATGACTCTAGTGCGGGAGGGAATAAATTATAGATTTGTGGGGCCAAGATCTCGGGTTGAACAGGGTGTGTAATTGGGCGATACTGAATTATCCGCATGGACGTGCATGAGGTTCGGGTCCGGTGAACATACGTTTAGACTACTGCAGAGGCTGGCCGCTACGTTAAGTTAATTGTAATGATGGGAAATAGTGCATGGTACTAACTGTGTATCTTAGACAATTAGGGGTGGCTAACGTGGGGTTGAGCTCTTAGAAGAGTAGCAGAGTGTTTGTAAGCTATGGCGAACTGGAAGGCGTAGTTAAGACTTCGTGGGTCTAGTGTTGAGCTAGGCGAACTGCGAACTGTTTTGCTCGTTTTTTGGGTCTAGTGAACAGGCGTTAAACTACTTAAATCGAAGAGACTGGCTGCTACGTTATGATAAAACCTAAAGGGGAAATAATACATTAAACTGTGTATTTAGTCGTTGCATTGTGTTGTGTGAATGATATGGTAAGCTGGAGACTGATTGCAGTTCTGGTGCTACCTTAGATCGTGAAAGAGGAGACTATTGATTATAATATCCGGTATGGTGGTGAGAAGCCACGGCCAGGACTAGTTTGAGAAGGTGTGTGAATGTGGCATATTGTAAGAGTTGAGACTACGGTGCTTTGTGTGTGCTGAAGATACGTTTTGACCGTGTAGCTCAAGCTAATAACAATAGCCGCTAATAGCATTAGCTTCTTTGTTCGTTTTCGCGCCAGTTTTTTGAGGAAAACACCATAGAAGAAGAAGATAACTTCGACATCTAGCGGTTTGGAGGTGTAATTGCATGATAATTACAGTAAACTCCACTACCCAGAAAACCTAGAGGTGAAATAATTATAGAACTACAGAACGTTTCACCACCTATTATTTGAAGGAGTAATTACTTTAGGACTACCAAATACTTAGTCATCTAGTAGATTGATAGATAAATTACAATAAGGTGAGTTTTTGGTGATAAACTTGTGATATCATTGTTTTGGACTCTATATTTTAATTTGCATTTACTTAGATTGTTGCTCATAGTTTTGATTCAGTATTTTAATAGCCATTGGTAATATTAATTGTAACTTAAATTATTCATTTTAGTTTCAATTCAACAGTTCAACTTTAGTTTAGTAAGTTTAGTTTGATCCAATATTTTAACCTCCAGTTTTAATTCAATTGGTGTCCTACAGTTGTTTATTTTGATTCAGTGTTTTAACTGAAATAGTTGATTTTGATTTTGATCCGACATTTGTAATTTTTTATTTTAATTTTAGTTCACCATTTTCATTAATTTTAGTTTTAACATTTAGACTTTCGATTGTTTGGTGCTGACCAATAAGATACAAAGACGTTAACTAACATGTTTTAAGTTTTATTTTCACAGGTGATGAACATAGAGGCAGCTGCTGATGGGAGAAAGCAGTCTCCTATTGTATTACCAGTTCCTGATCATCTTCACTGGGATTCTGGAGGACCTGATTGAGTCCAGATGGACTTCTGAAAACATCCGGTGAGATATTGAAATTTTGGAAAATTGACTGTATATTGTTTTGTCAGTTCGTTTTGGGATTTTTTGTTTTATAGGGTAAAATTGGGATTTAAAGATACATTGAATTAGGAAATATCATTTTTGTTAGGTGAGCAGACAAGCTTCTCAGAAATCTTCTTTCTATTCCTCATTGTACAGGATGAATCCTGAAGATGTCCTCTACCTGGACCAACCAGCATCACGACAAGAGCCGCTCACATCAGCTACAGTCCTTGTCCTCTGTTGATGCCGTTGTATTCGTAGACTTTTACAGGGGTTAATTGATACTGTGCTTAGTGAGACAAAGATGTAGGGAAATTGGTTAGGTATAGATGATGAGGATGAATTTTAACGACTGATGATTGACTGTTTAATTGGGGAAACTCACTCTTAGACCATAAAGGTAACACACTCTGAAGAGTGTGTTAGGGGGGATTTGTGGAGGATTTCAGTATTAAGTATAGAATTAGTGGGATTTTAGTATTGGAATTAGTTTAGTATGATGATTAGCACCTCTTATGGTGAATAGAAGTGTCAAAATAATAAGAATGTTACGATGGGTTAAAGTGTAGCAATATATTTATCTATGAGATGTAATATGTTTAGTATGAGTTTAGGAAGCATCGTGGAAATGCCGCACATATGCTTGTAAAAAGTGTCAAAGTATCAGGAAGTACCAGAATACTTATCTAGTGTAGCGTGTGTTTACAATATGTTTACTATAGGAGTGTTGAACCATAAGAGACAATTATTGGATGTATTATTAATAAATGTATTAATCTGTAAGAATAGTCGATAGGGATAGACAGGATTTTAAGTCGGGCTTTAACAGAGGACACCAAGATTAGAGCGAGGACCCAAGAGGGACCCCAAGAAGGAGGAGCTACAGACGGAGACCAATAGGAGACGACGAGGGAGTCAGCTGACTAAGGCTAGGAGGAGTCAGCTGGATTTAGGCCAATAGTATTTGAGACAGATATTTTACGGACTATGAAAGGAGATTCAAATGTTTATTTCAGTCTCTTCATCACATTTCGTCCTTCAGGTAACAAGCTTCCTGTTTGGAGTGTGTGTGAAAGCTGTTCTCGAGAGCATTTTACTATCGATAGTTAATTCAGATTGCATTTGTTATTAAATACATGTTTTATTTTGAAACCTGAATTCAGCGAACTTATTTTTGGCGCACATGCGCAGTAACTAGTCAACAAACCAGTTCAGCGTTAGTGGCTCCTGTTTATACTTTGCCCCAACACAAACAACGAACGAGCGGCTAAATATCAGACTAGATTGCCGTGCAAATGACACAATATAACCCTTATGATGAAATTAGACTAACACCAAACTTTACGTTTACTTACTGGTTGTTTACACGCACACAGTCTTGAAAGGTGAACTCCGAACATCCACATAAACATTCTAATCTATTTACGGACACTGCCGTCATTCCGCACCACTACTCTCGTCAGAGCCTTTTCACCAACTTAATACCGGTGATATTAGTCCGCGAGCAGCTGACTGCCGTCCTCTTCCGCAAGGGGCGTAGTGCGGTTCCTGCTCGGCTGTTTCTCCGAAACCCGTAAATAGAGGTCGTCCTTCGTCACAGTTACATTTACTTATCGGTAAAGTTTTTTTCCGCACATAAATAACGAATAAAGCCTCTCAAATTTCACTCGCCATGAGGACTAGTGAGTATGATAATTTAGGTAGTCCCTCCAAAAATCCACTCGCCTTGGGCTAGCGGACTAGCGTTAGTTTCCGACCCTGCAACCTATGCCTAACGTACCCCTAGCGTATGTCACCGTATACCGGCGTATGAGTGATATTTTTCATACGCTCGCATACGCTAGTACGATACGCAATAGTGTGACAGGGCCATTATCTGCTCATTTTTGATGGTTGATTAATACAATAAGTCTATGTTACCTGACTAATTCTCCACAGGCTGATAGGTTTGACTGCTATTTGACCATCTGCCAAGACCTGCCCCTCGAATGCAGGCTGGCCGATCAAAGTGTAGCATCGACCAGCTCCGCCCAGGGTCCTACAACTAACTGGCTGGGTTCCGTAGACTTTCCTGCAATGGTTTCAGAATTTCTTCATTTTCAGACTGGTTTTGTGGATTTCAAAGTACTGATGGTCAAACGTTGTGTAATACTGATACTTGCTACCAGTAGAGGTTGGAAGGAGATATGCGTTTCTAAAACATTACTACCAACATTAGCAGACTACGTTAGCACATCATTATCTAGTAGGTGTGTAATACACGTATTCATTTTGAACCGTTTGGTACGAGGCTCATGGTTCGGTACGCATTACGAACCGAACAATAAGTTTAAATAATACTATCGCATTTGGAAAATGCTAAAGTTTAAATTGTGGGAAATATAATGCGCTCAACAAGGCAAACCACCCGACGTAACAGATAACGTGCTGTCTGACAAAAACATTGTACTCTGGTGAGGACGTGTGTTCTGGGAGGCACGCTATGCTAAACTAGCTTACCAGGAAAACCAACAGCAGCACACAAGCTACAAACTAACCCCGCAGCGTTTAGGTAGCTATTCCCTACTGATTCATGAGACCCTACTCTGGAGTGGAAAACCAGGCTGTACGAACATGCTTAATGTTATTGAGCCCTGTGACACTACACCTTCACAAGCCCATTTCTCCAGACCATAATTCCTGCTTTGTTAAAGAAAACAAAAGCCCAAACAGAGAATCAAATGTCCGAAGCACCCGCTGTTCCTCTGACAACAGACGGCCGGACGTCATGGACTACACAAAGCTAGCTGACTGTACGACACAAATAGGCCGTCATTAATCTACCGTCTCAGAAAGCAACGGCAGTGCAGCGGATCTCTGGCCTCCTCCAAAGATCAGAGAGTGACCTTCTTTCACAGAAGCACAACAGCAGTCCATGTGTTAAAGACAAAACAGGAGTTGCTGCAGCTTCCTGTACAAAAATGAATCCATCATTGTTCAAAGTAAAAAAAGAACATACTTTATGATGGTATTTCTGCTTTTTTGCTGTTTGAACCTTGCCGTACCGAACCGTGGCACCACTGTATCGTATTTAACCGAACCAAGAATTTTGTGAACAGTTACACCCCTAATATCTAGTGTTAGCACTTCTATGCTACGCTAACTACTGAAGGTATACTGAACATATACACATGCTGCTTTTGCTTTTAAATAATTTTTAACAGTGAATAAAGACCTACCCGGCTTATAAGAACAGTGTTGTTCCTATCTTCTGTCTCATGATGTGGTGGTTCACTTTTACACTACGATCCGTAGCTTTATCTTCTATCTTTTTCACCTGTTTTTAAGTGCTGAATCAGTTTGACATTCTGGATATATCCTTCCAACACATATTGTAGAGCCTTCTGTCCGCTTCTCTCTGAAACCACTTTTTCATTTTGACAAAATATGATATTTCTTCAGTGAGCGCATTTAGTGACAGTGTGGGCTCCATGGCAGCTCTGACAGCTTGACAGAGTAGCAGCGGGGGGGCGAGAGAAGGGTCAATTGCAGCAATAAACATTTTACCAGACTTTACTGATTCGAAATTACCATTAGCCGCTACCCTTCTAATTAGTCTATGAACTGCTGGTGCAACTTGCTAACGTTTAAAGTATTCACAAAAATCCCAGCATTGAATGTAAACTTGAATTCCCGGTATTATTATTAACAAATGCTTTCGTATTTATACTGTATGATGTCAAGAGCCATTTTGTAATTGTTTCATTTTGTTAAACCTCCCACCACTTGGGGAAGTAGTGCCGCTGTCAATTAGGCAACAGGTTAGGGAGGAGGGAGGGTTACTTCAAACAGGTGTTGCTGACTGGGTAGAAGCAAACAGTTTTTGGCTTATTATATTGACCCCGTTTTCACTCTCTCGCTCTCTCTTTTGCATAATTATTCTTTTTTTTTTTTTTACATAAATACGATCTGTCTTCTGTTTAAGCCCCACCCACTTCCGGTGTAGACTCTGCACACTCCGAGGACACGCATGGTTTTCTTTTGGCAAAAAGAGATTTGTCCAATGCATGAAAAAGTCACCACTTTAAAAGCCAGTGAGGCACAACCATCCGTCCCTGGGATGGAAGCTGATCAAGTGTGATGTTGTTTAACGTTATGACGCGGAGTTTCTGACAGCATCTCAGGACCATTAATGTGGAACTGCAGAAAGAATGTGGAACTGCAGAAAGACACAAATGGTGACCATGAATATGTATCCCCTGGATACACAAGCTAAATGCAAAAAGGAGAAGCTACTCACTCTCTGACTTATAAGTCGGTAGCAACAGTCATAACTAGAGGAAAGCTGAAGGAGTGTAATTGGGAAAAACATATTCTCTGAGGAACACGAACAGTGATCTTTCACAGCAATGAAATTCCATGAAAAACCTAAACCAACAATGTGTTAGTCTGTCTGTTATTGGTTTTTGACTTCCACCCTGGTCTGTGGCTCCTGGCTCCAAGCACATTTATTAATACTGAAGATAGATATCATTTAATTGTTTGGAATGTTCAGGTTTAGTAATTTCCCAAAACAGCTGGTCACTGTAGTTTTTATCAAACGTTAATTTGTTGGGAACTATTTTCAGCAGTAAATGAATCCACATTTGGTGCTCTACTGGGTATTTTGTGCAGCAGGACTGTTTAAAAGTGGGATTGAGGTCAAACAACCTGTGTTCATGGTAGTGAAGGAACATCAGTGCAACAGTGTGGCTCATTGATGTGTTTTAATAGTTTTAGGACAACAAAAGAGCTCTTTAGCGTAGAAAAGGAAGATATATCAGGCTTTGGATATACATATCCAATATATATTTAAATTATACATTAGTTGTCGTTTTTGATCTTGAATGATATTTGTTAAAAGATCAAATCAGTCACAGTTTGGACTGAGAAAAAGTCAAAGGTCATCGTCCGGGAGTCAGTGGGCAGGACATTCACATCCAGCCCCACAGACCATAAACAACTGGTGTCAAGTAAAAACTGACTTTTTCTTTGGTTGCTCAGGAGCAACTGTAGCAGTGGCGGCTGGTGGAGAATTTTCTTGGTAGGGCTGTGCCACATCCAATCAATTTCAGCAAACATCCCAGAACGATTTAATGCAAACAAATTAAGGTATCAAACACGCATTACTACTTTGCAGTTAAATATTTAACATTCATTCCAACATGAAAAAAAGCAGTAAATAACACTTTGACAAACACGTCATCTTATTTTAGTCACCCTCACAGGGAATTCAGTATAATATAATATATATATCATATAATAATATATATATATCATATAATAATATTCACTATAATATAAAACACACACACACACATATATATATATATATATATATATATATATATATATATATATATATATATATATATATATATAACTATATATCCATTTCTCAGACAGGTGCTTCATGTCCCTCACTCCCTAACTGTCCATGCTGGTTCTGTCCCCGTTGTTTTAAAAAGCTAAATAAGTTATTAGCATGACGTCATCCAGCGAGCCAAACCTGTCTGGTGTACAGCTAGTAGAGAAGCTTCATGTACTGCTTCTCTTTCCTGCTAGTCTGCTGTCTGATTGTGAGGTCAGGCTGATCTGGGATCAGCTCTTTCAGCTGTAGTTTCTCCTCTCAGTTCTCCTCTCAAACGGGTCTTGGAGGAGCAGTGCTCGCGCTGGCACTCGCGCTGGCGCTCGCCTGTAGAGACTAGTCCTGACGAGAACGCGCAGCTTGGGGCAGAATTAAATCTGCCCCAAGCTGAATCTATTTGAGGACGCTGATTGGCTATTGTATGTCACTCATTTATATCTTTAGTCAGCATTAAAGCATCATTGGCTAAACTGCTTTATAGACCCGCCTCTTTGGGGCAGTTTTTCCAGCGACCCAGCCAGCTGAGACGTGCACACACAGAGAGGAAGAGCAGACAGGCAGAGAGGATGTGCAGGAAAAGCATATATTTACACATATTACTGGGTGATTCCATGTTTCAAAAACACAAATATTGTCAATTTGTATAGTTTATTATTATTATTATTTATTTTATTTTGTATTATTTGTAGCTCAAGGGGGGGCGGCGCCCTAGCGCCCTCTATGGACCAGCCACCACTGAACTGTAGACACTGCTAACACTTTCTCCTCTCTTCTCTGAGGATGCTGTGAGACTGACCGCCTGTGAGTGCTTTGGGGCGGCTCACGGCAGCACCCGCTGCTCGTTCACGACAGTGCAGAACGGTACGTGCTTTAACGTCAGAGTCAAAACACCAGAAAAGTCTCCAACAACACCAGAAAAAGTCACTAGATTTGTCGCTAGTAGCTTTTGACAAAAAAAGTCAACATGAGGGTTTGGAAAGTTCACTTACCAAAGCTGCTGTTCACTATTTAAAGACAAAGCCCATCCTCCTTTCTTTGTTAATAAAGAGTTTAATCCCACGGTTGTTCAGTACATCAGTGCGTTTTAGTTCCAGTAAGAAGTCCTTCTCGATTCATGGACCCCAGTGAAGACAGTCGAGCCTCCCCAGTTGTATTTCTTGAATAGGTTTTAATGCGTTTGAGGGCTGAAAATGTCCGCTCGACAGAGGCAGCAGATATTGGGATTGTCACCGCCCAACATGTCATGCTAACCCACTGACCAATCACGTATGGCTAGGCCAGCTAGAAGGCTCTGGCACGTCAAAGAATACGCCCAACATGTCAAACTAAAGATCTGATTGGTTGAACACTATGACAATCAACAATATCATCCCCATTCACTTAAACTGCACATGGATTCACTTGTGAGTCTGCAGGCCTCGGGCCTCTCTTCTTACCTAGAGACACAGAGGTGAAATCGGATTGGATAAAAGCTCTACTTAAAACAAGCTGCACTGGAAGCAGAGCAACTGAGGAAGACAGTAGCTGTGCAATGAGAAAATAAGCTAATGGGGGAAAAAATTATAATACATGGAGTGTATTTATGAAAAATTATTAAATTATAAAATAGCTATAACTTTGTGATTCTGTTTAGGCCAGCAGAGAAGGCTTAGCTGGCCCTGACGGCCCACCACTGCTGTGCAGCCTTGTTAAGCTAAATAACTATAAATAGCTATACTGTGTTTATTTACAGAAGCAGCTAGGTAGTATAGAATTACTTAAGTATTGTTGTTGCTCTAGCTAACAGGCGCTAACTGGCTAATTCTGGTAGCAGTAAAGTTGCAATATAGGGTGTAACTGTCAAGAGACATGTGTAATTGTGTATTCTATTGAGTTTATATGGTACCGTATGTGGTGCCTGAAGGTATCGTATTTTGTCATGTAACGTCGTAAAGTAACGGGCCACACCCAGAGTTGGTGTGGGCATATAAACCGCGTGTGCATTGTGGGTAGTTTGCTGTCACAGAAGCAGAGAGGAGGGAAAAGGACCCCAGATTAAATTGATTCTGCACGTGGTTCCAAGAAGGTGCACACGGTAAAGTGTTTTGCCTGAGAGACTCCAGGAAGAGCTCGCAATTTATGTAAAAAATGTTTGTTTGTGTTTGTAGTTTTCACGTTTCTGAGTGGGTGTTGGAGAGAGAGAGGAGGAGAAAGGAAGGACGAGTAGGAGAGAGGAGAGGAGAGAGAGCAGAGGAAGGAGAGAGTGAGAGAGAGAGAGAGAGAGAGAGTAGAGGAGAGAGAGAGAGGAGAGAGAGAGAGTAGAGAGAGAGAGGAGAAGAGAATGAGAGAGTACGACCGAGAGAGAGATGAGATGAGAGAGAGAGAGAGATGAAGAAGAGAGAGAGAGGAAGAGAGAGAAGAGGAGAGAGTAGATGAGAGAGAGAGAGAAGAGAGCGAGACCTGCAAATAAAGTTTCATCAAAGACATCAGTTACGAAGCGTCGCCATTTTTGCTGGACCAGTGTAGCTACAGTGAAAACGTACCGCCAACATGGCCGACGGTTGAGGATCAGCGCGTGTCGAGAGAGGTGGAAGCACGACCACCGGGGCAGCGTGTAACTGACAGAGAGGACGTTGGAGGGGATGCTGGCCAACTGACGGGAGAAAACGGGAGTGTTGGCTCCGGATATCGGTGGGTTGAGAGTACCGCGACTTCATCAGCAGAGGGCAGCAGTCGCCAGCGTAACCTACAGCTCTGCAAATATCCTGTCTACAGGCTTCAGCGTGCAGTGACTGTTCGCGGAGACACGGCTTCCTCGCAGACTGCATCAGGTTTGACTGTGTTACACCACAACTTTATGGACATTTGTTAAGTTGAAAGAGAGAAGAAATTGTGGTTAAGTTATTGGTCTACTTATGACAGTGTGTTGATCTATTATAGCCCAATTGTTCTTGCTTTACTAGTGGCATTGTTATGAATGGTTTAATATTCTGATCTGAGAGTTCAAATGCACTTTGTAATGAGTATATTGAGTGGTTAATTTGAGAAAGACCTACAAAACATAAGCACTGAGGTTGCTCAAAATTACATGGTTGTAAAGGTTATGCATGTTAGCAGTTACTTAGTGTTACAGTGTTATATCTGAAATGTACGATGTCTGTGCACAGTGAAGAATCACAGACTGGTCAATTCACTGAACAAATTGAGTCTTTGCAATTAGAACTGACTAACTTGAACGAACAACTACAAT
Source organism: Leptoclinus maculatus (assembly GCA_032191485.1). Classification (NCBI taxonomy): domain Eukaryota; kingdom Metazoa; phylum Chordata; class Actinopteri; order Perciformes; family Stichaeidae; genus Leptoclinus; species Leptoclinus maculatus. Next base: position 1,359,892 of record JAVDOI010000003.1, on the reverse strand, counting down.
CACAAACTGATGATGTTGAAAGGGAGAGGTTAGAGTTACTCATAGGTGATATTTATGCAAAAATAGAAATACACCGAGTAGCAATAATAGAGCCTACCTCTACCTCTGAGAGAGTTGAACCCAGGAAATCCTCACGAGAAAGAAAGTTAACCTCCAAAATGTTGGAGCTGAAGCAACTAGAGGCTTCTCACAGAGAGAGTAAATTCTTCAGGCTATATCAAAGCTGGAAAGAAAAGGTGAGAGCAACAAATGCTCAACCTAAGGATGAGTGCTCCGACCAAGACTTGACGTACATGATGGATGCTGCTGAAGGTCTGGAGACACAAGTGAAAGACGTGTACGAATTTATAAGATCTCAGTCTGGGACTTCTACAGAAATTAGAAGAAAGGTGGATTCTTGCACTGCAGTAACAAGAGATTTGATGGGGCTCATGAATGTACGCATGAGCGAAGTGGGGCTAGAGGAGTTTGATGCTAAAGCAGAAAATGCAAGACTTCGTGTGGTTCTTGACAAAGATTATGCCCAATCAATATTGGAACAATAATCTCCAAATCCACTGTTCGTAGTTGCCACTCAAACTCTTCATCGGAACGGCAAAGCATCACAGCGAAAAGAGCAGAATTTGCTGCACAGTTGGCTGCAAAGAAAGCTGAAATGAAGATGGAAGAGACAATTGCTACTAGGGGTGTCACGATACCAAAAATTCAGTAGTCGTGCCAATACCAGTAAAATAACACGATTCTCGATGCCAATTTCGATACCACGGTAAAAAAAAAGGATTTTCTAAGATTCCATGTACTTGAACTTGAAACATGAACTTCTTTATTAAAATATTTGAAAAATAGCAAAATGTCATAAGACATACAAAACATGTGCAATAGAGCATAGCACAACATAATAAAGTGCAATTAATGGTCATAGTGCAACAACTAGTGTCCCCAGACACATTCCAGACATCTTTTCAAAAGGTACTGTGCAAAAACAACAACAGTGCAAAACAAAACAGTGGATATAACAGTGCAGCCATTCAGCTAACAAGATGAACATGAGTTTTGGCAAAATTGCATACTTTTTCACAGCATTTCACACCTTTTCTTGGCTAGTTCAAGGTTTTTACTGAGGAAAACTAACATGTCAACATGGTCTTTGGTAAGTCGAGAACGTCTTGGACTGACAATGATTCCTGAGACACTGAAGACCCTTTCGGAAGCACAGCTTGAAGCTGCAATGCAGAGATACCTCCTTGCAAATTCTGCAAGTTGAGGTATTGTGCCTCCATTCATTTTCCACCAGATGAGGGGATCTTCGTCTGCGCTCAGTTCTGGCATTTTGCTATATACCAGGAACTCACCATTTAACTTCTCTTGTGTGGAGAGCCCTGCTTGAGATGATGTGTCATCATCACTGCCCTTCTTCTCTCCTTGAATGGCTGAAAGCAGATGCTTCAAATCAGTCTTTGACTTTTTAGATGACCTGCTTTGGCTCGAGGCCTCTGCTCCTGTTGCCATGGGGGTTTCAGATGTACCAGCTCCATCATCGGCATTCCCCACTTGCTCCAGGAGACTTTGCTTCACGTCATCCTCCAGAGCAACAAAACTGGCCTTAAATCTTGGATCTAGGTAGGTGGCAGTGTTTAGCAGAAGCTGCACCTCCCTATTCTCATAACGTTGGTTGATGCTTTCCCTTACGAAGATCATCATCCTTCAAATGACTACAACACTTGCTTGCTGTTGTTGGTGATCCTTGCACTACTGTTCAGTTTGTTTTAGTTTACCTAGTTAATTTTATACCATGATCCTTGCACTACTGTTCAGTTTGTTTAGTTTACCTAGTTCATTTTATACCATGATCCTTGCACTACTGTTCAGTTTGTTTAGTTTACCTAGTTCATTTTATACCATGATCCTTGCACTACTGTTCAGTTTGTTTAGTTTACCTAGTTGTTAATTTAATACCATGATCCTTGCACTACTGTTCAGTTTGGTTAGTTTACCTAGTTCATTTTATACCATGATCCTTGCACTACTGTTCAGTTTTTTTAGTTTACCTAGTTAATTTAATACCATGATCCTGCACTACTGTTCAGTTTGGTTAGTTTACCTAGTTGTTCATTTGATACCATTCCAATTCATTGTATATACTGTGCATTTGTATTTTATTCTATTTTATCTTATTTTTTATTCTATTTCTTCAATTCAATATCTGCTCTGCTATTTTATTGTACTGTCTATATTGTGCATTTCCATACCTCATATTTTATTCTACTCTGTAACTTGCTGCTGCTACAAACAAATTTCCCCCCGGGGATAAATAAAGTTTATATCTATCTATCTATCTATCTATCTATCTATCTCTCCAGTAAGTAGAGAGTCATCCTCCTTATCCCTGAGACAAGAGAGCATCTTCCATAACAGTGGTAAGACAGAGGAGAGAGTAGTGTGCTTCTCACCACTGAGTGCATCTGTAAAAGGACTTCTTTTAGTGTTTCTAGGATTGTGATGTCATTGTCTTTTGGCATCAGGTGCCATTTCTTTCTGTCCTCTGCCAGGACTGCACACAGAGCTTGCTGCTGCTCCACAAATCTCTCTACCATGTCATATGAGGAATTCCAACGGGTGGGTGCATCATGTATCAAATTGTGTTCTGGGAGTCCAAGTTGTTTTTGTTTTGAGTTGTCGCAACAGCTTTGATGACCTGGTGAAGGCAGATATGGTTCTGCGCAGCCTTGACAGGGCTGCAGATACCCTGTCGATGTTGATGGCTTTGTTAACGGCCAGGTGCAAGTTGTGGCCAAAACAAGGGATCCATGTGTAGTCATCTTTAAAGGCCTTTTGGTTGTTGGATGCATTGGCTGTTGTGATGCCTGCTAGTTTTGCAATGTCCAACTTCCACTCCTCAGTAACTACTTTGTCAAATGCCTCCCTCAAACTGTCACCTGTGTGGTCTGAGATCAGGCCACTACAGCCTAAACACCAGGGGTGCAACTCCCATGACTGTGTTATGTATTGTACATTAATGGACATGAACGTGTTCACAGATCAGTTGTGCATGCATAGAATGGCTTTTCTTTTGCTGAAATCCTGTTTTTTCAACAATGTAGACAGGGAGTTGGTCCATACATATGAACTCTGCTACACTTCTATCCAATCTCCTGGCCTCATTTGAATTTCTCTCATATTTTGTTTGCTTCTCTAGAGCCACGGTTATGGTTGGCTGTGATTGCTGACTCCGAGTTGGCTGAGTTGTCTCCTTGACATCATCCACTTGTTGAAACTGGAATAGGAAAATTGACATTTCAGTTAATATAGTTAATTGACTAAAGAAAGAGCACAGGCACCTATAAAGCACAAGCACCTGCCTGCCCTGCCCTGCACATTGGCTCCAGCCCACGCACGCACACACCTAAATATTAATAGTAGTAGATGCAGCCATTTGAAGTCAGACAGGTGGTGGCAGGTAGTTCATTTTAAAACATTAACATAAAAATCAGGGCTGTCAAACGATAAAAAAAAAAAACGAATTAATCTCATATTTTGAAGTGAATTCATCTAGATTAATCACAATTAAAAAAATCTTTACCCCTAAAGACTAAAACTTCTTAAAGGATGTATTAAATACAAAATAAATCAATGTTCAGTGTGGTCGCGGCGAAATTCCAGCTGTCGCAAATCGTCTTTTAGGCTACATTGAGTCTATGGCATCTAAAAAAAAAAAAATTGGGTAATCGTGTTTTAACTAACGTTAAAACTACAGCATAGCTAACCTAAACTACGTACATAACATAAGCCATTGTAACACACGTGCCCACCATCTCAAACATCATGTAACGTGTATTTCAGTATGACAGATTAAAAAAACAGAAAAAGTGCATTCTTTGGATTTTGTTAATATGAATCAGAACTCACCTTGAATTCTTTAAACAAATCCGGATGACGGTCTTTCAGGTGCTTTGCTAAATTGGAAGTATTACCTCCCTTGGTCTGAAGACCACGGTAGCATCGTTTGCATGATTGCTTCTGCGGATTAATGATAACGCCACGGTCATCTGCCTCAAACGCAAAGTACTTCCATACACGACTCTTTGTGCCTTTTTTATCAACAAGTCGAGGTGGGGCGATCGCTGCAGTTGCCATCTTGGTTTTCTGAATGTAAACGTCGACTGGAACACTCTGAAGCGTATACTGCCCCCATCAGTTCCAGAAGAGGCGCAGCATCGATGCTAACAGCTGGCATCGGCGCTCACGGTGCTTACGGTGCTTCAAAAAAATGGGCATCGTCGGTGTTTTGTTATTTTAGCATCGAAAGGTATCGTAAGTATCGGTTCTTGTGACATCCCTAATTGCTACACAAGGCAAGAACTTAAAAGACTGGAAAATCAGAGAGATCTTGAAGTAATAGCTGCTAAGCTTAGGGTATATTCAGAAGCTGACTCGGGTGAAGCCTTGGATGAGAGAAGCGTAGCGTGTAGTGAGCTGGCTAATTGTCCTCCAGTTCCTCTTACAGAGATTAAAGGGGAACAAACATGTAAGACATGTAAGAGCAATAACAACGAACATACGAACAGGACTAACAACGAAATATCATTGGTACAAACCCTACATGACACAATGGTTCTTACCAGACTTCCTGCACCTGAGCCTTCAGTCTTCTCAGGGGACCCACTTAAGTTCTTAGGCCAAATCCCAATGTCCCCCCTTACGGACTCACGGACTTTGAGACGCGCTCCCGCGAAGTCCGTGAGGGTTTAGGGATGTCCCACTGTCAAATCATCGAGTGTTTGAGGGCTCTCTCGCAGACATTTTGAGCCCTTTATGAACCCTTTCCGTAAGTCAGCATGGTATGCTGACTTAGCCTAAGGGAATTACCCACAAATCATTGCAATGTGACATTAAACACGGGGTAACCAGTGGACGCACGGAGACGTAAAAAAAAAGGTAAACAAAGTGGACAGCTCACGTGTGTTCAGCCTATCATAATACATTTACTCAGAAACATTAAGGGTTAAAGATGGAACAAAAAATAAACATGAAATCAGAAGATATTTATTTATTTATTCGTCAAATATTTGATTTTGTCATTGAAGGTGTTTTGACAAAAACGAGTAAATAGATTATATGAAATTACCTCTCATCTTGTGAGGAAAGAGCCTGGAAGACATTCAAATCAGGGAGTACAAAGTATAAAATAAATACCTACAATTATACATCATATTTTTTGTCGTTTTCATGGTAACGTGATATGTTGCAGCAAAGTGCTGTCCCATTCCTATTTACACCATTTCAAGCCTTCACAGTCTCTCACACTCAACCACTTACCAGGTGACGTCAGTAAGTCCTTGAGGGTTCAGGGTTTGAGGGTTTAGGGGGGACATTGGGATTTGGCCTTAGAGTGGAGCATGAGTTTTAAGACATTAATAGAACAGCGATGCACAAATCCAGCAGACAGGTTTTTCTATCTGCAGAAGTACATCAGTGGTGAGGCAAGATCTGTATTGGATGGAAGCTTTTATCGAAAGGATGATGAGGCCTACGACCAGGCATGGGATACACTAAATGCCCGTTATGGCCACCCTTTTGTCATCCAGCGTGCATTGAGAGAGAAACTGAACAACTGGCCAAAGATTGGCTCAAGAGAGTCAGTTAAACTGAGACAATTCAGTGATTTTTTGACAGCCTGCAGCAATGCCATGCCACACATCAAAGGGCTCCAGGTGTTAAATGATTGTGAAGAGAATCTGAAAATGCTGCAAAAACTCCCTGACTGGGTGACCTCTCGCTGGAATCGTCACGTCACAAAGCAGTTGAAGCAAACAGAGGAATATCCTCATTTCAATGAGTTTGCTAAATTTGTTGCTGAAGAAGCAGAAATTGCATGCAATCCTATAACTTCCTTTCAAGCCTTGAAGACTACTGAAGAAAAGAGAGAGCCATTCCATCCACAAATGCTGGACATTCGCCAGTAAGCCTGTCGAAGAAAAGAGAAGGTTTATATTTGACAACGACCTCTGCTTTGGCTGTCTTAGGAGAGGACACAATTCAAGAGACTGCAAAAACAAAGCAATTTGTGATACATGTAAGAAGTATCATCCGACACCACTTCATGAGAACCGTCCATTTGTGGCTGCAGTCCCATCTCCTTCTCATGCCACACAAGCAGATGAAAACATGTCTTCTCTCTTTTGCTGTGTAGACAAAGGCGATGGTGGGAGGACATTCATGATACTGCCTGTATGGATTTCTTCAACAACCACACCTGAAACAGAGACCTTAGTGTATGCCTTGCTGGATACACAGAGTAGCAACACCTTTGTAGACCAAGAGATAGGTAGAGGGATGGGGGCAAGTTTAGAGCCAGTCAAGTTAAAGCTCACCACTATGATGGGAAGAGATTCCATTGTACAGAGTGAAAGAGTTAGCGGTCTTAGAGTTAGGGGGTTTTCCTCACAAAGCTTTATCAACTTACCACCTGTCTACACCAGAGACTTCATTCCACTTGAACGTTCTCACATTCCTACTCCTGAAACTGCTAAAAAGTGGAAACATCTGAACAGATTAGCACAGGAAATACCAGAGCTAATGGACTGTGAGGTTGGTCTCCTAATCGGCTATGACTTCTCCAGAGCGTTGGTGCCTTGACAAGTCATCACAGGAGGTGATGAAGAGCCATATGCTGTCAGAACTGATCTGGGCTGGAGCATTGTTGGCAGCTCCTCACTGGTGGCAACGTCAACAGAAGTGACAGGCTTGTGTCATCGTGTATCAGTTAATGAACTTCCACTATTGACACCAGCCAGTGTCATCAGAGCCCTAGAAGCAGACTTCAAGGATACTACTCCTGGGGAAAAGAGCATATCACAGGATGATATACAGTTTCTACAACTGAATGAACGAACGCATCAGAACAACGATGGACATCAGGAAATGCCATTTCCCTTTAAGACACGCCCACAACTGCCAGAAAATAAGAGACTGGCTCTGGTGCGTTTGAAGCACCTCAAAGGGAAATTTGACAAAAAAAACAGGATTAGGGTTGTGTTCGACTGCTCTGCCAAATATGATGGTACATCTCTGAATGATCACTTACTGAGTGGACCTGAATTCCTGTGGAAAAGGGACCTTGTCATACCAAACTCAACTCCAGAGCTGCTGATAGGTGATCCTGAAGTCAAGATGACACAAGTACTACAGACACAGGTAGTAAAAGAGGAGAGATTTAAGAGGATCTCCAAATGGCATACAGCACTGAGTGTTGTTGCTCGGATCCAGCGACTCGCAAAGAGAGTCAAACCAACGGAATCCATAAACGTTGAAGACAGGAGAGTGGCCAGCGTGGTGCTTGTGAAACTGGCACAAGAGGATGCCTTTAAAGAAGACATGCAAATACTGAGTCATGGCAAACTGCCACATAGTCATGCATTGTTCCAGCTTGACCCAGTGTTGCAAGATGGTGTCCTCAGGGTGATTAAAGAATGATTCCTTATCTTTTGACTTGAAACATCCCTTTCAGACAACGCTGGCACTCTTCAAAAAGAAATGTGAAGATTGGAGATATCGTCATTGTCAAAGAGGAAGGGATTTCACGCAATGAGTGGAGAATTGGAAGAGTACTTGATGCTTGCAAGGATGAAGATGGTCTCGTGAGAAAAGTCACACTACAGATAGGAAATAGAAAGCTAGGGAAAGAAGGTTCACGACTCATTCTTGAACATCCTATTCATAAATTAGTCGTGCTTGTGGAAAACAACTAAAATGTATCTCAGTAGGACTAATATCTATTTGCCTACCTGTGTGGAAAGTATCAGGTTGACATGAAAGTGTTTTACAGTTATCAAACATTTGGTTCTGAAAGTTACTGGTTTTATTTGAATATTTGCATATAAGGGTCATCATAAATCACAGTAACTTGGTGGGAGTGTAACTGTCAAGAGACATGTGTAATTGTGTATTCTATTGAGTTTATATGGTACCGTATGTGGTGCCTGAAGGTATCGTATTTTGTCATGTAACGTCGTAAAGTAACGGGCCACACCCAGAGTTGGTGTGGGCATATGACCGTGGCATTGTGGGTAGTTTGCTGTCACAGAAGCAGAGAGGAGTGAAAGACCCCAGATTAAACTGATTCTGCACGTGGTCCAAGAGGTGCACACGGTAAAGTGTTAATTTGTATATATATTAGTGTGTATTGTTGTTGACCTGCATTTACGTTTACATGTGTTGCATTTTTTTAGATTGTATTTGGTAGTTTATGTCATTCTTAATGTGCTAATATGTGCTAGCAAATGTCCGTTTGGCAACAGACATTTGCCTGAGAGACTCAAGGAAGAGCTCGCAATTTATGTAAAAATGTTTATGTTTGTTTGTAGTTTTCAAGTTGTCTGAGGTGGAGAGAGAGAGAGAGAACGCCGCAAATAAAGTTCATCAAAGACATCAGTACGAAGCGTCGCCATTTTTGCTGGACCAGTGTAGCTACATAGGGGATTGGGAATATTTCTATTGCCTTTCAATGGCTGTCAACGTGGAGACGGCTGAGCTGGCGGCTAGCAGCTAACAGTGCTTACAGTGTAAACTATGACAAAAGTACAGACAGAGCTAACAGTGTTTACCTGAGGGAGAACCAGAGGGTGAATGACTCCTTCTCTGCTCAGGTAGACATTAGTCCACTATATCTCGACATAGATAATAGTTGTTGGCTGCTATATTAATGCTCTGAATCCTGTATATTGCATTTGATTGGCATTACATTATTAAATATAAAAGCATCAAGAAACAAAAGTGTTTAATTTTATTATCAAATAAAATAAATTGTATTATGTGAAGGGTTGAAAAAAAAACATTGCAAAGTGTTTCCAATGTGAAAGTCATTGAGGATGAATTACTATTCCAGTAAAATAATGCACAATATAATTAACTGTTTGACTAGAAAGGCAAAATCTAGAAACAAACCAAAATCAACAATAAACATTTGTAAAACAATTTAACAGTTTATTCAAAACCCAAGTAATTCTAGTAAACCAACACTCAAAAAACTAAAGCCAGGCTAACACTGAAATAAAGCAGCTGTCGTTTCTATTCAGTTCCAACTTGACCTTCCATAGACTTTTGTTTGGCTGCATGCCAGCTGCAATTTGAATGAGTTGTCTGTTAGGACGGTTTGTGATTTCCATGGATAGAAAAAAGGAAGGAGACGGTGTGAGTGGAAAGAGAGGAAGGACCGTCACATGTTGGGAGATACAAAGATGTCAGATTGCATGCTGTTTAACAGCACATTTCTGTCTTCTTCTTTCCTGTTTGGAGACAAAATTAAGATTAAATTCACTTGTCTTGAAGGGTCAATTATTACTAGATGTTGTTACGACATTGTAGGTAAAATTTGTTCAGATGATCCATATATTTGACTTTTTACTTGAACTAGAAATATGAAGGCCAAAACTCTACATGGTTAGCTGCCACTAAGGGTAAATGGGTAATGGTGATGTTTTTGTGAAACTTTCACAACACCTTAGAGGGAAATGTTGTACTTTTTACTTCAATAGATTTATCTGACAGCTTTAGTTACTAGTTACTTTCCAGATTAAGATTTTTACACACCAAACATATGACGAGTTTAGATTAATGAAACATGGACAAAATAAGCAGCAGATGAATCCATAATGAAAATGATCATTAGCTGCAGTAGTTCAAAATGAGCTCCAGCTCAACCAGCTACAACAGAAAAGTCCTGCTTTTACATGAATGCATGAGTAATAATAATCTTATGATGCAATATATTTTACAATCACAGGGGACATTTTTCTACTATACTTTCCTGATTTTACTTACATACTTTTACTTAGGTAAAAATGTCAATGCAGGACTTTTACTTGTGACAGAGTATTTTTACAGTGTGGACTTAGTACTTTGCTGAAGTAAAGGATCTGAATACTTTCACCACCACTGAATTTGAGTAAATCCGCATTTTCAACTCCAACTAGTAAGAAGGTAAATAAAAGCTGGTTACATACCGCATAGTGCAACTGAACTGGACTGTAACTGGTTGTTAATATTAGCTTTGTAGCCAAACATCTGTGGGTGGGATCCAGTTCTTGGCCTGTTAGCAGCCATAATTTGGTGAATACAATAAATTTAACGTAATACTAAATGAAAGCAATTCAACTGTGGTTTAATATATTAATAGAAGGTTGTCAAGGACTGCAAATTGATATGTAATCCATTAATATCCCTTATTGTAGAATGTTGTCAATGGTAATCTAAAAGTTTTTCTTCATCAAGTATTTACTGTGTATTTCAAATTCAAACCCCGGATGAATTCTGATAGACTGAATGGAAACTGGGTGGTCACTGTTCTTTCTTCCAATAGTAACAGACTTCGGAGACGCGGCCTGCAGTTTGAATCTGTGACGTGCGAGGCTCTGAGTCAGCAGCTGCCCTGGATTTGTTCCTTCCTCTGGTTCAAGCTGGTCTGCTGATGAGTTCATGTGCTGCGGGTAACACTGCTTTACACTACGAGTGAGTTTGAAGGGAACTGTCAGAAATACTGAAGTACAGTAGGAACTGAAATTCCATTTAAAAAGAGCTGTTATGCATGCTTTCGATGAATAAATGTGCTTAGTTAAAGCCATTGTGGTCCCATAGCAAGAAGCACTCGCATCTTTCTTTCCCTCCTTTTTAGGAGAGGGCTAAATTGTAAGATACAAAGCCCATGATGTCTGGTTGCTATTACAACCTCATTACATAGTTTCCAGCAGAACTTTCCCTATCGGATATACTGTAGATGTTTAGTAACGCACAGATTTATTTATGAGGACAAACACAAGTTCTAACCGATAACAAATTGTATACGCATATATATATATATATATATATGTCTCATTTTGGAGGAAGCTTCTTTAATGGCTATTATTGACTTGTGCCTGTAAGGGGAATACATCCATCAATTCACAATACATGACAGGAAAAATATGAATCCTTCTATGTATTTATAAATCCTTAATAAGAATAATTTGTGGTAAAACATGTGAAATCCCCCAATAATTGGAAAATACCATACCTTAGGGTAGCCCAGAATTTCTGAGTACTATAGGCCTAAAGGTGCTATATCTTTTTAAAGTGTTTCTTTGATTATTTATTTATCATCATATTTGTTTTTTTTTAAAGGATAATAACGTACCTTTTAATCCATTATTTGCAGTGTTACAGTAATGTACACCCACAGCGCCCTTGTTTCATTCTTTCAGGAAGCGAAAATGCTTCACTTCAGTGTTATTGTTACGTGGTTGTTATTTTTATTGCACGTGAAACGCATTGTACCGTGTTTAGTCCGTTTCTATGTACGTTGCTCTTTCCCCGTACACTGAAAGATTTGTTTTAGTAATAAACGAAGGTTGTTTCTGTTGTAATGTCGAGTCGTACTATATTTTACAAGGAGTCCTTGAAGGCAGCATGGAAGTGTGACTCCAGCCCCCAGTGCCTCGGCTCTACTTCCTGTAACTTCACTGTACACAACACAGTAGGACAGCGTTCACTGTAGAGGCAGCTCTCACCTGATGAACACGAAGCCGTAAGTGTTTGTATTCCTATCAAACGGTACTTGACCAAGAGAACTGCACCGTTGTTCGGCTAGCTTAACGATAGGCCTATCTCTATCTACGAACGTGGGAACTCCGTGGAGCCTCTCGTGCTTATATTAAGTTACTGGACTATAATGAGCTGTGGAGATACGGGTCTGTGGCATAGACCGCTCTGTTGTCTTTTGGGATATTCACCGTAAACCAGTTACGTTGACTCTTCAGCCTTAAATTAGCATAGCATATAGGTCGTTAATAACAGACTGAAGTTCCATGTTTAAACTATTAGACTTTAGTGAAAAACGAGCACGGTAACCGCAGTTTGCATGACAAGCAAACAGAGTGAATATGACCGCTGACGGTGGCACATGTGAGTGAACTGGATTAAGGTTTGTGTTAATGCGCGAGTTTACTGCACGAGCTGTCAAACTGAGGGGGGAGGGGCTTCACTGTGCCTAAACAGACTGCAACGGTCGCTACAATTCAACCAAAGAGTAACTTTACTCTTTTCAAATGGAGAGGACATGTTTACAGCTTTTCTTCTGTTTATGCAGGTGTTACAAACATGTAGCCCATATGGTGTGAGTTTGTTCAAACTAAAGAGAAAGAGAAATAGAGTGTGACAGAGAGAAAGGTAAGTAGCTAGAAGTTATACATTGGTGCTCGTGAAATCCAAAAGAGAAAATGATAGCCTGTTTAAACTAGACTATTAAAAATGAAAACATTAAAAAACAACTAGAAAGTATTAGCATGAGACATTTTGATTTTGAAGTATAAAGAACTGTTTTGTTGTCTTTCACTGAGAACAAGGAGTTCCTCATATGACCAAGTTTCCAGAGTCTGAGGCAAAACAAGCAGACAGAAGGAATGTCGTGGTGCTGGGAGAAATGAGTCATGAGGAAAATGTTTTATTTTCCCTCTAAGAAATGATGCGGTGCCTCTTTGTGCTCCTCCCATACATCTGACTGCAGACTCGTTACTAGCGTTACCTCTGTCAGTTCCCTCTCAAAGGGTGTCCTGAGGCACACTGAGTTTCATCTTACTGCTCTCAATGCAGTCAGGAATTCCTGGAATTGTGCCATTATCATGTTCTTGAAAATGCACATAACAAGACAGAGGACAAGTTATTTCAATTTCTTCCAAAAGTATGAAATATAATATCCAGTATACAGAGGAGATGGACAGAAATACATGCCTTAGGTCAGGGGTTTCCAGACTGTGTGGTAGAGTTGCATGACCAGTCACAAAAAAGTGTGCCTGCTGGTTTTTTATCATACAAACCACAGTTTTGTAAAATTCTTCTTATGATTTCTAGTGAGAGAGAGAGTTGCTTTTTTCAGTAGTACGAGTTGGGGGACACGCGAGAGGCAGATTTGTAAAAAGAATGAAATAGTATAAACTTTTCATTTAAGATATCAAAATATTAAAATCAATCTATTTAATAGCAATGTCTCCTCTATTCAAACTATGCTCCTATTTCAAAGTCTGTGTGTGCTTGGTGCAACAATATCACTGCATCATGGTACGTTCAACATCAGGCCAGTGGTGGGCCGTCAGGGCCTTCAAGGCCTTCTCTGCTGGCCTAAACAGAATCACAAAGTTATATCTATTTTATAATTTTTCATGAATACACTACATGTATTATAATTTATAAAAATATGTTTCCCATTATCTTATTTTCTCATTGCACGGCTACTGTCTTCCTCAGTTGCTCTGCTTCCAGTGCAGCTTGTTTTAAGTAGAGTTTTTATCCAATCAGATTTCACCTCTGTGTCTCTAGGTAAGAAGAGAGGCCCGAGGCCTGCAGACTCACAAGTGAATCCCTTTGCAGTTTAAGTGAATGGGGACGATATTGTTGATTGTCATAGTGTTCAACCAATCAGATCTTTAGTTTGACATGTTGGGCGTATTCTTTGACCTGTCAGAGCCTGCTAGCTGACCTAGCCATACGTGATTGGTCAGTGGGCTAGCCTGACATGTTGGGCGGTGACAATCCCAATATCTGCTGCCTCTGTCGAGCGGACATTTTCAGCCCTCAAACGCATTAAAACGTATTCAAGAAATACAACTGGGGAGGCTCGACTGTCTTCACTGGCGTCCATGAATCGAGAAGGACTTCTTACTGGAACTAAAATGCACGGATGTACTGAACAACCGTGAGATTAAACTCTTTATTAACAAAGAAAGGAGGATGGCCTGTGTCTTTAAATAGTGAACAGCAGCTCTGGTAAGTTAAATGCGTTTGTTTTTACATCTGCAGTAGCTTTAATATGCTTGTTTATATATTATTATTTGTACAACTTGTTTTTATGAAGATGGATTTTTGTTTGGTTTAATATGTGATAGGAACCATTGTTACGTCCTATGTTGGTCTGGGGACATATTTAGTCGGTGCCAGTGTTGGCAACTTGGCGATTTTCCAAACCCTCATGGAGACTTTATTTGTCAAAAGCTACTAGCGACAAATCTAGAGACTTGTTCTGGTGTTATTGGAGACTTATTGGTGTTTTGACTCGATGACGTTAAAACACGTACGTTCTACAGTTACTGTCGTGATCGAGCAGCGGGTGCTGCCGTGAGCCCCTCCGCCGCCCAAAAGCGCTCACAGGGTACTCTCACAGCAGCCTCGCGCTGCAGTCAGAGCAGAGAGGAGACGCAGTCTCTGCGTATTCTCTGCACTTAGTGTATTTATAGGTGTTGAGCTTCATTTTTATACGAAACATATAATAACCGTAGCTGTGTTTCAGCTGCAGGACAGCAGTGAAGGCCCAGGTATCAGGCTATTATCTTATCTTCAATATCACAATCCAAATCATATGCAGAACTAGGGCTGTAACGAATGGTTCTAAGTATGTTTTCATGGAATGAAATATCCTGCTTCAATCCATATGTGTTCACATTGTTCTTCCCTGGTATGGGACAAGCTCCACTTAACACGATCCTACATTTCCCATGATGCTACCATTATGAACTCTTTATTAGGCCCTGCCTACTTTGTAAACGTCAATGTCTTTTCAAATTCCACGCTCCCAGTTTCTAACACACGCTTTTTGTTAAGAAATTAAAAATATGTTTTTCCTTCAAAATGTAATTGGTGGAGTTCTCCTTTAACTTTACTTGCCTGCTGACACAGAAGCTTACTTCTGTTCTTCTCTTCAGTTCAAGGACTGGCCATGACGCAGCAGGAGCAGCAGGAGTTCATGGAGAGCCTGGAAGCGGCCCTCTCCTGGATGCGGGCCATCCAGGAGAGGCTGAAGGCCAATGACAACACCCAGGGACCCCGTGATGCCCTGGAGGGCCGACTCAGGGAGACGGAGGTGAGATACTTCCTGACCCTTCACTTCTGACCCCTGCTGCCACTTTAGTACTCTGTCAGTAGACTCCAGTGTTTGTGGTCTTTGAGCAGGATCCTTTATTACGGACCAATGTCTACTTACATTTTAGTAGATATACAAGCAAATTCAGAAATCATGTGATACTGTCCTCAGTCATGAGAAGGTGAATAAAACAATGCTGAATACAATACTTCAATATATTTATATGTAATCTTTAAACGGTCTGACAATTGAAATAAATAAACACATTTTGGAAATTGAAAGTATTGTAGTTTCTTGGTTACAGTGAGTAATGCACACTTGATCCACATATATGTAACAAAATAACACAAAACCTGTTGGAAATAATGCTCCTAGGTGTATAATGTCTCCTTTTCAGTCATCTAGGAACTGTTTATATTCACATCTCGATTTCTTTATTGTTTGTTATTCCCTTGGCCTTTAATGCAAGAAGTGACATCTCAAATATTAATTATGAAGTGGGATTGTTTTGGCTCATAGAAGATGAAACTTTAATGATCTTCTTGAGGAGAAATGTGTGCAGCATACATGATGAAAATGATAAGAATGTTCTCTAGTGTCAAAGATGCTAGGCAGGAAGAGTGACAGATAAGTACTGGGGTTCATGGGTACTTGTAATACTTCTCAAGTATTAGCAGTATTGATACACGTTGTGAGAGAAAGCTGCTACCAATCATCAAATTCTAATAAGCTCCCAGTCACTTTACCACATGAGAGGTTTGATGATGCTTTTCATGTTGTGCTCTACTGAATGTGTAGAAGATCCATCACTCGCAGCATGAGGGTCGTGTGAAGATGGACATGGCGCTGGTGGCAGCTGAGAACCTTTTGCAGAGCGGAGACGAAAAGCTGAGAAACCACACCCACGCTAAGCTCAAAGACCTGAAAAGCCTGTGGGAGGAGACCAGCACCTATATCATCCACTGTCACAGGTGCTGCCCTACTCACTGCAGACCTCAGGTGGACTGTGTGTGTGTGTGTGTGTGTCGTGATTTGTAGGTATTTGACGCACCCGAGGTCTGAGGTCTCCTTTGACTGCATTCACAGTTAAGCCATTAATGATCTGTTTTGAGTCGCTTCAGATGTGTGTTTTCAGGTAATTGTTCCACACCTGAACCATCAAATGTGCATAGAGCATTACAAGTTTTTGGTTTTGGTATCAACATGCTACAGTACTACAGTACCTAGACTACAGTATCTGACTAAACTGCGGGGCTTCCCCAAATATTGTCTAGATCGTTGTTTGGGGTTCTTTACATTGCACTGCCTTACCTCTGAAGGATTTATGTGCTATCATGGGGACGCTTGCATGTTGTAAAGCTACAAAATGTCAAATGATAGTGAAAAATGGCCATCACTTTCCCAAAGCCCAACGTGACATATTAGAAGTAACTTGTTTTGGATATTTTGTAATATATTATTGGATATTTGCCAATTTTCTTGATGAATGACTTAATTCATTGATAATTAATTCTTTCAGCACTAATTCTGGAAGTTTTAGCAGGAGTTGAAATGACAACCAGACTCCATTTGAAGCATCTTGTGTATATATTCATTTCTCTAGCTAAATTGGAGTAGTATGTTATCAGGCAGTTATCACTGTGCAGTTGCAGTTGTTGACACAACATCTGACGCTACATGACAAATAGCTGGGGGCTTTCAGTAGTGTTTTAATGTTACATGAACTACCATTGTCTTTAAAGTTGCTAAATTAGAAAAATAGATTATATTTATTGCCTCCACACGGCTCAACATAGCGATGGCTGAGCCGGCTAGCAGCCAACGGCGCTATTAGCACTCACAGTGCAAGCAAAGGTAACATTGGTGACAGAGCTAACAGTGTTTACCTGAGAGGGAATGGGACGGTGGGTGCCATGTTTCCGTGCTACAGGCTAACTCTTCTTCATGTGTCTCACCTCACACCCAGTCGCATAGAGTGGGTGTGGCTCCACTGGGGCGAGTACTTGAAGGCCTACGAGGAGTTTGAGCTGTGGCTGACGAGCCGGCAGCGCGGCTTGGATGTCGTGGTGGAGCTGCAGCTGGGGGTGAAGGAGAAGCTCTGGCAGGTGGACCAGCAGAGGGTGGTGGTGAGCGACATCCACAGCCAGGCGGTGCTCCTGGAGAGGCTGCTGGACGAGGCCGCCGCACTGCACAACAGAACCCAGGACCCCAGCGTGGAGCCCCAGGCCCAGGAGAGGCTGCAGGAGGCCTACAACGATGTCAGAGACAGAGCTGAGGTGAGGCGCTTGTGTGTGTGGTCAGACTCTACTGCAGTACATCCTATTGCATACCTACATGGAAGGTGTGCATATGCTCAGAGCCAACAGATGTGAGAGAGATGTAGCCGCAGTAGCATTGCTATGTTTGCTGCAAATCAAACAAGAAAAGTGACTTTCATGCATCGTGAGTCCATCTCCTACAGTACTGCCATTTATTCAAATGTAAACATGACAGCAGACTAGAGATGTTCCCGACTACGAATTTACACTGCATGGAAGTGTTCACACAGTCTGTGTTTTCATGTGTGGAGCCCGTCACACACACACACACACACACACACACACACACCTGCATGAATATATCACCACTTGCCAGTTGTTGGTGGTTACTGGTAGGAAAATGTCACCATATGGCCCAGCCGTAGTTATTTTCCTTGACTTTGCTTCAACGCCTCAAACCAAGTTCCAACTCAATTCCAACATCGATTCTAATTTGTTCACGTCTCGCTGATGGCTGCTGTAGTAACGAGTATGCAAATGAGTATTTTATTATGGGCCAGTAATCTACTTTTAACTTTGCCACGTTTGCTATTTATACCTTTGTTACAACTAGTCTGTTATCTATTATGCATTTTGCCTGCATTAACCAAAATGAGCTGACATCCAAGCTGTGTGCTCGAGCTTATGTCTTGAACAGGACTTCGTCTCCGGTCTTGCCTTTTGACTTAGTCTTGCCTCAGACTCAACTGCACCTGGTCTTGGACTTGACTTGGACTAAACTAAGTCGTTCTTGAGTGGTTTAATGCTCGTGCATATCAGTGATCAGGGTCTTGCACTCTTGCACAAGTTCGGTCAGAGCCTTGCACCCAGTCTGTGGCAACTCTGCTCATGCTAATACAAAGCTTGTGGTTTATGTAAAAAATGCACACAGGTCAGCTGGTACAATGTGTGTGGAATAATACTTTAAGCATACGAGGAGAAAAGACAAGTAAATGAATAAAGTAAACACACTGGTAGAAAGAAAATGAACCATGCAGTGAAAGCATGTGGATCCTCTTGTTTGAATGAGGAACTGCGTCTTTGTAACAGGAAGCAAGGAGCTTGAGAAACACTTGCAGATGAAATGCCAGTGGCTTTTCTTCGCTTCCACCACCACACACACACACACACACACACACACACACACACACACACACACATATACACATTTACAGTACATATTGTTGACTACGTTTTGCGAGGGATGGACGGGAACAGGAATTGTGGCGGTGAGGTTCAAAGGATGAAATGTTTTTTCACTGATGATGGTGTGGGGGAGGCTGTGTAGTTGGCTGTATGTGTGAGTCTGTTTGTGGGATTTGCATTATGTTTGAATCAAAGTGAGTGTACAGTTTGTGCCCACAAATCAGTGATCCCTTGGCTTAATTTACATCTACAGCAAGCATTTCAAACTGTAATTCATGTTCACTTCTGTACTTTACTCTTTGTATGAGCGAATCCCTCAGCCACACAACAGTATATACATTTGATATTCATTCTGTGTCTATATTGAATCTGCAAAGGGAGCAAACAGTTTACTGTTTATTCAATTTCATTCAGAGTAGAGATATTGCTGGATTAGTCAACATTATCAAATACATGCCAGCTGCCACACAATGAGACGGCTCTTCCTCTTCCTGTTTCAGACAGCTCTTTCAAATGTCAGTCAGATTAGACCTACATCATGCATTCACTTGAACACACCAGTCTACTTTTGACTCCAAATGTGAACGTTGCTGTGTTCAACCCGTGAACTGGCTCTTCCTGGTTAGTCTCTGTGTTCTTATCTAAAATGTCAACGTGCTCTCAAGTGTTATGTAGTAACAGACAACCGCTCTCAGTCTCACAGGAGAATACAAATTCATATTCACGCTCCTCGCTCAGATTCCCAAATGTGAAGTCTGTAATGTGTGTTGAAAGGTCTCCGTTCATTTTTGAACAGTGCGCCGCTAAAGTGTCTCCTGCTGTGCTAGGAGCGTCTGTCGCTGCTCCAGAAGATGGCTGAGGAGCACCAGACATACCAAGGCTGCGTTCAGAGGTTCCAGTCCTGGCTGCTGTCAAAGACCAAGGAGCTCACTGATCTAATGGAGAGGGAGGATACCTCCGAGAACAAGCTCAAAGCCTTACAAGTGAGACTGAATAAACAAACCTGTCTTTCTCATTTTCAATATGCAAAGGGAAATAGTTTGAATAAATATTCTCAGCTGTGTAAAATGTACTTTTATGAACTAAAAGTACCAACCAAATGAAAAGTAGATACAACTATCCTCATGGTGAATGTTGCCACTGCAGCAAGACATTAAATAAACATAAATGGAGGGGTACAATAAGTGTGGTCTATTAGAAACATATCACTGCAGTATTCCAAATATGAATCCAAATACTGTGTAATTCCACTGCAACTGCACAGTTTATTAAACCTGGGATGATTAGAGTGTTTACTTCAGTGTGATTTTACTGACTGAGTCTCCGGGGGGAAAAGTATACACTTTCTTTTATTGTTTAATTAAAATCATGAATTAATTGACCACTTCAAAAATATCATAGATAAAAAATAAAACATGTCATGAATATATTGATTAAAATGTCTTTTAAATACAACACATTTTGTTTATTTTATTTGTAAGGGACCATGTACAATATTAAAGATAAATGTTGCCTTTTTATTGTACCGTACCAAAGTTAGCTTTAAATCACAGTCAGAAACCGTTTATTGCCAACGTATGTTGCACATACAAGGAGTTAGTCATGGGGGGTGGTGCATGACATTAAACATTCAACAACAGTCAACAGTGCGAGAAATAAAAACATATTCAATATTTACAATAGAATATAAAAGAATATTAAATAAAGTGCACAACAAACAGATAACAGTACTGTAAACAAGTATGATGAAGTGTAATGTAAAAGTGTTGAGTGTGTTTAAATAAAAAAACTATGGCAGCTATACCAAAGGAACAAGTCGAAGACACCAAACTTCATACACAGGTGCTAGGGCATGCCAGGAATACACACACAACATTTCATGAGGCTAGGACCAACTGTCAAAAAGTTATAGACGATCGCCGCTCGGCGATTGTGGCTATTACCCCCTAACCCTAACCCTAACCCTAACCCCATCAAACCGCACAACTTGTTCGATGCGGCACCCCAACTGACACACAAGTTTGGCCCTGATGTCCCTCATGTGCCTGATGTAGCTCTCTGCCCTGATTAAGAGGGACGTCTGAAAGTTGGGGTGCGATAGCCCACATGTGACGATGGCACCAGTGACAGGGTGCTTGAAAGGAGTCTTGAGGTGGCAATGTGGCGAGTTGACGTTCAGCTGGAGAAAGGTCACCTTGTCTTTCTTCCAGAGAACCTCCAGCAACTTCTGGCTAACATCCATTCCGCTGCTGTCCAAATTGCTTTGGAAATTTGTTGCCTCGTGTATTCCCAGAGTTGAGAACAGTGTTCCCTTGACCCCCACCAGGTCTTGCAACGCATACCTGGAGAACAGGATATGGGTGTCAGGGTCCTTGGCAACAAATTTGCACGCAAAGTGCACAGACATGGAGGTGACATTATTCGGATCCACAACATCACTGACCTCAAAAGTATCTGGATCTTTCTGACCAAACTTGTTAAGGAAAACATGAACCTTGAGGAAGTCACCGGTATTGACCTCCTCAACTGCCTTGTCGAACAAGGACAGGATGAAGGTGAGGTCCTGCCGCAGCACGTGGTACTTTGCCGTGTCGCTGGAGTTTTGCTTCATGACAGTGGGCCTGGCTTTGTCTCTGGAAGAGATGCTGTTCAGCAACTTCCTGAAGTTGTTGGCCACTGTGTTCAAAAGCTCGTTGGCCATTACACTGTACAGGTCTTTTAGAAGAAGCCTGCGGTCCGGATTGGTGCTGCTGGCAGGCAAGGCAGTCATCAGAAGATGGTAGCCACCGTCGACATATCCCACAGTGTGGCCAACCGCATTCCGGAGTGCCCTTTCGCCTTCTTGGCTGTAAGTGCTGAGGTCCACGTGCTTTTTAAAAAAATGATAATGGCCCTTGAGTGTGTTCGGGAAGAGGCGTGGTAGTAGGAGATAGTGCAGGCCACCCAGCAAGCCTTGAACTTTATGAAACTCCACTACCACCCCTGGGGATGTCAGTCAGTGGGAGTCCCGGGCTTTGTTGAGGAGCTTAACTGTTCATGTGGTGTGAGGTCTTGGTCCTGATGGACCTCAGCCTCCTGCCAGATGGAAGGGGCTCAAACAGTTTATGTCCAGGGTGCATCATTTGAGATTGGGAGCATTTCGATTGCCTCTCAGCGGCTCTCAACATGGCGACGCCTAAGTCGGCGGCTTGTAACTAACAGTGCTAAAAAGGCTAACAGTGCAAACTACGTTGAAAGTGCTGACTGAGCTAACCAGTGGGGCACGCTCACATGCACTAAAAGCACGCACGACCGGCCGGCCGGCTGTGTAAAGAAAGCAAGGAGAAGGTCTGATCATAACACACACAGAGGGAGAGTGACTTCATTCTCTGCTCCACCATGTCTTTACATAGACAATCGTGGTTTGCTGCCATATTGACGCTATGAATGTCTTTTATTGCTCCTTCAAGTTTACAATTTTGAAATTCCCTTTTGCCAAGTTACTAACTGTGGATATAGTTGTGCTTCTGGAAAACTCAATTTTTATGATGTTTGATGATCCTTCCAGTTGAGAAAACTAGATTCAGCGCTCTAATGGCTGCCGTTAAACGGAGGAAACCTGATGCCCTATATGTCAGAAAGCGCTCTGGTTCCCCAAAGCATGCAGCTGGTGCCCTTTTTATTTCATTTTTTGTCCGTGCCCCTGCCAGGTAGTGGCAGACTTTTTTATCTGGCCTTTTTAATGACTAGCCTATATTTTTTGTAAGAATCTTAGTGGTCACACGTATTTCATGTTATAGAGAAATACTTCTTATGATTTGAAACCAAGTCGAATATATTTTTTCCACCTGTACCTTTGGAATCCAAGCCAACACATGAATTGTAATGCTTCTTCTTCTGCTCCCGTGTCAGGCTCTGGATGACAGTGTAGCCGGCGAGGAGAAGACCCTGCAGCATATCGAGGGAGTGGCAGAGGCGGTGAGGGGCAACACCTCTCCCTCTGGGGCGGAGATGGTGATGGAGGAGGCCGAGGAGCTGAGGCTGGGCTGGCAGAGGCTGAGGCAGGGCCTGTGTGAGTCTGAGGAGGGCCTGCGCTCCAGCCTGGACTCCCACAGTCAGTACATGGCCAGATGCCAGCGGCTGGGAGAAGACATCGGCCAGCTCAGGGTGCTGCTGCAGGGGCTGGACCAGGAACTGGAGGAGGGCCGCGAGGCTAGGGATCGCACTGACCGGACCGAGGAGCAGATAGTGGGCCAGTGGAGGAAATACACGGTAGGTTTTTTAAACATATCTGCCGTCTTATAAAGTTCAGTGGAAGTTTTCTAGATGCAAGCCGTAGCCCCGCCCTAAAGCATCCCCTGCTTTATGGTCTGTTTGACTCTAAATGGACCATAATGTACTAAATGAACATCATGCTGTATTGAAGAAGACTTGAAACTAGAGATTGAGACCATAAACTCATGTTTACAATGTTTACTGAGGTAATAAATCAAGAGAGAAGTAGAGTCATTTTCTCATAGACTTCTATACAACCAGAGGAGTCGCCCCCTGGTGGTCATTAGAGAGAATGCAGCTTTAAGGCATTTCTGCATTGGCTTCACTTCTCAGACCTGAAGGTTGCCACTTGGTTGAACTCAATACAAGCCAAGATGGATGATCATTTTCTTTCACCCAATGCTGACACTGGAACAGAACCTATATTGCAACAGTACTGATTTTGTTTGATTAGAACAATTTAGAAGTATGCAACTACTCTTCCTGCGCTAGTTTTGTTATAATTGGCTGCCTTTTACTACTTTTTTCAGATTTTGTCAAATGTATGTTATACAGCAAACTGTTTAACGTCAAGTACAACACAAAACTGTACTGCTCCTCTTGGTAGGGTAGGGCGATATGACTGTGTTTACACCCGCTTACACCAGGTTGCACAGATAATCGTACGTAATCGTACGTTGTTGACAGAAAAATACAGTTTGTTGGCTGCAGAGGATTTAGAGACTGTCACAACCAGAGGAGACTCCCCCCCAGCAAAGAAAACAAGGCTCAGTGAACTGATTTAGATTCAACCATATGGCCTTAGTGTGGTACATTCCAAAAGAATATCACACCATGTAGTCTCACTTTTGAAAGAAGAATTAGAAAGTTTAAATGGCAGTTGTCTGGGCTTTAAACCAACGATCTGTTGATCTTTACAAATCAAGACTCTAAAGTCTAACATAGGTGTAGCTGTCAGTGCTGAACAAAATGTTGAAATCAAAAATCCCTAGTATCCTGGTTACTGTAAATCCTTGTATGCACGCAAAAGGTCATAAATCTAATTTCTCCCCTTCCCCCATCTGTATTTTGGCATTCTCATTTGAACTGTATTAGTAACAGAATATGCTGCGTCCATTAGTCCTGACTTTTTCTAAACATGAGAATGTAGTTCTCTCTTCTTTCATCCAGCCACTCACATGTTACTTTCCCTGTCTGCAGTTTTCTTTTCATGCACATGACAAACACTCCTGAGCACCAGAAGCACACGTCGACAGTGTTTGTGTAATTACTCTCACTGCCAGAGGGGGAGACAAAACCACACTGCTGGTTGAAGTATTTCTATTTCCTACTACTTTCTACATCTTCGAGGCAAATACTTTTGACTCTGCTACATTTATCTGAGAGCTTTAGCTACTTTGCAGATTCCGCTTAACAATACAAAATATAATTGATAAATAAGAATAAATAAATTACAATATTATATCGATAAGGATTTATTGTCTTTCTCACTACTCTAGAGGACTCTTGCAGGATATTCCCAGTTGCCATGTTCAGTACTTGATAGTTTGATACGGTGCTACGGACACATTTAGAAACAAAGGGACTGAGATTTGATACGTAGCTGTAGGTTTGAATCTTTGAATCTTTGCTCATTTCCAGGATACCAAATGTATTTGCACTCCATCTGTCCTCCCCCATCTCCTTTCTCTTCCTTTCTATTATCCATTCTTCTCTGTGGTTGCACACATTCATTTTCTTATTTTCTTTTTCTGTCATGTTGATATCTTCTTTCTGTACCTATTCTCTTTACATAAACATCATTCCTCCTCTAGTCCCTCTCAGAGCTGATACTATCTACGTGCCCTGACATGATGACTCTTGACTGGATTCTTTTTCTCCATCACAGTATATTTTACATCCTATCTCACATTCCTGGCTGCCCTGTCAGTGAAGCTGCTCTATCACTTTAGTGGATCTACTGAATGAGTGCCTCAGAGAGGTGTGGCACAATCCCAGTCAGATTACTATTTCTACCACTGCGACATCCATCCATCTCTTTGTCTGCCCGTGGATTGATGAGCAGCATTGTTTGGCAGAAAAGTGGGCATGAACGTGACAAGCTTTGCCTCCATAGAATTTAGCCTTCGTACGTTTTCATTCACACGTTTGCACCGTGTGATGGATAAAGGGCAGAATCAGCAGGAGACAGAGAATTCACAGTTCAAAGAGAATCTTTCTGCTCCTGTGGACCTGTGGAGCTGCTTCGGTTGGGTGTGACTGGAATGCCTAACGATCCGGTGGTCTCATCGGTCTGTCATCTGCTGCAATCTAGACAGGCTGTCACCTCACTGTGACTGTTTTTACTTTTAGTTTCAGACGCCTCCAGTTTATCTACATTTGAGCTGAGATATTCTACTCCTGAGAATTTGCATAAAGTGGTAATGGATAGAAATGCCAAACAGTTATAGAACATTCTCCAGTAAGGGTCCTAACCTTAAAGAAGATACAGTGGTGTGCTCTTATTGAATAAGTGTGTTTAATAATTCATGAGAGCACATGTCAATTGCTGGAAAGAATGGGGTTTTTCACATTAGCACAGCTGTGCTTTTCAGCGCACTCTTTTCACAGGTGTGTCATCGCCAGCTAATCATGGCCGCAGCTGATAAACGTCAGTATAGCTACGCTTCATTTAACTCTGCCAGTTAGCTGGCAGCCAATGATAACACGGTTGGTGCTTTGTCCTTGACACACCTGAAGCAAACTTACTTATCGTAATTATCTGCAGCTGTGTCATTCACCGTGAGTGACATCAGTAATGTTCGCAGTCTATTTACTATGAGCCATTTCCAAGGCTTTGGTATTGTGCATTTCGTTGACTGGCACATCTAAATGAGACAGAGCCATTGTTGCTTTTGTTAGTTGCACCTGTTGCTCCTCTTCCTATGTAAGTCAAAATATCCACCAAGAGAAAGGTCTATTGCCTCAAAATGACAAATACAACGAAGGTGGAGGAGCTGCTTAAAGCTGAAAATGCCTCTGCTCCAGAAAGCTTATAGAACAGATATAGTAACAAGGTCTCAAAGTACACTTTTAAAAGATTATTTTTTTCAGTTTTAAATTGTGAAAATGTTCTAAAATATGTTCTAATGTTCCAAACATTTTTAGTTTGCACTACATGCATTTATTTGATATGACTATTTATATGTTAACAGTGTATGCTGTTTACATCGGTGTGGCATTGAAACACAGGAAGGTGTGAAAAGGGTCCATTGGAAGTGTACTGATGTTGCTGTTTCTGATGTGCAAAGTGCTGTGGTGGAAAATATTCCTATACCCGCTTTGCGTGAGTCTTTTACTGCTGAAATAAATAATACCGAAAACCAGGTTGTCTTTTAAGTATTTATTCTCTGCGCAGAGAAGGTTCAATCATCACAGCAGAATGCGTACAGTCTCAGTGAGGAAGAACCAAGAAAATAATAATAATAATAATAATACTTTAGTTTTATATAGCGCTTCTCTAAACACTCAAAGACGCTTTACATAAGGCAAAAAAGTGAACGCACTTTCTTTATACAGAATGAGCAAAGGTGGGAGCCGATGGCCAATGTTACAGACATTTTGGTCTCAGACTGAAAACAAACGTCCAGCAACCACAACAAGCGGCCCAAAGGCCTTGGTGCTGGAACATTCTCATACAACACAGTTAGTTATCTTTGTGAACAGGCAAGAGAGAATTCTTCTTCTGCACAACAGAGACACGGTGAAGTTCAACAAAGTTCAGAGCAAAATGACTTATGCATGAATACAATATACTGAGTAGAAATATATATACTACGTAACAAATTACCAATACAGTGCACAGATGACAGCTTTTTACTGTGCATTCGGGGATTTTTTTTCTGGAGCTGATAAACAAAACGTCTAGAACTATTTGGCGTCATGCTGCATTCATGCAGTGTTGGTAGAATAGGAAGACCAGGGAAACCTATTCCAAGATTATTCCAAGATGGTTACCCCCAGTGTTAGCCTTGTAGTCACCCCAAGTAAAGGGCCTAAATTAGCTATTTTTGTTGAGTTACATATTTGTCACAATTCAAAGTGTATTCTTGACTATAATACATCATTCGTCATAGATCAGGATATAGCTCTTTTCTATTTGGCTAAATGACTGTATAAGTGATAATATGGGTACTGCCCATTGTTACAATGGCCCATTATTCCAAAACCCCAATAGTCAGAAAAATTTCCCATTTGACCGAAAGCCCATTATCCCGAAACAAACTCACATTGTTCCGAAGGCCCATTGCCCCGAAAATACACACTCTCGCTACAACAAACAGACATGTGACATGACTTCATTAGACCTTCACGGTTTTCTTTTTCCAAAGATGGCGATCTCATGACCCACCACTCTGGCTCTGATTGGCTAGCACTGGTTGCGTTCATTGGTTGGGTTGGTTAGGTTTAGGCATGAGGAGTGAGATTACTTAGGGTTGGGTTAAGCACATAGGGATAAGCTAATCAAAGATAGAGTAGGGTGGGACATGCCTTCACTCTAGTAGGAAACAGATATTGCAAAAAAGAAAAGGTAAGATAACATAATTTAGCATATTAAGTAGCCATTTCTGTTACGGGGAGACAACTGTGGTTTCAGAATAATGGGTCGCCAGAACAATGGCATGGCACCATTATTATTGTTTTTTAATTGTCTCACTCCGCAGTCATTTTACCTGTTCATTTCTGTAGTTCTTGCAGCCAACTTAGCGTTATTGTAGCTGCCAGGAATTCCCCAAATCCGAATTAACAGTAAGATGCTGACTTTTTGACTATTTATGGTCTTTAAAATATGCCACGAACATGGCATTAAACTAGTGGTTCAACGGATCATAAAACTTACGGTTCCGATCGTATCATGGATCGGAGTTACGGCTCACGGATCGGATCAGCACAAAAGAAACTTTTTTTTAGTTTACAAGAGTAAATAGAACTTTTAGAGATCCCTGATCAAGTTTGCCGCCAATACTAATTGACGATCATTGATGATCCATATTGGCAGATACAGATCCCTTTGTTGGTTTCTTTGGTTATAGCAGCTGGTCCACAAGGATCCCAACGTTTTATTTTTGCCACCATCCCAAAAAATTATTTTAACCGCTTAGAAGTCATCAAAAACTCAAAATGTTTCCTTTACTTTGTTATAGTCATCTATAGTGTTTTTTTGTCTTCATAAAATAAACAATTCAAATGATAAGGTAATAAAATATTGTATTTTCTTTTTTAAATTAAAACAAATCTTGTCATTATTAGTTTTCATGATGTATTATATACTGCTTAGAGTTAGTGTAAACAGCTCTTAATTCATCTCTAATATCTATTTTACATTTGTCACAAACCGGCCAGAACGGCCATGACAATAAAGGGAGATGCATTCAACGAATCAGTTTAACAAGTTATTTATTAATTTTAAAGTAACATAAAAGACAAAACATAAACTAACAGTGACATGTGAAGTCAGTCATTTCAGCAGTGTAAGTGAGTGTGTGAGTGGAAAGTGTGTATGCAATGTTGTATAGTGTAGAAACAAACCATAACCGCAACCAAAACCAAAATGGGTGTCTCAGGAAGAAGAGAGAGACCCACTGAGAATCCAGAGGGTTTTTAATACAGGGTGCACTGGCACACAAGGGGGTACATCCCAAGTCTCTTAATTGCATCCCCGTTTCCCTCACTTGCGTCCTTTCTTTGCGTCTTAGTCCCTCCCACCAGGGATGCATGGAGAAATGCAAGGAAGAGAGGAAACGAGGAAATATGTTTTAAGAGACATGAGACGTCCTTTCCTCAGTTGCGTCACTTGAAGCGACGTCTGTTTCTGATGACGGCGGCTGCTGGATCAGCTGTCAGTCGGCTTTAACAGCTGGAGAGACTTTTCATAGTTTGTATCTGTTCACATGATCACTGTACTTAATAATAGTAACTAATAATACTAATAAAGACACACAGTTATCATCGCTGTAGAGGTGTTTTCTCTCTGTAGTCTGTTACCTCTTTAACAAACTGTGTCCTGTTTATGAGCGCAGGACCGATTTCTACCGACAGCATGCGTCTGTACGTTTTGAAATTCAGATTGTGACATCATTATTAATTAACTCAAAATATGATTATGGTTTCTCTTGAATACTGGAATAAATGTATTAAGCTCCATGTTTCAGGTTAACCGGACAACCCTCTCTACCCATTGAGCCACGGCCTCCCCTGTAACACAGTAGTAACGCTACGATCACTCCCTCCAGGAAATACACGAAACCGTAGTTCTTGTTACTGATTTATTCGTCTGTCAACACCGAGAGGGAAAATGAGTCCACTTGAAAACATGAATCTTCAAAGATGATCACTTAAACACTTTAACTTAAACTGAACTTTAACACTTTGCACGGAGTATATAGACTTCTGTCACTTCACGTGTCTTCTTGTTGCTGTGCACCAACTAAATGTGTCCCCAGAGCAACATTGGACATAACAATGGTTCCTATCACATATAAAACCAAACAAAAATCCATCTTCATAAAAACAAGTTGTACAAATAATAATATATAAACAAGCATATTTAAAGCTACTGCAGATGTAAAAACAAAAGCAGTTAACTTACCAGAGCTGCTGTTCACTATTTAAAGACAAAGTCCATCCTCCTTTCTTTGTTAATGAAGAGTTTAATCTCACGGTTGTTCAGTACATCCGTGCATTTTAGTTCCAGTAAGATGTCCTTCTCGATTCATCGACGCCAGTGAAGACAGTCGAGCCTCCCCAGTTGTATTTCTTGAATACGTTTGAATGCGTTTGAGGGCTGAAAATGTCCGCTCGACAGAGGCAGCAGATATTGGGATTGTCACCGCCCAACATGTCAGGCGAGCCCACTGACCAATCACGTATGGCTAGGCCAGCTAGCAGGCTCTGACACGTCAAAGAATACGCCCAACATGTCAAACTAAAGATCTGATTGGTTGAACACTATGACAATCAACAATATCGTCCCCATTCACTTAAACTGCAAAGGGATTCACTTGTGAGTCTGCAGGCCTCGGGCCTCTCTTCTTACCTAGAGACACAGAGGTGAAATCTGATTGGATAAAAGCTCTACTTAAAACAAGCGGCACTGGAAGCAGAGCAACTGAGGAAGACAGTAGCTGTGCAATGAGAAAATAAGATGATGGGAAAAATATTTGTATAAATTATAATACATGTAGTGTATTTAAGAAAAATTATTAAATTATAAAATAGATATAACTTTGTGATTCTGCCGAGGCCAGCAGAGAAGGCTTTGCAGGCCCTGACGGCCCACCACTATATATAATATATATATATCAGTGGCTGGCCTAAACAGAATCACAAAGTTACGCATTAATTAATTAACGCCGACAATTATTTTATCGCTCGTTAATGCCGTTTCTTTTCTTTTTTATTATTAAGCGGACATTTTGAACACAAGAACTGGGCAGCGAGCGGTGAACAGCTGTTTGTGTGGCGTCTCTTCCGTCTCCCTTCACCTACATTCCCCTGGGTCCTAAGTCCCTCCATGTATAGCTTCTTATCACCCTCTATGTACCAACGTACATTTATAACAAATACCACACATATTACGGTAATCAGCGTTGCATATGTGTCTGACCAAAATACCAAAAAAGCAAAAAATAAATGATTAATTTAAGTTTTTAAAGTTGTTTTGTTTGGATTATGTATAATAAGCATATCATTTAGTTAACGCTACTGAGAATTTAACAAACATAAAAACATGACGTAGATAGGTTTGCAGTTTTCAAGGTGTATATTTCAAATTGCATCTCTTACACACATGAAGATAAAGTAGTGAACACCAGCTGAATATCTATTATCAGAATCATTATAACTGCTACTGTGTAAAGAGAACACTGCTGTTAAAAATAACCTGATTTGTTTAAAGTGTTTGCAAACCAAATGTTATTGCACTTTTGTTCATATAGCAGTACTTTTAAAATAAAAGTGCACAATACACTACTTTTGAATTCATTATTGAATTTTGCGCATAACAATGAGATTAATCGCAAAAAAATCATGCGATTAATCGCGATTAAAAATTGTAATCGTTGCCCAGTACTAATATATATATATACTGTTCATATATATACTGTTCAGTGTAGACTGTTTGAATCTCCGTTCGTTAGCCGTTATTGGTGCTGCTAACGTTACTAGCTCTTATCCTGTCAATTTCAAAATGGAATTGGTTGTTTACAATGTAACATTATCAGGGATCAGCGAAAAGAAAGCATGAATGCCGATGTCCTGATCACATATTTTACTGAATATCGGACGATAACGATCATCAGTAAAACTTTATTTCACACTGTGATGGTTAACGTTAAACTGTGTCATTAATCAGCGGTTCACATGTGTGCCGAACCGTGAGGGGGGATTGATAATGGTCCGTTACACCACTGCATCAAACAGCAGCTTAGCGAGTGTGCAACGTTGAAGTTTGCTGCTGCTGTGGCTTGTGCTCACTTTGCTTGTGTTCCATACTTGTATCTGGCAGGGCGTGAGGAATACTCTGGCAGGGGAGGAGTCCCAAGTGGAACTACTCAAGGCTCAGCTCAAGGAGCTCTTCAGGTTCTCAGAGGACTCGCGTCACCTCTCTGATGATGTCCTGGCTGTTGTCAAAGAACATCAAAGGTATGTGACAGGAAGCTTACCGCTATTGAAAAACCCTGAAAGTCAAAACCTTGTGAACCACATGTAGGCCACAAAATATCTTAAAACTTCCTTGTTTATCTACTGTGTGTCTCTAATTCTAAAATAGGAAATATATCTGTGCAAATGTGAATTCCGGATACACAGAATTTGAGTACACCAATAAAACTAGTAAATACCTTGCAACTCAAATAAAACAACCATCCCAGTTATCAAAGACTCAGCAGGGAATCCTACACAATCAACTGAGGAAATACATACAATTTTAAGTATTCTGTGCAACCTGTACTCAGCAGAAAATGACACAAACCAGGGTCAGGTAAACCAAGACCTAGTTAACAAAAGGTCTGGATCCAATGGGCACTGGCCCACGCTTATGCAAATTCACAGTTGGTGGCAGGATGCACCTGAAAATGTGGTCGAGGAAAGCAGAGAAGACCACGGCCAAATCCCAATGTCCCCCCTTACGGACTCACGGACTTTGAGGCGCGCTCCCACGAAGTCCGTGAGGGTTTAGGGATGTCCCACTGTCAAATCGTTCAAAGTGTTTGAGGGCTCTCTCGCAGACATTTTGAGCCCTTTATGAACCCTTTCCGTAAGTCAGCATGGTATGCTTAGACTTAGCCTAAGGGAATTACCCACAAATCATTGCAATGTGACGTTAAACACGGGGTAACCAGTGGACGCATGGAGACGTAAAAAAAAGAGGACGGATCACGTGTGTTCAGCCTGAAGTAATACATTTACATTACACAGAAACATTAAGGGTTAAAGATGGAACAAAAAATAAACATGAAATCAGAAGATATTTATTTATTTATTCATCAAATATTTGATTTTGTCATTGAAGCTGTTTTGACAAAAACGAGTAAATAGATTATATGAAGTTACCTCTCTTTTTTACACATCTGAATTGTATTTCCCTGCAGCAGGATGTCCTACTTAGCGTTTAGTGCTACTTTCAGAGATTTGCGAGGCTTAATGGAGTGCTCTAGTTTTGGATATTTAAAACTCAGACTTGAGTGTTTTGAGCCATGTGTTCCCTGAGCTGGGAGGTCATTATGTTCAAGTGGTATTTTAGTTCAAACTAAGTCCAGTGAAGAAAAACAAAAAACAGCTTCACAATTTGCTCTGTGATGTGTAACAAACCATTAGGCATCCCATTTGTGTATTTTGTTGCTTTTACGCTTTAATTATGCGCCCCAACCCTTTTTTGCCCCTGTTACTAAGAAATAGTGGCAACACTTTATTAAATGTGTCCTTTATTTCCAAATAGTTTCCGAATAATTTGTTGCGTTTCCTGGAAAGAGCTGTGTTGTGGTGGTAATTGTAGAAATCATTAAGCATTAGAAAATGAAGTTCAGAGATTCAGAGACATCATTTTAGTGAATTTAGTTAGTCATCCATGCATCCATTCCATTTTCTGCTGCTTATCCTGGGCCGGTTTCCGTGGCAACAGGCTAAGCAACGTAGTGCAATTGTTTCTCTCACAGCAAGATCTTCCAGCTCCATCTGGGGGATCCCACGGTGCAAGGCCAGTGTTTTATGGAATAGTTTGTGGGCATATGTTTCTTGATATGTAGAGGTTTCTATCTATTAAGGACATTTCTATATTCTAGACATGTTTTATTGCCTCTATAAATAGTAGCTTTCAATACTAATCCATTTTATATGTTCAATAAACTAATTCAATTCTTCAAATGACATCTACTCCTTCATTAAATATCCACAATCTAAAAACAGGCAGCTATTGTTTGTTTAACTGCTGGACAAAAGATGCTTCCTACTTCAATGAAGAGTCCATTCTCAGGGTTAGTGCACTGAAAGTTTCCAGTTTCCATTTCACTGCAAGTAGCATATTGGACCTTACCTTGCAAAGTAGTGGAATTCTTGCTAAATGACAAGATCACACAAAAAACATCTTGTCAGGTTTCAAGTAATTCAATTTAATTCAACTCAATTTATTTGTCTAGCCCAAAATAACAAATTTGCCTCAGAGAGCTTTACAATCTGTACAGCATGTGAAAAAAACAAGAAACCTCCAGGAGGGCCACAGAGGAGGGATCCCTGTCCCAGGATATGTAATGCATTTGTGTGAGGAGCTACTGGTATCTATGGTGGCGTGGTTTAGGTGTGTGTGAGAGGCTCCTACAGAGGCTAGCGTAGCTGCAATAGCATCAGTTCTATCAGAACTTGAAAGTATTTCTTCATTGAAAGAAGAGTAAAGAACGAATCTTTACTTCTTAAAGGTACTCTTGAAGTTTTTCTTGTAAACAAAGTTCACATCGCGTTCACTCTTTCTCTCTGTGTGCATTTGCTCATGTGTAAAACATTTGCCAAGCAGATTTTCAAACCTGAATTGTTCACATCCATATCAGCATAAGTCAGTAGTCTTCCTCCTCACGCTTTGTGTTTCTTGATGTGTTACCGCCGGTAACTGTGGAGTAGTGCCAAACCAACAGTAGGAATGTCCAACGAAACAGGGACCCATTTATTACAACATTGCTCCACAGCGCCACTAGTGGTCAACAACTGTATGGGGTCACTTTAATTCTACGGGGTTAAAGGGTTTGGTGGCTGACAGGCTCGGATCAGTGTTCATATTTATTAAATCAAAAAGTTTAAATGTCTTAATAATGTGTTATTCCAAAGATATAGTATAATACATAGTGCACATAGGTGTGTGAGAACAAAATGTCTCATTGGAGCCATGGTAGTGAAAGTAACAGCTGCAGTCTTTTGCAGCCGTCCCTCTATGAAATGCTTACAGCCAATGAACACGGCTGATTTTGTGGGGAAGCCGGACAGAGTGACGCCTCCTCTTTATGCAGCAGATCTGTTTTTGCTGTAAGCAGCTTGCGTCTCTGAGGCATGAAGTTCCCTTGTGAGGTTTCATAAATGCCTTGTTTGTATTGACGAATTCCTGAAAATACATTTTTAATGATGCATTTGATTTGTTTGTCTTTAGACATACACAG
This sequence comes from Leptoclinus maculatus, assembly GCA_032191485.1. NCBI lineage: Eukaryota > Metazoa > Chordata > Actinopteri > Perciformes > Stichaeidae > Leptoclinus > Leptoclinus maculatus. The sequence goes on along the minus strand of JAVDOI010000003.1, from coordinate 1,325,636 downwards.
TAAAACTAGTATATTTTGTATTTAGAGAGAGAGCGAGAAGGAGAAACTCCATTCTGTCCCCCCCTTCCTCTCACTGTGTTTTAATGCAGCTGAATTCACAATGTACAACTCACAATATTCTGTTGTCAGACAATGGAACGTAGCTCATAAACATTATTTTCGCCATCAGTTTTCACCGCGCTGCAGATGAAATGATAACTTTATGATAAGGACACCGTCAGCAGTGCTATAGACGCTGTACCGGATCGCTGTGCTGAAGAGGGAGCTGAACCGGAAGGCAAAGCTCTCGATTTACCAGTTTATCTGCTTTCCGTCCCTCACCTCAGCTTTGGGGTAGTGACCGAATGAATGAGATCGCTGATAGAAGAGCTTCCTCCGTAGGGGGGCTGGGCTCAGAGATAGGGTGAGGAGCTCACACACCCAGAGGGAGCTCGGAGTAGAGCCGCTGCTCCTTCGCGTTAAAAGGACCAGCTGAGGTGGTTTTGGCATCTGACACCTGGAAGCCTCCCTTTAGTTGATTATTCGGGCCCATTCAACTGGTAAGAGCCCCCGGGGTAGACCCAGAACACACTTGAGGGATTATATATCTCATCTGGCCTGGAGTCACCTCGGGATCCTCCTGGAGGGAGCTAGAAAACAATGCTGGGCAGAGGGACATCTGGAATACCCTGGATCCTATGGATGGATGGATGGACATTATAAATGTCAGCTGAATGTGGCTGAACAGACACTGGGCTTCTGTGTACGTTCAGCATTATTCTAGAGGTTGAATGTTATTGACTGATGGAGGCTTGATGCGCCCCACCATTGTGATTGTAAAGAGAACCTGATGACACCTGTGGACTTGACTTGACTCAGAATATCTCTCACTGTGTAATGATTTACTTTTGTTTTCCTTTAGTACATTTTTTTGGTTTATTATTATTTCTCACATATTATAATGTACGATATCCTAATCACAGCCTTGTAGGTCAGTTTTGTAATTCCATAGTAAAGTTCTCTGTCGTAAATGTGTGTGCTCATGTAACAGTGTGAAATGCAGAGCGACGAGGCTGTGTTCAGAGTCCGAGTCGGGGCTGAGAAACATTCTCCAGGACCCGCTGCTGGTCTACGCACAGTGGAGCCACACGGTCTCTCAGACTGTGGAGGCCTCCGCTGAGGTCACTGACTACTCCCACATCGCCATGATGGTCCAGAGCATAGAGGTAAAACACATTTCATTAAAGCGGATATGATTGATTGTTTGTTTTAAATAATTATAATGCATGTGTAATGTCTAATGCGAGAGGTGTCCTTCGTAGTGACGCCAAAGATTTATACTATATAATTACTATAGAGATGATCTAAGCAGCCTGACATAGAATTGCTTGGTTTCTCCCAATAAATCATGACATATAGCCTATTTTGGCATAGATATCAACCTGTTAATAATTCTGTTAATAAAAAAAATAACCTGCATGCTATCAATCACTCTCCTCAGTGTTTGTGAATACATCACCACATAGTCTTAGTTACTCTATCCAAATTAGCGGGACCATCGGAGCAGCATCTTGGTGATGGCTGAAAAACAAATATATTTTTGATTTATTTAACGATCCTCTAAAATCAGCTGGGGGAGGAGAATAGACACAGCTGTTTGCAGCTTGCATCTCTCTCATTGTAATTGGGGCTGAAGGCAAAACCAAGAAAAGCAAGACGTTCTGTATGTCTATCAATCTCACACACACACACACACACACCCTAAACACATGTATCTCAACAAAAACTACTTCTTAACAAGTTCACCCTATTCATTCTCAAGTCGTCATGAACTTGAACTATGACATTCAGAGCATTAATACAGCATCAAATAACTATTATCCATGTAAAGATATAGAGGAGTAAAGTCACATAACGAGACCTGAAGCTGTGACCCGAATTATAAACCAAACATCCTTCCAATGTGCTCCAGCTCTTTCTAAACTACACAGAATACAGAATGCCAGTGGTTGATTCTCTGTCATATATATATTCAGTAAACCTGTGAGACAGCTATCGAATGTGATGTCAGAGAATTTCTGCACTTCATTTCCTCCCTCACAAAGTCGTTTGAATTGGTCTTCAGGCTAATGTGAACACAGCAGGAGCTCTGACAGAAAGCTGTTCAGAGGTACCGCCTCTGTTACACAATCACATCAAATGATGAGGATAAACAATGTCAATCAATACCTGTCAGGAGGCAATGTGCTTCCAGGGGTCACCGAGGAGAAGGAAAAGAAAAAGCTCAAAAAGTGGAATTCTGCTTTCCTGCTGCCCACACATTTACGCACTCCTAAAAAAAGATCAGAAAGATTTATAACTCTAATTTCAAGTCTACATGTAAAAGAAAGTTCAAAGCCAAAGCTTGTGTAAGAGTTGCATCACTGTAGCAGCTCTAGTATTCTCCTAAAACATCCACATGAAGTTCTGTATGAAATTGTGTTGGAGAAGTTTTGTGAATGACGAGTGAGTAGCTATGGGGATTTGTATGGAATAACATTTCATTCAATATTTAATAAATACATGAATATTTAAATATGCCCATGAAATAAAAAAGGAGGCAATACATATATGAATATGAATATATAAATGAGTTAATATAGTTCAATAAATAAATACAAACTTATTTTATTATTTTTTTTACTACTTTTATATATTTCAGGGGAGTTTTATTTATTTTCTTGTAAGTCCCCTGAAATAAGTAAATGTGGAATTATGAAATAAAAGTTCCCTGAATTAAATAAAATTAGTCCTTTGAAAACGTTTTATTTATTTCACTATGTTGCCGCATTTATTTCAGGATTATATTTATTTGTGTACATATTTATATATTTGATATGACATGGCACTCTATAGATTTGATCTGTAAATGAAATGCACTACTATTCATATTGCACAATCTTGTGGCAGCCCCTCAGCAGTGTGGAGCCTTTAACTAGGGGTGGCCCGAGTATAAGTTTGATAACAGCAGACTTCATGTGCTCTCCAATGACCTCCTTCCATTCTAGCGTCTGCTGAAGGCCAGTGTCCAGCTGCAGGAGCGTCTCAGCCTGCTGCAGGTGAAGGGCGACCTGCTGGACTCAGTGTTTGGTCCCGAGGGGTCTGACAGCCTGCAGGGCGAGCTGAGTGCCGCCATCCGGAACAGAGAGCTGCTGCACGCTCAGCTGCTGCAGAGGAAGAGCAGGCTGCAGGTACTAACATGCTGCTGTCATCCATTTGGCTTCACTGCATCTTCAGTTTGAATGCGCACGACAGTCATTGCTAGTTTCAGACCGATGCAAATGTACTTGCATCCATTTACTTCCATGGGAGTTTGGTGTTAAAATGAGGTGTGGTTTTATCTTCAGGCGGCAGAAAGATAGTGCCCAATAAATCCCTGCTCTAAAGTTGGTGGTGCAGTATTTGCCGTGTTCAACTGACGACAAAAGATTTGTCATCTTTCATGCAGGACAGCCATGAGACGTCCTCACAAAAAGACTAGCTGTAACAAGAACGTGTTACCACCGTGGGCTCTGCCAGCACAATGACAGTAGTACACACCGATCGTACTGCTTAATGTTCTTTATTGAGACTTAGGGTTCAGGCTGGTCGCGGCTGTGCGCTCTCCTGCAGAGCCTCCGAGCGCACCTGCCGTGTATGACTCTGTCGGGAGGATCTGTCGTCCTCTCAGTTCATTCCCAGCCTGTGTCTCCTGTCCGCACTTCTCTCGCCGCTCCAACCCTACTAGCATTTATATGGGAGAGAGACACACAATTCAAGATTGACTTCAGCTGTGGCTAATTAAGCCTCTTCTCGGCACCGTTCCCTGAACCACTCCCCCACTCTGTCCCCTCTGCAGCTGAGCCCAACCACGCGCCGCCACCACACTAGCCTAGTTTAACAAGTGGTCAACATGTCGTCTGTCATATGTCAGACAAGTTACAGTCACAGTCTGACAAGAATTTATAACTCTAGAATTGCCTAATTGGACAGAGTGACCATCTCAAAAGTAAAACAAAAACTACCATGATCATTAAATCTGATCCTTGCACTAAAAGTATGAAAATGAACTAGCAGCCACCTGTTGCCCCTCAAGCTGTGTTTCTAATCACATTTTTTAAATGTCACAAAAAAGAAATGTGTTTCCATCTGGTTTGGAGCGAATATACTCAGCCAAAGCATTTTTTGGTCAGAAGTTGGCGCTATAGGCTACACGTGGCTGTAATCCAGCAGTAAATAGAGTAGAAGAAGAGGTAGAGGTTGTGAACAGGAAGAAAAACAAGTCACCTTGGCCATCTAACATCGACAAGGGCCACTGTGGCTCAGAGGTAGAGCGGGTCGTCTTTCAGTCAAAAGATTGGTGCTTCGTCAAACCAGATTTCTTATTAGTTTAGAGGTTACGATCTAAGTTTTGTTTCATATTTGCTCTCATTATTATTGACCCAAGATTTTCCTCATTGCCAGTGTTTTGGTTCATTTTGTAAAAATGTTGAATCTTAAGTACAGAGGTAAAAATTAAACACCAAAGTATGGCTTACATATTGTGCTTCTTTGTCATTTGCAAGTACCTTCACCAGTCCGTGTCGATGTGTCCTTGGGCTGGTTGCTCCTGAAGCCTGTGCCTACAGTGAATGATGTTAGATAGTCCTGGTGGGCAGGTTGCTCCTGAAGCCTGTGCCTACAGTGAATGATGTTAGATAGTCCTGGTGGGCAGGTTGCTCCTGAAGCCTGTGCCTACAGTGAATGATGTTAGATAGTCCTGGTGGGCAGGTTGCTCCTGCAGCCTGTGCCTACAGTGAATGATGTTAGATAGTCCTGGTGGGTAGGTTGCTCCTGCAGCCTGTGCCTACAGTGAATGGTGTTAGATAGTCCTGGTGGGCAGGTTGCTCCTGCAGCCTGTGCCTACAGTGAATGATGTTAGATAGTCCTGGTGGGCAGGTTGCTCCTGCAGCCTGTGCCTACAGTGAATGATGTTAGATAGTCCTGGTGGGCAGGTTGCTCCTGCAGCCTGTGCCTACAGTGAATGATGTTAGATAGTCCTGGTGGGCAGGTTGCTCCTGAAGCCTGTGCCTACAGTGAATGATGTTAGATAGTCCAGGTGGGCAGGTTGCTCCTGAAGCCTGTGCCTACAGTGAATGATGTTAGATAGTCCTGGTGGGCAGGTGGCACCTTGCATGGTAGCTCCTGTCATCAGTGATTGAATGACACGTAGTGTTAAAGTGCTATACAAGTACAAGTCCATCCATAACCATATAGACGACAATGGAGACAGCTCTTTAGGAATTAGTTTCAACTGGCCATGTTTCATGTTGTGCAGAGACAAAGACAATATAAAGATTTATCCCGGAAGTCATGTGAGTTCAATGTTCTCTACGTCAGAATTGATTCGGCTAAGGCCATTCCATAATCCATTTAGCACATCAACTCTTTTAGACAAAGGCAAAAACAACCTCAAGCAAGCGTAAAAAATGTTTTGCTCAATTGAGGAAGTTTTGCGTTTGTAATGCGATACTTCATAATGTGCATAAAAAAAACGTGAATGGAAACAGAGCTGCGGTGTTATGTCCATTGGAGGAAGGTGAAACACACACACACACACACCTACACACACACACACACTCAACAATTACACATTATCAGCCTTGTAAGTCAAAGTTATCAAATTAAATTTCAAATATAATTCCAAAATAGCGTTTGAAGGATAAGAGAATAGTTTAAAAAGCCTGAGCTCCTTGTGCAGACCTCATTTTATTATGGAGGAGGTGAAAACAAAGAGGACGTGCTCATGACTGGCTGTATAACAGCCCTCTTAACGATTCATCTCCCCCTCTCTCAGGGCTTAATCTCAAGAACCAAGGACTTTGGCGACGCCCATGAGCTGATTCGCTCCAAGCTGGCCGCTCTCCGGGACCAACTGATGGCAGCCGACGGCCTCCAGCCTGACATCCTGGCCAAAAAAAGCCAGTCAGACCAGTTCAGGGTGAGTTTAATCGTAGACTAGAGCCTGGCCAAGTCAGAGTCCGCTCAAAATGTCAGCCGGAGCACCAGATGCTCTGAGCACACGGTCTTATTGTCGCCTCCTGCAGATTCAGATCAAGTGCCATGCAGCTTCTCAGAAGTTACAGATGATAGCTGCAGTGCAGACATCCGAAAATGACTCAGTGTTTTCTCTGTGTCAGCTTTGTCATATTTATCATATCAATTACACTTATCCTAGCAGCCACTTGTGAACCCATGCGGTAGTGTTGTAATGTGTTTGGCTACCTTCAGGCAGTCATCAGTTCATCTCACTTAAGTTAGGTAATCGCTGATTTTAGTGTTGTCAAAGTGGTTGATTGATTGATTCATTATGAAAGACTGTACTGCAATATCATACTAAATATGTAGATTAGATATATTTTTTTATAAATGAACCAACACTTGTCCGTCCCGCTGTGTGTCCTCAGGTGATCCTGAAGGACCTGGAGGACTGTGAGGCCCACATCACAGCGCTGGAGACTCTGGTCTCGTCCAGTCAGAGCAACAGGACTCAGTTGGAGAGGCTCTATGGCGAGTGGAAACACCTGCACAAGGAAGCCAGGGTAAGACAGGAGAGTCAAAGCTGCACCAATCCATCTATTTGGTGCAGTTAACAATGGATGAAATGGCTGTGTGTAGTATCGGGTAAGTGCTTGCTCAATGTGATGAAACAACACATAAACGATCTTTTAGCTCGTAGTCTTGAAACGTTACTGCTTTGGTTCAGTCTCTCTCATCCACCTTGTTTCCAACAGCAGCAGGTGACTTTACAAGATGATAATAGTTCAATCTTGTGGCAAAAACAATAATACTCGACTGAGCAAAGGGTGATATGAAAATTCGATGTCATGTTTATCCTGGCCAAAACATTTGCGATTAAGTATATCATCAAAATCTGCTTAAAACTTCAAATGGCCCTAAAACATACTGGAATCGCTTTACTTTAGATTTAGTTAAGAAGCAAATATTTTGATTGCATCAGAGATAGATCGTTTTTTAGTGAACAATCGATCTTATATAAGGTAATCACAGGGTCGCCCTGCATACATAAAGGATAGATCATTTAATGGTCAGAGTCTGTTCTTTCTTTCTTACATGATCATTGTTTTAATCAGGCTCTGTGTTTCATTCTTTATATGAAAGGAAGCCAGACTGCTTTCTCAAGTTACACATGTGAGGATATCAAGGTTAACCCAATAATACAAATGCACACGACGAACTTATTGTGAGCAGATTGTATTGTGATCATCACATCCTTATACCTGCGGTTGAAAAGAGGCCGAGCACATTAATATGTTACTATTAAACAATTACACAAACTCCAAGGATTGATATTGGTGTCGTAGCAGTTGAGCTGTAAAACAATAATGGAATGGGATTACTTTTTACATAATGACAGATGTTCCAGATGTTGCCAATGCGTCGCATGGATTTTCAAGCTTTTTTTCAAGACCACTGACTCACCAGCTGACCTCTTTCTTGTGTTTGCAGGTGAAGGTGCACGAGAGTGAGGAGAGTATCGCAGACCATGAGAGCTTCCACGACAGCCTGCTGAACGTAGAGAAGTGGCTGATGATCATGAAGCAGAAGCTGGAGTCCTTCTACAGCCCCTCAGGGGAGTGGAGCGTAGAGGGCCGCCAGCACGAAGCTCAGGTGTGTGTGTGTGTGTGTGTGTGTGTGTTCTTGCACCTCACATCTATCTCTCTTTATTTATTTCAGGGTTTATTTTAATACTCGGATTTTGTAGGGAACATGTAACATTGTACACATTCATTTGTTTGTGTTATGAACACAGAATGTGAAATATTACGTGTCAAAAAAGCGACGTTATTTATTTCAGAATGAGTTTCACAAAGCATGCAGTCATATTTTCACTTTTGTAATTGTTGCTGAATAGTTTAAATAACAATGTTCAAGTGATAGCCCCATCTCAAACTGTAGTGCTTCACTAGTCCAAACACTCTGAACTGTTACTGGGATTATGATGTTGCTAGTAAACTCTGGGTCTAATTTCCATGGCGGAACATTCCTTCTGTGCCGTGCCTGCCTGACCAACCTGCGAGTGTGTTTCATTACGGTGCATTATTACTATAACTTGAGCAATAAACCCATCACAAAAGATTGGAATATTGCACTTTGAATATAGTAACAATGTTCTGTCTGTTTTGTCTGATACGCATCATGCCGTTAACGCTCTGGCCAATCACACAGAACCTTTGACGTTAGGATTTCCCGATGGCCTGTGGCCAGTAAAAAGTTATGTTCGTCCAGTAAATACAATCAGCCAAGTGCATAGGGAGTGTGTGGTCGAGCGAGAGAGACAGGCGTTGGGGATTGCAGCAGAAAAGACATTTTCAGTAAAGTGGGAGTCAATAGTAGGGTTTCAGTTTGGGCATGAATGAACTCCTCAAGTCACAAACAGAGTAAAAATAACAAGCACTAGGTACTGTATAAGTCTGAGTCTGTTCATCACAAGTAATATCGTCATGGGGATATTCCACCATATGGTCATTTGGTGCAGCCCTAACCCAAACATCCTCATGATGGAGAGGAGAGGTCTACAGTCTGCTTCTCTCTACAGGCAGCATGATTCATGGTTAAGTAGGAGCCTTGAGGCACTTTAGTGTTGCTTGTAGAGTGGGAATCCAGACCTGCAGGTGTCGGGGTTCATGATGGATAAACTCATGAATTCATTGAAATCCCCTTTTCATTTCATATTATTGTCGTCTATGGTTCTCTGTAAAAGCACTGAGGGCAGCTCACAGCGACCTTAGTGCTGGCCCTGACCATGAATGTTAATGGGAATACCTCAGACTCTTTATAATTACAGTGTTCTTTGTTACACTGAACGACCTGCCTGTCATCAGCAACGCAGCTCGAGATTCTTCGCCAATGCATTTCATTAACTCAGAGCATTGTCATCCTGTTCAGGAGCACCGCCCTTCTTAAAGCTGTTCCACGGATATCAAATGTTTGTCTCTGTGTGCAGGAACGTTTCCTCTTTAGGAATCAAAAAAAGTATTTGTGTCTCACTTTATGGTCCTTAATCAACGTTTAAGTCATCTCCTCTATTACAATTTTGCCATAGACAAAGTACTTTTAGTGTTTTGTTAGGATGTGTGCCTCTAAACTAAGCCTCAGTCTTCAGTTTGGGGAACAGAGGCTGGTATCTTTGTAGACTGCTAGCAGCCAGAAAGTCCCATGAGAAGTTGCTGAAGACTTTGATGAAGTGGTGTTACAACTTTTAACACGCTTACACAGCAAATGAGACTCACACCCGTCATTTACATTCATTCATTCAAAAACAACCTCTGTCATTAGATACAAATGGAGTGGCTCAATGAGTAGAGAGGGTTGTCCTTGGCTGCTACATGTCCTGTGCCGAAGTGTCCCTGAGCAAGACACTGAACCCCTAACTGCTCCCCGGGCGCTTCTCAGCAGCCCACTGCTCCCAATAAGCTTTAATGAGCCACTCAGTAACGGGTAGCTCACATGCTTCTTGGTGGAGACCCATGTGCTAGATATTGGCACCACAAAAATACATCAAGTTGTTCAATTTTTTTGGGAAGAGATTTTGAGAAACTGTTGCCGTAAAGATTTAATTTCAAACCAGACCTCAAACCCAAAATGTGTCTGAAGCATCTACTGTGTACTATCGGCTGAGCTGGGAGCTGGATTGTGTCTGTTACTTGGTTCATAGACAAACAGCTGGACTCACAGACATATGACATTCAGTAAAGATGGGCTGTGACTGAAAATAATGAGTCACGTGTCATTTTGGACACGTTTTGAAAACCACTTGTACAGGGATGCAAGGTGTCACTCTCAGTAGCTGTCGGTCTCCTCTCTCTCACCACCACGTCTACTAATGTGCTGCATTGTCCTCGTCCACAGAGAGCACTTGGAGAGTTTCCTGAGAAGGAGCTCCAGCTGCAGCAGATGGAGGTCCAGGGTCAGGGGGTTTTGGAGAGGACCTCAGAGGAGGGACAGGTCCACATTCTGCGAGACATTAAGCGCCTACGAGAGTCCTGGTTTGCCCTGTACAATATGAGTCTCAATCTTCACAGGTACTTTTTGTATTCTTTTGTCACCTGTTGCTGTTATTTCCACAGATTATGGTTTGAGACAAGGTGTGACGGGGTGTTAAATGTAAAACAGAAAGCTCAAGACATTAGAATAAGAGAAATAAGTCAATGTTAAGGAATGGATCATTCTCAAGCCAAGGTTTTACATTCATTATATTACATAGACACATTTTTGAATTGTAAACATGCATGTATGTTTCATATCAATACTTTATTCATCAGTCACAGTGTTTTGCCCACAGGGCTCCCTCTTGACTGTTGGTATTACATGTAGCTACCAAAGCTCCGGTCACTTGGTGTTTATGAAGCAAGTTGAGATTCTCTTGTTGAATTTGCCGTTTAGTTAAGGTCCAGAATGAACATTCAAGCTCAGTTACTGAAGTGTCAAAGAATGGTTGTTGTACTGAATATTAATGCATGCATATAAACAAACAAATCGATCTTCTTTAAAAGTTTTGTATCAGAATAAAACCTGGTTGAAGGCTAGAGAAATTAGAGGAGCATTGCGTCTTTTCTTGTGTTTGTGCCGCGTCAGACTTTGAAGTGAGTTATGGAGACACTTAACCTGTCTCTTTCTTTATCTCCCAGGCTGCTGAACAGTTCCACAGAGCAGACACAGTCTGAGTCATGGAGTGTTGGAGGCCTGTCTGCAGACAGCGCATCCCTGACAACAGAGCTCAGTCAGGGCAGGGCAGGAGGCTCCAGGAGCCAGAGAGGCCGACAACGAGACAAGCCAGCTGGGATGTACGGAGCCTTGGCCGGCTCTGGGTCTGGAGGGGGAGGAAGGAGCCTGGAGGGAGAGGCGGGAGAGGGGGTGACGACTGGGCAGGGTGGTCGGATCCAGGGCCACGGTGAAAGTCACCTCATTCTGGCTGGACAAGACGATGAACACGCGAGCCCATCAAGGACGGGCGAGGACAGCGGACTCTCCTTTAAAGGAGACCAAGTAGATTCCTCCGCTTGGAGAATTCGCAGCAGAGCAGACCAGAAAGGTTCCACTGAAAGCCTTGACAGAGATAAATCAACAGGGGGCGGCAGCAGCATCTTGGCTGGAGACAGAGAGGGAACATCGCTAACCTCAAAGGTCAGCTATAATGAGGGGCTAAGAATGAGCTCTGGTGAAGGCAGCGTGGAGGCAGGAGGAGGAGCGTTCATGCTGTTCAGAAGGGACCCGACCAAGCCATCATCAACAACACCAACTCAACACCCAGTGGTATGGTTGTGCAGGGTTCATACTTCCCGCCCCTTGGTTCAATTTGTAGAGTAGCAATCTGGACCGTTCTTCTCTGTACATTTCATTTCATAGTTTACGTTCAGTGATGAAGTAAATGTTCCTCCACTCAGACACACAAGAATACTAAAGGGTTGTGTCTTTCCTTCCTCTATGTTGTGCAAAATACTTCACCGTAACTGAAACACTCAATTCACCCCAAACTGATCCAGTGAACTGATTCAAGCTGCTGAAAGTACTTAATGACGACAACGCTCTCTAGGCCTCGTAGTCCACTTCTCTCCCATTAGTCTTTTACTCCTCAAACCACAATGTTCCAGCACAGTGGTTCATTGTTTGTACTGATAACTCAGTCCCTGTGTCAGAAGTATCCAACCTCAAGTCATGTATAATTGGCTATGGGGATAACAAGTGAATAAGAAATGTTCCATAAAAAATAACCCCCCTGGCTGCCTGTCAAGGCTGAATCCCATGTCACCTTTCTGTATCTTTCCAGTTTTAAGCCTGGCTCAGACTACAGGCTGGTTAAACCCTGATTCCCCCCTCCTGACAATCAGAGCAGCTTGGTACCGATGTTCGGCCCAGATTATCTGGTAACGTGACGGGTTTACAGACCCAGTCTTAAACCCCCTGAACCGTTTGCAGTCCAGTCGCAGCTGCCCCAAAAAGCATGTTTGATATTTAGGAGGATCTGGATGATAACTGTTATGATTATGTCACGAGAGAGACAAGTCTGCTCCAATGAGACGGACATGAATGGAAGGACCTCCCAAAATGGCGACGTTGCTCCCTCTGGCACAATAATCTTAATGATATCCCGTAGTGTGTGATGTGCAATTATTTCCAAACCCTGTAGTGTGTGTAGGTTTAAGATCTTATGTGTGTAATGCAACCCAATTTCAACATGGGTTGGGATCTTTCTAACTCCTGTAGTCTGAGCCCCGCTTTAGATATCGGTGGGCTCTGAATGGCTGTAATCACCTTTGCACCCATTTTACTCCTCTTGTGTGGCAGAAGAAATAAAATCAATAGGAAAACCAAGAAGCACAGACATCTGGTGACAGACGACCTTCCTCACAGTCCATACATGTGCCAAGTATCGCCGCTCCAAATCTGAAACAGGGCGCTAAGTGAGCGCTTACTGGTTGATAGTGTTAGGGTGTGTTGTGCAAGAGTTTTATGAGTTGTTTGGGGTCTTTTTTAGGGGGGCACAGGAGAGTACAGATCCAGGAGGAGGGAGTTTGAGGCCTGGCTGTCCAAAGAGAATGAACTGCTCTCAGGGATCTTCAGCAGCAAGGGAGCAACACTCGGCGCCAAAGAAGTCAAGATCCGACAGGACACACTCACGGTGAGTTTCTGTTGACATTCAAACACTGTCACAGCTCAGTCTGTAACCCTGGCCCTGCTTATATGCTACCAATATGGTGCTAACTTTAACATCAGATCCAGCGCCACTGATAGTAATAACAGATTAAGTGGAAGTGCACTTCCAGTAATTAATGAGGTCAAGTACCCCGGATCCCATTTTACAGATAACCTAATAGATAATCATATCAATAAAACACACTGTGATGTAACCGATGGGAAGGCACTGCTCTGTCTGTCACCTGTGGTTCCACTCATATATTTGTCTGCAGAAATGGACCCACATGTCAGGCAGTGATAGGAACACAGCACAGTGGTGCTGGCATGAGCTGATGCAACACAACCACGGCTACATGCTGCTGCTGAAGATTCTAGAAAACACCGCAGCATGTTTTTGTGATTTTATGCTCAGTATTTCAAGTGTTAAAGGGTAATTTCTTTATGTTTTTGTGTCTAATACTCTTTTTCCACCATAATTAGCGTGTATGGCAACTGTGAGAATGCCGTGACGTTGGATGCGCCGGCCGTTAACAAAAAGTGGAAATATTACGCCGGTTATTTATCTTCTTATATCTGTTACTTAATCAGTCTCTCTTTCAAACTCTCAAACCAGAGTTGGTTATGATGAGTTGTATGTAGAGTTTGAATGAAGTCATTTGTGCTGGGAATGAATGCCCACTGGCAAAAGTCAGATGTTAGTGGCTGTTTTTTGTGCAGTGGGAACGCGGCTCAAGTGACTAATGGGGACAACATTTAAAAAAGTTGTTTTAGTATTAATGTAGAACGCTGCAGCCACTAAACGAGCTGTAATGTAATCCTTCAGGCACCGGTAATGTACGTCGGTACATGTACATATGTTGGTCTTGCCACTGACAGGCTCATACTGTTGTTATTAATAGTGTCTGAAAACATCATGGAAAGAAACCTACAGAGAAACAAAAAGCTTTCGGCTGAACAGCACCTTCACACTGACCTCTTGTGGTAAAGGTTTAGTTGCACCTCATGCTGCTTGTCATTCAGACACCAGGAATGTCCTGTTCTAGTCCACTCACCTAAAAGTCTCTGCTGTGTCCTGGTGCAGGCTCTGAGGGCAGGAGTGGGCTGGGGTCAGGAGCAGTTCCAGCTGTTGCTCCAGGAGAGTCCAGGCAGCGAGGCTGGTTCTGGACCAGCAGAGGATGTGAGTCTGGAGGAACTCCGCTACCGCTGGATGCTCTACAAGTCCAAACTAAAGGACGTGGGAGACGTCAGGTCCAGGGCCAGTGCCAAGGTGAGAGCAGAGCCTTCCTTTTAGCATTGTGGACTTCACAGAGGATTCCTTTTGAAATGCTTTTTGTGTATGTAAGCAATAATCCTAAACAGGAGGTAGAGTAATCTCATTGCTCATGGGAACCCTGGCAGAGCCAACCATTGTACTTTAGTCAACGCTAAACTCAGAAAGTCCACTACACATTCTTCAGACTTAGTCTTGATTGCTCTCATTGGGCCTCATGCAAGAAACACTTTGATTGGTTCTTAAGTGGTTTGTTTGAGTGAATCAGGAGAACATGCCACATTCACCAATGTTCTTGTATTTTGAATTGTCTCACTCCTATGACCAGACCTGTCAAAGGAGTCATGTGACATCAGTCTGCTGTTATCCAAGCCTCAGTCTTATCACTAATCGAGTGTATATTTCATAACTTTGACACAGTTTTGAGTTTGAAGATTACACTTCATAATTATGTTGACATTATCAAATTATAGACTATTATCATTCTAAATGTATGCATATGGCCTAACCATATCACCATTGATTTGAATTGGCTATTGATGCTATTCAAATATGAATATGAACATCTTAAATGATTTGTCATGGAGACGTTTTTCACATGGAACCCGTTCCTCTTTATTTCACTGACGTCGTTAACCTGATGCTGATACATATCACAGACTTTTTTGTATGGATCTCTGAAAGCAGGACTTTAATATAGGAGTATAGTAATATATATATATACGCTCATTTACGCACAGATGTCATTCACCATATTGGTTATCTAAGGTTAGGAGCGTTTGATGAATCTGATGTGGTCACTTCTTTGAGACAATTGTAAAATGAGGCTGGATCTCTCTCCTGTTATTGGTTGTTGAGGCTGCTGTATCTGGGAGTCTTTCTGTCACTCTCACTCTGTCATTGATTGATGTCTGAGATGCCTTCAACATCCTGTCTCTGAAGTGAGTGACATTAGTTCTGAGTCAGATTTAGACCATTCACAACACAAGTGTTAGCTTGATGTAGAAACAAATCTTTTTCATATGGTTTTGTCATAAACAATGAGGAGCATGTAGGCATATAGTTTCTGGTGTGACTGGATGTGTCCAACCACAACAGGTAAATGTCATTATAATTCCTGATGCTCCAATCCAACTGTTGCTCTCCTGTTACCTGCAAACATTACAGAGTAACGTTGGAAAAGAGAGCTGCAGTCCAGCACTAACCCTGTGAGTTCATACTACAGCTGCATGATCAGAGCGTTCTCAGGTTCAGCTCTGGTTACGGACGTGTTGAATGTATGAAGCTTTTGTCAGTTCATGTATCCTGTGTCCTATACATTTGTGTATTTGATCATTTTAATCGGATAATCATGCATGCATGGGAAACTGAATTTTTGGTCCAAAAATAAAAGTGAAGGAGAATTGGTGCAGGTGATAATAGATAGGATTCTGTGTGTAAACACTGAGATACAGGGTTCCACCATCTAGAATCATTACATTTAGATCGCAGATCAAATGTAGGTTGACGGGTCTTCATATAATGTCTGCAGTGAGTGTAATGGTATGTTAAATGTTTACATCCTTGTTTCCTACATTTGTTGTTTGTGTTGCAATTTGAGCTTCTGGGATCTGAAACAAATCTTAAATCCGGAGCACAGATATTTTGGAAACTGCCTATAAATGGGTCCTCATGCATTACCTGACGTGTCCTCACTGTAATGTGTTGTCACAGGATTCCCACTTTAAGTGCACTGATGTGTTTTTCCTCCACACGGTGGCGGTGTAACACCATTTAGAACTCTGCTCGCACAGTCACACGTCTGTAAAGTAGCTGCTGCTCAGTGGACTTACTGACAGTGTTCTCCAGATGTGGTGGAACCAAATAAAAACAAATGTTTGCACAATCTCATGTGATTTGTAAGAGCCATCCATGTGGTTTGAACTTTGAACAAGGTTGAGGTGTGTAACTCTGTGTTTTGTATCTCTGCAGAGAATCCAAGCCAAACAAGAGGAGCCGGCCTTCGCAGCCAAAGTGCAAAAGGTAACACCAAATATTAAGTGTTTTTAAAAAGATAGGTCACCATAACTGGACAGCACAATTGTGGCATGATGCTCCGCAGCTAACGAGTAGCACTACTTTATTTACACAACACGTTCATAGAATCAGTTCATTGTCTGTTTTCTGATTAACAGATGTAGTCTGTAACTTATCAGAAAAAGAGCCCAAACTGAGGTCTTGTGTCCAACCAACAGTCCCACATCTGTAGAATAATGTGTAAGAGAGAGGAGCACGATAAATGATATCAAAATATAAAAACTGTCATTTTCTGTCTCATTGATGAATCGACTAATTGTTTCAGCATTAGACATATTGATCCACAGACTTATTTCCTTTTTGTTTGTTTTGTTTTGTTTACCTCGCTGAGAATGAAGCTCATTTGAGGTGTATTATGGTTGAGGAGTTGCCACTGGCACTATGCGCCTGATTGGACGAACACTTGGTCCATCTGCACCTGACTTTCAAACCAGACAAAGAGCGAGTTTGGAAGTTCACCGACATGTGTTTCTGAAAAACATTTGAGCCGAGATGTAAGCCATTCAGTTGTTGAATCCGTCTTCATTTTAGATCGACAAGCAGTTAGTTTAAAAGTTTTTCTGCAGTCTCTAGAGGTAAGGAGTCAAGCTGGACGCCTCTGATTTGCATGAAGTAGCTAAGAACTCAACTTTATGCAAATGAGCAGCCGTCAACGCTATACCAGAATGCATTGCACGGCTGCTTACATAGACAATGAGGAAGTAGAAACATAACATGTGTTCTATTCTGTCTTGTAGTGGAGGAATTGTGAAGTGCTCAAATTCTAAATGTTTGGGTCTGTCTTAAACCTGCATTCATTGACATATTGAAATTTCCCAGAGGTCTTTGGGCCGTAGAGAGCCGAACACCTGACCTGACCACCCAGGACTGGCATCAAGTCAAGCAAATCAACCCCCCCCCCCATTTATTTAGTGGCTGATGAGCAGATTAAAGCCTGCCCTCTCCCATTGGCCCCCCTATTGACCCCTCAGACAAGCCGAAAAAGCCCTCCAAACATTCCTGTATCTGTTCACACGGTCTTTACAGGCGTCCTTTATCTGCAGGAGAGGGGGCTGATTGTTTTATTGACTAGATGGTCCGTGGAGTCACTACATTTCTCCTTCTTTTCTTGTGCCATGAAACAAAAACACCCACCGTTTAACAGCTACTTATGGCTTTACCTCAGGGCCTGCAAGGCCTTCTCTGCTGGCCTAAACAGAATCACAAAGTTATAGCTATTTTATAATTTAATAATTTTTCTTAAATACACTACATGTATTATAATTTATAAAAATATTTTTCCCACTATCTTATTTTCTCATTGCACAGCTACTGTCTTCCTCAGTTGCTCTGCTTCCAGTGCAGCTTGTTTTAAGTAGAGCTTTTATCCAATCAGATTTCACCTCTGTGTCTCTAGGTAAGAAGAGAGGCCCGAGGCCTGTAGACTCACAAGTGAATCCATGTGCAGTTTAAGTGAATGGGGACGATATTGTTGATTGTCATAGTCTTCAACCAATCAGATCTTTAGTTTGACATATTGGGCGTATTCTTTGACGTGTCAGAGCCTGCTAGCTGGCCTACAAGTACGTCAGCATTAACGGGCAGCTCAGTTTTCAGGAGCAGCTCTGCAGTAAGGGGCAGCGTGTGCTGTGATTGGTCAGTGGGCGAGCACGTGACTATTGTGAAACGAAACTTACAGCAGAGGCTTAGTCGGAGTAGTGAAAGTTCAAATTGAAAGATATGGAAGAAATTATGATATTTTTTGCATTTTGCTTGGTGTAGATTATTAATTTTTTTGTCTAGCTTTGTTTTTTAACACTCAATGGCTGAAGGAGGAGAAACGGATTTGTGAGTTGGGATTTAACCGTGGGATTAAACTCTTTGTCAACAAAGAAAGGAGGATGTGATCAGCATTTGGTAAGTCAACTGTGTTCGTTTTTTTTAATATCTAATAATATAAAATCTAATAATCTAATATCTGAATGGCCCTTGAGTGTGTAGCTGAATGTGTGTTGCTGCTGTTGTTTTCCCGTGAAGCTAGTTAGCCTAGCCTCCCAGAACACTTGCGGAGCCCCAGCTGTTTTTTGTTATGTTTTTTTTTGTTCCGGTTCAGAGGTCACACAGACCGTTGTCTCCTATGGGAGAGCAGAAAACATTAGATTTCCTACAATTTAAGCTTCTGCATTTTCCAAATGCACTAGTATTATTCAAACGTATTGTTCGGTTTGTAAGCCTCGTACCGAACGGTTTAATACGAATATATACGTATATGTTACAGCCCTAGAAACGAATAATAACCCTAGCTGTGGCGCCATCATGCGGTTATTAGGTGGTATTTCAGCAGTGAAGGGCCAGGTATAAAATGCACAGCCCGCCACTGGCTTTACCACAATAATTGATGTGCTGGGAAAAAAGTCTGAGTTTAAGCTCCTTGTGATTCTTTGTGTCTTTTAAACATAATGTTTATTCGTCTTGGAATGACAGGCGTCTTTGTGCACACGTCTGCTCAACAATATACTTCCTGTCTGCTTCGCTACTGTTGGGCTTCATGTCTCTAAAGCTGTCAAACCCTCTGATAGCTATGCAGTCACGAGTTTATCAGGCTTATTTACCGCATTCATCTAGTGTTTACTGGTCCTTTCAGCACACATCCACCAGTATTCTCAGTCTGTGTTTCTGCCAGATCACAAAACTGATCTGTACTAACTTATAAATAGTTTTTATTTGAACAAATAACTCAGCAATAAACTTCATTATACATTAATGGGTAAAAGAGTCTTCAGCTCTAAGTCAGCATGCTAACATGCTGATGTTTAGCAGGTATAACTTTTGACATGGTCGCCATCTTAGTTTAGCATTTTAGCATACTAACATTTGTAACTACAAAATGTAGCTGAGGCTGATGTATTGGACCAGTTGAAATGTTGACCTGATGAGTTATTACAATTCATCCTAAAGGGAACATGAATGTCTGAACTTAATTTGGTAGTTTTCATCCAGGGGTTATCAAGATATATCAGTCCAAACCGGTGGACTGAACATTGCCAGAGACGTTGTGCTCTATTGGCTCCAAAAACAAATTGGCTTATGAAGGTATGTTACCAAAAGTGAATAAAACAAAGACAACTGGTAAGCCTGTAATACAGACTCCACCTGGAATCCTCCTGTCACCGTTCACAGCCTGAGATGAGAACACTTTGAATTTGACACGCTAGTTACACATGATGCTTTATGAGAAAGCTATGAGACTTTAAGTCATATAACCACAAGCAGATTTATTTATCACTCATAGGTACACAATACATGTTTAATTCATTAACTCAAAGAAAGCATAATGTAAAAAGTACTGTAAGGATTTTACTGTAAAATGTCTGCAGGAAATGTTGAGTTTCATTGATGGTAGCTTGCCAGCAATCAATCAAATGTTGTAGAAAAGTACATTATTGTGAATTCCATGTGGATTACAAGAGTAAAGGTAGGCCCAGCCCTACAAATCCTACACTTAAAGGTGACACATCATGTTCCTTTTAAGGTTCATACTTGTATTTTGGGTTTCTACGAGAACATGTTTAGGGGTTAGGCATTAGGATTTAATGCCAAGTATGATTGGCCCACTACCGCAGCAGCTACTACCCATACAGTCTGCGGAGGGTGAAGTCCAGTGCGGTGTTTTTGACGGAGTTGGTAGTTCAGCGTGCCGAGATGTCACCAAAGCGTTGGAAAGTATGGCTATACCCTACACGCCTTTGGCATCTGATAAAAAGTAAATGGGGTGGTGTTGGCATTTTACACAACTAAATGTTTCCACTCACGTGATGGGTATCAAATGAAGTACACAACAAAATGTATCAAATGAAGTACTCTTGATCACTTTAAGGGTACTGCTTTTGCTACTGGTAAGGTAACTGTTCAAATGATACCCAGCCCTCATTCACAGGAAGCTGACTCAAAGAAACACAAACACATACCTTTGTCCTATAGAGGTATGATTAGCTAGTTTCACTTCCTCTTCATCAATCATTAACCTTTACACACACAGTCCCGCACACGCATGTACCTCGAGGCTTGTATTTAAACACTTGAAAATGTTTCTTAAGATAAAAGCTGACAAATGTTATCGTTGTAGGTTCCTGTTATTCAATCCCAGCCCTCATTTGGTATCACTTTTTTTTTAACTAAACTGACCCTTGACTCCTATTCTATGGGATTTACTCTCATCAACTGTTAAACTAATTATGGTAAATGTGGTGGAAGCAGTACTCATAAGGTAACTATAAAAGCACTGGTGAAGTGGGATTTGAGTTATTTTGTGGCTTCCTTCATTCCGGAAGTAAAACTCCTGTCCAGTTTTTTACATTGACAATGCAGGCAATCCAGGTGACTTGTGTTCTTACAACTAGGTTGTTACTTACAACATATTTTTGTAGATTCACCATCAGCTTTATCAGTTGTGACAACAAAATAATTGTGATTGTGATGCAGGAAGCACAAGCAGTCAGACAATCAGACAGGTTGGTCCTCTTCACAGAGTCCGTCAGGTTGCACCGCATGTTTCTACGGTAGCCTAGAATGAACAAACTGCACATTAGCTCTAAGGAGAGTTTAAAAAAAAACATTTTTACGTTACCTGAAGGCCACCATAGTTCTCTGACATGCTTGTGAAACTGTGGTAACCTGAGCCGCAGAGTGTAAAACCGTGGCACCACCAGCCACCTACTGACTTCTGTTGCTCCTATAGTAGTATTATTATGGTAAGAATGGCCTCCGAGCAAGGCCAACGGCATTGGTAATAGGAATATTTTGGTAACAATATGGTGACCTGTAAATAATAGAATGGTTATATCAGTGCAATATTGGGATTTAAAAATGGTAATATGGTGACAGTAATGGGTTAATATCCTGATAACAGTGAGATAATATAGGCTCCTATCAGTAAAATACCTTCAACATCACATCAACATTTTTGGAAGTAAAAATTCAGTCAAAAGACTGAAATTCATCATGACTTACTTTGTTACTCTGTAATAACCATGAATCAGGGCTGCAAAATGCTATTACATGGCAAATATTTTGCTAATCACATGGTATTACTATATTATTACCTCTTTATTATAAACTATTACCCCACTATTACCATGTTATTATTGTGCTGAAATGTAAAGTACTACCAACTTTGACCGACTGTACTTAGTGAACACAGTTTTTCTGTGTAATGAGTGATAAATGGCAACATTCAGAAACGTGACACACCGCATAAAATATGTTATACAGTTATTCATATTTCATTGCAGCGTCGGAAATACACGAGGGCAAAGGGCAAAACTGCCCCTAAGAAATATAATTTTGCCCCTGATATCACTAGGAGAGTGATGCCCCCATAATTTCCTCTAATAATAATGATAATTTAATGAACTTGTCAAAAGCATCGTAGCCTATATGACCCGGTTCAGTTGCCATAGAATGTTTTTGATTTTCGCTTTGACTGATGTTGCGTGTGCGTGAAGAACCGAACGTTCTAAAACAATCAATAAATGTAGCGCTTCTTAATCAGACCTGTGACTGCGGTCAAGTCAGCAGACACTCAGATCTCCGTGGTCAACTCAGCAGACACTTACATGTTACTGCACCTATATGCTGAAACTCACGGTAAACTCATTCAAACGGCACAGATCGGGAGCGAGCGAAAGACTAGCGGAAAGATTAACGTAAAACAACATCCGGTTTCTTCAGACGAACATCCGGTTTTCAGAATAAGATGCCAACAAAGTATGAATTATATTCACATTAAGTATAAAACATGCTACCTGCATCTCGTGAGTTAAAGGGAAAATACACCTAAATTGTGCGTAAAGTGTCTTTATAAGAAGTACTACCCTGAGCCTTCCACTTAGCACTTACTTAGCATTTATTGTATTCATACTAGCTTGTTGCAGTTATTGTATTCGTATTAGTTTGTGGCACTTATTGCATTTGTTTGTTTCTGCACTGTACGTTGGCTCTGGTTTATGCTCTTAGGTGCTTGTTTAAATAAGGAGATGCACTTATGACTTCTGGTGATTAGTAGTTCTCTTGTAAACCGATGTTGAATTCACTTATTGTAAGTCGCTTTGGATAAAAGCGTCTGCTAAATGA
Organism: Leptoclinus maculatus; assembly: GCA_032191485.1. Lineage (NCBI taxonomy): Eukaryota > Metazoa > Chordata > Actinopteri > Perciformes > Stichaeidae > Leptoclinus > Leptoclinus maculatus. The sequence continues at coordinate 1,303,483 of JAVDOI010000003.1, read as the reverse complement.
CTGTAATATAATGTAATATTCTTTAATTTGAAGGTTGCTGGAAATGAATAATACCTGACTGACAGTCAATTAAGATATTTTACTAAGCAAAAACTCTGAACTGAATTTGTACCTTCAAATGGCACATTTTTTAAATGTTTAAGGTGCTATAAAAATGTTTTTCTCAAAAATTCCACACAATGACTAATGCATATGTAATCAAGGCATCGTTGACTTAATAATTGTTAATAGTTGTTTAAAAAATGTAATAATAACAATAAATAACCACAAAGAAATAAGAATAAAATTGAATATGATTGTCTGATTTATGTTTGTTTTTTGTTCAAAAAATCTAAGAAAACACTTTGAATCTGTAGACTACTGCCTAATAGTCTTATTATTGCCATTTGATGACAATTGCTCATATACTGTAAGCCTAATTAAGTATATTTATTATTTTGAACAAAGTTTAAAAAAGTGCCCCCAATTTTCTTTTAAATGCCCCTGGATATCAGTAAGTGGGGGCAAAAATTGCCCCCTAAAAAATATGTAAATTTCCTACCCTGTATTTCATAATGGCAATAAGTCATAAGGCAAAGTTTACTTCAAAAGTATTTGTCTAACACTGTTGTATGAAGGAACTACAGTTGTTAGATTTGTATTAGTACTACAGAGTGTTGGTGTTATGGATTTTAGCAAATTATATTCACACAACCATCTTACACAAAAGCAGCCCATCGGTTGTCTGGAGTATTTGTGTTTGGTGCCGAGCCTCAGTGAATTGTATCTTTGCAGGCAACACTTTAGTTTGACATGAAGTTATTTCCAGTGATTCTGTGTGACGCAGTGTTCAGAAGGTGAAAGATGAGCGTAGGCGGTAAACAGGATTCAGAGAGAAATGGGAGAGAGTGTTGGAGCCTGAATCAGTTCACTGTGGTACGTGATGTTTGTGACTCTGTGGGCGGACTGCTTCTGCTTTCATCTTAGAACTCTTCAGATTCCCTTTACTTACCAGGCCTTCTCAATCTACATCTGACAGTGTTTGTTGATAACAAAATATGTTTCTGAGCTAATGAATATAACATTTAAAAAATCATTGAAAAATAGTGAAGAATATGAGGTAGAACGCTAAAAAAGCAGTCTGGAAGTGCAGTCTTTAAGGCAAATATCAAAGAAAGAGTTCTGTCTGAAAGAGACAGGCATTTTGCAGTGTGGTTGCAGATTACAACCAGCTGAAAACCCCTCCACTCACCTCTCCCTCTGCAAGACTGTGGTAACGTGAGCCTCCGATTTCACCTCGCTCAGAGGCCGTCCGCACCACGATGAATCTACGGAGGTCAGATGGCGGCTGGTGGAACCAGGGTTTTGCACTCTGCAGCTCACGTTACCACTGTTTCACATAGAGAGCTGCGGTGGCCTTCAAGTAACGTAAAAACATGAAAGTCTTTCTAGAGCCAGTGTTTGGTTTGTCCGTTCTGGGCTACTGTAGAAACATGGCGGTGCAACATGGAGGACTCCATGAAGAGGACCTGCTCGCTATGTAGATATGAAGGGCTCATTGTAAGACGACAAAAACACAACTGTTCTTAATTTCAGGTGATTACACACTAATGAAAAGATAGCTCTGAACATTATATTTAATTTCTGCTACTAGATCAACATAAATGCTACACATTGGGGTTTTATGATCGTTAAGAGACGAGAAATTGTAGTTTCTACGCACTTTGTAGTTTCATTTATAAGATGCAGAGAAAGAGAATCCAACTCATTTTGCCAGTAGAAGAGAGACGTACACGAGAATCCAACTAAAGTTCTGATAGAAATCTTTAAACACCAGCAACTGTAGCATGTCATCATTGCTTTAGATAAACCAGCAGCAGTATGTGAGGAATGTTACACGATGTTACTTGCTCTACAGTAATGTTCCAATGGTTCATATATTATTTACTTGTGATAATTACGTTTGTTGGTTTGTCATTATGTTATTCCAGTTTAAACTCATACAGTATGACTGAGGATTGACAAACAAGTGTTCAATTAACAGTCAACACATATTGTTGATTGTTAAAGCATGAGCAGATATGAAAAACAGGGAGGCTTTTTATTAGAATTTGATACTTATATACTTCTAAAAACAAGGAATGTAATTTGCAATACATGCCTGGTTCTCTCTTCCATTGGGTAAATAAAGCTCCCACCAGTGTATTTATGCTAAGCCAATCTTTCTCAATCTGATAGGATGCCTCAAACGACAACATTTATGTTTAATTTATGTGGCACTTGGTTCTTTACAAGTAGAGTAAATAAAGTTTAAATGAGTTAATGAGGAATGAGGTCGACCTGATGCTGCCAGAGAGAGACTGTTGTAGTTTCCTTTCATGATTTTATTTCTATCATACCTCCATCAAGTAGCATCCAGCTCTTTCATTAGCTATGAACTATGCAACTAGTTCAATACGTAAAAGCATGTGGAGCCCCTTTTTTCTTCTTCCAATATTGCTAAGGGTTGTTTACCTGACGAAAAAATAAATACTTGGCAGGGGATTGGATGAACCATCACAAAATGATGAGTCACTTCAGTAACTCAAAGGCCAAAGACATCCATAATCTTGATTCTGCACTGATAAAGAAAAACAGAACCCAACTACTTGAGCCAATAACACACCTTGAGCCAAAAACAAGAACCTTCCCCGAGACCTGGAAAACAGCCGTTATCAGTCCAATCTTTAAATCTGGTGAGCAAGACTTGACATGCAGTTACAGACCCATCGCCATCCTCCCAGTTGTCTCCAAGATACTGGAAAAAGCAGAGCAACTCGTAATACATCTAGAGACAAATCAGTTACTGTATCAACAACAATTTGGATTCAGACCCAAACATTCTACTGAGACTGCAAACTGCCATCTAATTGAAAAAAAGAAAAGGTCTTTTGGATAAAGGTCACGCTGTGGGAGCAGTTTTATTAGACTTAAAAAGGTCTTTCGATACTGTTGATATACAAACTTCCCAAATTCCAATTTTCTGATCATGCCTCACAATGGTTTGACTCGTACCTCAGGGGAAGAGTACAATGTGTGAGGGTCAATGGGGAAAAGTCCACCATCCGTGCCAATGGCATGGGGATACCCCAGGGGTCGGTTCTAGGTCCTGTGCTATTTAGCATGAATATCAACGACCTACCTGAGAGCTGTCCTGGGGTTGGCTGCCAAATGTATGCCGATGATACAGTTATTTATCTAGAACATCTAGCAAGGCCGCTGACCAGCTTACTGAATCCTTACATTCTGTATGGCAATCATACAAATAAAGAATGAGGTCATCAATGAGGTTGACAATGTGAAGTACTTAGGAATCATCTCAGACTCACATCTAAGATTTGATAAACAAGTGCGTAATATCAGCAAAAAAGTTAAATCAAATCTCAACTGCTTCAGATTCATCAGAAAGTATCTGCCATTCAGCACAGCCCAGCTCTACATGCAAACATATTCTCACACCTATCATACTGCATCACTACCTGGTCACAAGCCTCACAATCTACTATACAACCCATCATATCACTGTATGACCACACATGAAACATTATGGACAAAAAACAACGAGATGGCACCATTGTCACAAAAACACAATATGTTCAGCTTTGAAATAAGCTATTCCAACTTAAAGCTTATTTTTAAATGCCTACATGGTCATGCTCCTTCCTGCTTAATGAACTTGTTACAAGACACCAGCACACCAGTAGAGTGAACACGTGGCCTCAGTAAGCGGTAACGGTCGCATCGCATTACGCAAAACCTCATTCAGTCTTCTCTGTTAAAAGAGCAAAACTATGGAACTGTCTACCAACTGAATTGAAAATGCAACACAATTTTAATGTTTTTAATAGAGGTATTAAATCATGGCTACAAGAGAAACATTGTTCTCACACCTAACACCGTTGTAGACACACATGTATTTTGTGTTTTGTGTATATATTTGTGGATGTATTTTATTTTTTCTATTTTAACTTTTGTTTGTTAAAGCGTGGTTGTTGTAAATTAGCATTTCGCTACAAACACTAAACAGTGCATCTGGTCCTTGTGCATAAATATGTTACAATTATAATGCTACTGTGATGTCCATATCAAAGAAAATAAACATAACATAACATCTGTCAATCAAACTCAAATCATGTTGGGAGGAGAGCCAAAACGTCTTCCACTGAGGAAAGCCTTCAGTGTCGTTCTTTGCTCTGATAGAACTGGTGCTATTGCAGCTACACTAACCTCTTTAGGAGCCGCCATCGTCGATTCTCTATGGCGTCACACACACACCAAAGTCCCGCCAGTAGCTGCCAGCAGCTCCTCTGATTGGTCCGTGCTCTGGCTTACCGGACACAAACGCATAAATTAAAGCTTGACAAGTTGGGTTTCCGTGTAATACGTGATCCTTCAATTCTCATGAAAATCCAACTTGCTTTTTCTTTTTTTTATGATTTATGATGTCACGACTTGGCTCTGAAGCCATGACCAATAAGAGAGGGAGAGGCAGGCTGAAGGCTAATAATACGTAATATATTACAGTCGAGATGGTAATAGTTAACCCAAAACCAACTGTTGGGATGTGAATATCAGTAGAATCAATGTGGGTGTGTGTCTGCATGAGAGCAGAGTGTGGCGTGTGCATTGATGAAAATGCAACAATAAGTTGTAACGTGTTGCTGCTGCTGTTGTTGCAGAAGCCCGGCTTGTGTCGGCGGGTGTGTCGGCTGGCTCTTCCTCTGTGGCTCCTCCTCCTGGCTCTGCTGCTCCTGGCCTTCCTGCTGCCCCTCATGGACGGAGGCAACAGCTGCTCCCTCTCCAACAACTTCGCCCGGTCCTTCAACATCATGCTCCGGTACGACGGACCCCCCCCCACATAGGGAGGAGTTATGTCTCAGCTGTCCTTTGATCATCATGCCACAAACAGGACCGGTTCAGTGGCTTTGCAACAAATCGTAATCTCATTTTAAAAACAATTCAACTAGATTTGCTAACACCAGTGCATCCTTCAATATCATCATCTACTAGGATGGAAGGAATTCTAGAGGAGCACACACACATCAGCAAACTACAAATCCCACATTTTCGCATTCTGAGCTACGTCGTCAAACGTCAACTCTGCTCAACCTCACATCCCATGCTTCTTTGCAGTATAAAAATAATGATCTGATAATTATCAAAGTACTTATCACAAAGAATAAGCGTAAGTGCAATAGGACTACAATTCCAATGCTCATTCTAAGATTTTTTTGTCACAATTTTAAATATGATCGTCAGCTTTTATCTCATTGAGAATAAATTATGGTCAAAGTTCAAAGAACTGTAAAGTGTCAAATGACACGTTTTCAAGAAGAATGAAACACACCAAACCTTTTGGAAAAGGCTTCTTATTAACAACAATCTGCACCGTCCACACGACGAGGGAAAACAGAACTCGTGGACTTCTTGACACCCTTTGTTGGAAAGACAAAAGACGTGTGGGGGAAACCTCAGAGTGTGTGACAGCTCCCTGCTGCATACTAACTGAGACCACCACTATGTGGAACATGTAGCAGGAGATCCAGACCAAAGACTACAGCAACAGAACTGGACATGACACGGTTGAACTGTATAAATACTCAGAAAACCAGGATACCTACAAAGAGTCCCTGAGGTAACTCAATGCTTTTAGCTAATGCTGTACTCATGATATGTAGCAACCTTATACAACTAGTTTGCAAAGAACTACAAAGTGCAGCTTTATCTTTTAAATTGTTGTGTTTCATCTTTTTAAAGATTTGAAGGTCAAAAAATGACATTGTGTGTCCCTGGTATTATAAAATCACCGTATGTTCATACCGAGAGCAACGGGGCGAATCCTGTGATCACATGTTTCCACCTTCTTGATGTTGACTTTGATCATTTTACTGATTTATCGTGTCAACATAGCATGAAAGCCCCGGTGCTGTGCGGTGCTTCCACATCAGGGTGTGGCTGTCTGTACCACATGGACCCTGATCTGAATGTGGACGGTGGGCTCCAGTGTGTTGGCTGGACACTAGAGCGCTAACGTCCCATCAGAAGCCAACAGCTATCGGTCTGATGATAATAAGTGTCAATAATATTTCTGGTGCAGTCAGCTCATATCCGGGCTGAGACCTCCTTCTCCGTGTCCTGGTTATTGTTTACAGTCCCATTAGCTACCGTTGCATCCAGATTCTGAATTCATATGCAGATATCTTTTCATAGATTTTAGATTAGATAGTCTTGACTCCACCTCCGCTGCTGTTCCACTAGCAACATGTCATTAAAGGTGAAACATGTTGCTGGGGTTTACTGGTGACATTTTTGCTCATGCACCACACCCCACAATAACTGCTCATCTACATGAGCTCTCCTCTCTGTCCATAAGATGTTTACGCCGTTCAGCCCACCTGGCATAGATCTCCATTTGACTGTCTTATCAGGACGGTTAAGGGCTTGTGGGAAACGCTGTTTTTTAAATGAAGCTAAAAACAGAAATCTTAAATCAACAACAAAGAAAACAACATCCGTGTCTCGACGAATGGAATGAACATTAAGACTTACTGTTGAGCAGGGTGATGTTCCCAAGCTGGTTTTACTGATATTCCTTATGTCAGTGTGATTTTATTGAGGAACAGGACCCAGAAGGTCTTCAAAACAATAACGCAGACAAATGGCAGAGTCAGAGAGAGGAAGGGAGACGGTCTCATCCTCTCATCACAGTGGTTCATCACGGTGTGGACACACAGAGGCAACAATTACACATGAAGTATCATTAGCACATGATGGAAGCTTTACTCCTAACTTTACTGACGGCTGTCCATTGAAGGTGTGCGTGTGCGTGTGTGTGTGTGTGTGTGCGTGTGTGTGGGCAGTCTAGTCCTGTAGCTCTCCTCTCTTCTGACACATTTCCTGGTGGAAACATCCAATGCTCTGATTTATAATCAAGAAGGACGTTTGAATAAGAGCTGCTGTTAGTATTTGCAGAAGGTACTCTGTGGGTTGATTCTGTTCGTGGAACATTTGACAGCATGTCCTTTGTGCTCTTGCACGTGAGCTTCAGATTTTTGATCTTTATTTTGATCCTGTTAAAACTGAGTTCATGACTCATAGCTGCTATTGATGCAGGAATAAGGAGGTGTCCATGTTCTTCCCACTGTGGGTGTGTTCATGAGTCAGGAGGGTTGAAGCAGTTTAACTCTGTCCTCTCACCTGAGAGCTGGTCCTTTCTGAAGGTCTTCCTCCTGCCGACCTCTTGACGCCAGAGGCCGAGCCGTAAACCTCGGCACCACCGTGTTTTATCCTGCACGCTCTCTCTTTCCACATTACACACACACCCCTAAAAATACACCCAAACACCTCCACACGCCCTCACAAACACAGTTACTCCGTGTGTAGGCTATTATTGATTTATCACGTTGCCGTGGCAACAGTGACCAAATCGAGCAAATCTAATTCTTCATATGCAGCTATAGTGTCTTTGATTTGCCGCAACTTCGCAAGTACTCCAGCATGTTTCTGAGTTCATGTTCATTTAAGATGTTACACGTCTCAGTTTAGACATCAAAGTATAATTCCCCCTAAAGAAATGAAACTACTATCATCACGATAAAAAGACACAATCACGTTGGTGGGAAACGCGCACGCTTTCACTATCAACCCCACTGGTGCTTCTGGCAAAACATGACTGTAAATATGCTACATGCTGCATGGTACCGTGGCCTTAAAACTTGATGTATACCATCCAGTTAATCATTTGTATCAGTGCCATAACATATGTACCAAGTTAAAGATGTAGTGTGTTAATGCTGCCCTGCTCTGTCTTCCTTTCTGCCCGTGTGGCGTCTTCTGGCTCCAGCCCTACATTGTGTCCATTGATACCTTATGCAACATGAAATGACTTGAGTGTCCTGAGCACAGCTGGTCCTTTACAGCCTGTGTGACAGACACGCAGAAGAAAGTTTGGGTTCACTCGTTATGCAAAAAATGTCCTAAATGCCGGTGTGTGCTCTCAGATGGAGGTGTTAAATATACTGGCAATGATTGACGAGAGCTTTTTTTTGTGAAATGATTCTATTTCATTTATCTTTTGAAACATATTCAGGAGAGCTTGTATTTAACCAATGTGTTTTATTCTGATGAAATAAAAAATGCAGTTTGAATATTCTGTGTGATTTGCTTTGAGAATTTGTTTCACTAATGTTGCCAGTGGAGCTATTCTCCACCAGCTTGATGCTAGCTAGCTTGTTAGCTCACTTGGAACAAAGGACAAACATATATTTCTGCAGGTGGAAATCTGTTGAAATTGAAGTTCTGAATATTTCCTCTCCTGCACAATTTGATGTGCTAACCTTTCAGACGAAACTTACGTCCAGCATCCAATATCAAGTTATACAGTGTACTGTGAAAGTGGACACGGACGTACACGTTGTGCTCACTAAGCGTGCTATTTGATGTATCACGTTACTATCTCCCGCTACCACACTTTCACTCTCTCTGCTCTCCATGCCGTCTCTGTCTGTGTTCAGAGTGAGAGTGTTCTCTCTGAATGTGCGCTGCCTCCTACGCCGCTCTCACCTCGGCCTCCCAGCCAGGCCTACCGAGCTGTGCCGCAATCTGGAGAGCTCGCGCTGCCAAATACACGGAGCAAAAAAACATAGCAGAGCAGCCTCTCTCCCAAAGAAGATTCCAGTCCTCCTCAATCTGCAGCGTTTAGAATCTGTCATCCGATTGAAAATCTTTACTCTCAGAAACCTGACATGCTGAGTCCGGTGTGCAAAAGTTTGTAATACAGGATGAAACTGAATTAATTATTTGGGTGCAATGGATAGCGCTAGTCTCAAACTGGGTAGTGTATTTATTACATTAGCAAGAAGCTATGGTTTAGCGACCTAGAGCGCTGTCTTATCCTTTGTTTGGGGATCTTCACCGATTCCAAACTGTTCAGCTGCTACAATCTGTCTGTAAATTCTGCATCTCTGTATTCTGTACTTTGTCATGAAGTGTTTTGTGCTGGGAGACAAATGAACCAAGTGAATCAGCTCATAAGAGGATTACGTTTCAGCAACTCTGACAAATGCGTAAAAGACCGTGAAGAATATGGACCTGGTCTCAATGACGTCCCCGGTAGGTTCCTGATGAGCTGTTGTGAAGCTCAAAGTGGGCAGATGAGGAAGTCGCCATCCCAGCAGTGAGGACAAAGCCCGTCTCCTGGCTAATCCAAACAATGGTCAAAGAGGTGGATCGTTGGTGGAGCTGTGGTGGCCCAGCAGAGAAGAAAGCTAGTGGCAAGCGACCCCAGATGGCACCCACCTGTTACTCAAAGTTGCCACCAGGCGGCAACCTCAGGTTCTGTCTTAAAACTTTGCATTCTCTCTAATGACCACCAGGGGGCGACTCCTCTGGTTGTATAGAAGTCTATGAGACAATGACTCTACTTCTCTCTTGATTTATTACCTCAGTAAACATTGTAAACATGAGTTTATGGTCTCAATCTCTAGTTTCAAGTCTTCTTCAATACAGCATGATGTTCATTTAGTACATTATGGTCCATTTAGAGTCAAACAGACCATAAAGCAGGGTATGCTTTAGGGCGGGGCTACACAGTGATTGACAGGTCGTTGACACTATCAGAGTCGTATACGGCGTCTCTACATCACTCTTCCGCATTCCAAATATGGTAACTTCTGTTCATTTGTTGTGAAAAAAGCAACATGGCGACATCCATAATCCAAGATGGCGATTGTGAAATCGCCAAACTCAATGCTTCAAAAACGGTCCACAAACCAATGTGTGACGTCACGATGACTACGTCCACTTCTTATGTACAGTCTATGGTTGCCACGCCCGTAATTATACATAACTTTACATTTTTTTAAATCTTTATTTCTGCTTCAAAGTGGGGCATTTTAACATGGGGTTCTATGGGGATTGACTTGCTTTTGAGCCACCCTCATGTGGACATTTGAGGAATTGCAGTTGTTGGCACTTCCATACTGACTTAATTTTTAAGCGCCGGAGGTTGCCGCTTGGGAAAAATGCAGAAAATTTAGTTTCGAAATCGATGTGTAAACAGAACATGAGGTCGTATTTACTATTTAACTATTTTGGACAAAAAACATACAGACTTAGTGTGCAAAGGCCTTAAGTCTGATAGCTATAACTAAACTACAGAGTTAATCAAGTTAGGGCCAGAAAAGCTTTTTACATTGTGTTTATTAAAATCACTTCCTCACTGGAACTACTTTGTTGTTAGTACTACTTTTTTTCATATAATCCCACTCCAACAAAAGAATAAATCCAAATAGATTTTTTTTAAGACACGTAAAAGCTTGTGTTAACCACAGACCTTATTTCAGGCATTGAACCAAAAATCCAATAAAAAAATAAAACATTGACTTCGAGATGAAGGAAGTGCTAAAATGCTAACTCATTTCCAGGTTTTAGGACTCCTTCCTGCAGCACCCAATCCACTCATCCATAGACATTAACCTTAAATGTTTCCATTTCGTAGCAGGTTTTAGCAGCTAGCTATGTTACTTTGTATCTGCAACGTCTTCTGTCGCTAAGCAACCACGACAACGCATTAGTCTACCGTTTGTTTTTCCCAGAAGTGGAGGGCAAAGGAATTAGTCATCGTAGCCGTGGTATGTGTTATTGTAGCACCTCACCACTATGGAGCAATAAGATTGCTTGATTTCAGATACCTGTTTTATAACAAGAAATAGTTCTGTTTCCCCCTGCTTCCAGTCTTTATGCTAAGCTAGGCTAACCACGTCCTGACTCCAGCTTGAGTACAGAACTGAGCGTTGAATTGTTCCTTTAATGGTGGATGATGCTGTATCTTTACTAAAACAGCTGTGTCTTTCACTTCATCTTGCTTAAATGTGGGCATGAAGGAGACAGAGGGTCTAATAAAGACATTATTGACTTGTATTATGGGAAGTGTGAACAGCTAAAAGTCAGGGTATATTGGCCACTGTAGTCCCTAAGCTTTATAGAAATGAAAGACTAAACTGCTGGAGAAAATGCAAATAAAATTATTTTTTTTAAACCAGAAAAACTTGCAAACACTCAGTGTTTGGTCTGCACACAGCTCGAAGCTAATGCTACCTCATTATGGGCAAGAGGTTTACATCCCTCTCTCTTGCTTGCCATCCTCCTTCTGTCTTTAGTGAAGGTCTCGAAAACAGCATTTAGAACATCCCGGGATTATAAACTCTATTTTTACACTCACTGATAGAAATCTTTTAGGATTAGTGGGTCACAGAGTCTGGCTGTCACATATTTGTGAAGATCTTTCGGCCACTTGTGTAAAACACACACCTTACTCACAGCATGAACTGCATGTGATTTATCATTCAGCCTTAAGTAATCTCTCTTGAATTATAGAGCTGCATCTTTTTTTAGATGCACATGCACGTCTATCATTTATGATGCATCATCTGTTAATATTCACATAGGCCCGTCAGACAGGCCCCTTCAATCAGAACGTCACACATCCCAGCATGCTCTACCAGCATAATATGGAGATCACTAACTCCCTAACCTTTACTTTTCAGAACACTCAATTATTGTCCATCACCACAGAGGTCTGTAGTTAAATTCCCATGTTGGTACCACTGTCCTTATTGAGGACAGTGGCTTCAGCGAGCAGGTGAGTGCACATTCACGAGTTATGTTAGCTTTGTGTAGGTACTGCTTCTAATTTGCCCTATCCAGTCATGCTAACATTAGAATAACACGTGCCCTATATCATGTGCCATGAAAATATTGAATGGGATTTACTGTATGTATATTGCTAAAGTCATACTGTAGAGAATAGTCATGGCAACAACTCACTTTCCTGGTGTGCCTCTTGTTTAATGAAGGACTCCAGTGTGATTGCTTGTCTCCCGCTTGTCAGAGGAGATTTGTAGCATCTTAAGTGTTTAAAGGACCTTTTCGCACCACGGCCGTAATTATGTCAAAAAATTGTCCCACGTTTAAAAATAAATACGACCTCATGTTGTGTCAATCACTTCTACGCACCAACTTCAAAACTTTTTCAACAGTGTGTAACATTTAGAAGGATTTATTGGCAGATATTGAACATAATATTCATAACTGTTTTAATCGGTGTATAATGACCTGAAACGAAGAATCGTTATGTTTTCCTTCGCTTAGAAAAAGCCATTTATATCTAACTAGGGATCGTCTTCCACAGAGTCCGCCATGTTGCACCGACATGCTTCTACAGCAGCCCAGAAGGGACAAACACTGGTCCTAGTGAGAGCCATACACGTTTTAGGTTATCTGAAGGTAGGGATGCATTCCATAGCCCAATATTAAACGGCCCCATTATTCATTAACATTTTAGATTTGTTTCTAGTGAGATATTAATAACTGTTGCTGCGCTAGAAACAACATCTAGTTCGATCTAAATTATATACAACTATTAATTCTGTTCTGAATTTGTTTTAAAAATTCTATATTTGTTTTAAAAAGCAATTATTTAGTCATGAATGAGAACAGAATCTTGATTAGAGGAGCTCCTTGTACTAAAATCCTAAAGATAACTCTACCTGAAGGCCACCGTAGTTCTCCGACACACTTGGAAAGGGAAGGGCTGAGCTGAGGGGTGTTATGTTGGTTGGAATCTGCCACAAACCACTAGATGCTACTAAAACGTACACACTGTCCCTTTAAAGACAGATTGTGGCAGGTGATCACAGAACAGCTTGGTGGTGTCACGGGGCATGGTGAAGGACTCAAGTGCAGACCAGGCAGAGTAGCGTGCAAACGATATTTATTTAACAAACACAGGAAACTCACAGGACATAACAGGGGGATCCACGGACAAGACAGGAGACAAAGGGGATAATCCAGCAGGAACGGGCAGGCAGACGGGAAAACCGGGAACAGGATGAGCAAACCGGGCAGGTAGGCATGAAGCACATGGGGTAATGATCTGGCAGTGAGTGTGTGTGAGGCAGGGGTTTAAATGGAGGTGAGGATCCAACCCGCCACAGGGCTCTGGGGGATGGGCAGGAGGGCGCTCGGACGGGAAGAAGGGATCCGGACACAGGACCTCGGGTGGGCGACCTGACTGCCGAAGTTGCTCTGGACCCAGGCGCTCAGGCGGACGGCCCGACGGGCAGAAGGGCTCTGGACCCAGGATCTCGGGTGGGCCGGACTGGGAACACTGCAGCTCGGGGGAGCCGGGCTGGGGAGACTGGGGCTCAGGGGAGCCGGGCTGGGGAGACTGGGGCTCAGGGGAGCCGGGCTGGGGAGACTGGGGCTCAGGGGAGCCGGGCTGGGGAGACTGGGGCTCAGGGGAGCCGGGCTGGGGAGACTGGGGCTCAGGGGAGCCGGGCTGGGGAGACTGGGGCTCAGGAGAGCCGGGCTGGGGAGACTGGGGCTCAGGGGAGCCGGGCTGGGGAGACTGGGGGTCAGCCGGGGAACAGGTCTCCAGAGGCTGGGGGTCAGCCGGGGAACAGCTCTCCAGAGGCTGGCGGTCAGGAACTGGAGATCGCTGGCAATCGGCAGCGGGGTCAGGAACTGGAGATCGCTGGCATTCGGCAGTGGGGTCAGGAACTAGAGGTCGCTGCGGAGACGGCAGCGGCAGGAACTGGAAGAGGCAGGAACTGGAAGAGGCTGCGGTTCGGAGACGGCAGCGGCAGGAACTGGAACCCACTGCTGCTCGGAGACGGCAAGGCTCAGCCAAATGGCAAAGCCTGCCAACAGTAGGTTCAACTCATTGGTGGCTGCCTGGTCCGGGAGCGACTGCGGCTCGAAGGGGGCGACAGGGGCGACAGGGGCCGAAGTTGGATGGGGTCGCTGAAGCTCCTAGGCGACGATGGCAGGAACTGGAGGTCGCTGCGACTCGCCGGCGGCAGGATCTGGAGGTCGCTGCGACTCGGAGGCGGCGGCGGCCGGGACTGGAGGTCACTGCCGCTCGGAGACTGCTGCGACTGGAGGTCGCTGCTGCTCGGAGACGGCGGCGACTGGAACTGGAGGTCGCTGCTGCCCGGAGACGGCGGCAACTGGAACTGGAGGTCGCTGCTGCTCTGAGGCAGCGGCGGCGGCCGGGTCCAGGGATAGCTGTGGCGGAGGCGACGGCCGGGTCCGGGAACAGCTGCGGCGCTGAGGCGGCAGCTGGAGTCGGTCGGACCGCCGACAGGACACGGGGAGCTGGAGTTAGCTGCGGCCCAGTGGAGACGGAAACAGGGGAACGCTGCGGCCCAGCGGGAACGGGGGATCGCTGCGGCCCAGCGGGAACGGGGGATCGCTGCGGCCCAGCGGGGGATCGCTGCGGCCCAGCGGGAACGGGGGATCGCTGCGGCCCAGCGGGGGATCGCTGCGGCCCAGCGGGAACGGGGGATCGCTGCGGCCCAGCGGGAACGGGGGATCGCTGCGGCCCAGCGGGAACGGGAGTCTGACCCTTCCTCTGTCTCTGCCTCCTACGAGGGTGGAATGGGATGTCCATCATGTCACGGTTCGCCTTCTGGATAGTGATGTGTCCTTCGTGTCGAGGCTTCGAAGCTTGTGTCGAGTAATCCAGGAAGATTTTTATGAGGCGTGTATCGAGGCTTGTGTTGATGACGTATGTGGTGACGTTCGAAGCCTCGCGAACCGCCGGTACCACGTGACTGATTCAGGAAATGGTTCACGGGTTTGGCGTGCGATTCGAAATAAAAGGGGCAGCGAAACGCAATGAATCCCCGGTCACATTTTGTGTACTTAGGACTTTACTGCGCATTTGTTTGCAAACTATTCAAGCTTTTTTCTGCGATGGAACCAGCAAGAAAGAGCCTCTTTGTTGTTGTTATTTTTTAAATAAAAATGAATAAAATGTTTTACGTGTTACATGTTGTCCCTAGTAACATAAGGACGGTCACAGACCAAATATCACAAGCACATTCTGCCGTGGCTCAGTGGGTAGAGAGGGTTATCCAGTAACTGCAAGATCGGCGGTTCGATCCTTGACTGCTACATGTCATGTGCCGAAGTGAACCTGAGTGAGACACTGAACCCCTAACTGCTCACGTGGTGCTTCTCAGCAGCCCACTGCTCCCATTAAGCTAGGGAATGGGTTAAATGCAGAAGTCAAAGTTCCGAACTTTAATTATTATTTTTTTTAAACTTCTCACATCACAACCCTCTCCGCAATTTGTTTCCACTTTCCCTTTTGACCGCGCCATTGTATCATAAAGTCAGACACCATATTAATAAGTTCATAAGTTATGTATTGGCATCACAAACATCATTCATTCATTTATTCAATTCAATGCTTCACACCAAAGCCATGGTGTCATTTTAATCACTCTGCTGTTTTACATTTATTGTCCACTTGATGGCACAGTAGAGCAAATGAAGCACCATGAAGCTTCGGCCCATGAGTGAAGCAATTGGATGGAAAGCTTCAATGCTTCATAAAGCTTCATCTCGCCATCACTACTTCTGGATACTCCGAGGACCTCCCAAGGCCAGGCGGGTTCCCGCAAACTGTTCGTGCCACTCAGGGGAAAAACGCTCAAAACATTGGTCCACTGAGTCCACAAAGTCGCGGTTTGCCTCTTGGACACTCCGAGGCCCTCCAATGGAGGTTCCCATAACCTGAGTATACCACTCCACATGCACATGGGGTAATGATCTGGCAGTGAGTGTGTGTGAGGCAGGGGTTTAAATAGAGGTGAGAACAGGTGAGGGGAGTTGTGCTGATGAGAGGGAAGTGCTTGATTAATGATCCGAGGCAGGTGAAGGGAATTTAGACTGAGGGAGTGACTGACAGGTGTACTGAATAAACTGATTAGATGAGTGAGGATGGTGTGGAGCTAGACAAAGACACAAGGCAAAGCCTAATCGTGACAGGTGGTACCTAAACAAAGGACATAGGAAAGATCAGAGAGGTTAGATTGTCCTCTAGGCAGCTAAACCATAGCGCCTTGCTAATGTCATTCACTCATTAGCCCCGATTGGGACCTGCGTAATTAATTCAGTTTTGTCTTGTGTTGCGACTTTTTGCAACAAGTAGAAAAATAAAACGCATCGTACTCAGTCTGCAACAGTTTTTATTGGAATGAGAAAAGGTATAAGAAAGATACAAACTTGGAGTGTAAATGCCTTCAGTCTGTGCATCATTGGAGGTAAAGGACCACGGTGGAGTTAACAGAGAAGATTTCAGACTTTGTGTAGATGTAAGGCTCTAAGGACACCAGCTGAGCCGATGATGATTTGAAAGTGAAATGAGTGGCCTGAGCCTGTATTCTACTATTGCACTATGCAAAATTGAACAGAGGCTATATGAGAAGAGGACAACAATGATTATAATATCACGTTATGAGGATGAGTCCTGCCAGTTGTAAATATGTAAAAACACACTATGTCATTTGTATGTGACCTTCATCAGTCCTACCCACACTGCCGTCTTCATGCTCCACACAGCTTCATCGAGTCCAGCTTCAGACTGAGACACAGTATCACCTCACTGTGGTCAGCTGCTCCAGGAGACACACTCAATCAGCTCTGTGTTTGTGCAGTCAAGTGTTCCTTCCTAGCTGCATGTGGTGAGAGTGCATGGGAACGGCTGCAACTGATGGTGTGTGTGTGTGTGTGTGTGTGTGTGTGTGTGTGTGTGTGTGTGTGTGTGTGTGTGTGTGTGTGTGTGTGTGTGTGTGTGTGTGTGTGTGTGTGTGTGTGTGTGTGTGTGTGTGTGTGACACAACAGATGGACAGGGAGATGGACACCATGGTCGTGATAGGAAGGGGAGGAATGTGTGTGTGTGTGTGTGTTAAGCAGAAGTGGGTCAGTAAGTGGATGAACTTGTTCCTGTGCTGTGGATATTGGTTTGTTATGATTTGAACGTGCGTTGTGAATCATTTATTTTGTTGTCTGCGAGACATCAACCCACACGATATGCAGTTCATAAACAACTCACACTTGGAGGTGTCTACATGGGATTGACCAAATGTTTCTGAATGAGGGGGATGTCGACATCTTTAACGATGCACCACATTAGCTGTGAGACCCTCGTCTCTGTCACCTCGGACCCAAGCCAATAAACAAACTATCAAAAGGTACCATGACCACGTACAGCCTCCGATTAGTGTCACAGTAAACACCCCTGAAGATTATGACCGATGACTGCTGTTAGTTATTTATAACTGATGACTGTAAATTGACATTGTATGGACCTAGAGGTGGAATGGTGATCCCTATTTGTTTGGAGCTGGTGGCCAGTTGTTAAACATTGCACCTTTAATACATGAAAGAAAAATAAACGTCATATTTCCATCATGTTTTCCATATGGTTATTCTGTAATTGTAGCTTTGAAACTATATTAATAACCTCCTCTTCTTCTGTAATGGTTTAATGGCACCGACTGAAAAATGATGGCCACCAGGTGTTAATCTCCACAAACCAGCTCCTAATATTGACCTGGCAGTAGTGGATGGAAATACATTCATTCTCATTTTCATTTGCGGGTATTCTTGAAATTCAGTTCAAATTTGGCCCAATTTGGAGGGGAACTTGATTTCTTTCTTTCAGTGGGGAAACAAGTTATTTTTTACTTACTTACCGTTCTACTGATTTTCTTCCAAAGGCTTATGTGTGTTGATGCTGGACAGGTGGTGGAGAGCGGCTGTGTGAGAACATTCTGGCTAAAAACAAGTTGCAAAACAATGAGTTTAAATAAGCTAAAAAAGCTCCATATAGCTGATGATAATACTCTGTGGTTTCACCTGTTTTACACCACACATGTCATTTCCTCCACATGTACCTACAGTATGCCTGGACCTAGATACAGTTAAATATAGCCTACCCTGTGTTATCTTGCTCCCGATTGGCTGAGGGCCCTCCAGGCAGTGACTCACTTAGCCTGTTTCTCTATTAGTGTAAGAAGGACTAACCTGGTCTCTGGCTGCATAGATAGAAAGATGGATGGATGGATGGATATTTCTGCAGTTATAGCTCACTTCCTGTTTATGTCATCACTGCCAACTCTCTGTCCCAGCCAAACGTTCTGCAATAAATGACATGATGTTCCCGACAAAGTTGAAACATTTTTAAAACATCCACTCGCACTAGAAGAATGTGATAAGTTGATACGTTTATTCAGAATCATGACTCAAGTCAGTTTCTAAATGATACATGTGCTCACTAAAGAAAAGGTCCACCAAGAACTTGGCAACCTCCCTTTCTCTCAGTTGACCCCACCTCACCCTCCAGTTCGTTTTGAGTTTGCATCCGGAGGAATGTAACGAGCAGCAGCGAAAACACTGGAGAATTCTCTGCACTAAGGTCTAACAAGACAAGAACAGAGACAAGTCCTTTGTCTGATGCAATTAGAAGGTCATTAGTTATTTTACCAGAGCTGTCTCTGTGCTATGATGCTTTCTAAAGCCTGACTGAAAATCCTCAAATAAACTATTGTTATGTAGAAAGTCACACAACTGATTAGCTACTGCTTTCTCAAGGATCTTAGAGAGGAATGGAAGGTTGGAGATCGGTCTATAGTTAGCCAACACCTCTGGGTCGAGAGTGGGCTTCTTAAGAAGAGGTTTAATTACAGCTACTTTGAAGGACTGTGGTACATGGCCTGCTAGTAAAGACAGGTTGATCATATCTAGTAGAGATGTGCTAATTATTGGTAGCACTTCTTTAAGCAGTCTAGTCGGTATAGGATCCAAGAGACAGGTAGAAGGTTTAGACTTAGAAATTGTTGAAGTCAATTGTCAAGGTCGATGGGAGTAAAGCCATCTAAACATATATCATGGTTTGCAGCTGTTTCTAAGGGTACCCCACTTGAGGAAAGATCGGTACTAGTCGAGGGCAGTACATTGTTAATGCTCTCTCTAATAGTTATGATCTTATCATTAAAGAAGTTCATGAAGTCATTACTACTGAGGTCTATAGGAATACACGGCTCAACAGAGCTGTGACTCTCTGTCAGCCTGGCTTTAGTGCTGAAGAGAAACCTGGGGTTGTTCTTATTTTTCTCTATTAACGATGAGTAATAGGCTGCTCTGGCATTACGGAGGACCTTCTTATATGTCTTAAGACTGTCTCGCCAGACTAACCGAGATTCTTCCAAGTTAGTGGAACACCATGTTCTTTCAAGTTTTCGCAATGTCTGCTTTAATTTACGGGTTTGAGGGTTATACCATGGGGCGAACCTCCTTTGTTTTACTAACTTCTTTTTTAGAGGAGCAATAGAGTCTAGTGTCCTTCTCAGTAAGCTAGTAGCACTATCGACAAGATGATCAATCTGGGTCGGACTAAAGTTATCACAGGAGTCCTCTGTTATATCAAAGCATGGTATTGAGTTGAATAAAGATGGAATCGCTTCTTTAAACTGAGCTACGGCACCATCAGATAGACATCTAGTGTAATAGCTCTTGCTTAATGGCGCACACTCAGTTAGTAGGAATTCAAAAGTTATTAGATAATGGTCCGATAAGAGAGGGTTCTGCGGAAAGACCACCAAATCTTCTATTAAGATGCCATAAGTCAGAACCAGGTCGAGGGTGTGGTTAAAACAGTGAGTGGGTTTCTGTACACTCTGACAGAAACCAATCGAATCTAATAATGAGATGAACGCAGTACTAAGGCTATCATTCTCGACATCCACATGAATATTAAAGTCACCTACAATAATTACTTTATCTGTTTTAAGGACCAGGCTTGACAGAAACTGAGAAAACTCTGATAGAAATTCAGAATACGGACCTGGGGCCCGGTACACTATAACAAATATAACTGGCTGTATTGTTTTCCACGTTGGGTGTGAAAGACTAAGAACCAGGCTTTCAAATGAGTTATAGTCTAGTTTAGGTTTCGGGTTCAATAATAGGCTTGAGTCAAAGATGGCTGCTACTCCACCTCCTCGGCCGGTGCCTCGAGGAATGTGAGTATTAATATGACTTGGAGGAGTTGATTCATTTAGGCTGACATATTCTTCATTACACAGCCAGGTTTCAGTAAGACAAAATAAATCAATATGATTATCTGATATTAACTCATTTACTAATACAGCTTTAGATGACAAAGATCTGATATTTAAGAGTCCACATTTAATTGTCCTATTTTGTTGCACTGTTGCGTTAGTTTTAACTTGGATTAGGTTATTTAATATAACTCCTCGACTGTTTACTTTTGATTTAATTAATTTAAGTGGCCGTGGGGCATACACAGTCTCTATATGGTTTTGGGTAAGTAGCTGCTCTAATGGAAGCTCAGAGAAGTGTGTAAGACTACAACTCTGCTTCCTGGTCTGAACCCTGGGTTGTCATGGACCAGATCCACAAAGAAACTGGGTCAGATTTGCAGAAATGAGATCTGCTCCATCCAAAGTGGGATGAATGCCGTCCCTCCTAAGCAAACCAGGTTTTCCCCAGAAAGTCTCCCAGTTATCTACGAAGCCCACATCATTTGCTGGGCAACACCACGACAGCCAGCGGTGGAACGATGACATGCGGCTAAACATTTCATCAGTGGTCAGATTCGGGAGAGGGCCAGAGAAGACTACGGAGTCCGACATGGCTTTTGCGTATGTACACACAGATTCCACATTAACTTTAGTGATCTCAGAGAGCCGTAGTCGGCTGTCATTTCCGCCGACGTGAATAACAATCGTACTGTATTTACGGTTATCTTTAGCCAGTACTTTCAGATAGGACTCAATGTCGCCTGCTCTGGCCCCAGGTATACATGTAACTGTAGCCTCTGGATTCGCTAGCTTCACGTTTCTCAAAATAGAGCTGCCTATAACCAGAGTTAGTTTCTCTGAAACGTGAAGTGGCTGCTGGTGAGCCAAGTGCTTCGTTTTAGACACATGCTTCCTGCGAGCAGTCACCCGGCCCCCCGGCTGCTCGGGGGCTGCCGGGAGACGGCTAGCAGGAGCCACGTCTGTTTGGTCCACACCGGCTACACCTGCGGTAGCTAATGACTTAGCCTCCATAGTGCGGAGCCGTGCTTCTATCTCACTAAGCCTAGCCTCTAACCGTTGAATTACCTCCGTCTGCGCCAACGAGCAGGTGCGAAGGGTAGAGGAAGCCTGGGGGGATCCTCCTGAGCGTCTGACCACAGCCTCCCTCAGAAACGTACGGCGGTCCTTCCCGGTGGCGGAGCGGCGAGTCGTCAGATCAGCGCTGGCCACAGGTGGGACAGACGTGGCGGGAGTATTGTCCGTCAGGATTGCAAAGTGGTTGGAGGTGGTTAGCGGTAGCTTCCCAGCTGGTTTTCTCCGGCGGCCGCGGCCCACCACCTCTGTCCAGGATGCCGGTTTCGGAGTGGAGCTATGGGTCGGATCTATAGCGGGTTCTCTCAGCTCGTGGTCTGGGGACTGACTACACTCCCCGGCCGCAGGGTCGGTGTGCAGCGAGGGTAGCCAGGGCAGAGTGTCCGCAGTGTCTGAGACCAGCTGAGATTGCATAGATGAGATATGCTTTGCCTGGGCCGCCGCTACAGATACGAATCCGTCCATCAGCTGTTCCTTTTTCCGGACTTCAGACTCCAGGCGGTGAAAATCGTCCCTTAACTGCGAGTACGCGAGTTTGCAGTCTTCACACGTAGCCATACTCGTTTGTATTCAAAAAATAAAGTTTAAGTGATCCGTTAAGGTACGTGACGTTCGTAGTTTACAAGCTAACTAACGTTAGAAATGTGCTCTGTGCTGCTCTGTCGCTCGCATGTGTGCGTGCGTCCGTCCGTTCATGCGACGTGACACACTGATGCGTGACACACTGATGCGACGACAGCGACTGCGTCATAATATGGCCATCAGGGAAACATTGTTCATCAAGATGTCGTGGGCGATGATTGTCTTAAGGTAACTGCACTTAATCCAATGACTACGCTTCCTTTTCAGGTGTGGCTCTGTGATACGTGCTCCAGCAACAAAGACAAAAAGACAACAAATTAAAACTAAAATGGAGTGAAGTTCATGGGAGCTACTTGGAGGGGCAAACCATCAAAACAGTGATTACAAGTGAAATTTCTTTATTCAACTATTGCCATGAAAATGTTACAAATATTCAAAGTCCCCAGAGGATTCATTCATATCTTGACATTTACTAGATGGACTAGTACAGTCACAATTTCACTTGTTCCAATGGTTTTTGACCATCAGCTTCAGCTGTACTTAGCGTTTAATGCTACTTGTTGGAATGCTGATTCAGCATTATTCTGATGATTCTTTTTCATATCTTTTACACTTTTTGAACTGTGACATTTGAACTTTTATGATTTTTTCAGTCCTTTTCTGACTTTATAATGGGTGTGTATTGCGCAGCTCAGAGTGCGTGATGTCATTGCCAGAGTGAAGAGCAGCCTCAGAATCTTGTGAAAACCACCATTTCCACAATTTTCTTCATGCATCATTTTTTTATGAAAGTTCAGCTAATCTTGTCCTGGTCTGGACAAATGACTGTGGAATCCAACAGATTTAAACATTTGGCCACAGCAGCTTCAAAGTGAGAGGAAGTCTAACTATCTGCTCCATAGAGACCAATGTTAATACTTACTCCAAGAACATCTTGCACAGACAACCGTACAGCATTTCTAGATCGCCACTGAAGCCACATTTTTTACACTACAGACACAATTTTCACAGGATTTGTTCATTAAGTCATCAAGTCAACTATTACTTGATTCAGCTTTCATTTAACAATTTAACTTTTATGATTTTTTCAGTCCTTTTTCTGAGTTTATAGCGGGTGTGTATTGCACGGAATTAGAGTTAGAGTGGGCTGATTACTGTTAGAGTTGAGAGGAGCTTGAAAAGTATTCTGTAATTTTTCCAAACAACTTGCTGGCATTCCCAAAATGTTCACTCTTCATACACCATTGTAGGTCAAAACGTAGGAAAGTTTGTGGTGGTCGCAGTAATTCTGTTACAGTCCTGCTGGTGCGTGATGTTATCTCTGACGTATTGGGGAGGAGGGACACCTGCCACCTGGGGGACATGCTGGACATCCTGCTGGAGATGTCTCTCCCTCACAGCAGTCTGTTCTGCATTCTTCACAGCACTTTCACGGTTCTTCCTCGTTAGTGGCTGCAGCCGCTCACGTTTCTCAGCTGCCAGGGAGTCATTGAAGTTATTCAGCTGGATTCTTTCTTGTGGCCCTTTGAGCCTTTAATTTCACTTCTTCTAGGGCCAACCTGCAAGCCTGATGCCACGCCAAGTCGCTGGGATGCTCTGCCTCTTTCTTCTGCTGTGTGAATTCTAACTGGAAGTTTTTTTTGCGAAAAACTTAATTTTAAATTTGAATTTAAATTTACTGCTATTACTAGTAAAACTACTACTACTACTACTACTGCTATTATTACTGCTACTACTCTTACTACTAATACTACTGCAAATACTGCTATTACTGCTACTGTGAGGCTGCTTTGCGGGGGTTTTGTTTTTTAAAAAGCCTGTTGACGTCTCTCTCCAGAATAGAGAGAGTCGTCACTGGGGAGGGGGGTGGGGGGGACACTGGGATGGGTGGTACAGAGGCATGGGCCCCTGCTGGGCTGGGGGAGGGGGACCTGGTGGTCTGGGGCTGGTTGATGGAGCTGTGGGGGATGGAGTCAGGACTGTCCCATTGTCTATCAAAGCGACAGTAGAACTCGTTCAGCTCGTCTGCCAGGTGGAGGTCATTCATGGAGTGGGAGGCTTTTGGCATGTAGTTGGTGATCTGTCTGAGGCCTCTCCAGACAGAAGCAGTCACTTGCTGAGAGCTGGTGTTGCAGTTTCTCAGAATACAGTCGTTTAGCGTCTCTCACCGCCTTACTAAACCTGTACTTTGACTCTTTATACAAGTCCTTGTCCAGCTTTCAGCATTCCAACGCATTTTCTGCAGAGATGTTAAGAGCCACTACGAGTCAAAGCGTAACTCTTTTTAGCAAACGTACCAATTCAAATCCGAAATGAAGTCACAGATAATAATCAATCTAAGAGCCCAATATGATCACAATCCTAACACATTAATTCACTTCCCAGCAAATGTTAAAACCATCTTGACCCTAGCCCTATTTTTAGGCTTCTGCTCAAAAATACTATACCCATACTCAAAGGGGCTTTTCTCTCTAACTACAAGGTATATTTGAATTTGAATTTCAATGGAATAATAACACTAAGACTGGTGAGCTTTGCTGATATGTGTAAATATTGTGTATATGTTACTGGTTAATAGCAAATGAAGATGGCACACAGCTCAAATTGAAAATTGTCAGGGTCGCCTGGTGAAAAAGCACGTTTATTGATAATACTATTTTAAATGAGGCCCTGTCTAGCCTAAAACCCATCCACAATCATAGCAAAACAGGTCAGTAGTCATACAAAAAAGAATTGGCTTTGATAAAGTGAAGCAGGCCAGAGTTATAGAGCTTTCCGTATGAGAGGTCACGAAAGGTCGTCATTTTGGAATCAGCTGCTCCAGCTGTTCCATTGTACTTTTATATACTATATAACTATATATTTAACTTCTTTTATCACTATACATGTACAATCTATCACATACAGCAGTCTGGCATCATTTTTGAGAGCTAGAATCCTCTCTAAGGCCTCTCTGTGCCGGCGACCTACGGCTCCATGCGCGTCTGTCTGTGTGTGTTGGACGATATCTCAGCCTGTGATTGGTCAATCCCATACTGTGACACCTCTTTAGATGCGTTAGATTCTTGCAAATTCAGTGGAGGCAACGTGGGTTTGATTGACAGAATCGTTTGCCGAAAAAAACAGATACGCGCCGCGCGTCGCCCTGCGTAAAACCTGATTCGCCAAATGTGAAACGTGGTCCCCCAGCCTTGTTTCACCCCCCTTTCTCCAGGAAACAGTTGAAAAAGACAGGAAATAGATAGCAGCAGTGTATTTTAGCTAGGAAAACAAAATATTGGACACTTTTCTTCATGATTCATCTCCAAGTGAGGGGCATTTATGGATTTTTCTGCGGGGTGTGTGGCTTGGTTTTGTGTGCTTGTTGGCTTGTATCTTTTTAATGGTTTCACGGAGAGAAATTCTGAAGATATCGCCAGAATCCGCGTCGAATGCTAATGCTGGTTGATTGCACCTTTGTCCGTGTTAGCTTCTAGCTTCGTGGTCAGAGCTTTGTTCGGAGTGCATAGCTCGCCGAGTCATGGCGAAAAAAACATGATATTGTGGTAGCTCTTCTTGTAGGTTGTATTAGTTCGTGTTTAATTGTGTTTTCAGTGTGTAAAATGTTTTACATGATTCAGTTCATCAGAATTTCTTCGTTAAGTCGGTATGCAACATGTTTGTAGGATTATTATATTTGTTTCTGAAAATTGCTTTCTACGGTACCGCTCGGTACCACTAGAACCCCAATTGGGGCTCGCTCGGGCTCAGATGGTTTTAACAGAGAGGAATAGAGCTGAAACAATTGGTTTAATAACCACAGATAAAGTCCCTGTACACAAATTTCTCTCTTTTTAGAAGATGAGAATAATATTATTTCACGTTTTTTTTTACCCTGAATTAACTAAATTTAAAGCTGCAGGGCAATTCAGTGAAATACATTTTTCTAAAATGAAGTACTTTATTTTAAGATGTACATCTTTCAAAAGCTTTCTGTTATGTAATTTATTCTTTAAGCCCTTATTGTACTTCAAACGAGAGAAGAACATTGATTTATTATTAGATTATTATGTATTATTTATAATTCATCCAGTTCAATTTGAAATCTGACAATGAATATTGTTGAGATATTATTCAATTGAACATTCTTTATTTGATTTGACAGTCAGTTGTTGACTACATACAGACGTTAATACAACTGTTGGCTAATTCAATATCTATGGGACTAAATCATAGCGCAAGTTAGACATCATTGTGATGTTACGGACCTTTGCATGAGGAAATTCTCTCTAACTGGACCTTGCTGAACTGTAATAGAATACCTTTGCACTAGATGGTGAACATGGTACATTAAGAATACCTGCTAATAATCGGCATGTTAATATCATCATCGTGAGTATGTTAGCATGCTGATGTTAGCAGGCTGATGTTAGCATTCATTTCAAGTGAAGCATAAGATAAAACTAGAAAATTCCTTAAGAAATTTTGACAGTGTGGCTTCTACTGCCCGAAGACGTCGCAATATATATACACGCCAATGTTACTGGTAGTGTCATTCAGGTTCGATTGAGATAGCGCTTCTCTCTTTTCTGCATTTTAGATTCATACTCTTGGATTGAATCTTGTATTCGTGATGGACAGTCCACAAATGGCTTCTGTACTGGACATATACATCTTTGTTTGAGAAGCCTTTGGAAATTATCATAATTTCTGTACGAACCTCATTCTGAGCTTCATGTTAAGATACAGTTACTCTATGGGGCTTTTATTTTGAAAGGGTGGGGCTGGTTGGGTGAGAGAGGGGGAGAGGAAACAGAATCATAATGTTTGACACACACAAGCAGAGGTTATTAAATGACAGGCTTCATCACAAGCATTCCAGTTAGAATTCACTCTGTGGGGCTTTTATTTTGAAATGGTGGGGCTGGTTGGTTGAGAGAGGGGGAGAGGAAACAGAATCAATGTTTGTGGTGTTAAAAATGTGAGCTCTAGAGCAATATACAAAACTGGTACCATCTGCTTTCTTTGAGAAATGAGTGGTCAGATTTAACATGGAGTCTAATGGAGCAGTTGGTTGGAGTTCATGTCGCTCTGTGGCTCTTTGAGCCAAATGTGTAAGTCTGTTGGATTCCAATGACATCTGTGTGTGACAGCACAACATTTCCAAGCTTTTGGCCAAAAATGGTGTATAAAGAGTAAAAATTGTGGGACTCTGAGCAATTTGTTTGGAAAAATCACAGAGTATTTTCCTGCTCCGCTCCACTCTGACAGTTATGTCATCACTCTAGCCCTTAACGAGCTGCGCAATACACACCCATTATAAAATCTGAAACGGACCCAAAATGTTCCTGAAACTTAATCTGTGACTTCATGAAAACTGTGCTAGCTATCAAAATGTCCATTTGGCTCAATAACCTTCAGCGTTTTGTCTACGCTTTAAACTTTAAATAATTTTTCTACGTTAAAGTATGGCTAGTCAATATGGGTCCAAAGTTCAGTGTTTTTTTAGCTCTCTTCACGCCGAAACCCCATTCAAGTGAATGGAGAATTTTTTCTCCGTTTTTCGGGATTTTGGGGGGAAAAAAAAGCACACGATTCCCGATCAGGCCGCACGTTTGGATGTATTTTTTGCACAGGTGTTGGCAACGCTGTGTGAGGAGAAGCGTGCCAAACTTTTCTGGATAATCATTATTAGTATGCTTAAGCCTGATGGATTATATACAGTGTGCTTTGGCACAGGCAGTTTTACTGCCTTTGTGCTACAAAGCCACACTGAACTAGAAAATTTCGCAAGAAATTCTGACATTGTGACTGCCCGAAGACGTTGCAATATATATACATCAATATTACCAGTAGTAAGATATATCATTGAGGTTCATTTGAGATATCGCTTCTCTCATTTCTGCATTTTAGATTTATATACTTGGATTGACTCTTGTATTTTTGACTCAGTCTTGAACTTGAGAGCAGCTATTGCTTCATAGAAACACATAGTTGACACACACACACACACACACACACACACACACACACACAAAGCCAACAGGTGTGGCTCCTGTGGGGGAAAGATTCTCTGGGTTCTATTGCGGAAAGGTTGACAAACACAGACACATGCACGTGGGGTGTCTGGGAGAGGAAGTGTGTCCACCTGATGAATGGGCATGTGCCTGAACTCAAATTTCACGTACCAATTGTAGTCTTACCCATTTATTTCTAATGTCTGTCTGTGTACAAAAGTTGAATAAAACACCCAAAGTTCAATGGTTGTTTTGTGTTTAAAGAATGTCATGGAACCTTGTGAGAGAAAACATAGAAAACTTGTCAATGTGTCAAACTAGACTGACACATTCAGAGTTGACATGTTTCAGTTAATTATTAATAATAGCTCCGCAGCAAACCTGGGGCAGGAAGAGGAAACAATATTTTGTGTGTATTATTCATGTATATGTTTTTATTTTGAGATGCAATGCAAATGTCTTAAAAATTTATGCTACTCACTTTATATATCACTCCAATGTTGAGTGTAGCATGTGTGAGCGCTATATCTGACCAATTCTATAATGTAACACAATGCATTATAAAACATCACAACTGTTCAATCAATAATTTTTTTCAATATTCATTTTAACTTTATTTTGGGTCCAGTGTCTTGCTAAGGACACTGATATGTGGACAGGAGAAATGGTAACTGGACTGTATGCTTTCACACTACATGTCATCATTCACCCATTCATATACTGATGGACCACCTGCCCATCAGGACTATCTAACGTTCATACAACATTCACACACCATAGGCACAGCTACGGGAGCAATTTGGGGTTAAGTGTCTTGCTCAAGGACACATTACATTACATTACAGTCATTTAGCAGACGCTTTTATCCAAAGCGACTTACAATTCAGATTCTATCACAATTCTACACCGTAGACACAGCTGCTCGGAGGCGGCGGCGACCGGAACTGGAGGTCGCTGCTGCTTGGAGACGGCGACGACCGGAACTGGAGGTCGCTGCTGCTCGGAGACGACGCCGGTCGGGTCTGGAGATAGCGGAGGCAGCGGCCGGATCCGGGGATATCTGCGGCGCTGAGGCGGCCGCTGGAGTCGGTCGGACCGCCGACAGGACACGGGGAGCTGGAGTTAGCTGCAGCCCAGTGGCGACGGGAACAGGGGAATCGCTGCGGCCCAGCGGGAACGGGGAATCGCTGCGGCCCAGCGGGAACGGGGAATCGCTGCGGCCCAGCGGGAACGAGGAATCGCTGCGGCCCAGCGGGAACGGGGGTCTGACCCTTCCTCTGCCTCCCACGAGGGTTGAAATGGCTGGTCATCTGGTCATGGTTCGCCCTCTGGACACTCCGAGGACAAGTGCAAGGGGAAAAGTGGTCAAAACGTTGGTCCGCTGAGTCCAACAAGTCGCGGTTTGCCTTCTGGACACTCCGAGGCCCTCCAAAGGCCAGGCGGGTTCCCATAAACTGTTCATACCACTCAGGCAGACGGCACTCCACACGGTGGTCTGCTGAGTCCATTGGTGGCCAGATCATTCTGTCGCGGGGCATGATGGAGGACTCAAACGCAGACCAGGCAGAGTAGCATGAAACAGGTATTTAATGAACACAAAATAGGAATTGTTACCAGCACACAACAGGGAGTCCAAGCACAAGACAAGAGACGAGGGGGAAAATCCAGCAGGAACGAGACAGGGCAGGCAGACGGGGAAACCGGGAACAGGACGAGCAAACACGGGCGGGTAGACATAAAGCAATGATCTGGCAGTGAGTGACTGAGAGGCAGAGGTTTATAAAGAGTGGAAGCAGCAGAGTGAGCAGGTGAGAGTGATGAGGTGGGTGTGACTGGCAGGTGCACTGAATAACTGAAAAGCAGAAAAGCAGTGATAGTAGTCGCGCGCCCCCTCGTGCTAAAGCATGGTTTTCCCCTCACAGGCTGCAATTTTGCTGGCGCAAGCAGAGATATTCTGCTCAGAGTGATATGAAGAGCTTGCAGAAGTAATATACGTGTGCGGCTGTTTGATTTGTATGCGCTGGACCTCTACATTTTGAGTTTTACCGCTAACTACATCCTGTGACTGGCTCTCTGAAACACTGTCAAAAACTGACATTTTCATCAGATGTTTTACCAGAACCAAAGATCTCGGTCATCACGCACTCAGATTTAAAGTTTTTACAGCTACAAGTCTAGTCAACCCGCCGAGGCTTAGTTCAGCGAGGCTTAGTTCAGCGAGACTTGTCTTTCTCTCTTAGCTTCTAGCTCTGGGTGCTAACCTGTTGCTTATGTAATGAAGGCTGCAGACTGGGCCAAGTTGAGCTACGATCTGCAAACTGTAGCATGATTCCCGCAGTGGGTCCACTTGTTGAAATTGTGTCACTATCACATCTACCATGCTCCACTCACCTCCCCATCCGGCTGTGTCAGCTGCGTCTGCCTGGCTGATAAGATTGCAGAGCTGGAAATGAGAATCTCCACGCTGTACCAAATCCAAGAAGCCGAGAAGTTAATGGATACCATCACCTTCGGTCCAGCACAAACCAACACAACCTGTGCCTGAGTGCCTGATACCACCGTTCCCTATCCCGCTGCAGTGACCCCTGGGACTGCCGCGCTCCCAGAGTCCGGTGTGACTGCTCGCTGTCTGGCTGCTGATGCTCCTCCTCCGGTCACCGTCCATGGGGATTCCTGGATACATCGCCTTCTACAGCTCTCCGGCTGTCCCAACATCGTCAATGAACCCACCACAAGTATATGAATATGTATACATATATACAGATTGAGCCACATCAGAGAGGCGGCAGCGGCGGAGCAGCATGCAGAGACATTTTACACTGTGACCTGATGAGTTATGTTGAGTGCTTGTTGTAAGACATTAAATCGTAAGAAATGCATTGTTCCGGTGGAAGTACCGCAGTGTGATTTGATTATTTGTTGAACAGCCGGGTGCAGTGAAATGTGCCAGATGGCCTTTAAACCGATTACTCCAGATGATATCTGCTGGCGGGCCTCTGAATTCAGCTCACCAAAGATTAGGATCCACTGTAAGGTTGATTCACTGCAGTGGCTTTGGTTTTTTTGTCAGTGGGAAGATGATCACTTTGCTCTCTGAAATAGTTACGTAACATCTGCCTCTGCTGTGTTGTGTGTGGGCAGGGGTGCACTGACTCCGCATCCGAGAGGGAGAAATAACCTCCTATCTGTCACACTGCAGTTAATGTGGGTCAGCATGCAAATGAGCCCTGCTCATAAAATCTGCCTCTCTCTCATCTGTATTTATTTATAGGAATCCCTGTTTGTGTATTAGCTTGTGTGGGTTTCTCCATGTGGGTGAGAGTGGAGGCTGGTCCTTGAAAAGTTTTTGTGAAAGAAATTATTAGATATCGGGCATAGGGTTCTTCGCTGTCTCCTTTTATCATCTTATCTTCGTGGTGAACAATACACATTATCTGTTTTAAATGTAGCTGGACTCTACTTTACTTTCCATAGCCTTTTTTGTGAACCTTCCCAGAAATAGTTTTAGTAATTTATATTTTGTGAAATATGCTTATCTGCTTCCCCTCTGAGAGTGCGATCAGAAGGTGGATATTGGTCTCATGTGTGTTGAATACAGAGCTGGAGTCAGGACGTGGTTAGCTTAGCTTAGTTTGGTATCAACCTATCCTCATACAACGGTTCATACGATATCTTATGAAAAGGTTACTCCTCATTTCTCACACATTTTCCTACAAAAGCCAGCAACACGTGTGAATTTCTGCTCGTTTACATGCATACTGTCTTTTCAAAATAAACTTCTGTGTTCACAGGAAACAACTTAGTTAGGTTTAGTCAACAAAACTACTTAGTTATATTTAGGAAAAGAATGTCGTTTGGGTTAAAATAATTCAGTAATACGGAAGTGGCGTTACTGAAGTCCCATTCGTATTTTGTAAATACTTTTTTGTAAGTTTGTAAAAAAATAATTTGCTGAGGGTTGTGTACGAAGGATCCATTGACAAAAACGAAAGTTACGAATGTAACTACGGTTCTATGAATCCTGGATGACCGCCAGAGGCAGTGTTTAACACTGGATATCTTCTGTCTCGCGCCTGCGCAGGTCGAATATTTATACCAACAAAGTCACCTGTGACCTCGGATGACCCCCATCGTCTATAAGTTCCGGTGTCATCCTGAGCTCAGTCCTACAGAATCTTCTCGCGAGTTCACGGGATTCCGAGTGACCAAGAACTCTGGCGATCATCCAGGATTCATAGACCCGTAGTTACATTCGTAACTTTCGTTCTATTTCATCCTTACTGACCGCCAGAGGCAGTGTTTAACACTGGATGACTTATATCAACAAAGTCACAAGGAATCACAGTAACTACCTCGTATAGCTCCGGCAGAGAAAAATTGGCCAAAGAACCCTCCCCAGTGGGTGAGGGGTGGCAACGTTAACTCTGTAGTGTCTGGTGAATGTGCTCGGTGATGGCCATGAGGCCGCAGCACATATATCCTCCACAGGCACACCTCTCAGGGCTGCCCCTGACGTGGAGACACTTTTGGTAGAGTGGCCCTTCACCCCAGATGGCCGAGCGCGGTCGCTCGCCTTGTATGTATAGGCAATGGCCTCCACTATCCAGTGGGATAGGCTCTGTTTTTTGTTTAGAAGGAGCACAGCCCTTCTCAGGCTCACCACAACTGACAAAGAGCTGCTCCGACCGCTGTATGCAGACGGTGGATTCCACATAAGCTCTTATAAGCTCATATGCCCGCTGGGCACAGTAGCCTTGACCTCTCCTCTCCTGATGGGGGGGTCAAACTGTGTGAGCTGGATAGGCTGGTTGATATGTGAGCGTGTCAACACCCTTGGGAGAAAACGCTGCATTAGGCCACAAAGTGACACCCAAGCCATCTGAGTTCCACCTCAGACATGATTCTTTCACTGACAGGGCTTGCAGCTCGCCCTCATGTTGAGCTTAAGTGACAGCAAGGAGAAAAAACGTTTTGGCCGATAGCCATCTCGGCTCCGCCTGTGCCAGGGGTTCAAAAGGAGACAAGCATAGGGTGTCCAGTACCAAGGGTAGGTCCCATGCAGGGGCCTTCGGGGCGCTCGGGGTACACAATCACAGAGCCCCCTTTTTTTTTTTTTTTTAGGAAGAGGGACACCAGTCTGTGGCTCTCTCCTGTGTCATTGTCAACCTTAGTATGCTGCCCCGAAATAGCGGACACGTATACTCCAAGGGTAGAGGGAGACTGGCCCTTACCTAGGAGGGACTGTAGAAACTCAGTACAGCAGGCACGGGGCACTGTACTGGGATCTTGTTCTGAGCCGCACACCAGTCAGAGAACAGCTTCCACCTGCTTTCGTACTGCAGGCAGGTAGATCGCGCCCTGGCATTCAGAATAGTCATTTTGACTGGTTCTATGCAGCCACTCAGCATCCGGTTGGGCCAGACCCATAGTTGAAGGCGGCAGGGATTGGGATGCCAAATCCGACCTTTTAGTTGCGACAGGAGGTCCCTCCTGTCGGGGAAGAACTCTGAGAAGCGTTGGCAAGATCAGAGGGAATGGTGGAAAGGCATAAAGAAGATACTCTGGCCACGTGTGAGCCAGGGCATCTTGACCCAGAGGACTGGTCCTCTCCGTCAGGGATAATCAGTGGGGGCAGTGGGTCGACATCACGTCTGGATGCAGCCACTACTCTCTCGGTAGAGGCTTGTGACGGGACAGGAAAACCACAACCTGGTTCCGTTCTTTTGGTGGGTATATTGCCCGAAGGAGGGGCCGCCCAAGTCAGAAGGGCACGGTGATACCCATAGTAACTTCTGCAGATCTGGTGCCCGCTTGATGGTTTATGTGAAAACACAGCAGAGGTGTTGTCTGACCGGACAATCACATGTTTTCCCTTCAAATATGGCTGTTCAGCCATCTGCAAACCCAAGGGAACGACAGTTGAGGCAGCTGTCAGTTTACCAAATAGGCGGAGAAAAGGATTTAAGGCAACCGTCTGCCCCCTCGGAAGGGGGAGAGGTTGTGGGGGATGTCGTCCACACGCTGGGGCGACAGACTAGTAGCTCCTCTCCATGTTCACCTTGAGGCCCCACCGGACCACGTGAGAGAAGGCGAGCAGTGTCCTGTGCCACCTGAAGCCGGGATGGCGGACAGGTCAGCCAATCATCTAAGTATGGCAGTATTTTCACGCCCTGTGATTGCAGGGGGAAAGGACAGCAGTAACGCACCCTGTGAACACCCGTGGGGAGAAGGGAGAGTCCGAATGGAAGCACCATGGACTGAAAGCGACGGCCTTGAAAGGCAAAACGAAGAAACTGCCTTTGACGATACACCATGGGAACAGGCCTCGACAGACGTGAACCACTCTCTTTGAAACAGCATTAAGGGCATCTGCTGTGCTCAATATGTGAAACGGCAACACCTTCGGAAACTTGTTGAGTCCCCTCAGATCTAGGACTGGGCGCAGTCCGCTGCCTGTCTTCTTTACAAGAAAGTAAGTTGAGTAGAAACCCCCGGGCTCTTGCCACTGGGACAGTACGGAGGGTACTCCTACATGTCTCCGACCGGGGTGACTGGGCCAGCCAAACCTGGCGGCGAGTCTGGACATCATACGTCCAAGTTCCCTCGACATGAGCGCAAACGCCTGCAATGACGCATCACTGAGGCTGGATGCGGAAGCATCGAAGTAGCCTGCTGCAGAGAAGCTGCGAGGGCAAGCATGAGGTGGGAGTGGGAGTTGCAGATACCTGGATAGCAGGCCATCTTTGACCCGAGGTTGGGGTCGAGGGCACCTGGCATCGGGCCTCAGAGTCTCCTCAGGGGAAACTATGAGGGACGCAATAGTCGGCTAAATGGCTGGCATACGTGCAAGGCCAAATTTTGCCACCTCCTGCATGGCCATCAGGGTTCGGCCATCTGATGTAAGGCGGGAGAGAGCCGTGGTGTCTCTCCAGCATGCATGCAACTCCCTCAGATATTCCTCGGAGGGAGGAACAGAAAAGATGGTGAGGGCGGGAAGGTGCCTGAAGAAGGCACTCGCAGGCGGAAGTTCCAGCTGCTGTGTATCCCACTGCAGGCATGCCAGCGCCATGCAAATGGTCAGGGTAGGTTGTATTCAGCTACCCTGACAGGGGGAGGTAGACCTCATGCATCAGGTGTTCTACTTCGGCTAGCCTAGCAGACCTTACTGCTCAAGGCATGATGCCGCAGGTCCTGCCTGGGTTCTCCGAGAGGCCCTCCCTCAGATGCTCGAGGCTAAGGCAAGAGGTCATGGCCGTCCTCAGGCTGAAGAGGAGCTATACAGGTCCTACAGCCGGGAGAGTTTAACATGGCCGCGATTCTGGAGGAACCCTTGTCCCACTAGTTGATGCGGAATTCCAAGTCAGTCTGAGCGGGAGCGCTCTGCTGAATGTTGAGAGAACAGGCAGGAGCCAGTCAGAGGGGAGTGATCTCTTCGGACACTCTCTTCACTTGGACAGTCGCTGCAGTTATTGGTGTCCCACCAGTTAGCCTGAGCGAGAGCACTCTGCCACTGTGGAAACAGACCAAAAAACAGTCCTTACAGTGAGAGGGGAGCGAGGACACTCTCTTGACTAGGACAGTCGCTGCAGATATTGGTGACCCACCAGTTAGCCTGAGCGAGAGCACTCTGCCCCTGTGGAAACAGACCAAAAAACAGTCCTTACAGTGAGAGGGGAGCGAGGACACTCTCTTGACTAGGACAGTCGCTGCAGATATTGGTGACCCACCAGTTAGCCTGAGCGAGAGCACTCTGCCTCTGTGGAAACAGGCCAAAAAAGTCCTTACGGTGAGAGGGGAGCGAGGACACTCTCTTCACTAGGACTGTTGCTGTAACTACTGGTGTCCCACCAGTTAGCCTGAGCGAGGACACTCAGCTAACTGTGATAGCGTAATGTTACAAAATCAATGGACACAATCCCAGTATTAACTTAGTCTAGTTAGTGTCCCACCAGGTTAGCCTGAGTGAGGACACTGCCAACTGCGACAGCTGTAATGCGTAAAAAGCATCAATGGACACAACATCAATGTTGGTTTAGTATAACTAGCATTCACCGAGTTAGCCTGAGCGAGAGCACTCTGCTAACTGTGATAGTCGTAATGCTACAAAATCGATGGACACAGTCCCAGTATCAGCTTTGTCTAGCTAGCATCTCACCAAGTTAGCCTGAGCAGGGACACTGCTAACTGTGAAAATCTGTCAGATGCAAAAATTGAATCTCAATGGACACAATGTCAATCTAGTCAAACTAGTCTCTCACCAAGTTTGCCTGAGCGGGAACACTCTGCTAACTGTGATAGCCGTAATGTTTACGAAATCAGTGGACACAATGCTAATGTCGATCTAGTCGAACTAGCATCTCACCAAGTTAGCCTGAGCGAGACTACTCGCTAACTGTGATAGCCGTAATGTTACAAAATCAGTGGACACAATGCTAATGTTGATCTAGTCGAACTAGCATCTCATCAAGTTAGCCTGAGCGGGACCACTCGCTAACTGTGATAGCCATAATGTTCTCACTGTGAAGGGCGGGCCGACAGCGTATATTCTACGCTCTCGTTAGCACGCCACTCGATTAGCTAGAGCGGAAGCGCTCTGCGAACCGTGGAAACGAATAACGGTTATAGAAAGCAATGTTAATCGATCTCACCGATTGCCGTCTTCACGACTTAGGTGGCCCTTATCAGACTGGTGATGACCGATGACAGGGGCGTCCACCAGTCCGGGGCTCGATGGTCTGAATATGTCTTGATCGTAGACACATCTTTGTTTTAAGCTTATGCTACCATGGTAGCTAGCCTGCGTAGCGAGAAGATGAAAAAGGACTGAGCTCAGGATGACACCGGAACTTATAGACGACGGGGGTCATCCGAGGTCACAGGTGACTTTGTTGGTATAAATATTCGACCTGCGCAGGCGCGAGACAGAAGATATCCAGTGTTAAACACTGCCTCTGGCGGTCAGTAAGGATGAAATAGAACAGTAATTTCAACTCAAAGAACACAAGAGTATACATACAACCCCACTTTAAAAAGTCCAGACAAAACCTTTTTGTTATTTCCAAACTTAGCGCAGCTAACGTTGACTCAGCTAGTGCTAGCGTTCACATTATTTATAACCTTATAGATTAGCTCACTTTGGTAACCCACGTCACCGTTCTTTGCTAACGGGAAAGAATGCAGACGGAGTCGACCTTTAAGCTTTGCTGCCTAAAATCTGAACAATGTAATGCTGTATGTAATGGATGCTGTATACCTCACACATATTAATATAATGAATAACTGTTCAGCCGTGGCCTACGCTGTTAATATGGGGGAAACCTAACTGGGTTTCATATCACCAAAAAATATGCCAATGAGGACTTTTTCACTTCAGTGTCTGTCTCCCACACCTGTCAGTCCTTGTCGCTCCACTGAAAACTCAAACATGTCCGTCTGAAGTGCATAAACATGCTTCACTATTATGAGCCTCATTTCCCGTGGGGTGACAGAGACCAGACGCAGCTTCGTCCTGGAATTAATGACTGCAGCACAGGAAAGGGAAACATTATTTGTTTACTTTGAAGCCTCGTTCTGCTGCTGTTTTATGCACAAATGAAATCAGAATATATACTGAGCCAGAGCTCCGCAGAAGATAATGACTTGTTTTCACGTAATCCAGTTTGCACGTGCTTCAGAGTTCTTGTTATACCAGTAAAGCACAGAACAGAAATATGGTTTGTCTTGTAACACAAAGTATTAGGACTTCCTCCTAACCTTTAATTTTGTTTTGACATGGAAAGACTGACAGCTTACATTTTGTGCTGGTGGTTTTACACTTTTATGCCAAGGAAAATTACCTGCATTAAGTGTGCAGTGAGATATTATGAGTTATGACATTAACCAAGATTACATATATTTAAACATCAGCTCTAAGGCAGATTTCATGCAGGTTTTACAGAATAACACCGTGTTATTGGTGGCAGTCATGTACGACTTTAAAGTTTCGTAAAATGACGATATTTTTCGGTGAACGGAACTTGAATTCTTTTTTTTTATAATTGAAGATCTCGGGCTCAAGCGAACAGCGCCGCGTTTTAGCGCCAACACCATATCCCAACACGCCCGTGTTCAAACCCCTCTAGTCTGGGCCTGGTCAGTCGGACTGCTTAGCCTCCCCTCTACCCTCTATGAATACACATTTGGTTCTCTAGTGATTATTTATTTATGTGGGACTGAGTCAAAATTAATAAGAACTTCTGTGGCCTTTAGGTAACGTAAAAACATGAAAGTCTCTCTCTCTAGAGCCAGTGTCTAGTTTGTCCGTTGTGGGCTACTGTAGAAACACGGTGGACTCTGTGAAGATAATCTCTATAAACAGATATCTGCATATGAATTCAGAACCTTTGAATAGATGCAGGTTGAAATGCAATCTTTGGACCCACCGTCTATCGTCTGACGATAGACGGCGCGGAAAAGGAAGTTTCGGGCCGGATATCTGCTGGCTACACCGGAACCCCAGAAATATGGCACCTTGTCCCTCAAAGGCTCATCTATAGTCAGACCAATAGATGTTCAGAGACTGTAGTGAAGAAGACCCGATATGTAGACATGAGGGGCTAATTCGTAGCTAATGAAAACACAATGAATCTTAGTTTTCAGGTGATTGTACACTAACGAAAACATAGTTATGAATATTATATTCCTATTTTATTGATATATCTTGTTACAATGTTGCAGTGCTACTCATCTCTGTTCACACACTTCTGTGTTAGTAGATCTGTACTTATTGTACGCACATGTTTTTTGCTTTGGCTTTGAAAATGGATGTTTCCATGAATGCCCCTTTGAATTCAATTGAGGAGAGAGAGAGAGAGAGAGAGAGAGAGAGAGAGAGAGAGAGAGAGAGAGAGAGAGAGAGAGAGAGAGAGAGAGAGAGAGAGAGAGAGAGAGAGAGAGAGAGAGAGAGAGAGAGAGAGAGAGAGAGAGAGAGAGAGGTGGGGGCGGGCGGGCACTGGATCAGCGCCATCCCACCTCGGAAATACCAACCAGGTGCTGCAGCTCCTTCCTGCCCTGTTCTTTGCTCCTCCCCTCGGGCTTTCCTCACGGAGCTCCATCGCGCCGCCACCGTTGCGATGTGACGGAGAGAAAACCCGCAGTGAACACCAGCGATGTCCAGCCAGTGAGTGAGACAGTGAGACCCTCAGCCTCTGTCAGCTCCCCGGGCTCGCATGGCTCTCGGTCAGACGGCCGGACAATAGACAGCCCGCTGCAGCAGCTTCTCCTCCTCTCTTTAGTGCTCCTGCCCAGGATCCCCGCAACAACTCTCCGCGGCTCCAGATGGCTGGACACGAGTGGGAGGACTGGTTCGAGCGTGAGGAATTCATCGGGCAGATCAGCGACATCCGAGTGCAGAACCTGCAAGGTAGGAAGCGTCCCGACCGGTTCCGGTGATATGTTACAGCCGCTTTAATAACACGGTGAGCTGCTGGAGCGCGGCGGGTCCTCGGGGCGAACTGCGCGGAGCTACACGCTGCCAGCTCTCTGGTTTTGGGGAACTTACTTGGGACGGTGTTTGGGTGCTTTTTCACTCCGCGGAGCAGCCCAAACTTTATGTTGTTGTTCCAAATGGTTTTACACACGACCTAACCGCCTGCAGTGTTGTGAGGAGGTATTTCATTCATGAAGAGTACGTTGTGTTAAAGAGCACAGCCCGGAGCCTCGACGGTGTTCCTGGTCCCTGAAGGGCTCTCGGTCCCAGTGCTGGGTAACAACAAAGTAGCCTACAGTTCACTTGGCAGCACCACTACAAGCTGTGAGTGTGATTGATTGATTTTATTTGTGGATAATCAGACAAAGGGAAAAAAACATAACATGTTGAAGTGAAAACACTTTATTTTCATCATGGTCCCAAAATGTAAGGAGGAAAAGAAAACACAACGAAGCAAAAGAGATTCGACATAGAAGCCAAACAGAAATCATCCCTAAATCCAAAAACACGTCACCAAGATTTAAGAAAAACACAAAATCATTTGCCACAACAAACCAAGGACGCCTGGATTGATATCAGTGCAAATGTCTCAATAAATGTGTGACTTCTGTGAGCCTCTCTCACATACAGACTTGACATGTCTTGGGTCCATATTGGATTTCTTACACTGACAGTGGGTGCATACTTGTAATTGCATTATTATATGCAGAATGGATGTCTCCAGTGTAAAAGAAAAAGGAACTTCTGACTTCTCTATTATGAGCAGAAGACATTCTTTTTAGAGCTGAAATGACTAGTGGACTGATGAAAATTAGCCCGATGGTCAACCATTCTGATAATGGATCATTTAAGTTAATGTCTTTGGGTTTGGGACAGGAGGAGCAGCCTGAACAGCTGATGCACTGCTGTCCATCACACAGCTCCTCTGTAGCCATCCAGGAGTTCAGAGAGACTCTCATTACGTGCATCGCATATCAGTGTTTGACTGCGTAAGCTTTTAGAGGCATGACTCACATTTAGTTTTTAGTCTTTCTTTGTATTTGACAGATTATGGACTTGGCTTTGTGTGTGGGTTAGTATGGTTATTACATTACTTTAATTTGGCAAAAGTAAGGTAGTATACTCTATCAGCAACTTAAAGGAATACTTGACCCCCAAAATGACCATTTGTATATCAGTTACTCACCACGGGTTACCTTAAATTCTTGAAGAAAGTTGTTTTCTGATCCCTCCACGGTGAACGGAGAATCAAAACATGAGAAAAGTCTTGATGAATTGACAGTGTAGGAGCCATTAGTGATGTCTGTGTATTATATGTTTGAATTAGGAGCCTATCTCAGGTTGACCACGGGTGGCAGTGTGTATTAGTGTGGCAGGTTGATATATGGGGCACAGGTGCAACTGACAGAGGTGATGATGCATGGGTGACGGGGAGATTGCACAGTTTTTACCGCAAAGCAGACACACCAGAGGGAGACCAGGAAGCTAAGTGCTATCATATTGTATTATAATATGTGAACTCTAATTAAACAGGAACCTCACCCAAAAGTGTGAAAGCCTGGAATCTCTTTGTTCAAGCGAGTAAGGAACAGGATCTTCTCCCGCACCCAGCCGAGTGGCTGAAGGCTGGAATCAGTCACTACAGACAGCATTTACCAACAGCAAAACTACATACAAACATCCGTTTGCAAACTTTGAATAGTGAGTTTTTGGTGAAGATGTGTTTGGGAAGTAGTGAGCCTACGCCTGGATAAAAGAGACTTGTAATATCCTGAACGAGATGTTTTGACAGCCTCCATTTATTTCATTTCTTCAAGACTTTCTCAGATTGTTGATTCTTTGTTGGCTGTGGAGGCATGAGAGAAAAACAAAGGATAATCAAAATCTAAATACTATAGTCCCTAAACTCCCAAAACACTGGATCCTATATTTGTC
Organism: Leptoclinus maculatus; assembly: GCA_032191485.1. Lineage (NCBI taxonomy): Eukaryota > Metazoa > Chordata > Actinopteri > Perciformes > Stichaeidae > Leptoclinus > Leptoclinus maculatus. Next base: position 1,262,498 of record JAVDOI010000003.1, on the reverse strand, counting down.
ACAATGCAACAATACTACATTTAGTTAGACCCTCCCTTCAATAATCTCTAGTTATACTGCAGCCCCTGTTTAATTGTCCTCTATCCAAAATCCCATGCTTTCAAAAAGGCCTTTTGTACAAAGGTATTGTCCATTTTTTATGTCCATCTTTTCTTGTGGTGCGTTCTGCTTTAAATAGTAGTAGTAATACTAAACAATCCCCAGAGAGAGGGGGGGGTCCCGTATGAGCTTGTTGGTGATGGTCAGTGATGGGCTCCTTTATATTATACTCTGGTCTATGTTCTCTCTGCCTCTCCACTGGAGTTATTCCTGTATGACTGCAGTTGAAAAAAGCCCAAGTTAATGGACCAAACCCAGATGTTAGGATAGGATCAGTGAAACGCTTTCACGCATCAAATTGTGTTCCACCGTATGCAGCCGCTGGATGGTACGATGTTATCCACACAAATCGAAGCCAAAAACAGTCAAATGAACCCAGAAAAGCAAGTTATATCACTGAAGCTGAGCAGGGAGCTCTTTGTTTTCTTTGAATGTAAAAGCACACATCAGTGATTAAAATATTCTAAACTGCGAGCCTTGAACCACATCTCACAGACTTTTTCAGAGAAAAAGAACTTGCCAAGCAGTTATCACATGACCGCAGTTCTATACTTTTACTATATTTTTTGTTTTCAGTAAGTGAAGTTTTTGTTTTTCCCCCAATTTCAAACATGTGGAATGGATATGTTGTAAGTCGAATCATGTATTGGTTTATTTAGAAATACAATACAATACTTTTAATGCACCATAAAGTCTCCAAGACAGAAGTATAATTTAAAACCTTTTTGTACACATTGCAGGCAACACTGGAACACAAACATACAGGCCAACATTTGAAATAGTAAATATATTGAAACAAATTTGAGATACATGACTTGCTCTACTGTTTAACTGGAGTACACTGTGAGTGCTGCACGTTTGCCAAACGGCGGCTTTACAGAGATTAGAGGGGCAGACTAACAATAATTGCTCTTTAAAGTGGAAGTAATTGATTTAATGAGTGGTGAATGAAAGCTTTGTAAAGCTCTATCCCAGTTCATCCCAAAGCCTGTAAGAGGCAAGAACTATAAATCTCCCGATACATTCAGACCATCACATCATATTATATGTAGGCACAGAATACAAGTAAGAATAGTGTAACAGCATGCAGAGATGGAGTAGTAAATACAAGGCCTGCTAGTCACTGATCTGGATAAGATTAGCATCAATACGACTTATGAATCAACGTTGCAAAGTTATGGCTAACGCATTAGCAAACAGTTGCTTATTTCCACATCCAGCAGACAGAGCAGCATCATCTTTGGTCATGTTTGTGTCCACCTGATTAATACAAGTCCAATAATTATTCTCTTTTTAGCTCTGTTTTGGTCTCTTTCGACTCCTGAGAAAAACAATCTGGCTGATTAGCTGCTTAAGGCTCCCCCATTTTCACCAGCTAGTCTCTACTATTTGGTGCTGGTAGTGTGCAGTGGGTTAATCACCAGGTTGATGAGAGCTGTAAGACTGAACCACACAGAATATTTACAGGCATGAAAACCCAAATGGTTAGCTTGAATACAATACAAATTCAGAGGTGTTTCCATATTCCATTTAGTGTATCAATTGTTTTTCAGCAAAAGCAAGGTCCACCTTAAGCAAGCGTTGCACTTTCGTAATGGAACACGGCTTTAGGTTCACTTCAAATATCCAAACTTCTGAAGGAAGATCAGTGTGATGCTTATAGTAGTGTAGTTGAGACCGCTCGTCGAAGGCCTCGGTCTCGTCACGTCTGCATTTTTGCTCGGTGTTGTCTCGGTCTCAGACAAAGAGGACTCTGGATTTTATTTCAAGACCACAACTGTGGGGGTATCACCAAACTGCCTGGTCATCGTCAAATGTATGTGCTCAGATCATTACATAGAAAAAAAGGAAAATTCCCACATGTAAAATTCTCCTCTGCGATGCATTTTGATACACAGAACATGTGGCAATAAAAGAGGTGAATGAAGAAGAATCTTTGTTTTCTGTGGGAATGTGGATCTTCTACATCAATTTGAGGAGGGCTTATGGTTTGCGTGTTCTATACTGTAAGTGTGTCATGCAGTGTGGGACTCGCACTGGTCTGGTCTTCAATGGATCTTGTCCTGGCTTGGTCTTGACTTGGTCTTAACCCCTCATAGTCTTGGTCTTGTCTAGATCTTTATACACCCTGGTCTTTGTCCTGACTTGGTCTCAAACCCTCCAAGTCTTGGTCTTGTCTCTGCCTTGATACACTCTGGTCTGGGTTAGGACTTGGTCTCAAAGTCTTGGTCTCAAAGTCTTGGTCTCAAAGTCTTGGTCTCGATACACTCTGGTCTTGGTCTCAAAGTCTTGGTCTCGATACACTCTGGTCTTGGTCTCAAAGTCTTGGTCTCGATACACTCTGGTCTTGGTCTCAAAGTCTTGGTCTTGATGCAGTCTGGTCTTGGTCATGACTTGGTCTCAAAGTCTTGGTCTCGATGCACTCTGGTCTTGGTCATGACTTGGTCTCAAAGTCTTGGTCTCGATACCCTCTAGTCTTGGTCATGACTTGGTCTCAAAGTCTTGGTCTCGATGCACTCTAGTCTTGGTCATGACTTTGTCTCAAAGTCTTGGTCTCGATACACTCTGGTCTTGGTCTCAAAGTCTTGGTCTTGATGCAGTCTGGTCTTGGTCATGACTTGGTCTCAAAGTCTTGGTCTCGATACACTTTGGTCTTGGTCTCAAAGTCTTGGTCTCGATACACTCTGGTCTTGGTCTCAAAGTCTTGGTCTTGATGCAGTCTGGTCTTGGTCATGACTTGGTCTCAAAGTCTTGGTCTCGATACCCTCTAGTCTTGGTCATGACTTGGTCTCAAAGTCTTGGTCTCGATGCACTCTAGTCTTGGTCATGACTTTGTCTCAAAGTCTTGGTCTCGATACCCTCTAGTCTTGGTCATGACTTTGTCTCAAAGTCTTGGTCTCGATGCACTCTGGTCCTGGTCTTGACTTGGTCTTAACCCCTCAGTCTTGGTCTTGTCTACATCTTGATACACCCTGGTCTTAGTCCTGACTTGGTCTCAAACCCTCCAAGTCTTGGTCTTGTCTCTGCCTTGATACACTCTGGTCTTGGTCAGGACTTGGTCTCAAAGTCTTGGTCTCGATACACTCTGGTCTTGGTCATGACTTGGTCTTGGTTTTGGTGGTCTTCTTCAACACTGCTTCTCAGGAAGATGTAGTTGATAAAGGTTTTCTTCATCCTAATGGGTTTAAAACGTGAAAGAAGATTAATGAAGTGGGCCAAAACAACACTCAGAAGTGGATTACAGTGAACTGTGTGTCTTATTACACCTGGTGAGCAACTGTTGCCTGGTCTTGGAAGTCAGAGACAACACAAAAAAGCTAAAAATAATAATAATAAATTATATTTGTTATATTTCTTGTCGAATGTTTGTGTAACAATTCAGTAAAAATGTCAGAGGTTGGTTTGCTGTTTTGTCTGTTCAGGTTCAGTATTTGATTATTTTGAATTTAGAGGGATTCCTAAGCCAGGGGTTCTTAACCTTCTGTAATTTATGGACCTCTTTTGATTGTTAAAAACATTCTGACAACCGCCTCCCCAAATAAATGAGAACACAACAAGACAAAAAAAGATGTGTTGTGGTTGGTGTGGTGATAATCCAACGTAATTGGTCCTTGAAGGTATGCATTTTAGTTTGAATTGGAATTACAGGTGAAACAAATACAGACTTTCACCAGGAGCTTCTGTTGTGAAACCAAGCCAAAGTTCTATTGGTTCTTTCATGTAACCTCGGCCATATGACCAGTTTAAGACAACAGCCTCTCTTAACATGGCCATATTAACCGTACAGTCTGGGCATTGGATGTCACTTTGCAGCCAGCAGACATCACGTTTTACCCAGGATACATTGGGTTGGACAGAGGCAGTATGAGCTAAAATGACAGGTTAATAAAACAACATTAATAATATAATAATATTTATTGATTAAATCAATACAAATTATTAACCTAACTCATCAAGGGTTGACACAGATCAGTCAGATAAATTACTGCATTTAAAAGATGAAACTGTATTTTAGCACACTGGGGGCTTAGTCCAGACGTCTGTCCTGGGGCATGTTTTGTGATAAACAAGCTCTATTAGTCCATTGTGATACTTTTTATGCACTCTGGCGCCTTATTTACATTTACATCCCTCATCAATATGTTTTCATGTTGACATAGAAGATGGTCAGCGGGACTCATGGTACCCTCTGGCCCTCGGGCTGTAAGTTGAGTATCACTGAGCTATTGTGTGATGAACCCACTGCAGCAGCAGTTACACAACCTGTGGTGTCTGTCTCTGCTGGAGTGTGAGCTCTAATGAGTTGGTTGCAGAGTCTCACCGCATGTTAGCTGCATGAGCTTCAGCATCTCCGCGCTAAACTGCTCTTCCTGTGAACTGTGACTCTCACGACCTGGCTCTGAAGCCCTGACACTGGTAAGGGAGACGCAGACGGTTGACCAAAAGTAAAGAGTTTATTAGACATAACAAGACATCTAACTCGCGATGGTGATGGCGAACGAGCCGTCCTCGTTGCTCCACGGGGTGATAAGAGAGTGCCAACAGGTTGCCAGGAAGGCAGAGCTTTATAGTGGGAGTGCACCGGGCCCAGGTGCCTCCACTTAGGGCGATCACCACCTCTGGTACCTGCTGGCTTAAAGGAACACAAACAAGCAACCAAGGCAGGGAACCGTCACACCCCAGTCTCTTGAAAATGCTGAAGTTCACCGCTTGCTGTCCGCATTGTGTACAACAGTCACGGACAAGCCGTCTGATGAGTGGCTGTGATCCTCTGCATGAAAGCTGGAGGAGCAGCTAGTGCTTTAAAACAATGGCCCCGAGGCTGTTGCATAAGACATGATGAGAGAGGGAGAGCTGGTCCCTCTGCATTACAGCGCTGGAGTCCCTGAGCTGAACATCATCATACTTCCCACACAGTGCTCTCACTCACTCACTCACAAATGCCCACTCATACACACACAACCACACACTGCCTCCCACCTCAGTGGGATCCAGGTTCCTCTCTCTGAGCAGCTAAAGTCCCAGTGAAATGAGAAATACACTTCCCCAGTAATAATCCAGTGTCTCTCTGTGTTCATTGTTCATTTATGTCTTGTTATATGTCAAATATACGTCAAAACATCTGTATCAGAGTATTTATACATCAAATCCCTGACTTTTCAAATTTTAGATGAGTCATCCTGCTTTTACAAAAAAATCATCCAATCAAATGAGAGGGCCTCTAGCTAGCCACACTGCTCATATAGAACCGCGTTTGTGGATCGAAGTAGCAATATGGAGATGTGTGTTTGGATATCAGTAACAAGTGATGGAGGTGTGTGTGTGTGTGTGTGTGTGTGTGTGGGTGGAGCCAACAGTCCTCTGTAGCTCCATATCGCACTAAACTCTTAAGCCCACCCACTTTGTAGCGGTCCAATCAAATGCTTGATTTAAATCCCTCTGGTTACTGTACGCTGCTCAAATATTCTGTTTCACTGTGTAATGTGTCACAGTACAGAAGATAAAGATGCTCTAACTTCTGTTTCACTGGGACTTCAACATTACTGTTGTGGTACCGTGTTCTGCCAAATGATATAGCATTGATATCATAGTATCAAAACTGGATTCTGATTGGCTGGAGACTGTGCATTATTTGCAGATGACTGTATGACTCTAATGATGTCATCAAGATTGTCTTGGCTTGGGCTTGGAGACAATTTTAACAGAAAGCCTGCATTTCAAATGGTGGTTGTGGAGTTTGAACGATGTCCAACAACTCGTGTGTCTTTGTATTCAACCTTTATTTGAAATATAAAAAGTATCAGGAAGAAAAGAAAGAAAAGAAATCAAGAATCCTCATCAAAGAACATAAGGAGGAGGAACTGACTAAAGTAGAACAGGACAGTCATGAACGCGTACAGGAATTCAATTCAATTTATTTTTGAATAGCCCAAAATCACAAATTCTCCTCAGAGGGCTTTACAATCTGTACACATGCAACATCCTCTGTCCCGGGACCCTCACATCGGAACAGGAAAAACTCCCCAAAAAACCCTTTAACGGGGCGAAAAGAGGGAGAGACGTGAGGGAGAGCAACAGAGGAGGGATCCTCTATCAGGATGGACAGAAGTATGATAGATGTCATGTGTACAGAATGAACAACATAACAGAGTTACAACACATTCAATGCATATGACAGAACCACGGCAGGAGGCAAGACCAGGGTCCAGGTATAACCAGGATCCACGGAAACCTGTGAGGTGGGAAAGCACCGGAGCGACCCTGTTGGAAAAGGAAAGGGTGAGAAAGACACTGTTTGTTTTTGATAACAGACTCAGGGTGTTCTGTCCTGTGCTTGACCCTTTGCTTCTAATGCCTCCAGTGAACATAGTGTTCAATCTAAAGTGCATATCAGGCCCTCCTGGTCACCATCTGAGCCTGGCTCTCCATCTCACCATCTGGCTCTCTGCTGTCGATTAAACTGTGCTCAATTTGGACTGTGTTCTGACCGTTTCCCTACTTTTAGACTTCTGTCAGGGAAGACATCAGGGAAATTAGTTAGGAACCTCCCACGTTCAGATCAGGTAGGCCGCTCCCCCTATTCACCATGTGAGCCTTAAAGTCCTCCAGCAGAACCAATCCGTTCCCATCCCAGTTCGTCACAGAGTGATGCTTGGTCAGACCCCTTGGCTTTGTAACGCACCGATTATCCCAGCGAACGCTCCCTTTCTTTAAACAACATTTTAGTGTAGAGCGTCAGATTTGATTTACAAACGGTTGTTACCAGTCCACCTCCTGCACCAGCTCCGGCTCCTTCCCCTGCAATGCCACGGGGTCGGTGCAGTTCCTAGAGAGGTTTGAAAAGAACAAGCGTATTTACCAAGATGTTGGGGAAAACATCCTTTGAATCAGTATTTCTCAAACTGTGGGGCGTGCCCCTCTAGTGGGGCGCAGTGGTATTACATGGGGCGCAGGGGGAAATGCAGAATATTTTTATTTCAAGAACTTTATTGAGAACACATATTACAAAAGTACAAAGTACACGGACATAAAACTAAGTTATTAATAAATACATGGCGAAATGCCTGTACTTTGGTGTAAATGTTTACGTTACGCCGTTAACAGGTTACACTTGCGCATGCGCGACGGCCAAGATCCTTGGCGACTCACATGAGTAGCTTAGTGTGCAACATGAAGAGACATTATCGAGATCTGTGAGATCGGCTTTTCTGCTGTTGCCCCTTCAAAACAAAATACAGATCTAAGCTCAACATTGAGCATGAACTGAGAGTGGCCGTATCAAGTCTGCAACCCCGTTTTAAAAAGATGTGTGGTGGAAAGCAGCTCATTGCAGCCACTAATACTGATGAAACGTGATGGCTCACACATATCTGCACTCATTTTGTTTTGATTTGCACAGGTTGCACGTTATTGTTGTTTTGAAAAGATATGCAGTGTAAAACTCAGTAAAATTCTTTATTGCCAAATATTTGAACTTGTTTTGTTTAGTTTTTCACAGGTTGCACTTTATTGTTATTATTATTGCAGCCACAATAAACTATTTTTTGCCAAATATTAGTTATTTTTTGCACAGATAGAACTTTATTTGCATTGTTCTAACAAAGTGGTTGCACATTGTGTTTGTTTTTGTCTGATGGAGCAATTTAGTTACAATTTTGTTGGGGCGGTGGGGCATGAACATTTTTCTTCCTCCAAAGTGGGGCGTGACAGAAAGAGTTTGAGAACCACTGCAGTAATGCATTGTGGGCCACTGTGCTGCATTCAGCTATGGGCGATCGATTTAATACAGGGATTAGGCTCCAGTATTCTCTGAGGGAATGGTGCGAGTTAGATATATATTATATAATGAAGCCTCAGACATTCGAGTTAATACCAGACATATTAGCGGGGACATTCATTAGCTGGATGGATTCACGTGAACGGAGCAGGTTAAAAGCATTTAACGGCGAAAGTCACGACGAGCGGAGGAACTTCAGAAGCCCCCGGGTCATTTAAGTCACAAGTTTGGGATCATTTTGTCTTCCCTGTAAAGTATAATGACGGATAAGGGTGGTGGACAAAACCGTTACGGTATGTAGGCGTTATTTAAAAAGAAAGACATACGACAAGGAAAAGACTGTGACCGCTTTCACCACGGAGGAGTGATTCATAGTCCGGTGCTGTAGACACGCCCCCTCTGTGAGAGTCACACAGACAGGTGCTGTAGACACGCCCCCTCTGTGAGAGTCACACAGACACACACCTGGTGCAGGTGCTGACAGAAGCATCAGAGTGGAAGCTAGAAGGCCCAATAGTAACAGTCACAGTCACTACAGAAAGGTCTACCCTCTCCCCAGACAATGGAGATATTCTCATCTTTTTGAATAATGTCACAGTAATGGTGAACATTATTGTGTATTTGAATGACATAACCTGACAGGAAGTAAACACAGACCCAAGTTGTTGCCGATCAGTTCAGTTCAGTTGAAACAGTGGAAGCTAGCTCACATATTCGTTCAATATTGATCAAAGGACGAGGGCATCAACATACCTCATGTTGCACTTAAACTTAAACAGAATTGAATATTCTTGAATGTTTTAATTGTATTTATTTATTTCATTTCAAATTGGACATCTTCAATATTTTTGTTTTTATGTAAGACTATAGCCCAAAGTTCTTTGCTTTAAGTGTTCTTGAAGTTCTTTAATTAATAAATGGAAAGCAAAGTCTATTTTTGTCTCCTCCCCTTTTCTTTGTTGATCCGAAAAATGATCCGAACCGTGACTCAAGAACCGTGATCCGAACCGAACCGTGAGGTTTGTGATCCGTTGCACCCCTAGTTGAATGTCATAAGAGCTTCTCATCATTGGAAAAAAACCTCCCCTATAACAACATATGTTGGTACAGAATTGCTTAGAGACACATTTAAAATATGAATAAATATGGAGACAGACTTACCATGATAAACTTGACCAACGGATTACACTGATACTCAAGAAAACGTACAAATGTCATGTAATTTTTTCTTAATTATTTCTCAGCAGATTTATGGATGGACCTTTTTGCGATGGACGTCGGAGGTTCTGAATCCAAAAATATGGGCTGTGTGTTTACATCCAACTGAGCTATGACTCTAGGAAGACACTATGGCAATACATTTGTGTCTCAATTCTGAGCGATGGGAGATTTATTATATTTACTTATTGTATTTGCGCAAAGAAATCTATCCTAACCACAAGAATGATTTTGCTGTTAGTCACATGAGTCCTTGAGTCACCTCTCTGGCCAAAACAAACTTGCAAAATTGTCACCGTGTGTTGGTGTCTTGGAGACTGTGAAGGTGTGTCCAGCCAACATCTGTCAGTGTGTACATGTCCAGTGCTGCGCAGTAGAGAGTCATATCTGCATCTGTTCTCGGAGGCGGAAACATATGTGAAGGGTTCCTCAGAAACCGACCGTGCTGAGCACCAGACCGCTGCGTGTCAGGGACAGTTCAGACGAAGCCCAACAAAGAGGCGACAACACAGCCTCCGCTGCTCCTGAACACCCCCCCCCCCCTCATGCCCAGGAGGCCGGGTGGACAGCAGCGAGCCTCTGCTACGAGGGTCCTGGAGGTTAGAGGGGGGCCGCTCACAACAACGGGCCCTTCTCTTGAGTTCATCCCCTCGCTGTTTCCCGATGTCCTCCTCCAGGCGTTTTCATCAATGGTTTCAGGTGTCTACTCGATTCACGGCAAATTAGCTTTTCTCTGCACAAACCCTCAGGGCTAATATTTACTGATAAAGGCAGGATTTGTGATGAGGCAGCACATGTTACACACACACACACACACACACACACACACCGTGGCAGAATACTGCAGTGTGCTACAAATGAAATACCATTTTGCACGCTCCAAGGATGCTTTCAAATACAGCGCTGTGAGAAGATGCTGGTATACTGCAACCCTAGCCCATCACCAAACATCCTAATGATTAATGAAGCTGTCACTCCCAAACTAGGTCCTGTAAATCCCACACCATACCCCATTTATGGCTTTACTCACATTTTTTTCCTTAAAAACAAACTAGGCCTACAAAAGACATTTTATTCAAATAGATTTTTATTTAATTTTAACAATAAATATAATTAACAAAAGCAAACAAAAAATGATTAATAAAGTGCAAACTTAACTTCCACCAATCTTGTCTTTTCAAACTAAAAGATGCCTCTTGAGAGCACAAACATACTAAACTCCACTTGTGATAGAGACATAATTCTTGGCCAGATTACAGCGCGTTAGCATGTTGGCTGTTTTTCAATCCACGTCCCACTCAGCGTTGGAGCAACTCTATCACACTGTCCTCGTCTCAAACACAACTTTCTCTGCATTGATGTTGTAGCTGACAGGGAACCAGCTCACCTCCTCTCATATGGGATACAATAAAAACAGGTTTCGCTGAGGTTAGCTGCGTTTTAGCGGGAGTTTCAGGGCTGCCATTGTCTTGCGTGCCTCTGTTTGAGATGCTGGAATAAATTAGTCATGCTGCTGGTTGTAGTTGCCACAGACTTTAGACAAACTTTACAGCGGACAGTGGTTCGCTCGATGTCGGACGCTGAAGAAAACTCTTACTGCGCACTACAGGAACTTGACGGCCAGTTCCATTCGGTATTTACCAGGCAGCAACCTCCGGTTCTGACAAGTGAAGTCAATGGAGAAGTGTCTTAAACCTGCATTCTCTCTAATGAAAAAAAGGTTTATGGTCTCAATCTCTACTTTCAAGTCTTCTTCAATACAGCATGATGTTCATTTAGTAAATTATGGTCCATTTAGAGTCAAATAGACCATAAAGGAGGGTATGCTTTAGGGCAGGGCTACGTTTTGATTGACAGATAGCTACCAGAGTGTCACTCTTCCTCAGTCCAAATATGGTCACTCCCGTTCACTCCCGCGGACATTTTCAGCCTCAAACGCATTAAAACGTATTCAAGAAATACAACTGGGGAGGCTCCACTGTCTTCACTGGCGTCCATGAATCCAGAAGGACTTCTTACTGGAACTAAAACACACGGATGTACTGAACAACCGTGAGATTAAACTCTTTATTAACAAAGAAAGGAGGATGGACTGTGTCTTTAAATAGTGAACAGCAGCTCTGGTAAGTTAAATGTGTTTGTTTTTACATCTGCAGTAGCTTTAATATGCTTGTTTATATATTATTATTTGTACAACTTGTTTTTATGAAGATGGATTTTTGTTTGGTTTAATATGTGATAGGAACCATTGTTACGTCCTATGTTGCTCTGGGGACACATTTAGCCGGTGCCAGTGTTGGCAACTTGGCGACTTTCTCGCTAAATCTATCGACTTTCCAAACCCTCATGGAGACTTTATTTGTCAAAAGCTACTAGCGACAAATCTAGAGACTTGTTCTGGTGTTATTGGAGACTTATTGGTGTTTTGACTCGATGACGTTAAAACACGTACGTTCTACAGTTACTGTCGTGAACGAGCAGCGGGTGCTGCCGTGAGCCCCTCCGCCGCCCAAAAGCACTCACAGGGTACTCTCACAGAAGCCTTGCGCTGCAGTCAGAGCAGAGGAGACGCACTCTCAGCGTATTCTCTGCAGTTAGTGTATTTACAGGTGTTGGCTTCATTTTTACACAAAACAAATAATAACCGTAGCTGTGTTTCAGCTACAGGACAGCAGTGAAGGCCCAGGTATAAAATGCACGGCCCGCCACTGAGTAGCACTAACCACCAGTTAAAGAAAGAATGTGTTCAGGTGTTATTAAAGGATTAGTTTCTACAAAGGTGTACAAACATATAGTACATTCTGTACACAGAACAATTCAAATGATTCTATGCAAAGCACTGCAGCAGACTTTTTTTGTTTTTGTTCCAGACTTCATATGGAGCCTTTATTTGCATAGACAAAGTAGCTGTGGTTCCTCTCTGCTGATGTTTTAGTGCAGAGAGAAAGAAGTCTGTCAGAAGCTCTTACAGCCTCTGATCCTGCTCTCTTTTAGGCTCACTAGCAGAGATTGCTCCACAGGTTGAGGTCAAACCAACAGAAGAACTTCATGGACTAATTTAATGACAGGCTGGAGACTCTCAGTAAGAGGTCAAATACACCTTTTGATTCATTGTGTTTTTACGATGACACATTTCACCAACTTCAGTATAGTTTTATAGTCTTATTCTTTCTGTCATTGGTTCTTTTTTCTTCCATTCCATCCGTATCCATTTATTCTCAAAGAGTTATTAAAGCATCCATTCATCTTTTTCACACACACTGTCAGTCCCCAACATTCACAACACAAGTCACTGACTCACAATCACTCAGTCACTCTCATTGCCAACGAAATTCAACACATGCACATACATACATATCTGTCAGCCAATGTTAACGACCAAGCTAATGACATTCCCATCAGCCTCCTGCACTTTGTGCTAACTAGCTACTGCTAACACATGGTAGAAATCTGAACGTTAGCATTGTCATTGCGAGCACATTGGCGTTGTCATTGTGATCATGTTCGCAAGCTAATGTTAGCAATTAGCTCAAAGAGCCACTGTCTTAGTTCAGCCTCACTGCGCCGCTAGCATGGCTGTAGTGTAGACTCTTGGTCTTGTTCCCTGACAATGTATGATGAACGATTAATAACACACTCTTCCCTCTTTCTCTGTAAACAACCTGTTCTCTCTCCCAACTTGTCAAAAAGTGGCTGACGCACCAGGGCACCCATTCGCGTCTGTAGGAGACGCACCTTTCAACTACTTCCAATGTCAACCCATACATGTCAGTATTAGATGCTCAGTGCAATTGGCGTAGTATAAAGAGTTTAAAAATGGGAGGGTAGTTTGGACAAGTCATACGAACACAGGACTTTCACCCCAGTAGACCGCTGTTCATGTCCCATGTGAAACCAGGAAAACAGTGACATATTTTACTGTAATTTTGTTATTCCGAGCATAATTCCGTTCCGCTACGCCAGTTATGTAACGAAACAAACATGCTTTTATTAACCCAAACCAGGATCTTATCGTAAAACCTAACCTAAAAGTTCTGTTGCCTAAATCTAACCAGGTAAACCTAAACACTAAGTTAACCTACGTTCCAAGTTTATTTTGAAAAGAGACTGTATGCACGTAACCAGCAGAAACTGTACGTTTACTGTGAACACAGATGTTTATTTTGAAAAGGTACTATGCATGTAACAAGTACAAACTGACACACTGTCCCTGACAACCAAAAGAGTAGGAACACTGACCAAGCAACGGTATTTGACAAGTTACGAGTGAGTCTGTGTTGCTATATGAAATCTAAACTTCACTAATGTTAAAGCTGCTTCTGTCCCTATTAACGACTAGCTGTCAACTACCAGCGATGTAAGCTGACTTGAATGTGCTGCAGCCCACTCAAGCTTCTTTAAGTGGATTTTGAAACACAGGGTTTAATGAATGGAAACCAGTGGCTGCATTAGGAGCTCTATCGTGTGTTTTGGAATACAGTATTCAGATTGTATAACATCCCTCCTCTGAGCTGAAACTGAAGAGTAAATTATACAGTGTGTCTCAGTGTAGGTGTGTGGAAGTGTGGGCTGACAGGCCACATGATGAACACACAGACGATGAGTAAGCACCTGGTTTCTGTGGAGGAGGCGATGAAAGATCAGTAGAGGGGATAATGCCGCGGAGATATGTTGAAGGTATCCTTATCCTTAACAGGCCGTCCCTTCATGGTTTGCCTCGTTCCTGCAGCGATTGGACGGTTGCATGAGTGATTTTATTGTGCTCATCTGTGCAGAATCTTTCATGAGATAGTTGAGAGGAAAATGGAGACAGAGGACAGTTCCGTCTTCTACAGGTACGCTGCCTCTAAAATAATGGGAATCAGGGAGCACATCTCACATAACAAGCTCATAACATAAGCTCTTACCTGCTTTCATCTTACACAGTGTCTGTCTTTGATTTATGTCATAGTGAGTTATTGAATTCAGAGGGTAGAGACCGTGTATCAAACATACTCCTCATAATCTTTCAACATCACTTTGAGCTGAACAGAGCTGACTACAACAGCTGGACTGACAGGAACATTCATGATGTTAATCCTGCTGTTGGCTAATGTAAGTAGTTAGCAAACACACAAAAGGTGACTAAGTGCCAGGTAGCAAACATACAGTCAACCTCAATTATTAATGGGGAACATTGGATGGGGTTAAAGGCTATAAGTACATATACCAATACAAGGGAAGATGCCATACTCTGATTTAAAGGTGCAGTGTGTAAGATGTGGTCAGAATTTTTGTTTCAAATATTTAAAAAAATGTATTAATGTTATGAACAGAATGTGAAGAGGTTACAGTGTTAAAGCCAGGCGGCAACCCCCGGTTCTGAAAAGTGAAGCCAATGCTTCATGTCTTAAAGCTGCATTCTCTCTACTGACCACCAGGGGGCGACTCCTCTGGTTGTATAGAAGTCTATGAGAAAATGACTCTACTTCTCTCTTAATTTATTACCTCAGTAAACATTGTAAACATGAGTTTATGGTCTCAATCTCTAGTTTCAAGTCTTCTTCAATACAGCATGATGTTCATTTAGTAAATTATGGTCCATTTAGAGTCAAACAGACCGTAAAGCAGGATATGCTTTATGGCGGGGCTACACGGTGATTGACAGGTAGCTATCAGAACCGTAAACGGCGTCTCTACATCATTCCTCTAAATACGGTCACTTCCGTTCACTGGTTGCAAAAAAATCCAAGATGGCGGCAGCCAAAATGCCAAACTCGAGGCTTCAAAACCGCAGTTCACAAACCAATGGGTGACGTCACGGCGACTACATCCGCTTCTTATATACAGTTTATGATTTACATTAGGTCAAAGACGTCTATGTGTTGCATAGATATCTACTGATATTAGCATGCTAACCAGCTAGCCGTGGCCCGTCCTGTCTTGTAACGTAACTTGTAGTGGTTCTATTTCATTTTTAACACTGGCCTGACACTCCGGGCCAATCAGCTGGCTGGTCCTCCTGATGGTCAGTCCGAGCTTGGAGGACGGTAAAGAAAGGGCCAGCATTTGATCAGCTTTATTTTCATTAAAATAACTCCAGATGTGCCCTGTTACCGACCCCTAGGACCGGCTCGACTCGGGTCATCTTTAATCATGGTGTGTACTATACTATAGAAAACGTTTTGCAATAGGAAAATATTTTTTTCACTATATTGTCAGCCACAATACATTAATTACTCCGTCAATTGATCTGCAACTATTTTGTTAATTAATTGTTTCAGTCATTTTTCAGGCCAAAATATCAAACGTTCTCTGATTGAACTTCCTATTTGTAAGGATTTTGTCTTTTTGTCGCATATGACAATAAAGTGAAAAGCTTAAGGTTTAAAATGATAGTTAGACAACACAAGCAGAGTGAAGACATAATGTAACCGTGTCCTCTGAGAAATGATCAATGCCACATTTTTCACAATTTGTATGAGTTATTGTAAATGATTGCGTTTATACATACTGTTACCAAACATTAGGATTTAATGTGGGCAAACAGTCTGAATGTTTTATTTTGTTTAAGTGAATTCTGACATGAATTGCTCTTGCAGAGAGCAGCTGTAACTCACTCCCACTGTCTTTACTTTTGGATGTGCTCAGAAAGGAGCCTGAAAAGTGCTCCTTTCATGAAGCCGTGCATCTAAAAATACCTCGTCCCTTTTTAAAAGGTCAGTGGCTATGTTGTGAGATAACTGTTGGTGATGTAAGCCGGGGTTAGCTCACGCTTTCTCTCCAGTCTGTGATTTGGCAAGAAGGCTGTTTTTTATGAGATGCAGGTGGTTCCACTGCTGGCGCTAGAACAAATATCCAAGAAGGGCTGGAGGCTTAGACCAGAGGGGCCCGGTGGGCGTAGCTTTCATTTCAATATCGGGGGGAGCACATGGTAATGTGGATGTCCTCCCACAGGAAATTTTGAGCATCAAACAGTTCATTTCCTGCATTCTGGGGAATTTGTATGCTCTAGTTTAGGGCGGAAATGTCTAATCTAAGGCTCTTTCTGTATTGCTTTAAAAAATGTATATATTTATTTATTTACTCTCCTGTTTATCAACCTTTCTCATTTAATGTTATCTCTGCTGAGTCATTATTAACTATTCCCTCCTCTTCTGTGTCTTTTGTTTGAGGAAGCAACTTCTTTAAATAAACGTGGCTCCATTCACCTCAATGATACATTCATTAATTTATTTTATGTATAAACACCTGGACTTTAATAACTCATAAGTGTTTCAGTAAGGGTTTTGCTCACGTTCAAAACTTTCTCACTTTCAAAACATATCTCACATATCTGTGTTCTCTGACATTTCTAGAATACTGTAATTTAATGAGAATAAAGTCAAATATTCCACAAAAAAGCCAAAATATTAGAATTAAGTCGTAATTTCATGAGAATATAGTAATAGTATTTCTTGAGGAAGTCGCAATATTACGAGAATAAAGTCGTAATTCAACGAAAATAAAGTCATTATACATCATGAAAAAGTCGTAATATTTCGTTTATAAAATTGTAATTTAGTGAGAATATAGTAATATTTCTAGAAAAAATACCCAATATTACGAGAATACAGTCGTAGTTGAATCAGAATGAAGTCTGAATATTTCACGAAAAAATCATAATATTACAACAATAAAATTGTAGTAAACCATAGGGGCAACGGTGGCTCAATGGTAGAGAGTCATCCTTCAATCAGAAGATCGGCGGTTCGATTGCTCCCAAGGGCGGTGCCATCAGTGTGTGAATGTTAGATAGTCCTGATGGGCAGGTGGCACCTTCCATGGTAGCTCCTGCCATCAGAGTATGAATGGGTGTGAATGGGTGAATGATGACATGTAGTGTTAAAGAGCTTTGAGTCGTCGGGAGACCAGAAAAGTGAAATACAAGTACAGTCCATTTACCATTTAGTTCAAATAGAATAAAGTCATCATATTTTAAGACAAAATCTAGCTGTCCCATAGTCTTCTGTGCTTTATGTTATTGCTCACTCAGCTGCTTTGGCATGAATGAGAGTGTAGAGAAGTGACTGTTCACTGCTCTTCATCAGAGGAGGAAACACTGAGCTCTCTCCTCATAAGCACACTGTGCTGTTTCTGCTTCATCTGAAAATCCCTCCATGATGATGACGTGCTTTCTAGAAGCCTACCTGAAAACAGCTAGGCCATGATTTTATTAAATGTATTTTTAGATCTGTTTGCAAATGAATAGTTTTGATTATTTATCAATGTCATATTTAACGTTTATAACCGAGGCCGTGTGCCTCACCAGGCAGTGTTTCTAAGTGACGCTGCGCTCAGGTTGACCTGTGGCCCCCGGGGGCCTTCACTCTACAAAAAAACAGCCACCCACCAGGGATTGCTTTTCATTTTTCCACCGGTTCAACCTGAGCTGCAGGTATACTCTCTGTCCTGATGTTTAACCCCCCCGCAGTCAGAAAAGCTTTTCTGCCGTCATGTTTTTCTCTCTTTCAAAGGAAGAGCTGCAGTTTTACCTTCGAGCTTTATTTATTTGTCCTGGTTGCCTTATCCTCAGGTGGTGTGTGAGTTTATCAGGTAATGGAAGTCATGGTTGGTGTAATCTGCTGGAATGTGGATGACGTTTGATTCTGGATGACAGCCCGTGGCGGATTGTGTGGAGCTCTCAGTGCAGTTAAACAATTCAGAGCTTTCTCAAAGGCCGTCTCTGTGATTTGATCTGAAGGATCAGAGACCCATTATCCCTTTGTGTTGTAGGGCTGTGCCTGCAGTCAAGGAGCTCAGAAGATCTCTGTGTTCTCCACACACTTAGTTTATTTAACCACATAGATGTAGAGTCCATGGCATCGTCCCAGGTACAGGAAATCCATATGTTGGTGAGGAGGGAGGAGCTGAAGAGAGACCTTAACTTAAGTTAGCTGGGACTCATGTCAAACAAGTGTGCTGCTACATGTTATGTTGCCCCCCCCTCATCCCCTGCAAGGACTCTATTGTGTATATTTGTCCATGTTTACAAAAGAGAATAGAACAGTTGGTGTTCGGGTTATAAAGGGGTGGCTGTGGATCAGAGGTTGGTGGTTAAACCCCCGCTCCTCCTGTCCACATGCCCAAAAAGTTTCTCCCAGGATGCTTCACAGCAGCACACTGATCCCAATGCTTATAATGGGTTCAATGAAGAGGTCAGATTTCATGCATGTACCTGCGTATATGTGACAATTATAATAAAACGTAAGTTTATGTAAGTATTTAACATGGTGTGTCGTCTAACCTCATTGGAAATCATAAGTGTTTGTAGTTCAGTGTTTCCCCTACCATTGCCTCATCAGTCCTCTAACTTATTACCCTCGCTACCAGTATTAGCTGCTAACTAACTAACGGCTGCAATGTTGGGCTGAAAAAACATGCCTGCAGGCTAAAATTCAACCGTGGTGTTCCGTTGGGAGATGAAGTGACTTTAAACCAAGTGAGAGTAGAAAAGCTGGGATTAAGGACAAGTCTGCTAGCCGTTAGGCTAATTCATGCCGTGTAAAATGCTATAGGCATTGTGCTGCAGTCACGCGATGTCGAAGGTATCTGAAAAAATGAGTTCCCGACTGGGAAAATGAACGTGAACACCCCCTAAAGTCGGTACATTGATAGGGGAACAGCTTGGTAACAACTGTATTAGCTGTTACTTTGGTGCAGAATCTCATGATCTGTGAATTTGGGCATTAAATCATGAATCATCTCTTTTTGGGGTCATATCCTTTACTTTATATTTTTTACTACATCCTAACTTTTCATGAACTCCACCTTGGAATTGGACATCCACATTTTTTAGCTGCTACCATTTCAGCTCTGAATTATTAATACCATTTCGGTCTTTCTCACGCAGCATCACCTGACATGTTAACATGTCTTTGATGCTACAATGGAGATATCCTTAAATCTCTTCTGAAGCATTACGCTGTATCTTTCAGTACACCCACACTAATAGAATGCAATAAAGCATTACAATACTCTGAGAGATTGCTCTGATGTAACCGTAGCTTTTATCTCATGTTGAACTCTTTGCTTATTTGTGCTAATCACATTCATCGTTTAGTCAACCTCTTGTATTTGCTGTGTGCAAAGAAGTGCTTAGTTTGCAGATCTTAATTTGAGGTATTTATTCTCTTGAGCAGGGTTTATAGTGCTGCCGTTAACAGACCCTCCAACATTTGAATGCTTTTGATATTTGCAGAAAACTAGGCAGTCACATTCAGTTTCAGACAGTGTGCAAAGCAGACAGTGTGTGTTCCAGGGGCAATGACACGAGGACAAGCACTTGCCTCTGACTATTGACCAGTGGTTACACAAACATGTGGACTAGCTTTTAGGGAGATACCACGTTTCTGTTTTGCAACATATAAAGTGATGATTCAGAAGGAGAAGCGTTATGATGACTCTGTGTGTGGTGACCTGTCTTTGCTGTAGAACAACGTGTTTCTGAGACGGAACTGATCGGCACTAGTCCAGCTCCGTCAGCCTTCCAGATAGTTGTGACAGGGCTCTTAGCAGGCAGTTCAACTGAATAAATAAAAAGAAACGTGTGCTACCGGCTTGTTGTTTAAGGTAGTGTACCAGTGGATGATGAAATGAGTGGTTTGTAACTCTAAAACTCTGAAAGTTATCACAGCGACAAACATTTGACTGTCTGTTGTGACGATCGTGAGGTAGACAGTAGAAATACTGTGTTCACTGTGCAATGTGATCTACCAGGAAGGAAACTTTGAGTTGCAGGTGCAGCGTATTGCTTCACCTTGCAGTGCTTTACATAGCATTGTGTTGCTTTACACTATGCAGCATGCTGTTGCGTACCGTTGGTCATGCTGTATTACGATGCGTTGCTTTAAGTTCTGTTGCTTTGCATTGTATTGCGTAGTGCTGGGCGGTATGACCAAAAATTTGTATCACGGTATTCTTTTAAGATTCTGGCGGTTTCACGGTATTTATTTTTTCCTTGACTGTGTTTTTATATAGGTTTATAGTGTCTTACTCTACTGTCAGGACATAGAATATAAAAACATGTTAATGTCATCATGTATAAAGGCTTTGTTACTAGAGGGTGTGCTCGTTTGTTCCTATAATGTTTGATAGCAGTTTGTCTGAAGTATTGTCTCCCCGGTGAGACGTACCTTGGATCCAGTGTTTTAATCATTGCTCTGAGTCTTTCTCGACTGTCTGTAGCGGGACCATGTCCTTGCAGAGCTGGATCGTTATTGCGTTCGTAATGTCGCTCCACCGCTTGCTTTTCTTGTCATATGCAGCGCCTCGAGCAAATGCCTCTTCAAGCGATGTCTGACCCTTTGGCTTCTCTGTTTCACTCGCGCTAACGTTACTGGTTGACGGCCTCGAATCCGACGACCGTAATCGCACACACTCTTGGTATTCCAACACATGTTTTCTGCTGAGGTGATGGAGTAAGTTGTTCGTGTTACCACCAGCGGCAACAACAGTGGCTCGACACACTTTGCAATATATAGTCTTTTGGACGTCGGATTTTTTAAAACCAAAACACTTCCAAACAGCGGAGACAGCTCCTCTGTTGGGCACAGACTCTATTGGTGCATCTCCGGTCTGTCTTTGTTCATCCTGCATCGCTCTGTTCTGTTCTTTAATGTAACGTTACTGTAGCGACGGAGCCTCTCCCAGCTGTTAGCAGACTGTTGTTATAAAGTTATAACCATGACTAGGGGTCCCTCTCAATACACTTTAGACAACTAGCTCCGACCATAGCGCCCCTAGCGGCGAACAATTTAGCTGCCTGTTGAAGAGCGACAGCAGTTGTTTCGGCTATGCACCGGTATGGTGGTGTGTGAAAAATGAATATCATACGGGAAATTAAAACCGGTATACCGGATGAACCGGTATACCGCCCAGCACTAGTATTGCGCTGCTTTATGTTACATAGCGTTGCATTGCTTTGGCTATGCTGCATTGCGTTGCGTTTATTTAAATTGTGTTGCTTTACGTTGCTGTGCCTTATATTGTATTTAGTTACCTCACGTTACGTAGCTTGACATTACATTGCATGGCTTTGGGTATGCTGCATTACGTTGCATTGCTTTAAGTTGTGTTGCTCTATGTTGTGTTGCTTTACATTATCTTGCTCTATGTTTGTCGTTTTACGCTCCGTTGCTTTACGCTGCGTTTCTTAGATTTTGACACCTCTTCTTTCGGTCTTAAACTTCTTCTTTGGTGTAGTTCCATGACTAATTAACCCTTTGTAACAAATGAACTTGATGGTGATTGGCCTTATCATCTCATCTCTCACTGTTCCTTCCATCCAATAGACATTAAGCACTAACATGGTTTCTGTATAGCTTTAGACATCTTTAACAAGTGAACATGATGTCAGTCATGTGTCAACATCAACGACCACACACACAAAATGAACCTCGTGAACTATGTCTGAAGTTGAGTTTGACTTTATTGATCACATCTTGAGAAGTGTCAACAACTGTAGCTTTATTTGATCTTCCTCTACTCATGACTGACGATTGTCGAGTGAGAGAGACAGGAAACAGTCGATGACTTTTCTGTAAATGACTGATTAACTATCACTGCTCCGTTGTTCTATAAAGTTCAGTGCTTTTGGAGTCGGGTAATGTAGTTATGCTTCGTCAGACATCATGTGACTGATGTAAACGTGCTTTCAATGCAGATTGGCCTTTAGATGAGTAAGACATTCATTGTGTGTGTATATATATATATATATGTATATATATATATATATATACTGTATATATATATGTATATATACTGTATATATATATGTATATATACTGTATATATATATATATATATGTGTGTATATATGTATATATGTATATATATATGTATATATATATATGTATATATATGTGTATATATATATATGTATATATATATATATATATATATATATATATATATATATATATATATAATTGACAAATGAAAAATATATATATTAGTGGTGTAACGGACCATTATCGATCCCCCATCATGGTTTGGACCGCGTGTGAACCGCGTATAAGTTTTACTGCCGATCGTTATCCGCCAATATTCAGTACAAATTAGTCCATTGGCATTTATGCTTGTACTTTTAGTAAAACACAATTTTCCTCAATGGAGTTTCACATTACATTTCATGTGAAATTTGTATACAAACATTCAGATGATTATGTGATATTGGTAACATGCGTTTCCTCCCGTCCTTACACAGATAGCAATCAATAACAGGTGAGATGATTTAGCCCACGAGGCACGAGCCTGTCTGTGAACTCTGTAGTATGTAACACCTCTGGATGATGCTGCGGTCTAAAGAGATGCCCCTGTCACAGCAGCTGGAGGAATATTTTAATAAAAGAGCCCTTCTGTATTTATTAATATTCTTAACTGTTACCAGGGGCTACCCAGACACAAACTTATTCCCAGTCTGATTATGACACAAAGGAGCTTGGATACAACAGCCAGGGAACGTCTATGGCTCGCTGTCTTTCATCTGTGTTCAAAGTGAGCTGGGGGTGTGCGTGGGTGGTTCCAGAACATCTTTTTTTGTACTGTTTCATCAGAGTGGAAGAGGTCGTCTCCATGGCTCTAATAGACAGTCTCAGCTAAACGCTGTCGTACTAAAAAAGGCCGTCCGACACTTCCTGTGGAATTTCATTCACGGGACTGAAAGCAGAAGTAAAGAACCCAACTACTGTTCGCGCTTACACACGCACACACACACACACACACACACACACACACAGATAAAGAGAGAGACTCTCCGTCAGTCAGGAAGTAAACTAGCGGTCATTATCTACGTATATTGTGCGTTACTTTGCTATCATTGTATAATGAGAGATGAGACAACAATCGAACTTCAAGGATTTTCGCTACAAAATCTGCAATAATCCCACCAAATAAATAACAGCGACCAAATAAACCAAATCAATTTGTATGTAAAAATAAATATACTGTAGCCAACTTCTAGAACAGCCAGAGCTCTCCGTCTGAGAATAACTCATAACTCATAGCACCCCGTTGCCACAGAGACCCGGTTCAAAACACCGTAAGGGCACGTACACACAAGAGGCAGTGTTATGAAAATATATCTTTTATTGGTACAAATATTCTCATTCCGTGGTGTAACCAGTGACAGCTGGTTTAGCGGGCAGGAGGAACAAAAGAAAAGACACAAAAGACCAAGGCAGCGTCCCACTAACGACTGTTCAGCAACCCAGCCACCCCCACTTGGATTCCCCCCCAGCTACCGTTGGGTGCACTGCTCAGGAAGCTCTGAACCAGCCATCCCCCAAACACACGCTGTCCCCTCCGTACAGGGTGCCTCCCAGACACTGCGCTACCGACGCAACTTAGCCTGCGGCCTCACGCTACGTCTCCGCTTGTTGCGGGAGAGAGAGTAGATGGACTGCTCGTGGCGGCGGAGACCGAACCGATTCCGCACACCCACTCGTGACGGCGGGGAGAAAGACAAAGGACGCGATTTGCCAGCAGGTGCATCCTTTCACCTAATCAGAGCCCGTGCACCCCATTACCGGTCCGGCGGACCCAATAGTTTCACCCCGTCAGTTCCACTTGGTTACATTCACCCCCCCTTAATCACTCAGTGTCTCACTGATGGCATATGTCCCATCCAGATCCTACATCAACCTTCCCCAATCCTTCAGCTAACCCTCTTCAAGAGCTACTCCCTTCTCCCTTAGATGGCTTACCGCAGACCTTGGCAGCCGGTGTGGGTTAGAATGAACCCCCGCAGTAGCACGCTTGGACCTCCGAAGTGGAGGTGATGGCAAAGGCACAGGTGATGGCAGTGTCTGTGGTGAATGCAGGACATGTTGACTCTCACCTGCACTTACTCCCTCCTCACCCACAGAGGGGGTAGCCCCCGTTGGACGGGGGGGAGACAGCCCTTCCAAGCCAACTTCCCTCTCTCTTTCCCCTTCCCCCTCCACAATGCTGTCTTGCGACCCCGGTCCATCGGCCTCGATGACCGCAAGCAGAGAGTCGTCCGAATCGGACTCTACATCGGGAAGTGAGGACTTAGCCACTCCCTGGACCCCCGGTTCCTGCCCATCCATCTGTATGCTTGGACCACAAATCCGCAACTCATTTCTATGCAGATTGCGTTGGGGTTTCGAGAAATCAATCGGGACAACAGAATACACAGGCAGGTCACCACCCAGCTGAGCGATGACTCGGTGAGGGGTGGGAAGCCACACATCCTGAATCTTATGCCGACCCGGAAACTGACGATTCCTTACATACACTAATTGGCCTGGCTGCAAAGGATGGTCACCTACAGGCTCCCCTGCATACCTTTTGCGGGCTTCCGCTGCCTGCTCCATGTTCTTTCTAGCCCGAGCGTAGGCACAGCCCAACCTCCTCTGATGTTCCTCAACCCACTCATGCACATTACCGTCAAAATCCTCCCTATCCTGTCCCAGCCAGACATCCAGCGGAACCACTGGAGCCCTCCTGAACATGAGAAAATACGGCGAGTAGCCAGTACTTTGATGTTCAGTGGTGTTATAAGCATACACCAGCTCCGGAAGGTACTCAACCCACCTCCTTTTCTGCTCCGGGCGCAGGGTACGCAACAGATCATGCAGCGTCCTATTGAAACGCTCACACTGTCCGTTCCCCTGGGCATGATATGGGGTTGTTCGACTTTTTTTCATCCCATACAACCCACAGAGACACTGGACAACCCCAGCCTCAAAGCATTTCCCCTGGTCAGAGTGCAACCTTGACGGGACCCCATAGGGCTGAATCCAATATTTTACCAGGGTCTTTGCGACCGTTACTGCACGCTGGTCTCTGGTTGGCACCGCAACTGTAAACTTAGAGAACACATCGGTAAAAACCAAGACATTCTCCCGTCCGTCTGACGACGGTTCAAGCACGGTGAAGTCCATTGCAACTACTTCAAGCGGCCTAAAAGCCAACAAACTCCCCAACGCTGCAACCACCCTTGGCTGTGGGGCTTTAGAAACAATACAACGTTCACAAGTCTTACAAAACGCCTCAACGTCTGCAAACATTCCCGGCCAATAGCACCGACTTCGAACCAACTTGAATGTTCTTTCCACCCCTTGGTGCCCATGGTCAGTGTGCATGCGAGCAAGCACCTCTCGGTGTAATACCGCGGGCAACAAAAGCTGCTTAATCTGTCCTTCCTTCTGATCACACAGCGTCCGGTACAGCACACCCTCCAACTCCACAATCCTTCCACACTGTCTCAAAAGTCCAATTGTTCGGTCACATTCCTGCAACCTCTCGTCCCTACAAGGCTTCACACCCCTAACCCAGTATTTTCGAAAGGAAGATATTATGGAATCTACCTGCTGCAGACTAGCCAAGGCAGACATGTCAAATGAAGGAAAGCTAGACATAGAAGCTTGCTGGGGGCTGGCACTGGTCTCCTGACACAGAGCCGTCGATGGGGTTTGGACAGAACACTACGCGTGTCCTGAAAACTTTGTGCCACTCTTCCCCCTTCTGTCCCCTTCTGCTCCACATACTGCCTAGAAAGAGCATCCGCCCCCGCATTCTGGCTACCTGGCCGATACACCAACTGAAAGTCAAACTGAGCCAGTTCAGACACCCATCGCTGTTCTACAGCTCCAAGCTTTGCGGTGTTCAAATGGCTTAGCGGATTGTTATCAGAAAACACTGTGAACTTGTTCCCAATCAGATAATCCTTAAATTTATCTGTAACAGCCCACTTCAACCCCAACATCTCCAGTTTCATGGCGCTATAGTTCTCCATATTCCGCTCCGATGGCCGGAGGCCACGACTTGCGTATGCAACCGGCCGTCGCTGTCCCTCCCCCTCTTGCGACAACACAGCCCCCAACCCTTGGTGGCTAGCGTCAATCTCCAGGAAGAATGGCTTGCTAAAATCTGCATACCCCAAAACGGGAGCGGACTTTGTTTTAATGTTTCAAAAGCATCTTCACAGGTTGCATCCCACAACCGGCCAAATACGGGGAGCGAAGAAGCTTTCCTCCCCCCTTTAGCTGACAGCAGTGTGGACAGAGCGTGGAGAGGGACTGCCAACTTAGCAAAGTTTCTCACAAACCTTCTGTAGAAACTAGCGAAACCCAGGAACGACTTCAACTCCGCCACACTCTGCGGTCGACGCCACTCTGCAACCGCCCGAATCTTCTCCGGGTCAGTAGCCACTCCAGCAGCTGAAATGACGTGTCCCAGGTAAACAACTTCTGACTGAAAGAATGAGCACTTACTCAACTTGACCTTGAGATTAAACTGCCCCAGCCGGGACAACACTAAATCTAGGCGCTCAAGGTGCTGCTCAATGGTAGACGAAAACACCACAATGTCATCCAGATAGAGGAGGAGCGACTGGAACCTCTGATCCCCCAAAATTTGTTCCATCAACCGCTGAAAGGTACCTGGCGCATTACAGAGCCCAAACGGCATCCGTGTAAATTCGTACAAGCCAAAAGGAGTGCAGAATGCAGTCTTACTGCGATCTTTCTCAGCCACTCCCACCTGATGGTAACCACTCGCCAGGTCCAGGGTGGTAAACCACCTTGCCCCGCTCAAAGCATCCAAGGACTCTTCGATACGTGGAAGAGGGAAAGCATCTCGCCGTGTTCTCGCATTAAGCTGCCTGTAATCCACACAGAGCCTTAGCGACCCATCCTTCTTCCTCACTATCACCAAGGGGGAGGAGTAGGGACTACTGCTTTCCCTGATAATGCCCTGCTGCAACAGCTGTGCTATATGTGTTTTGACTTCCTCGTACTGACTTGGGGGTATACGCCGATAGCGCTGCCTAACCGGGGCTTCATCCAGGACTGGAATCTCATGCTCGATCACGTTTGTACACCCCAAATCCATGTCTGACCTTGCGAAGACCCCAGAATGTTTACTCAGGAGCTGCCTCACTTTCCGTACCTCTTCAACAGCCAGGAAATTCCTGTGCGGCTACCTCCGGGGGCAGCTGCTGCCGCTCTGCAACCCCACCAGCACGTTCGCACAAAAAGACTCGCTCTTCCTGCGCCCCTACTCGTTCAAATGCTACCGGGGCAGTACCACCCGCCACCACTTCCACTTGATGTATTGAGCCAAGGCAGGTCTGAGATGCAATGTTCACATCCCCATGCCCTACATTCACCACCGGCACCGCAACCTGTCCATTCTCCACTGGGACTACTGCATTGGAAACGAGTAACTCCCCGGGTAGGCTCCCCTCCCCCACCCCTAATGACTCCACACACACAAATGAGCCTAACAAAGTCTGCCCAGGTGGAACTGACACGGGTACAAAACACATGGATCCAGCCGGAACGCGGAAAGGTACGGTGGAATAGGCAAAGCCTATAGGTGAAACAGCCTGCTCCTGCTGGCAAACCGAGAACGCCAAACCCCACACTTCATCCGAATCAGATGCAGAATCCTGCTCGGCATCTGATGCCAACTGCTCCATTTCATAAAACCGCTTGATTACGTTCATGCCCAATATGCAAGGAACAGCTATTTTACGACGTAACGTCGCAGTGTCCGTAGGGTCCCGAACAACCAGAATGCCCCTCCCGTTTGCAACCTTGCCCAAGGCACAGACATCCCTCTTGAAATACCCCAGGTAAGGAATGCCCAACCCATTTGCCGACGACAGGGAAAGCCACTCACAGGTTTTAAGAGTTGGCTTAAAATGCTGCTCAAAAAATGTCTCTGTAATAGTTGACACGTTAGACCCAGTGTCTAGGAGGCATTTAACCTTCACATCACCCAATAAAATGTCCACAGTTGGACATTTGCCGACCAAACATTCATATTCCTCCTTTGGAACTTTAAAGTGTGAGCCCGACTGAACCTCACCTGTAGCTGGACTCATTACCACAGGGGGGAAAAGTTTCCCTGCTGCTCCGCTACATGGGCAAACCTGTCACGGGAGACCTCACGGCGCAACGCCGGAGCTGCCCCTCTATTTGGAGCCCCTACCCGACATTGTCGCGCCATGTGACCCGCAACCCGACATTTAAAACATATAGGCTGACCATCAGCGTCAAACCTTGGCTGCTCCCCACGTACCCCCGCCCGGCTAATCCCTAGACCGGACAAATCAGACACTTTCCGTGCCAAATCAAAAATCTGAGCCTGCTGTTGCTTCAGCGTGCTCTCAACCTGGATCTGCTGCTGCTTTAACGTTTGCAGAATTTCCACCAGCAGTGGGTCAGGTTCGGGGAGGGCAGCCGCAACAACTGCATTGGACTCCACAGCTCCCATCTCACATACGTTTGTCACCCGCTGGCTCCCCATCTTCCCACCTCAACGCCTCCTCGCGTAACCCAAAGAAAGGGATTTTATTATTCTGCCGAATCACCTTCTTTAGCTCTCTACGTAGCGCTAAATCCCGAACATTCTCTGCAAATTGATCACGTAACGCAAAGTCACTACACCAGGCCTGCTTGATGTCACAATGATTAATATCATCGATAATAGCCATCAGTCCATGCGAATACTCCCTCACGGATTCCCCTTCTCGCTGCCTCCGATCGAAAAATAGTTTTTGCAATCTGGTCAATGAATCAGGCTGCCCATATACTTCTTTCAAAATGTCCAGAATGCGCCTAGGGTCTCTCCTCTCGCTCTCAGACCGATATCGTATCTCCTGTCTGGCTTCCCCACCCAAATGGTCATAAATGTACATAGCCTTCTCAGTATCCTCAAAATGACGGTAACCCAAAACTGCATTTATCTCATCAAACCATTCATAAAACTCAGCACAGGATCCCCCATTGAAAACCGGACACTTTTTTTCTTTTGGTACATAAATGACACGCTCTCTAGACATCGGACCAGCAGCACCATCACCCACGACCCCCGATGTTCCCTCCGGTTGTAGGGGAGACGGGGAGCTGGATGCAACAGGAGACCCATGCTGTTGCAACTGTGCATTCAAAGAGTCATTCATGTCCTTTAAGGCCGCCATAGCTGCCTTGTCTGCCACCACCCTCTCTTTCAGGGCCTGTAGCTCCTCTTGAAGAGATTCCATCTTCACCGCTCGCACCGTCCACTCCAGCTGACGACCCCGGCTCTTGTAGCTGTGTAGACTTCGTGAGACCCACTGCCTTGGTCTAAAATATATTGCCTTCCCACCAGTCCTGCCCCTCCAGCACTAGGCCCAACCAAACTGCCACTGCGTAATTGTACCCTACTCACAGCGCCAAACTGTAGCACCCCGTTGCCACAGAGACCCGGTTCAAAACACCGTAAGGGCACGTACACACAAGAGGCAGTGTTATGAAAATATATCTTTTATTGGTACAAATATTCTCATTCCGTGGTGTAACCAGTGACAGCTGGTTTAGCGGGCAGGAGACCAAGGCAGCGTCCCACTAACGACTGTTCAGCAACCCAGCCACCCCCACTTGGATTCCCCCCCAGCTACCGTTGGGTGCACTGCTCAGGAAGCTCTGAACCAGCCATCCCCCAAACACACGCTGTCCCCTCCGTACAGGATGCCTCCCAGACACTGCGCTACCGACGCAACTTAGCCTGCGGCCTCACGCTACGTCTCCGCTTGTTGCGGGAGAGAGAGTAGATGGACTGCTCGTGGCGGCGGAGACCGAACCGATTCCGCACACACACTCGTGACGGCGGGGAGAAAGACAAAGGACGCGATTTGCCAGCAGGTGCATCCTTTCACCTAATCAGAGCCCGTGCACCCCATTACCGGTCCGGCGGACCCAATAGTTTCACCCCGTCAGTTCCACTTGGTTACAATAAGTAAGGATAATGTACAGTGATCTGGTCATTATTGCGATATGAACCCCGACAGGATGAGAAAGCGGTAAAAAAAAAATTGTAATACTGATTTGTACGTCGATTACCATGGCAACTGTTGAACCTCCGAATCATTTGTGTCAGCCTTAAGTCGACTTACTCGATAAATACACTTCATGAAAGGATTGCGAAAGCTTTCGGGGCCGCTAAACCTGCACAAATAAGACTAAAAGAAAGCGTGTAATTCTCAAAGCACCCTCAAAGGGTGAAAGGCATCGCGCTGCCAAGCAGATAGCGTCTCAGTGCTCCTGTGCTATTAGCACCTATCTACACTTGGCGCAAAATTGGCTCTTTTCCATTCAAATGAGCCTCATTGCAGAAACAGTTGAATTCACAAAGATCAGCGCTAATAGCCACAAGTGTAGTTATTAGCGTCTTCAGAGAGTTGGTGGTAACTGAAGTGTCTTCATATGGGCTGTCTTGGATACAGTGACAGTTGTGTCATGAACATTTAATGAATAAAGCTCCCAAACACTTCATTTTGGAAAATAAATTATGAAAACTACGGTTATCATATAAATGAATAAACAAATTATGTATTTT
Organism: Leptoclinus maculatus; assembly: GCA_032191485.1. Lineage (NCBI taxonomy): Eukaryota > Metazoa > Chordata > Actinopteri > Perciformes > Stichaeidae > Leptoclinus > Leptoclinus maculatus. Next base: position 1,232,035 of record JAVDOI010000003.1, on the reverse strand, counting down.
TTCTGCCTACTTTCTCAAATTCTGTTCTTTCATTTTCCTGTTTCCTGTCTCTTAACTGCCTTCGGGAGGTTTAGATGGAACTAGCACTGTGGCCCAGGCTGATTAAAATAAAGTCTATGATATAAGATAGAACCAAACCAGATCCAACTTTTGGCTGGGAATGTTTGTGCAAATATTGCCTTTAGGAGCCACAGTGAATACAATGCACACTGTGTGTCTCTGATATACATTGATCCTCCCTCTGAGGGACTACAGGACAATTAACTTGTGTGCTTTGGTTGCAAAGGCACACAGACACCACAAAGGACTCACTCATTGCCTGTCTAGTTTTATTTTTATAGATGTGTGTTCATTTATAGCCTCCAGAGCTAATTGACACTTAATTGTATTTGCTTGCTCCCTTTGTGCCCTCCCCTCCACCCAGAACTGTAATAAAAGAGTGGTCACGCTAAACGTGTCCATGTGGATTCGGTATACTCAGCTGAGCCTCCGCTGTTTGCATGCCAAGCAAATACGATCAACCAAATCACTCCGAGTCAGAGAGGGCTTGTGTTAGACAAACTCAGACATGAGGAGAAATACATTCTCTGTATACTAAAGGTTCAAACCCACCTTTTAGGTTTATCACTAAGTCTTTTATACAGCCTTGTACAGATCATAATGATCAAATAACAAATCAATTCAAACACGCCACTTAGCTTTCCACATCAAACACAATTTGTCTGAATACGTAATCCAAGTAAAAGTAAGTGAGAGTGTTTCATTGTACCACCCACTCTACTCTGGAGAAGCCTAACTTTGCACCTGTGCAGCGTCACAGTTCAGAAAATAACCATCTTTACGTTTTCTTTAGTTTTTTTCCAATGCTTGAAACAAATGGTAGAAAAGATTGTGGTTTGGATTAAAATAACTACGGAAGTTGTCATACTTAAATATGGAAGTTATGTGACAAATAAGTCAACGTTGACTTCTGGTTTCACACAGGACATGGACAGCGGCCTCCTGGGTGAAAGTTGATCCTGGGTTGATCCTGTGATAACTTAAGCCCCTTTTCACACAAACATTGTTAAACCAGTGTTAACTTAAGCCCAGATACCATTCCACTTCTACCAGCCCTGGAATAAATGTCTGCTGGAACATGTGACAAATTTGGCAACTTTTCGCCCCGCGTTTATTACATTTTCAGGGAATAACCCTGCAAACTCAACGCCAACCAGCAAGCCCTGGGCTACAGTCTTAGCCTTCTGAATGTGCTTGTGTGAAAGCTTTCGTAGAACCAGGCTAACAGCTCACCAAGCCTGGATCTAAATGCAGTGCATGTACCTAATGTATACTGATGCAGTTTGCTTTCATGTTAGAATGTGGAGTTATTATAACTTAGCTGGACATTCAATGTGTATAAAACTATAGAGTCGACAAAAAATGGTGAATGTTTGGATTTCATAATACACCAGATGTAGTATCCAGCGGCACATACATGCTGACTCACACATTTACACAAAGAACCAAACTAACAAGGCAGTACAAACAGAGGAGTCACAATATATGATCAAACCCTTTCGCAGGCTTTCTTTTTCTACCGTATGTCTAGCTTTAGAAATAACGAACACAGATCCACTGCAGCACATACAGGCACGTTTCCACATTACATTAACAAAGCCCATTTTGTGTGTAATTAAGTAACCAGTTACCGTGGGGAAACACACACGGAGTCAGACGTATAATAAAACCGTCCGTAACTTTAAAAAGAGGCCCAGTATGTGCAGTAAGAAAATGGTGTCAGCTGATGTCATTTTTCCAGGTATACTATCCAAAGCGGAGCTCTGGTTTCTGTTAGAGAAGGACTGCTGAGTGCACCACGTCTTAAGTGTTTGACGCTTTTATGAAAGATTAGGTCACCGTGTCCGGACTTGCTCGGATACCTCAGTGTAGCCCTATGAATGTGCCATATTGTCAGCTCTGGTGGTTTATTTTATGCAAGTGGCCAAGAGAGTAGTCATTTCACTAAGTCACCTCCCTGTTGATTAACTGTTCTGGTCACATAGCAGGTATGCTGTTCTAGCACATCAGACCTCAATTTCTACCACACTACGTTATTGGCTTTTTCTTTTGTTTAAAACAACTAACATCTCCCCGCTCCAGAATCAACATACGGTACCTAAATCCTGGTGCGATGATTCTGATGACTTGTCGTGCACCATCATCAAATCAAATTCCTCTTTCACCAATACTTTGGTCGATGAAAAGGCACTGTCACTGTCTGTATTTCCCGTGAAATGTGCTGTGGATTAATCCTTGATGTTGCCTCTAGTGCCACCATCTAAAACAAACACATACGCTTGTATATCTATCTCAGTGGAGTAACATTGCAATTTCTAACACTCCTGGAAGCAGCGGCCCTCGTTTTCTCTTTTTTAGCTGCAGTTGGCGTGACACACGCTGTCTACCGGTAGCTGGAAGGGGTCAGCCTGACGGGTACAGAACGGCCCCTTTTCAGCCTGAGGTGAAGAGAGAAATCGTTATTTGAACTTGCATGAGTAATTAATTCTGTTTGACAGTGCTGGAGGGCACAATGCATTTTCAGAGGGAAGCTGGCGAAGGGTGGTGAACATGTTGCTATTAGTCAAAGATGGATATATTTGCAGATACGTTTTATCACTTGGCACGGGTTATAGAGTAAGTGTTTGTGATTAGATCAAGTCTTTTAATCATGTGGCTGTATCACACTCCGGTCTATTGAAGCTTGCATCAATGGATACGTAATGCCAACAATTGGTTTCATGTTTCCTTTAGTTTGTAGCGACGGTTCTTGAGTGTGCTCCTCATTTATCTTGCTCGTCTGCCCTCAGGCTCTGTCTCTCACTCCATTCCCCATCATCTCCTCTTCTTGTCATTCTCTTCATCTCCCCCCCCCCTTCCCGTCTGCTCTGACAGATTCATGCATTAAAGCCTCAGCTACGCCTCTTGAATGCCAACCCAACTCCAGCATTGTGAGAACAGTGTTGGGGGGTTCTCTGCATTTGGGGCGTTCCCCTGTGAGTAAGCAGCACTTTACGGGACAGACTCCTCCACCGATGGGGCTCATTAACCATCCTCATGCCACTGCTCTACAACTAAGAGGCCGATATGGCATGATGGAGAGCAATATTTTCTTCCCCTGTCTCTGTGTTGAAGCAGTCACGGTTCCACTGGAGAAAGAAGCAATCAATATCATCACAGCAGCCCGAGCTCTCCTTACCCTTGGTGTGTGTGTGTGTAATGCAGAGTTAGCCCCAGTGCCTCCAGTGAGCCGTACTGGTCATAAAGATGAATAACAGCTGACTTTGCTGCCATGGTAACCTCTCCAGAGTTCCTCCCGCCCTCTCTGGTTGCCGCTCCCCTTCATGTGTCTACGTTCTGTTCTCTGGAGGGGCAGAGTCAGCGTGGACTGAGCGGACTAAAGCTCCTTCAGTAAGCGTTGCAGTCCGCCTCCCAATTCAGAAAAAAATATGATATTCAGTATGCTTGACACATTTGGCCAGTATCACATCCAGTGTTTTCTGTCTATGTGGACGTGGACGGGCGGAAGCCATGCTTAAACCATGCTGCTGATGTGATACACTGCTCCTTACAGTTTGGGAGAATATCTGGAGTTTTATTGTGAGGAGAAACTCTCATGGAGTAAAAGATCCAGACGTTTCCTCGTCACGGTTCCACGTCGGGTCTGTGCGACCGTAAGCATAGTTGGGGCTTTCTACTCCCAAGTTGATGTGTACAAGGTCATCTGCAGCACCACTGAGTGCGTAGTAGTCCTGTGGATTTAATTTAAGTTGTTACATTTTGTGTTTCGTGGTAACTGTATTATGGAAAGCATATTTTAATAATATATTCAAATGTAATGCTTGAGGTTCAGTCTGTAGTGATATACGGCAACATTTCCGTCCCATCATGGTCTGCGTGATCCACATTAACATGTATGGGGTTGCATGTAGAGGTCTAATCAGCCAGAGTAAGTGGAAGCACCTGTGTGGGCGTACAGGCTCTGAAATGTTAAGCACAAATGGTTATGTTTAAAGTATGGCGATCACTGCAGCGATCAGTTCAAACAGGTTACGGTGATGTGCCTCTGGCTCCCTCAGACTCTGATGAGTGCTGTGGCCTCGGCTTCAGTTTCCCGGTGACTGAAATCCTTTTTTCTCTCCTCTTTCTGTGTTGCAGTGGAAAGAGAGCTGGTTCAGAAGAGGACCTTCACCCGATGGATGAACCTACATTTAGAAAAGGTTTGTTGACAGCTTCGTGAAACGGTGGCTGCAGAAAATACACAGAGAGGAACAACCTCAATCACGGTCTCCACACTCCGTAATCAGAGAGCTGCTCGCTGAGCTTTCATGCAGCCCCTGGGTGGGGCATGGCAGGGTGTTTTATGGGCGAGGGTAGCAGACTGTATCGTGAAGCTGGGATCGCCCCGCCACGCTCACTGTATGAGTTTTACACTGTGGCTGTACATAAAATGACAGCTGCAGTCTCTCCGTCTCACTCTTTATTTATTATGCATGTGGTTGTGTGGAACTGCCTGTGCGCAGCAATTCAAGTTTCATCAGGCTTTAAAGTGTTAATCTGAGAGAACGGTGGAGACGTTACAGGTCTAGCTAGCCCAGAGTGGTCATTCTCCTCCCCAAACCACCCAGCTAGCTGCTGTATGGGAACAATGGCTGGGTGGAGGAGGGGCCCCTCCTCTGCTGCCCGGAGCTTTGGGCCACATACAGGAGAAATGCTCCGAGGGACCCAAGGAGAATCCTGTCAATGAAAGGGACTAGAAACTAGATTGGTTGGTTGTATGGAGGCCCAAATGGGGGACACAAGTAAATACAAAGTGATTGATTAATTAGAAATAAACAAATTACAGCACCATCATAGAAACATTATTTTGTCAAATAAGTAAATAATACATACATACATATATATATATATGTATATATATATATATTATAATTTTTTCTCACATTTTTTTAAGAGCTTCATGAAAAATAAATTTGTACACAATTTTATTTATACAGCCCAATACCACAAATCACAAAGTTGCACGAGGGGACTTTACAATCTGTTCAGGGTTACGATACATTCTGTCCTTAGACCCTTGATTCATAAAAGAAAAAGCCTTTAATGGGGAAAGATTGTGAGAAACCTCCCTTATGTGCAGTCTACCTCCACCTTAATGTCAAACACACACTGCCCTCTGAAATGAAAGTAATGGTTTCACGTAGTCACTGTGCACCTGTACATGTAGCCGCGGCAACCTCCAGCAGAGCCTTACGTCACTGTGTTTACACTGACATGCCGGTCTTTGCTTTTGTCCGTCCGTCCCCCCCCCCCCCTCCTAAAAGGGGTGAGTCCGGGTGAGCCGAGCGTCTGAGAGCGTCTGATCAAATCTTTTGTTTTCTCTCACACAATGAGCCTCTTTTCTCTTACCCGTTGTTTGGCCCTGCATCAAATCTCTGACCCACTAATTAACAATCATACATTTGTCTTCTGTCGTCTTGGAAAGTTCCAGTCACTTCACTCCCCCCCCCCCCACGCTATTCACCCGTTCACCGTGTTCAGACAAGTTCACAAATGCCTGAGTTAGTATTAAGTCGTTGTGATGACAGGGCTGAGTGTTGGCTCAGGCAGTGCACACGGTGGGTTACTGACAGATTCAAAGATCAATCTGCACAGTTTACTGCTGCTGTCTTTAGAATGAACATCTCTGCATGCCCTTATTGTTACTGTACAGCAGTAACACAGCACTTATTTGAGACAGATAAGTGCTGTTTGGAGAGCTGTTCAGTTCCATCCAATGTGTTGAATTAAAAGGAGTAATCGGCACCTTTTTATGTGGCTGTCCAGTCAGTGTTGATGGTAAATGTAGTCAATTGAATCAATAAATTCCTCAGTGCACGCAGTATTGACCCAGAAAAGGGATTCTGTCCAACATTGCTTCTATACGCCCCACTTTCATTGGTCCTGAGGAGCTGCAGCATTTATTTGTGCACAAACTGCACACTCTAGAGCACACCCAGTGGTTACCAAGAGAAATCCAAGCAGAAATACTTCGTAGTTCTTCCTTGCTTCCAACTACGTCAGTCAAATCAAATGACTGCGCTGACTAGCACAACAAATTTTTGCATCTGCGAACTCCCCTTTCTGGGTCAAAATAGCGTGCACTGAGGAATTTATTGCTTCAGTGGACTACATTTACCATGAACACTGACATATTTTCCCTTTAAAGCTCCCTTTAAAGAGCGTGTTTGGGAGGACCGATGGCACACTGTTGGATTTTAACTCTGACTGTGCCCTTTATGTTCTGAGATGGATGCATTTGTGCTTTCTTCAGATTTGAGTCCATCTTGAATGCCTCTTGGTTGCATTTACAGTTTTTTTTTGGGGGTGGGGGTAAATATCAAAATGTCCAAGACATATACAGTGTAATGGTGTCAAAAACTGTGACAATACAAGGTATGTCATGGTATCCAATTGTATGAACTATTCTATATTCTATCAAGGGCTGCAACTAAAGATTACTTTCATTATTAATCAATTTGCACAAAAAAAGAAACAAACAAAGATATTCATATAACTGTCATGTATGATGAAGAAAAACATCCAATCCACACATTTAAAAAGCAAATATTACATTTTTGATGATCACAAGAGTTGCAGATATTTTCTTTTGTTAATCTACTATTTGATAAATTGACTAGTCATTCAGCTCTAATTCTCACCTCTCCTCTCTCTCTCTTTCATTTTTCTTTCCCTCCATTTTCAGTGTGACCCGCCCATTGAGGTCCATGACCTTTTCCGGGACATACAGGATGGGCACATCCTCATGGCCCTGCTGGAAGAACTCTCCGGCTGCAAGCTGGTCAGTGTGAGAACTGTACAGTGCCGCAGCTGTACTGGTATTAAGAGTTGTGTTGGTTGGCAGTTTTTATATTGTTCAATAATACTTTTCTCATTCCTAATGATCCTCCAGCTTCACGGGTTCAAGAGGTCGTCCCATCGTATTTTCAGACTCAACAACATCGCCAAGGTCCTGTCTTTCCTGGAGGAGAGAAACGTGAGTACCGCAACAGGTAGCGTGAAGACATGTCCACCTACCGCTTGTTGATTGACACATGCGTACGTGTGTCCTCAGGTGAAGCTAGTCAGTATCGATGCAGCCGACGTCGCTGATGGAAACTCCTCCATTGTCTTGGGACTCATCTGGAACATCATCCTCTTCTTCCAGGTAAGCTCATTCTCCCTGCTAATTCTTTTGATCTATCCTATTATCTAATGCCTCTTCATCCGCTCCCCTCTGTACTTTGAGTTCCCTCCTTTCTTTTCCCTTTTTTCACTCAAAATGAGGTCAAGAGTAAGAACGAAGTGGCTGCTTCACAGCCTTTGGACTTTCCATTCACAAAAGCCCATCAAAGTGCAGTTCACTGGGTGGTTTATGTAAAACACACTGCGGTTCAATGCCTTGGACGGACACTATGAGGAAACAATTATCTCTGCAGTTCACACAGACTGTCCTCTAATTCTGGAAGCACTCAACTCTATGTAGCTATGTTTTTTCACCGAACACAGCCGTGCCCAAGCTCTACAGAGAAGTGAAGCTTAAAGTGGAGGAATCTTTGAGTACAGCAGAAAGAGTTGCATTAACTTGCGATGCGTGGAGGTCAAGCGCAGTGGATTCCTATGTGACTATAACAGCACAATATCTCACAGAGGACTGCTGTCTCACGTTCTCCAAACTAGAGCCGTACACGTAAGTCACACCGGGGCAAACATGACAGACCTCCTGCTAAATGCAGCACAAGAATGGGGGATTGCCGACAATAACCTGGTGGTTGTAACCGACAGCGCTTCTAACGTGGGCGTTGCCGTTCAGTTAGCGGGATTCCTGCATGTGAAGTGTTTCACTCACACACTCAATCTGTCCTCACAACGGGGGTTAAATCTGCCAACAGTAGCCAGGCTCATGGGGAGAGTGCGGCGCATAACTGGCTCTCTGCCCTCGACGTCCACGCATCGCAAGTTATACTGAGTTATATAACTCTTATATCGTACTTATATAAGTTATAGACACGTTTGCATTCAGTTAAGTTGGACTATGTAGACTGTAATACAAACACTTCAGTTTGTCAGGTGCAACATGTATGACAGTGTTGGTCAGTCTGTCTGCTTGACAATCAATAAAAATGATTGAAGTGAGATGAACAGACTGAAAACTTAATCTTATTAGATAAAACATGTTGACACAGTTTTCCTTTGGGGACATAATTTGAAGTTGAAAAAAGTAATAAATCGCAATATATGTTATCGCAATACTCAGCATATCGCAGTATCGTGATAATATCGCAGTATCGTGATAATATCGCAGTATCGTGATAATATCGCAGTATCGTGATAATATCGCAGTATCGTGATAATATCGCAGTATCGTGATAATATCGCAGTATCGTGATAATGTCGTATCGTGACCTAAGTATCGTGCTAATATCGTATCGCGGGACCTCTGGCGATTCCCACCCCTAATGCGTAACATTACCAAGGTGTCCAGTTAGAATTAACCTACACTTAATAGCTACTTGCCTTTATCAGTTAACCCCATGTCTCAAGTGTTTGAGCGTGAGTCCAAGTCAAGTCTCAAGTCTTTGAGTGAGAGTCCTAGTCAAGACATAAGTCTTTGTGTTATTGTCCAAGTCAAGTCTCAAGTCTTTGAGTGAGAGTCCTAGTCAAGACATAAGTCTTTGTGTTATTGTCCAAGTCAAGTCTCAAGTGTTTGAGCGTGAGTCCAAGTCAAGTCTCAAGTGTTTGAGCGTGAGTCCAAGTCAAGTCTCAAGTGTTTGGCACCAGAGACTTGACTTGGACTCACGCTCAAAGTGAAGTCTTAAGTCTTTGTGTTATTGTCCAAGTCAAGTCTTGTCCTTGAGCTAGTGTCCAGGTCAAGTCTCAAGTCGAGTCAGCTCGTCAGGCATTTTTATTAATGTTAATTAAAAGATAAAGATTTTCCAGAGTCTTGAATCTCAAGTCCGAGATTTCAATTTAGTTAAACCCTCACCTACTTGTGAATGGCCACGTGACTTATGTCTGCTGCAAATCATTTGGAGTAATGCTTTCTTGTGTTTTATCCACTTATCTTGCAAAATCTTTGTCTTAGCAAGCCAAGTTATTGCTTCTTAATGGTTAAAGTCTGGCATCTTAACACGTTAGAATCATGATCGCGATTGACCCATGTCTACGCGGTGGTCTTATGTAGTCATGTGACTTCTTAAAAGACTCTGTTCAGGTTTCTGGTCACGTTGAGGTACCTGTCTAACACTGTTGCTTAGCTGTTATGTTTTGCTGTGGAATAAATAGAGAAGCGTCACAGGGAGTGGAGGGATGTTCTTTAGTGCTATGATATTGCATAAAAAAAAATTCTGGTAAATGTGCTTTTAACATCTTAAGATGCCAGATTTGAACCTGTTAGGGATCAACCACTTGATGTGTAAAGATATAAATATCTTGCATGATAACACGTCCAAGACACTGAATACTTTTGGCCAACTGGTTTTCAATACATGTCTATTATGCAGGCTTTCAGTTCTGAATTTGTATTCTTAAAGTCTGACATCATCACGGTTACTTTCTCAGACATTACGTGACTGTTTTCACAGACTAATCGTGACAAGTAAACTGAATTCCATCTCCAAGGTCTATCAACAGATGCAGCACTGAACTGATCCTCTGAGTGTTTTGAGGGCTTTGATTCTCACGTATCTCTCGTCATCTGTTGACCTGATTACATTGTGTATCATTGTTTCTATGGTAACCATGGTGTAATAAATCCTGATATTGACGGGGACTTTAACCTGTTTGTTGTCTTTTCCAAGAATCTTGAATCAGAACATATTCTATTTCATACCTGGGACAGTTTCTAACACTGTTTGATTTTTCTTCAGTAGGGAACTATGTATAGCACTTTGTCAGCATAAAGCACTTGGGTAAATAATCTGCCGCAGAAACATGGCTGAATTCGATACTCAACAGCTGAATCGACAGATAAAACAGTTGACTAAAGGGGAATATAATCCAACTCACTGTCTCCTCCCAGATTAAGGAGCTTACTGGGAACATCAGGAGCCAGTTCCCCTCTTCCTCCAGCCTTTCGTCCATCCCCACCAGCTCCGACTCCGACACGTCCTACTGCAGCACGCCATCAGATGAGAGACAGTCGGCATCCACGGCCATGCGAGAACACAGCAAGGCCATCAAAAAACTGCTACAGTGGGTGCAGAATCGAACACGCAAGTGAGTGTAATCTGCTATTTTCAATAAAGATTGTTGAATAAAGTCCTAGAAGTCTGAAAAAAACTAACAATTTCTTAGTGTTGGGTTTTATTCCTGGTGAATATACGGTACATACCAATGGACAGCAAGCAAAACAGGAAGAAGGGACAAGCAATGTTTAGTTTGGCGGTCTTTCTGGACTGACCCTGACCACTTGATATGTCCCGTCATAGGTATAGTGTGGCAGTGAAGGACTTTGGGAAGAGCTGGACAAGTGGTCTGGCCTTCTTGGCTGTCATTAAGTCCATTGACCCCAGCCTGGTGGACATGAGGAAGGCACTGCTGAGGACCGCCAAGGAGAATCTGGAGGATGGCTTCAGAATAGCCCACTACAGCCTGGGTATCCCACGCTTACTGGAGCCTGAGGGTAAAAACTTTTGGACCCTGTCCTCCCTGAGACTTTTTTTTGGCTTATTCTCGAAAATACTATACCCATACTCAAAGGGGCCTTACTCTCTAACTACAAGGTCTATTTGAATAATTTCAATGGATTTATAACACTGGGAAGGGTTTGCTCATATGAATTGTGTACATATTGTGTATATGTTACTGGTTAATAGTGATGAAGATGGAACACAGCTCCACTTTGAAAAATGTCAAATTCGTATGGTGAAAAAGCACTATTATTCATAATACTATATTAAATGAGGCTCAGTAAAGCCTAAACACCCACCATCATAGCAAACGACAGCAGTAGTCACACACAAAATACTAGGAGTGAATAGAGTGAAGTAGGCCAGAGTTAGAGACATAAACGTTACGAGAGGTCACGAGAGGTCGTCATGTGAGAAACAGCCTCTCCAGCTGTTCCATTGTACTTTTACAACCTAAATAACTATATTATTATATATTATTATATATTTAACTTCCTTTATCCTTGTACATGCACAATCTATCACATACAGCAGTTAGAAATCATTTTGGAGAGCTAGAACTGTCTCCAAAGCGACTCGGGGCTGCCGACCTACGGGAGAATTGTGCCATAGTGGTTGTGTATTGGGCCAGTGTAGAGCCCCTGATTGGTCGATTTCTTCGAATGACACGTCTATGCACGCGTCTGCATGTGGCCAATCGACTGGCGTCTACGGAATTTTCAGGAAGTCTTTAGTTTTCCGAAAAATGCCGATCTAAGCCGGCGGACCGGCGCATAAACGCCCGAAGCTGCCTCGCTGGAATGTGGTCCCCCGAGCTCATTTGACCCACCCCCCCCCCCTTCCTTTTTTCACAACTTTATTAGACTGTAAACGGATGACACAAGGCGAAACAGCAGTCTAAAAGGAGTTTAAGGGCATCGTTTTATGATTTTGCTTCAAAATTGTGAGTACCAAACCAGAATTCTTCTGCAGTGTGATGGATGCTCGGGGGTGCTCTACCCCGGGTAACGTTTTAAGTGTTTACCGGAGAGGAAATCCGAAATGTACATTCGAAACGTGGTCGAATGCTATTGTTGCTAAGTAGGTAGCTTTAGCGTGGACGGTTAAGGAACGTCTTTTGAGGGACTATTTCTGATGCGTGTCGGGCAAATGAACGCGAAAAAGTGACGATATTTGGCACGAGGCTAGGAATGTTGTCGAAGATCGTGTTTTATTGTGTTTTGAGTGTGTAAAGTGTTACACATGCTTCTGTTCATGAGAAGTTGTTCGTTAAAACGGTATGCTACATTTTTGTAGATTCATTATATTTGTTACTGAAAATTGCTTTCTTCGGTTCTGGCTCGGTTCTGTTCGGCCCACTAGAGGACCAATTGGTCCTCGCTCGGGCTTAAAGGGTTTTAAATAACATTTTTGGGAAAACTGGCACCAGGACACACCACCATATGCATGACATCTGAGTTAAAAAAAAGTTTACTTTTTATGCAATTAAGTTACTTTTTTATGCAATCGGAACAGTGGGATCTACCATAGCATTCATTACAGTCCCTGTAACATCCAACACCATAACTATACCTTTTGTGCAATCTGAGCCACTGTCTGTCACCAATCTTTGCATGTAAACTATTAATGAAAAATCAATACTATATATAATAATATAATATTCAAACTAACTTTCAGAAGAAGCCATGGTTTTAGTGTTGGTACTCTTAGCAAAAAAGTCCTCCAGTAACTCTTTCCTACTATTATTATATGGCTATTTAACAACTTTTTCTCTCTTTAAATTGACCTTTAGAAATCCGTTAAAATTGTCTTAGTGTTATTTGCTTACCACGTGGGAGCAATACTGCCACACTTACTGACTATATGTAGCCCCTTTCACACTATGTAACATTGCTAGCTTCATTGATCTAATTACGTTATGGTCATTATTATGGATAGAACTGCAGAGCTTGTGTCTCTGACCCGCAGTGTTGAATTCCCCGGGCTGACCGCTGAGAAGTGTAGCCATATACATGGTTCTTTATGAAACTGACCGGGCATACCTAGACTGTTGGTAAATAATGGGTAACACTTGATTAGTCAAGGAAAACCAGAAAGTTTTCCTTTTTGTACCAAGCAGCAAATTTGACTGGTTCGCATGTGCACATCGCAATGTCGATGCTGAAATAATATATCCTGCGGCCCTTTTCAGACTTGTCGCATTTAAAATTGCCAGCACTGTTATGTTAAAGTGTGTGTCATAACTGTTGGGAGGAAGCTTAAATATCATGGGGGTCTTTATGTAAAATACCACTGTGATAATTGTAAATTGTTTATCTTCCCATGCTCAGATGTGACTATCAATGCACCAGATGAGCAATCCATCATGACGTATGTGTCACAGTTCCTGGAGCACTTCCCTGGCATAGAGGAAGTAAGAATCCTTTCTTATGACCTTTACACACTTTATGTGGCTTTATTTTCCCTGTGATTAAATCTCAATATATTTTCTCAACTGGTGTTTTTGTCATGAATACGTTCTCACAGAACGCAAGTTTTTCCGCATTTCTTTGTTGTTTAATCGTCATGCCACAGTATGTAAAGGCCTTTACAGAGCATGGAGGATATGTGTCAGTCAGATTTTGACAAAACAATACTCTCTGATGGTGAGCACAGAGACATTTCTGCCAACTTTTGTGTTTCTCTCTCAGCCGGAGGAGCCCGTCCAGCTGATCGAACGAAGTGTCTCCATGGGCCGACTGAACTTCCACAACAGTGACTCCAACCACATAAGGAATAGCATCCACCGAAGCAGAGTGAAGGAGAGGTCCTACATGTTCCAGAGGGTCTGTACCCAACCGCCACCCAAAATCTTAATTTCCTCTGTGTCAGAGGATCGGAGCGCCATGTCACCCCCCTTTAGGCCGGCTGCAGCTCGCTCGTGGTCCAGTGAAGACATCTTAGCAGATCCCCCCCACATGGAAGACATCTCCAGCAGTACGGTTGAAGAGCCCAAGGAATCTGCCAGTGAGGTCCTTAACAACTCAACCTCTAACTCCCCACAATTGTCTTACACTCACTCGCCCACAGGCTCATCAATGCCTGACTCTGTAACCACTGAGTCAATAATTGGCGACTCGGCAATCAGCTCACCGGACTCCTGGGTGGAGAGCGAGTTTGGGGTGATGCCACAGAAGTTTTGTGAAAGCCGAAGTGACAGTTCTTTGTGTGACAGTGGAACAGCCTGGGATGTGTATCGTGCCACCCCTGTGGAGGTGACTACTCTTGATGAAGGATGTGTCCTATCCATGGAGGATAGAGCCCCTGATGAGCAGTCCATTACTGAGTCGTATATCGATGAAGGAATTTACTCACTGAGCTCATTGGAGAGCACCCAGGAGAAAAGTCAAGGGCATTTTGAGAAAAAACAACCGGAAGTAGTGAAAGAGAAAGAGGCAAACCTTGAGAAGTACAACCAGGACATAGCGCTAGAACAGGTACCTGATCATAGCAAAGCTGAGATGACAGAAGAAGTAGAGTCTAAACAGACCGATGCAAGTCAGAGCAGAGAGCAAAAACCTTCTTTAGGACTGTGCAATGCAGAGGAACTGACCAACTCAGGTGGGGAAAATCTCCATGAAACTAATCAATCTAACCAATCGCACCTAAACAAAATCAGTGTTGAAGAGAGAACTGTGGTCTTCATTGGGGGTGCAAGGGACCTGAAAGGACAAATTGCTGGTCAAACTGAAAGTCAGAATGAGAGAGATAACTGTGAGGAGTTTGAAGTGGAAACTGGATGTCAGGAAAAAGACTCTTTGTCCGAGGTGACAAGAGGGGAGTCAAGAGAAGAGTCTGGGATTTTTAAGGAAAGGGGTGACGATGTTGTAGAAACACAAGATGAAGCAAGTGAAGGAGTTCTAAGAGACGACCTACATGCTCAAGAAAGCTTTAGCTCAGAGACACATCCAACCAATAAAGACAGAGCTTCAGAAACAAGTCTGGACCCAAGCCCTGGCATAAATGTTCCTCTGATCTCTGCTTCCAGTGAGCCAGAAGAACAGGACGAAGAGGGAATATGTGACCCAGAAAGACAAGCTCATGCTGGGCACGATGATGTACATCAGCCAGAGGGAACTGACACAGATGTCAACTGCCCTCAAAATCCACATGAATTGATCAGTGACTCCAATGACTATGTTGAGATTCCATCCTGTCTGGTATCAGAAAATGATAAATCAACAGCTTCAGAACAAATAAATGACATAGAAAGCAGACATTTGGATGAACATGACACCAGCAGATCACTGAATTCAGACATAAGCGAGCCGGACACGAGAGATAAAATGGCAATAAGTGAAGCCAAACAGGAATCTGAGAGTCCCCACCACGACTCTCAGACAGGTAAAACTGAGAAGGACTTGACTTCTCAGACTTCCTCTACGGATGCTACATCTCAACCTGTGAATAATGAGCAGGAAATAGATTCAACTGATCAACAGGATGGACACAAGTGTTATACAGACATTGATCAAAGTCCTCACACAGAGGATGTAGTTGGTGACTCCATCGAACCCATGGATCTGTTCTACCCTGACAAAGAGGAGCCCATGTTTGTAGAGCCACCCGATACTGAAATGCAGAGTTGGCCTTCAGTTTTGAGTGTATCTGCTCTCCAGCCAGCTCCTGCTTCAGAGACTCAACCTGACCAACCCCTCAGCCTGCTGGATGAAGACTTCAGGAATGGAGTGGATTCGATACAAGAGAATGACAAGGTAAATGTGTTTATTCAGCAGCGCCTCTGTACAATCAGACATTTCGGTTTTTAAATGAGCTTGCACTTTTAAACAGTTGTTAGTATTTCAGTTTAGCTGCAGTGCAGTTTTGGCCATTTTTTTGTCGGGGATGGGGATATCTAGGGATGGCAATGTTGGTAGGTCGTCTGGACAATCCACCACTTTGGTCCAGACTGAAATTTCGTGCCATGAAATTTTACACAAATGTTCCGTGACTTTTTTTTGCACCACCATTAAGTTGACATTTTTGATTTTGAGTGAATCTCCCAACAACTTTTGGATTGATTGACATGATATCTGGTAGAGATATGAATGTTTCCCACCGAATAAATTGTAATACCTTTGCTGATCCTCTGACATTTCATCTAGCACCACTATCAGGTCAAAATGTCAATTTGTCCAATACTTTGTTAAACTAATGACATTCCCATCAGTCTCAACTATGGCCTACTTTTATTGAAATCTTATTTTTAGGGGTCTATACTCAGCTGTACTTTGTGTTTACTGCAATTTGACAATATTTTACACTGAAAAATCAGTCAAACTAGAGAATAAATGAAAATTAGTATACAGCTGCATGAAAAAATTACAACACGTATAGATTTTAATTTGTATCACAGTGCTATCCGATCGGTACTCGGTTTCGGCCGATACGCAAGTTCAGGTATTGGAATCCGTATTTGGAAGGAAAGATTGGTATCGGAACATCTCTACTAATTAGCACATGTTTGCATGAGAATACACTAAACTAAGAGGGTGAGTATGGTAAACCATACCTGTTAAACATCAGAATATGGACTGACTATTACAAATTTAACTGAAAAGATTGATTAACATGCACATAAAAGAGAGAAAACCTGCACATCCTCACATTTAAAAACCTGGAACAAGTGAATGTTTTGCGATTTTACTTGATAAATTGCTTTATCAAAGCAAATTTAGATCAACACTCAAGTCTTAGTCTTCTGGGTAGCTTTGCTGTGTTTTTTTTCATTCAGTGTAAACTAAGTGTTATCTTAGAAAACACTGCCTTCCACTCGGTCTGCCTATCTGTGTATGTGTGTGTCTAATGTCCAACTGCCCAAACAGGAACATGAAGCAATGTGACATGTCACACTTCCACAATATCTCACCTAATGACCAGATGACCTGCTGACATTTATCGTGCAGTCATAGTCTGTTCCTCTGATGCTCTGGGAAAGCTTGTCACTGTGATGTACTCACGCTAATGTTCACTGTTATTTTGAATTATTTATTGGAAAAAACTAAATATTCAGAGTTAAACCCACAGTGAATACTGCCTGAAAACGTTAACTACCAGCTATGAGCACTGGTGAGATATCATTGCAATTCACAGAAATAGGGAAAATTATCTAAACTCCAGTTTGAGCCATTCGTGTCCAACGTTTTTTGTGTTCCTATTTTACTAGATTAACGTCCCTTCATTTTCAACAAATACAGGTTCAATCATTAAAGACGTCACACTGTGATAGATTGTGGTAAAAATTGAACTGGATGTGGATTGTGTTTGCAATGCAATTAAATGCAGAGATAATGAGCAATAATATTGAATTATCACCCAGTCTTAATTATGGGGTTTTGTCTATAAGGAGTGGAAGACTAGCTGAACATGTGCCTCAGATTAATACTCGGTAATACATCAATATTTGCAGTTTACAAGACTTGCTTTTTAATTTAAATTTGTAATTGTTTTAACCTAAAACAAGTTCTCAGAACGTTTCAAACTAAGTTTGTTGTGCGATGTGTCGTCCGTCCAAAAGAGTTTACAGGCTAAGAATTTAATTAATTAGCAAAATAGGATTGTCAGGGTT
This sequence comes from Leptoclinus maculatus, assembly GCA_032191485.1. NCBI lineage: Eukaryota > Metazoa > Chordata > Actinopteri > Perciformes > Stichaeidae > Leptoclinus > Leptoclinus maculatus. Next base: position 1,214,719 of record JAVDOI010000003.1, on the reverse strand, counting down.
TAATCCTGAAACACAATGTTTGAAGCATTGAGGTCTACATAGTTAAAAGCCCTCCAAGCAGCCACTAGAGTAAAACATGTTCTATTACACCTGACCTTTATATATAAAAGCGTTAGACATTAAGATAATACACTGCGAATTTAGCTATTCTTAGAGCATTATCCGTAGTAGGACTACAAATGTCACGTTTCTCCAAAGGATGATGCCTGAGGAAATTTGACACGGTCATTATATGAACAAGGGTTCATCATCTGGGAAGCATGAATGCTTATAGTACAATTCTATGGTAATCTATTGCACTGCAGTGCAGTTTTTGGCCATGTCTAGGTTGCAGACATTTTGGTCTGAGGGTGGTACTACAAAAAAGCTCACAGAGTTCCCAACATGGAATGGGTTTGTCCTCTACGTGTGAATGAGCTCAGTAACTTTCATGGCAATCTGCCCATTAAATCAAAGTTTTTCTTTTTAAACGCTTTGAAGTTTTGACCTGAAGGGGGTGCCAGAGAAGACATTAGCATTCATCCTGTGGGACATGGATATCCACATTCAATTACATCAACATTGTTTACATGCAGACCAATATTTCACTATTATTCTGAATATGACAATATTCAGAATTTGATACGGGTAATGTAAACAGCATCTTCCATGTCGATCTTTCGAATTCTGCCTTATTTGGAATAGAGCTTTTCCCGACCAGGATGTTGGATATGCCGATATTATTTTGGGTTTTAGGAGCATTCTTTGGACATTCATACAGCGCATTTGGAATATGTGTCTCAATTGGGGTTTTTACGGCAGTTTGCAGCACATGGCCACACAGCCTCTTGCCTGTTTACGGCCAGCTCTGTTTGTTGTACACAAACAAACTAGCTAACGCTTTGCAAAGATGCATGCACAACAGAAAAGCCCACATTTCGGGTTGGAAGGAGAAACACTTACGACCTTTTCACAAAGGTGGTTGAAGGAATGAGAGAGGAGGGAGGCTTTGGTTGCATGCTCGAACAACACCACCACCAGTTATGTTAATCAGAATATATATGGCTGCTTGTCAACATGAATGTTAGTGGAATATTCATTTCCATCAGCCATGTATACAGCTTAGTAGGAATATAGTTTTTTTCGGAATAAGGAATATTTTGTGCATGTATACGTACTAATTGTTGTTGACTTCTGGCAATTTGACCAGTAGTTGTTAAAATGTCTTTCCCTCCTGTGCGTTACTAAGCTGCTGAAAGCTTTGTCTCTCATCGTGTCTTGCTCTTATTAGGTGATCACAAAGACCAACCAGGAGACTAACAGAGCATCTAAATCCCAGGATCTCTGTCTGTTGCCCGGGGAGAAGACAGGAGGACTCTGGGGTGATGATGCTCCAGCAGACGGCAATGATCTCAGCGAGGCCGAGCAGCAGAGCTCAGGCTCTGCCAGGGAAAACACAGAGCCTGTGAGGTAGGCTTTCTATTCTTAGTCAGCTCCCTGGTACACTGAGAAACACAGTGGACCCTGGGGGAAACCAGTGTTATGGCAATGGATGAGGCTGGTCTGACCTGGTCTCTCTCACTTTGCTCAGATATTTCCTTAAATGTGCTGAACAAAGTAATCTATGTGGGCTGGTGATGGGAATGAAGAAAGGCCTTATGAGGGTTAAGAGACGGTGGACTGAAGCAAGGGGAAGACATTAATGTGGTTTAATTAATCAATACAAGAGAGTGTAATTCTGTTCATGTTCAGCAGTGGAATTCAAGTTATGATCCTTCCGACTTTCAGATCAAACCCCATTTCTGTAATTGCCTCTATATTAGTTTTCATTGTTAAGTCTCTTTCCATGTGGGAGTCAAATTGTTTACCTACACACAAGGGATTCAGAGGAAATGATGTATGCATGAGGGCGCTGGCATTTTGTGCAATATGGGAAACAATATTTCAGTGTAACTTCAGTATTCAGTATCTTACTTCATGGTCATCAGTTTACTCATGTCATTGATGGGTCCATAAAGATGTCTTACCTTTCAGGGTGTAACTCAGGGAAAAGTGGAAAAGGTTTACGAATATATTCTTATACATGCATACAAGCCCATATTAACATACGCAGGCCCAGGGGCCCAGGGGCCCCCTGGCACTCGCCAACAAAATGTCACTCAAATAGGAAGAGACTCACAACGACTATGAAAAGGGGCGAAACAACCACAAAGAGACACGGAGCGAATACAAAGAGACACAAAGACTACAAACAAACCCAGAACGACTACAAAGAGACACTAAGCAACTACAAAGAGACGCAAAACGAATACAAAGGGCCAATAAAACCACAGACAAAAAAATAACGACAAAAAGACCAAAACAATTACAAAGAGACACAAAATAACTACAAAGACACAAAATGCTCACAGAGAGATACGTAACTATAAAGAGACACAAAACAACAACAAAAAGAGGCTAAACAACTATAAAGTCTGCTCCAATGTAGGAGTAAGTGGTGGTGGGGCCTTTTGCATGTCTGTGCCCAGGGGCCATTGTCTCTTCATTTACCCGTGAACATGCATATCTACATGTAGATACACATATATGCATACCTTTATTCATTAAATTCATCCATTACCTACATGATTTAAATGTTTGTAGCACAGCCTTGAAGCCCATCGTGTTTCTAAACCCTCAACATTGCTTTGCTGCTTTTAATTTGCTCCACTAGTTCTTTTCATTTATCTTTGCTTTTGACTCATCTTCTGACTTCTATTGTCAGTATTCTAAGGAAAATTGTGTTCTTTTCAGGTTCCTATGGCCCAAAACAAATAGTTAAGTAGGGTTTTAGTTTTGGTTTCATACTTTTAATATTTGAAAAAAGTCCAAAAGATGTCTTAATAGCTTTGACCACTGTATTTCCTGGGCCTGCTCTCTCTCTCTCTCTCTTGTGGAGACCTAAACTAATGTATTTTGTCTTTTCAGGAGTGACAGTAAAAGTTCCAGCAGACAGGATGAAAGCCAGATCCCTCCAGTTCTCCGTCACAGAAAGGGGGCTCGCTTCACTGAGTCCACGGTTGGTTTGACACTCCATTTCCGTTTGGATTGATGTTCTCTGTGATACTGAATACTGAGAGTGTTTCCCTTGTATTTATTCTACGACTCACAGGACAATCAGACAGCTGTGACTGCAGCGACCAGAAAAGCTGACAACGGTGACTCTGATTCTTGGTAAGAACCTGTTCCACTTTTCTATACTACATCAGTCTTTCACAACAAAAAGGTTTTACTGGTCGTAAGGTTTTGCAACCAAAGTGGTGGACTAGTAGTCATCAATTTTGCTTTGATCAAACTCCAAATGAATGGTCTTGGCAGTCGATATGTATGACCTTGAATACATGGTCTGGGACATTTAAAGCATCTAAATGAAAAAGCATTTAAGTCATCATACAGTTGGAGTAGCCCTTCCATCATTATGTTTTGGTATGTTGTCATTGCCTTACAGACCCAACAACAGTGCTGCTGTTCTTTTGAATTTAGGACAGGGTCTATAAGCCATCCTAATTGAGGATTCCTTACTTGGGGAATCCCTACATTAGCACATTTCTGTAGTAGCTGAATGTTTATCCTATAAGATAAGATTTCTTTCTTTCTAAATGCAGTTAGGAAAAATGTTTCTGTAACACCAAAAATCCTAAATACCATCCTGAACTGAGATAAGAAAGGATTTCAGATTTAGGATGTTTCTGTAATGGTCTCTACGAACATAAGAATGGGTTTCTGTCCTCCATGACTAATGATGACTCAAACCTGGTTGCTGCAGTGCTGCTTGCTACCATACTCTCTGGATTATGTTGACCACTCCCCTGTATTGCTGTGTGCAGGTGCAGTGAGAGCTGGGAGCTCTATGTGCTGCTGCTGCTCTGGCTGCTGCTCTACTGCTTCTGGCTGCTGCCACAGATGGACCTGAAGACACTGCCCAGCCTGCTGCTGAACCTGGATCCCTGAACACACACTCACTCACAAACACACACACACACACACACACACACACACACACACACACACACACACACACACACACACACACACACACACACACACACACACACACACACACACACACACACACACACACACACACACACACACAGGGGGGGAAATAGAATTTTGTCAATTACATAAAAATGTAATGCACCACCACCAAAACAAACACACACACATACAGCTCAACTGCCACGCCTCTTTCCTCTCCATTACACGGACTATACTCCAGACCAAGTGAAGGCTTTTAAAAGATGTGCATTTCAAACTACTAGAGCGTCGTTTGAGCTTTTTGCTTTTTAGCTTTCCATGTGGCTTGAAGTAATCTGTATTACAATGTATTCGGGCCACTGCTAGGGAAATATGAAGAGATTTTGAGGAATAACTCGTATGTTTTGAATACAATTTTAATTTTACAAGATAAAAAGTCATAATATATCAAGAATAAAGAAAAACTACAAATTAGGCTGTAATTTTATGAGGAAATATTTTGAGAAACATTAAAATAAATGTACAATTATTTTTGTGTAATCCATTTTTTATTTATTTGAACACAAACAAATATTATTAACTTAGTTATAAGATATCCAAAGACCCGTAATAAATAACCAGAACCAACAAGATGTCTTTTTCTTGTAAAATTGTGACTTTACTCTCCAAGTATTGACTTTTTAGTCACAAAGTTATGACTTTATGTAACATTATAACTTCTTCTCCAAATTACAACTCCCTTCTCATAACATTGTCGTGTTTCTCAAAACGTCTCCTAACTGTGGCCTCGATATTCTGTTTTAAAGACACAGAGCTGACATTGTAAGACAACATGACTGTACAGCACACAGATAGAGATATGTACTATGATTTATGGATGCACCGTTTGCCATTTAAGACAATGAAATAAAAGTCAAAAATCAAAGTACTTTAAGCTGAGAATATAACCTGGAGATAGTAGAGAATAAAACCATATATGATACAGCCAGGCTGTACTGTTAACTAATAGATATAGATAACTAATGAAGGGCAATTTTGATCCGTTGTACTTTTTTGAAAAAGAATACAAACTGCCAAAGATAAGTGGTATAAGTGCTAACGAGTAAAGTACAACTCGCCACACACCCAGGAATGGACATCTGGTTTTTAACACGTAGAAAGTAACTCTTGTACTAAAGCATCACCCCAGCGGCTCTATATTGTATAATAGTTGAGGCAGAATATGCATTTGTAATATTTTGTGTCTCATTATGGATTTTTAAAGTTTTATGACAAAGAAATGTTTTATGTGATTGAGCTATGCTTGTCAGCCTGTCAATGAAAAGAGAATGCTTTACAGTGAAATATCTTTCTATATATGTTATTTTTGAACATTGTCTGTAATGAAGCGCTATGACAAAGTGAACATCCTTCATCCGGTCATTCTTCCACACCAGTGGATATACATACAGCTCCTTCATTACTACAGCACACGGCAGCATAATCAAGTGTGTGTGGTGGACCTGTTTTTGTACAGTTATCCTTGTTAGAACTTAAGCTGTGTCCCAGTTCCATACCATTTACTAACGGCATACAGAATGCACTATATTCACAATTGTCCTGGTATACTAATTTACCAGTTACTATACAAGAAGTCAATTTACTGTCAGGAAAAGACAGATGTCAATCAATCTTTGGAATCCCATAAAGAACCTCAGAATGTTACATGTACAAGTACAGTGCTTTTGAAAATGTACTTGCTAATGAAATGATGCATTACTTTGAGTATGAACATTTTGCAAATGTTCAGATTTTCATCATGAAAATCAATTCCTCATAATGGTGATTTTAAAAACAGGTAATTCGGACGGCATCACATTTCAAAATGTATTTTCTTTCCTAAATTGGTGTCTAGACGTACTTTCTAAGAGACAGACTTGTCTGAAGTGTTTTTTTCTGCATATTGACGTATTTAAATCGACCATGGAGTTACCATTCCTAATGGGAATAGGACACAGCTCAGTTTTACAAAAGAGCCTGAATGTGACATAAGAGGGGGAGACGATTCTGATTGTATTCTGATGCCCACAAAAAAGTAACTGGGTTGTCTTGTTTCACAGTTTAGGTGTTGGTAGGCACTCCAGATACCCACATGTAAATGTACAAGCACTGGAAAGGTTTTTCACAATGTGTTCCCTTCATCTTTACCCTCAGAGTGGAACCTCCTACCAATTAAGGTTAGATTAAGGTGATCAAGTTCCCTTTAGTGTGTCCTTCCAGTGGAGAAAACGCCATGCAGTGCCCTCAGGTTTGGACCTGTTTCGCCATACATGCATCACGATGCCCCACCACATGTGGCTGGTGCCTTTTAAAAGAAATGTCACCCTAGCCCTTCAGACAGCTACTGCAGGGTAAGGTCGCTAACTACTATGGCACTCCCTCTGAATCTGGGATAGGACAGTTTAAGGTCTTTACAAGGATGCAGTGGACTGTGTGTGTTTGCGTCTCCAGTGACCATGGCCACCCACACCACCAAAACACTGTAAAGGACTGACCTAGTAAGAGCATATTAGCTTATGTATTGGAGCCTCAGTCGTTCTAATTGTTTCAACTGCAATAAAAGACATGTTTCAAACCCGTTGTCTCTTGTTGTGAGTGTTTTGAATTTAAGGGTATTGGCAGATTCACAGAGATCTGTGAATAGTTTAAAGTTGGGCTATTTAAATATGAGGCTTAACGTTAAGGAAATGCATGAAGTAAAATGTCAGTATTAGGTCATGGCTTCCGGTCTGCATGCCGCTGTGACCGACGATAACACCGTCAGAACTGTTGCACTGTTAGCTGCAAGCCGTCGCCATGTTGAGAGCCTTATATATGCTCTGAATATTTAATGAAGCACTTGTAATCAATGTTTTTACAAGAAGGAACGCTCAAATGACTGTGTCATGGGAAATAGGTGGCTCGTAGGGACAACAGAGAATTATCATTGTGCTCTGCAGTTCCCCTCAGCTCCACTGGCTCTTTTGTTCTCTTTCAGTTACCCAGAAGAAAAGGTACCGCTTTGGTTCAGTATTCTTAACATCGTGAGAATACTCTCAGAGAGTTCTTAATTTAGAATCAACAATTCTACCGAGGAGTCCTAGATTAGGAGTGATTTAGGAGTACGTGAGGGACAGAAAGCGTTCCCTCAGTGAGGAGGTGTGATGAGCTGTGATTGTCATAGAATGGAGTCTCTCTTCAGACACGGTGTAATTATGGATACTATTACATGCAATGAACATCTGTGTTGAATAAAATGTAAGCCATAGGCATACTTTAAAAGTACCCTAGAAAATGCCAGTTCACAGGCACATTTTTGTGTTGTGATGACTTTCATTTCTGGCGTTATGGCGTTGGCTGGGAGACGTGAGCGCATCTTTAAAGAGATCGACCAGAAACTTGATCCCTGCACCATCTAATCTGTAGCGTTTCATTTACTCACTGTCATTCAGCGTTTGGAGAATACTTTTCTAGCTCTGTCTTTCCACCATTTTCTCCTCTTCTTCAGAAACTCTTAAGCTTCTTAGAGTCCTCCTCTCTACGAGGGAAGAGGGAATTCTCAGAAAATGTCAAAATTCTAAGAATTGCAGAGTCCTGCCCCCAAGTGGCCAAACACAAAGCAAAACGATGAATGCAGCTTTAAAGTTTCATAGCAATATTAACAGATGACAGTCAGTGATCTGCAGTCAGCCAGATGTATAAAAGAACTGAAATGAGCTGTCAAAACTATCAAGGGTCAATATTTGGTTTAGTTTTCACACTTTTCTCATATGTCTTTTTAATGGTAAGCTTTGAACCACACACATTTGTGTTCTTATATTTGCTTTAGTAAATATAAAGGTGGATCCTATGGCTTCAAATAATAATTTTCCTGATGTATATATTGTCCTGTATATAAACAGTTTCATGAATGCCATTAGATTAAGTACAGGGAATCCGAAGTGGCAATTTTGTTTTGTTGAATCCAGTTCCAGGTAGTGTTGAATGGCTCTGAGACTATTGAGTTTACCTCTCACATGTTGTTTTAGTACTGTTCTACTGTTCTAGTCTGTTCTAGGACCTGAACAGCTATGCCTGTGTGTAGTAATGCTGCCACCTAGAGGACATCAAGTAACACAGTGAACAACTTCAGCAGGGCTCAACATATTTAGGTGGTTTGCAAATATGGCAGTGAAGTGTTCCGCCTGCTGCACTTTGATTGGACATCATGAATATGAATTCATCTGCCAATTTATATGTAAGATATGTGACCTGTAAGATATGAATACTTGTGATTTTGCCTTTACATTAACAAATGTTTACCATGCACATCAACCTATATGACTTGACATTTATGTTTTCACCTTAACATCACTATCAACATAATGGAACCTAAAACACATAACAAATCTGTTGATTTATATATATATATATATATGCCTTTTTATATGTTCACATTTGCAACATTTGAAATGCTTGATTGTGCTCGTTTGTGTTTTCTATAATAAAAAATAATAAAAATCAGATGTTTGAATGTGGTATTATGGTTCCATGATGTTGATAGAGTATGTTAAGGTGAAAACATAAATGTAAAAGTGGAACTGTAGAGAGCTCCTTCGCGTTAGTAGAATGGCGTGGCAGATTGCCGCCGGTAGTGACGGAGTTTACGTTAATGTTTTGGCGTAGCAGAGGCCCGGCTGAAAGGAAGGGGTCCCACCGTGGAACGAGTAGCCACCAAATCGGAACAGCAATAGTGACTGGCAGTGAGGATATCCAACCAACGATTTCAAGTCTTTTTAGCCAAGACTGTCAATTGAAAAACAAACATCAGGTGAGATTGTGTACAGCATGATATGACTCGTCTTTGTGGAATAACGCTACTCTCTCTAGCATGTGTTGGCCCTGCTAGCTGTTAGCTTGCTAGCAAACTGGCTCGCTGACATGGTGATGGTGCGTGGTGGCTGTAGTCACTGTCCACACGTTGTATTGCGTTACACGCTGTACATTTTGGGTGAAGCCATATTTAAGTGTGGCTCTGTAAATCACGCAGTCAGTAAGCACGCTCAGACATGCTTCGGCCATCCGAATAGCCAGGTCAAGAACTGGTTCCAGACAGGCGCAATCCGTCGGATTTACCATTCGCTAGCCATGCTAGGTTAAGCTACCTTGGTGGGCGCTGCAAGAGGTTTTCCATTGCAGTTATGCGAATATTTGGTCGCTAACGCCATGTAAGAAGCTAATGGGCTGTCTGAGACATTATTTGGTTACTTCATTTGTACTAAGTCTTTCTTTACAACATGGCCTCAGCTAGCGTTAAGATAACGGAACGTAAATAAGCTAATTTGCCATATGGTAACGTTAGCGCTAGTGTAAGCTAGCCGTCCCCCTGTTCATACTTTGTCACCAATAATGAGGCCATAGCTCTTGAGAGGGGTTGTTGCTCTCTAGCGTAAAGGTAATATTATGCAGGCATCTGCTAATAGTTAATTAAATTGCTTTAACATTGTGGTCATTTGTATTAACGTTAGCTCAATGCTAATAACGTAAAATGCTTGGCAGAAATTGAGCTGCTTAACGTTAGTCGCTAACTAGCTAACGTAGCCAGTGTTACTCAGCATGGTCTCTGCTAGTAACCGCAACCTTAACTTAATGGCCAAGTGTCCAGCTGAAGACTTGTATTGGCATATGTGGGTTGATGCTTACATGTGGAGAAAGGAGGCTGCCAACAGTTAATGACAGCCACTGGACATGAAGCAGTGGCCATGAACCGTTCTGGACACTGTTCTGCATGCATGCTGCTCGGTATAGCTGCCTTCCCTCCCTTGTGCTAAACTGTTGGGCAATGGCAGATGTGTTGGCTCGTCAATATGAGCTCACAGGTGTGAAAGATTCAGACTGACGTTAGGATCGAGGTTACTTGAGCCCCTTTCAAACACTTCTTGGTAAATGTTCTTGCTATTTGATATTTCGCTGTCATGTTTAGAAAGTCTCTTTTTTTCCCATTTTATTCCTTAGTCTGTCTGCATTGGACAAAAGGTATGTCACTCAAGTTCTATTGTGCTATACCTCTTCTCACTGGCATATACGGACTCTTTTTGACATATGCCACCGATGATTATGTTATGCCACTATGTGTGTGAGTGATTCTTTTTATTGATTTTTCCCCACAAGGGATAACAGTAAACCATACGCCACTGACAGATACCACCTTTCACCATCATTTACAGGTGGCCTAACTTAAACGAAATAAACCATTTCATCTTTATACCTTACAGTTACGTTTATTGTCTTGCACTTAAGTATTTTTGTCTGGATGTGCGCACACTTGGTCCCCCAGCAGGTTAGATCCCACCAAAGTATAGCATTCATAAATAATCTTCCAGTATTATATTATAGCATGAATAACTTGTTTTTATATTGCACAAAGCTACGTCAGTGGCATATGTCAGTAGGAATTAGAGGTGGGTGGGGGTCGATTAGTTTAAGAATCAAGATTCTTATCTTCTAAACCTTTTTTTCTACATACATATACTAGACATTGCATTTGAATATACAAATGGATATTCAATTGTGAAAGAAAAAGAAGGCAGACAGACACTACCGTGGCTGTCTGCCTCTTGGCACTAAATGCACCGCATGGTTGGAGTCACACAATGTGTCTTTCATGAATTTAAAATGAAATGTAACGCTAGGTCACCGTGTCCTGACAGCAAGCGTTGCGTCATGTCATGCAAATGAACCACGTACCCATCAGCTGTGCGCTCAAGATCAGACTGGAGACCAGTCTTATTTGGTGTACAATTTAATTTCGACATTAGCAAGTTGCTGAGAAATAAAAGCCTACCAATTTTATTTATGTAACATTTACATTTTTTTGTATAACTTCCTCTTGCTATTCTTTAAGTCACTGAGAAATACTTCAACTGTTTTAGTAGATTGAGTTTATTTGAACACGTTTAGCATGAATAAATTATACATTTTGCCTTTCTGTGTTTTCATTATTGCAATCAGTTGATAAAACTTTATCAAATATAAAAACTCCACGATATTATACACATTTAATCTGCTTTCAGTCCATTATTTATTTTACCGGAGGAGATCCTGCAATTAGCCCCCCTATGTAATGAATAGAAATGTGTGTGACTACTGTTTCTATGTGCCTCTTTGCCAGTAGAACAGCAGCAACATAGCAATACAAACAGTAACCGTACCACTCAGGAGGTATTTAGTTTTATTCAAGGTATAGGGAAACAGTGGAAAGTTTTCATGTTGTTGTTTTTTTTTTTTTTACAAAATGAAAATCCAGCAAAATGCTTCACCTACAAAATAAACAGCAGTCCTACTGATTCAGATGTGTTAACTGTACTTCTTATAAGATTCCTTGCAACAATTTAAAACTTAACCGATCAACAAATAACGCACTACAAAGTTAAACACTCGAACGGAACCGCGTGCTAGTGAAATGTTCAAATTGTATTTGCAGTAGAGGTTTAACAAATTGAAAGTAACCGTTTTAAAAATGCAGCACCAAAGAGGCAGTTGCCTTGGTCCTGGAGATGGACTCCATCACATCTCAGGCCACATTGAGGTCCAGTTATGTTAAACCAGACTGAGCTTGAGCCTCCTATTCTGAATTCCTTACAACTTGCACATTTGAGATTTTGCTAGTGTTTGAACCAGTAGTGTGGTTCTGTTCTGGTTCGACACGTTTCTTTGCGAGAGAACTCACTTCGTTACACTTCGTCCATGGCGCAGACCAACAACTCATCAGGTTAGATTTGATTAACTGTTAGAACGAAGCCAGGTTGCGTTCTGTTTTTTATCACTAGCAAATGAGAGCCGCTCCATTACTATAAAGACTTGTGTTTGCTGCACCAAGCTGGGGCTTAGCAGTACTCTCAGTAGAGTCGATTATGGGCTGGCTCGTCTCAGTCTAGTGATGGGTCCTTCTTCCCTCTGCTCGATGTACCTTCGTCAGCATCTGGTACCCAGCAGTACCATACCATTCTCATTTTGCTCTCTGCTTTTGTCTTTGCAGAGCTGAGGACCCAGTCACAACCCCGACACTTCCCATTTGTGCAGAGGTGAGAAGTTACTCTGTGTGCTATCACAGTATCAGCACATGAGTAACAGATACAGTCTCTGTGGAAGCCAAGCTAACCCGAGTGCTTCCTCTACATTTAAAATTCATGGAATTTGGTTTGAAATGGAGTGGTATGTCAATGTTTTCTGTTTTTGGTTTCTCAGGTCTGTTTCCAGCTAAATGTGGGGGAGCATCAGGAGTTGATTGAGAGATATTTTATCATGAAGCCCAGATTAAGTGTTGTCTGCTTATCCAGAAAGTCTCAGTTATTACCTGTAAGTATATTTCCTCAGACATTAATTCTACTAGCATTATTACCAGATCATTCTAATCTCCAGCTGTTCTAGACCTCTAAACAGGCTGTTGTCATGTGCCAGACAAGCTGCCCTTAGCTCTAAACAAGCTATTCTGAAGCTCTAGATAAACCAGATTCAAGATCAGGCTTCGTGGTATGGACAGAAGTGTAGATGTGATAGAAAACCTTCTTTGATCATAAAGCCTAGTGTTACTGTACGATTCTCTGGTTTATCAGGTAAGTGTATGAACTACACTGCGACAAAGTGTCTGCTGACTCGTATGAACGGGTCCAGTGCGGGTTGATGCTCTAGAACTCTAAACAAGCTGTTGTCCAGGACTAAAGATGCTCTAACAAACTGTTCTCACTTTCTAAACAAGCTCCACACAAGCTGTAGTCATTATTCAAAGAAGCTCCAAACCAGCTGTTCTTCAGCTCTAAACAAGCTGCCCTCACATTCTAAACGAGCTGTTCTCTGTTGTAATGTTCTAAAAAAGCTCAAACCAGCTGTTCTTCAGCTCTAAACACACTGTTATTACATTCTGAACTCCAAGCAGCCTGTTATCAAGCTCTAAAATGTTCTTAACAAGCTCTGAACAATCTTTTCTCAAGCTGTAAACAAGCATTTCTTCAGCTCTAAATAAGCTTTTGTCTAGGGCTGGGCAAGTTATCGCGTTAACGTATTAATTAATTAATTAACGCCGACAATTATTTTATAGCAGTTTTTTTATTATTATTATTTTGAAAGTCCGTTGCTCACTGGTAACGGTGGAGGGAGGCTTCGGCAGACTACGTTGGCTGCAGCGTGTGGGAGAAGTATAGATAAACAAAAGCAAAGCTAACAAATGCTACAGCGGAGTGGATACATACACACTGCGGCCAACTAGTATTGTGGAAGATGTCGGTCTGAGGAACGAATGACGTCACGTATGAGCCTCAAGACGCACCGTCGCAAGAAGAATACACCAGTTGTATTAAAGGAGAGGACTACAGAAGTGACGGCGTTACAACGAGCACCAGCTGTTGCTCTCACTGGAGACTACTGGACATCGCTGGGTAACCATCATCACCTCTGAGTTACAGCATTATATTGATGAACAGTAGAGCTGCATTCACCTGCTCTGACTGTCATGAAGACACACATTTTGGTGAAACGTGCTGAAACATTGTATTCATGTGCACAGCAGTGAACGTTTCACATCCAGTCAGCACACTGAGCACAGATAGTGAAGAGATATGATCGCTGCTGCAGACATCTGCCTTTAGAACAGTCTCCAGCGTCCTGTCAGTGTGTAAAGGGAATACTGCTGTTAAAAAGCAAGTGTTTGCAAACCAAATGTTATTGCACTTTTGTTCATATCGCAGTACTTTTAAAATAAAAGTGCGCAATACACTACTTTTGAATTTATTATTGAATTTTGCGCATAACAATGCGATTAATCGCAGAAAATCATGTGATTAATCACAATTAAAAAATGTAATGGTTGCCCAGCACTACTTTTGTCACATTGTGAACAAGCTGTAAGTAAGCTCCTAATAGCATGTTCTAAACAGGCTCTGAACAAGCTGCTATTGAGCTCTAAGAAAGCTGTTCTGGAGCTCTAACCCAGCTTGTGAAAAGACTTTGTCTGGTCTCTGTTGGCTCTCTGACCAGATTATGCCAACCAGACTCTTTCACTGGTCAAACATTGTGTCCACTGTTGTACCTGCCATTTACTGCAGGGGTTCTCCACCTCAACAGGTAAAGGCCCACATCTGATTTGTTTAAAAAAAAACATCCGAGGACCACCTTTCCAAATAAATGAGAAAAAAACACGACATGACAGAAAAAGGAAAAAATAAACTGGGCTGAAAATGTAATGCCACTGTCAGCAGTAATGACTACATTTAATACTGTGCTCCTCGCCCATTACTGCTTGACATTATAAATTCACGTACATTTCCGAGCTGTCTCCTACATCACTTTTTAGTTCCCAAAAACGATCAATTTTGTGTGTCTGCAGCCGAGGGAACACTCTTGTCTACCGGATGTTGCGTCATGATTGGTGTGATAATAATAATAAAACGTAATTGCTCATTGAAATTCTGCATTTTGATTTGACATGTTTTAATCAAGTGAAGTCTTGAGCACATTTGGATTCAGTCTTGAGGAGCTTAGTAGTAGTTTCCACCTAACCATTTGGCAGCCCCTCTGAGGCCAGTGGGCGGGACTAGCTGATCTCTAGTGCGTTAACACGGTCTCCTCATCTCCCCTGCCAGTGAACTTCTGAACCGAAGAGGATGATGAAATGAAATAAAGTGGACGACTGGAGGAGCCCAGCCCCCCCCCCCCCCCCACACCTCCACCTCTTTGAAGCATGGCAGGCCTGCAGCTTGTCACCCCTGCCACTTCACCCATGGGGCCTTTCTTTGGTCTGCCATGGCAGCAGGAGGCCATCCACGACAACATCTATACACCTAGGAAATATCAGGTGAGGAGGCGGCCGTCCACATGGATGTGTTAAATTGTAAATGCATATAGGCTGAGGTGTATCAAAAGCTCTTCATTGCTGTTCTTTTGGATTGTATTCACTTTCCTCCATTAGCTCACTGTCTGTGGACCTGCACCTTCCTCCACAGGTAGAACTTCTGGAAGCAGCTATTGAACATAATACTATCGTCTGCTTGAATACTGGCTCAGGGAAGACCTTTATTGCAGTACTTCTAACAAAGGAGCTCTCCCACCAAATCCGGGGACATTACCAAGAGAATGCAAAGAGGACTGTTTTTCTGGTGAACACAGGTACAGTACACAGTGGCCCCGCTTCTGATGTGACACAGAACGTTTTCGTGTCACTTTTGTGAACTATGAAATACATTTTGAAAACAGCATTGTCGATACTCAGATTTCATTCAAATGCACGTAGTCGTTTACTTTGAATTGGATCTTTCCAAGTAGTTTACGGTTTCTCTGGTCTGCATTGTACAGCGCTGTCTGTAGTTCAGCAAGCAGCTGCAGTCAGGACTCACTCTGACCTCCAAGTGGGAGAGTACACGGATGTGGAGGAGACCTCATCATGGACTGACCAACGGTGGAGTCAAGAGATAATGGAGAATCAGGTTTGTTTTAATAAGTTAACACTGTCTTACTGACTGCCTTTCACATACAGAAATGCATTCTTTAAGGCCTACAGTTTGGCTCGCACATGCACTGTGGATTAATTACACAGTTTAACCGTCATAGTGTGAAATGAAGCTTTGCTGCCGATCTTCTGCCAACATTCACTACAAATATTTGACCACAAGATCAGCATGGATGCTTTGTGGTCACTGATCACTGGTGATGAAACATTGTAATCAACACTCCTGTGTTTAAATCGGCAGGAGCAGAGCTAGAAACGTTAGCAGCACAGTAGCTAACAGCTAATGGACGGTGGTTCCATTGATTAGCATTATGATGTGTTCAAGCTCTAATCGGTAGAAATGAGTATTGGGTGATGATATTGATGATAAATCCTAATGTTATCACGATGTGTTCAAAGGTAATCTTGTAAAATGTAGTTTTGGTGATGAACTTGAATAAATCCAGTTGTTTGAAGGAGATGTTTTCACATGAATATAAGAGAGATATTAGAGATGAATTATGACCTCCTAACACTAGCTCTAAGCACATTATATTTCATCATTAAAACTATTTCAATCAGGAGAGACACGTGGATGATTAGTAGTTAACATTTATTATGACAGATGCTGCGTTAATGAGTTACACGGAAATTCTTTGGCGCTTGAACTCAACGAGGAGACTTGTGATCGAGTTGTGACTGCCCTGAGCAGCAACAATATAAATCCCCCCGTGGAGTCCAGACACTGGTGGGGATGGTGGCTGATGAGCTGATGAAGATTGGGCGGAGATGGAGAGGTGGAGAGATGGAGAGGTGGAGAGGTGGAGGGTTGCATAACAGCAGCTTGAATGAACTGAAGGTAGAGACAATCATATTGAAGAGAGACAGCAGCAAGATGATAGGCTAACGATGTCATTGTGTCGTTGTGCTATTGGATAGAGAGACCAGCTGATCTCGACAGCTGATATGATTGACAGCCCCGAACAATAACAGCAAGGAAATGATGAGTGTGCCTGCATGAGGAGTGATGCAGATGTATGGTGAATAAGCTACGGGCTTAGGTCTGGACTTATGCTGGAGCTTCATTACTGACTATCTTTTCTTTACTAATGGTTTGATTTGGTGTTTTTATGCAAATAACCACTATAGATGACCATAACAAATGAATAGGTTAACATTTAGAATTTGTGACGATTTCAACACTGAAAGGATCTTTGGGGACTGTGGTGAAAACAAATAGTCTGAAGCTTTATATACCAGCTGCTTTAGTGAAACGACAACAAACACAATCTGTCCTGGCCAATGTGGCTCCGATCTGTGACTCAAAACCGAGGCACGAGTCTTGTGATCTGTTCCCCCCATGAGTGCACCATGATGGAGCAGCCACCACAGAGTGAGCTTTATCTAACTGTCCTGCTAAACTCCTAAAATACCTCCCAGTGTCGTATGATCTGGTAAGAGCCGTACGATTGTCACATGATCAATATCTTTGATGCGTGACTTTTACTCTGTGATAGAAAAATACAAAGTAAGTGTTGGGATGGTCGTTCACTAATACCAGTGCGCTACAGCAGAAGTGTCCATCCTCATCAGATTTGTTTCTGACAGACTACAACTACCAAGGAGAAAAGATGTGCTATTGATGCACATCACTCAAACAAGCAGCCCTGTCTCTCACACACGCGTCCCTGAAGGTCATTCCATAGTCGGACTGAATCATGGTCATCACTGCTGACAATAATATGGCCTTCTCAACCTTCTCCTATACAGGTGCTGGTCATGACTTGCCACATATTCCTGCACATTCTGAGGAATAAAATCTTACCTTTGTCTAAAATCAACCTGGTGGTGTTTGATGACTGTCACCTGGCCATCACAGACCACCCTTACTGTGAGATAATGAAGGTGAGATGGTGGTCGCAAAGTCAAATTCACCTTTTTTTTTCTTTGCCAAGAGATTTGTGAATGACCTGCTCTCCTCTCCCTCTGTGCAGCTGTTTGAGGGCTGCTCGAGCAGTCCCCGTGTCCTGGGTCTCACAGCCTCCATCCTGAATGGGAGGTGTGACCCGTCAGACCTGGAGCACAAGATCCAGAATCTGGAGAGGATCCTGAAGAGCAACGCTGAAACTGCCACTGACCTTGTGGTCCTGGACAGGTAAAACTAGTGATTTCACTGATCACTTTGTTCGAACAGAGAGTAAAATCACCTGAGGAATGAGAATCAATGACAGCAAAAGACCAGCATGCCAGTGGCAGTGACTCCAAGGTGTACGTTTTATATTTCAGATACGCCTCTCAGCCCAGAGAAGTGGTGCTGGACTGTGGCCCCTACGTGGATAAGAGCGGCCTCACTTCCTGTCTGCAGGCAGAGCTGGATGAAGCGCTCCACTTCCTGAGTGACTGCAACATATGTGTTACCAGAGAGGACCGCGATCCCACGTTCATCTCCAAACAGGTCAGAGCTATAAAGATTCATTTCACTTTTTCTATTTTTTTTTCTGCACACAAACTGAACAAGTGTTTTATTCATGTGACGTCGCCAAAGAAGTCCTAATTTAATAAAACGGTTTCCATGATAGGTTTGCTGAGAAGCACAAGGGATTCCTGCTCAGGATGTCCCTGACTATGACCACAGGCTCACTGCTCATTACTGTAACATGTTGAATATGTACTCATAAACGCAGAGGTTTGCTGTAATCCTCTTCAGAATAATCTATGACCATGTCAAATTTGTTATTACGTTATTTTACTGTCTCACTCCAAACCGAATTGAAAAGTTGGTAATTCGCTGGCAGCAGTGGCGGAAGTGGCGAGAAAGAAGGCGTATTAAACCAAATGGTGATGTAGGTTAAAAAAGAAATGGTCATATTAACCCTGTGAAAGGAATTTCTTGTAGTTAGAAATCCACATCTTTCATCTTGTTGGGGAAAAAAATAAAGCTTGTTTTTGTCTGTAAATGTCCCAGTGACACACTGGGACATTTACAGCTGAAAAGTATTTACTGTTGCACTATGTAAGGAATGAAATGCAGAGTCACAGTCAGAAACGTTACTCTAATTGTTCTCAAACAAAGAGAAATGCTTTCCCCTCGTCCTGAGTCGATACCAGAATACTTCCTCCTTCTGTGTGGTACACGAGCAGTACCTCAACCAGGGCCTTTTTGAGGAATAAGATGTCCCTGGAACTTAATTTAGAGCCTGGTCCCTGCAGTCGAAATACAATGAGTTCCTCAAAATGTTACTTGTCCCTGGGGGAGAGTTCCTGCTGTTGAAAAGGGGCTATAATCCCTGGGCCTCTGGAAGCCACTGCCCCTGCAGCACTGACAAGGACGATGGCCCAGGTGCTAAATTTAGACCTAGTTTCCTCCGGTCAATATGCAGTTACAGTTTATGAGTTCATAAAGAGTTTAAGGCCGTAAGTGGGAGAAAACCCCCCAAATCCAACTGTTGTTCACACTGTCTCTGTCCTGTCCAGATCCTGGGGGACTGCCTGGCCGTGCTGCAGGTTCTGGGTCCCTGGTGTGCAGATAAGGCCGCGGGCATCATGGTGCGGGAGCTCCAGAAGTACATCAAACACGAGCAGGAGGAGCTCAGCCGCAAATTTCTGCTCTTCACAGACACCATCCTGCGCAAGGTGCACGCCCTCTGCGAGGAGCACTTCTCGCCCGCCTCGCTGGACCTCAAGTTCGTCACCCCCAAGGTCCTCCGGCTGCTCGAGATCCTGCACGAGTACAAGCCCTTCGAGCGGCAGCAGTTTGAAAGCGTGGAGTGGTACAACAACCGCAACCAGGACAACTACGTGTCGTGGAGCGACTCCGAGGATGAGGATGAGGACGAGGAGGTGGAGGTCAAAGAGAGGCCTGAGGCAAACTTTCCCTCGCCGTTCACCAACATCCTGTGTGGCATCATCTTTGTGGAGAGGCGGTACACTGCTGTCGTCCTCAATCGGTAGGGCTCCGTCCTTTTCTTTGTGATGTTTATTATACTTTCATATGTCGCTGTTGCTGACCTTTTAATGTGAAGTAAACGTCTCGTTTTAACCAGAACCGTGACCCTGTTGAATACACTGTTTTATTTCCTGGCCACTGCAGCTGAGAGAAGTAGTAAAATGTTAGTGACTCACTCAGTCTGCGTTTCCTCCTCAGTCTGATCAAAGAGGCGGGGAAGCAGGACCCGGAGCTGGCTTACATCAGCAGCAACTTCATCACCGGCCACAGCATCGGCAAGAACCAGCCGCGGAACAAGCAGATGGAGGTGGAGTTCAGGAAGCAAGAGGAGGTAAACAGGCATCACTCACAAGAATATCCACAGTGCACTGTGCACTCTACCTGGTAGCTTTTTGCAGCATATTGAATCATTTTTAACATAATTATATTACACTTTAATGATAATAGTCTCAAAGCCAATACAATAGGCTATATATTAGACCATGTTTGGCTTAATACATAATTGACCAAACATATTGAAATGTGCCAAAGAAGTCAAGAAGTGATGCACAGGTACCGTTTTTTTAATATTCGCCACACCCAACCCGTTATGAGAGCCAATCCACAAAAACGCAACCGACCCGACCCTGCAAACTGCAAACTTCACGCATTGTAGCAGCACAATTGTCAGGATTGAGAGACGAGCTGCAGCGGTCCAGAGCGCTCCCTTTGTTCTTCCGCTGTGGGAAGATCCCGCCTACATTATAGTTAAAATGACGTTCTTTATTGTTGAGTAAAGAACAATTAAAACAAAATGCTGAGTTGTTATATTATCTCGTTAGATAAAATAGTTCAGAAAGCATTTCTCACTGAGTATCAAAGCAGTATCAAGACTTTGTGCCCCCCCCCCCCCCCCCCCCCTTTCATTCTCAGGTTCTCCGCAAATTCCGGGCTCATGAAACCAACTTGCTGATCGCCACCAGCATCGTGGAGGAAGGCGTGGATATCCCAAAGTGTAACCTGGTGGTGCGGTTCGACCTGCCCACAGAGTACAGGTCCTACGTCCAGTCTAAAGGCCGAGCCCGAGCTCCGGTCTCCAACTACATCATGCTAGCGGACAGTGAGAGGACCAGAACCTTCGAAGACGATCTCACCACCTACAAGGCCATAGAGAAGGTGACCGTTGCTCTTTGTCTCGTTTGGTTCAGTCAGCGGTTGATTATTATAATCAGGAGAAGTTTAGAAACTGTTAGTTTCTGATCTAGGAGTTATGTTGGTAGATATACTATATAATATTGTGATGACGATCTCATTTGACTTGTGAGCAGATCTTAAGGAACAAGTGCTCCAAGTCGGTGGAGGTGAGTGAGTATGAAGTGGAGCAGGTGCTGGACGACGACAACATCCTCCCACCCTACGTGCTCCACTCTGAGGATGGAGGTCCACGGGTCACCATCAACACAGCCATCGGACACATTAACAGGTAAAGTAGGGCTGGGCCATATCGCCTGTAAATAATAGATGTATAACAGATTTACTGTTTGGTTTAACTAATCTGAACACTCTAAGGTGATGTACCGTCATTTTTAAGTCAGATTGGTCTTTGGAAATATGTTATTATTGAGTTTGATTTATTATTCATACGTTGAAATTCAATTTTTCTCTGAAATACATTTTGCAGACAGTAGTATTTTCAAGAATTCATTTTATTTCTTCAATATATATTCATTTAGTTGTATTTATTTACAGACGTTTTTGACAGACTGACTGAATAAATGTGAAATTACATTCACCAGAAGGTCACTTTAATTTTGAAGTCTGTAATTACTGTAATGCCTAGTATATGAAAGTACCGCAAAACAACATA
Source organism: Leptoclinus maculatus (assembly GCA_032191485.1). Taxonomy (NCBI): domain Eukaryota; kingdom Metazoa; phylum Chordata; class Actinopteri; order Perciformes; family Stichaeidae; genus Leptoclinus; species Leptoclinus maculatus. The sequence goes on along the minus strand of JAVDOI010000003.1, from coordinate 1,193,455 downwards.
AGGGTTAGTTAGACAGACCCCTTCCATCACCCTCACCCTCCGCCCCCCCTTGAAGGGCGAGTTAATTTCATTTTCTATATAGCGCCAGATCACAACAGAAGTCATTTAAGGTTCCTTTCCTGAGGTCTCTATACCCCCCCCCCCCCCAAGCAGCTAAAGTCCAGTCACCACCGGATGACAGGTTTTGACCCAGCTTGGCTGTCAAGAGGGGAAATACTCCCCCTGGCTGTAAATAAATAAATAAACAGATTAGATAGATAGATCAAATACAGTACATAGAGAATGAATAGGGGATTATTTCATTTTGGTTTTAGGAATGTTCTGTCTATACAGCATGAACAGGCCATTTATAGAGTCTCCCTGCCAGTCAACACCATGATTCCTTTAAGTGTTTGTGTCGGTGTCTTCGTGTCCCCCCCAAGCTGTAACCCGAGGGGAAACACTGATCTCGATACATCAGCCACTCCATACTGCAAAGTCTTTAAATCCTCAATTCATTAAGGACAAAACATCTTCACTCATGAATCAGCTTTATCCAATTATAAGAAATATTATATATGAATAAAATGGTCATTCTAGGTAGCAAATACAGTACACATCAAATGATTATGCAAGTAAATAGAAAACATAGTAATTCAAACTGTTGAATATACAGATGTTACAGTAATTAGAATGTCCAGACATCTTAAAGGTCACATGGGCTACTACACTCTAACTCATTTCATTACATTGCAATAACCCCACCAACGTTTTCATTAGCAACATTTTCTTTCTTCAACTCCATGGTGCTCCCTCAGGTCAAAAGAGTTCCTTCAGTCATGTATGTTAGGTTTCCACGGCCACCCTTTCTGAATGTCTTCGTTGCTCTGGTGCTCAGGTACTGTGCCCGGCTGCCCAGTGACCCATTCACCCACTTGGCACCCAAGTGTAAAACTGCTGAGAGGCAGGACGAACGCTTCCAGTCCACACTCTACCTACCCATCAACTCCCCTCTGCGAGTCCCTGTTAAGGTGAGGACGAACATCTACGTTTTAAGAATTTCAGTAATGGTCACATCCTAAAGCAGACTGTTCAACACTTGAGTGATTTTGTCAGAGTACACTAATACAGTGTATAATCCAGACACTTATTAACGTGCCACTGTCTTTACAGGGTCCAACAATGATCTGTGCCAGACTGGCAGAGAAAGCAGTTGCACTACTATGTTGCGAGAAACTACACAAAATAGGTAAAACCTCAATTGAAATGTTGCAGATGTATGAGTAGTAAAAACTATTCCCTGTCAACCACCATCGAACGTTCTCCTGCATCTGTCTGACCTTGTTATTCTTGTTCTCTTCCTCCCAGGTGAGCTGGATGATCACCTGATGCCGGTGGGTAAGGAGACGGTGAAGTATGAGGAGGAGCTGGACCTCCACGATGAGGAGGAGACCAGCGTACCAGGCCGGCCCGGCTCCACCAAGAGGAGGCAGTGCTACCCTAAAGCCGTAAGAAAGTCTCGTCCGTTACAGCTCGAGTTCCCTGACTCTCAGTGGATGATGAGAATGAGCATCGCAAAGCTTTACATCCAATTTATGTCTATGGTTTGTTTAATGGGACGAACACACCTTTTAGATGGGCATATTGTTATGTGAAGAAGGCACACTTTTAGTACTGATATACTTATTAAAGCAACTTCACAGATACAGATTGCATTTTTTTTTAATTGCCAGTTGATCAAAATGCATCACAGTCATCAGAATAAGGCTTATTGCCAGTTACATTTCACTAACAAGGAATTTGCCTTGTTTGATGCATACAATACAAATATTAAAGGAATACTTCATTTGTATATCAGTTACTCACCAGTTGCCTTGAATTCTTAAAGGAAACTTTGTCTTCAAACACTGGCCACGTAGCCGTTATCAATAAGCATATGGGCTGGACCCCAATATTTGCATATTTGGTTATTTGTTCGTTGGGTAGATACTCATTTTTCAATTTGGATATTCGTTTTTGTATATATATTTTTGAACCCCTCGGGATTACGCTGGAAAATGCTTCTCATTCAATAACAATACAAACAACAATACTGTAGAATATACCGGCTGCAGCACGATGCCCTCCATCCAGAATGGAGAAATGTCTGGCCGAGTGCTTCCCGAGTCACGTCATGGAGACGAGCCATGCCATAGCAACCGTCTCCGTGGCTTGTCGGAGCAGAAAAAGGGCCGAGCAGAAGCCTCCCAGGGTGCATTGCTCACGGGCTTGCTGCCGAGTAACGCCAGAGACCAGTTTCGTAATACACAGAGACATCGGTTTTAAAACGCCGCCGTTTAGGGGGAGACTTTGAGGAAGGTCTACTCACATCGGAGGAGGAGACGCTGAGTGAGGTAACACCAGGAGCACAAATATTCAGCACTCATGGACTCCTCTCCATACGTGTGTGACAGTGTGTGATTGTGCTGCTTTAATGACACCAGTCCGTGCTGCATACAGACGGAGAAGTTACAGTTAGAGCCCCCCCGCGCTCGCTGCAGGTTGAGTCCCTAGCTGTGGTGTACCTGTAATGACGAGGTCACACGGTCAAATGCAAAGCAAACTTTTTCGGGCGTGTTTTACTAATGCAGAACAAATGATGTCAATGTCAATGAACAATAAGCAATTAGGAATGCTCCTCTAGAATAATGAGTTGTTGTTGTCGTCTTCAGATACCAGAGTGTCTACGGGACAGTTATGCTGTACCAGAGCAGACTTACTACCTATATGTGATCGGGATGGTCCTCACCACCCCTCTCCCTGATGAACTCAACTTCCGCAGGAGGAAGCTCTACCCACCGGAGGACACCACCAGGTGCTTCGGCATCCTGACTGCCAAACCCATACCTCGAGTACGCCACCCGGTTAACACCTTTCAGACCAGACTAACATGTTTTCACCTCCTTTATTCACTTATCCAAGGAAAGAAATGTCTTCAGTGTCGTCCTCTCATCATCGGTTATGGGTGGTGCTTTCCTTCTGTCCAGATCCCCCATTTTCCGGTGTACACCCGCTCGGGCGAGGTGACCATCTCCATCGAGCTGCAGAAGTCTGGCTTTGCGCTCACCACCGTGCAGCTCGACCTCATCACCCGCCTGCACCAGTACATCTTCTCCCACATCCTCCGCCTGGAGAAGCCGGCGCTGGAGTTCAAGCCCACACTGGCCGACTCGGCTTACTGTGTTCTACCTCTGAATGTCGGTGAGTAGAATCGCTCTCGGTCGAGCCCGGTGGATGGTTTTGTCCTGGCGTGTGGAGATGCTTATCAGTGCTCTCTCTCTCTCTGGGCGCTTCTTTGACTCCTTCAGTTGGGGACTGCCACACTCTAGATATGGACTTTATGTTCATGGAGGACATTGAGAAGTCTGAGGCCCGCACCGGTATTCCTACCACTCAGTACACTAAGCAGAACCCCTTCACCTTCAAGCTGGAGGACTACCAGGATGCTGTTATCATTCCAAGGTACCATGGTTACTTGTATAAATGCTTCTGATGTCACTGGTTTGAGCTACATAATGACTGTCTCACTCTCCCTCCCTCCCAGGTATCGTAACTTTGACCAGCCTCACCGCTTCTACGTTGCCGATGTGTACACAGACCTGACGCCGCTCAGTAAGTTTCCTTCGCCAGAGTACGAGACGTTTGCCGAGTACTACAAAACCAAGTACAACCTGGACCTGTCCAACCTGAACCAGCCGCTTCTGGACGTAGACCACACCTCCTCCAGGTCAGCAGCACCGGGATCCTGACACTTAGATATAGATATATAATTACACTTCAACAGGTGGGGTCCCATCGGCCCTGTGCGGCTTGTGGGTGTGACTTTTTTTGCCGCGTCATCACCATTGAAATCTATATAACCTATGTGTTTCTGATTATATTGTTTACTAGAGCACAAGCAAATTTCACCAGATTTGAAATGTAGTCTAGAAAATGTCGGGTGAGAATTCATTTTTTTTCCTTTCATATCACAATATACATCGCAGAAAAAAACATTGCAATTTCATTTTTTTTCAATATCTTGCCCTATGTTACACAATGTGTTCAATGGAACTCCACCAATTGTACACATCAGCCTGTGTTTTACAGGGTTTTCAAGTAGTATAAAGCCTTCAGTGTCCTCAGAGGGAACTCTGTGAAATCTTATGAATGTCCTCAAGTGATGTCACTCGAGTCAGAAAGAAGTGATATAACCAGACCCCTGTAGCCTGCTGCTCATCTCTGCTACAGGCTAGTAGAGGCTCCAGGATACATTGGCTGCTACTAGCATAACCACACCTGAATCTCCCACCAAGCTCCTCGCAGGCCAGTTGCATTGTGGGTAATTAAGAAGCCAGGTTTTGACAAGGAATAAATAACTCGATCACTCTGGATCTGCACTGTTATAGGAGGTTTTCACAATACTTTGAGTCAGTCCTTGAACCTGAGTCTTCTCTTATATGATTAGCAAAAGCCAAATTTGTCATAAAGCCCCAGTGTAATGACCGCACGTTGTACGTGTTGTGTTCAGACAGCCCTAAAGCCGAGGCTCTTGTTTTCTTTGTGCTCTCAGACTGAACCTGTTAACCCCTCGGCACCTGAACCAGAAGGGCAAAGCCCTGCCCCTCAGCAGTGCAGAGAAGAGGAAGGCCAAGTGGGAGAGTCTGCAGAACAAACAGGTAACGGTGCCTCTGTGGTGGTCACAAGGATGGCAGCACAGCCCCCTCATTAATTTCAGTGAGTCCAATAACGCACCGCGTGTACACTGTAATTGTAGAGAAGGGGTCAAAATGATTTGTAGAGTTCTGTGGGTGTAATAAAGCGCTGTGCAGCGTTTTGATGTCTGATAAACCTTGATATTAGTGGATCTGTTAGTTAAACCTTCCTGGTCTACGTTTTCACCTGAATCAACACAAACCCCTCCATATGTTAACGCAGCGCTCGCTCACACCGTGTTCAGTGATCAGTGGGATTTAAATTTGGTATTATTTGGATTCAAATGTGTATTAGTTTTAGTCAGCAACACCAAAGACACATTCTAGTTTTCATCAGCCTGCCTGTCATTATGCTTTTTTGATTGTCATGTCTCCTAAGTATTTTGAGGCAGGTGTCCTCATCTTTGATGTCTTCAGTTACCATGGTTACATGTGTTGCTGACGTGTATGTACGTGAAATGATGAAGCAAGGACCTTTTGGACAGACATGGGCATAAACTAGAGATAATTCAGGTTTATTTCAAAGGTTACTTTTTATTTAGTTTTTGAGCCGTTTTCATCATTTTTAACAGTAGTGACTTAGAAGCTATTAAATATGGTTTAATCATGTAATGTATGACTGCACAGATACAAATCCGGTTTAGTCATCACCTGAAAAGAAGCCGATGAAGTCCCTGTATGAACTTGGTGTGTCTGAAGCCCCTGTCCCACTTGACAAAAAAACCCTAACAGCCACTAACATCTTGGGAAAGGTTACAATCTGCATTCATCAGGGACAAATGACTCTTCAGTAGCCACAGGTATTAAATGGATAAAAAAAACCTTTTCACTGGCCTCATGCTGCTTTTCAGTGGTTTGTTTCGTTTAAAGTGACACTCCAGAAAAAGTAAAGTCAGGCATACTCGTCTATTGGCAATGGAAGAGGAGTCTGTCACCTACTTTTAGTGGGTTTTCCCCACTTTAAAAAAACCATTTACGCTCTAGTGGAAACCTATTTACGCTTGGTGGAAAAAGGGTATGTGTGAGTGTGACCACCTACAGAAATGAGTTTCAGCCACGTCACCTTCCATACAGTCTGTCCTGCAACAGTCCCGGTCTAAACTACTGTTGTGCTTGTCAGATCCTGGTTCCAGAGCTGTGTGCCATCCACCCCATCCCCGCCTCCCTGTGGAGGAAAGCAGTGTGTCTGCCCAGCATCCTCTACCGCCTCCACTGCCTTCTGACCGCCGAGGAGCTCCGAGCCCAGACAGCCAGTGAAGCCGGAGTGGGAGCCCGGACCCTGCCCCCTGACTTCAGGTCCCCGTCACATACATTAACACATGACTTCCTAATGATACGTTCACTTATTCCATTTGCTGAATCAGGACTTTGCGTAATGAATGGAACAATGGCCTTACACTATATTACTCTACTGTAACACTGCAGTACAATTGCACAGAAGTTATTTATGCATAATCTCCCACAGTGTTAGGATGCAACACATGAAGTATGCTGGTAGTACTGTTTGAAACTGGAAAGACACCTGCTTACTCTGTTAGAATGAATCAAGAGATGTCACAGCTGGTGTGAATTCGTAAATACTAGGGGTGTAACAGTACCTCTATCTGTATTGAACCGTTGGGTCCCCCTGAGACCCAAACAGCTGTTAATATCTACTACTCGCACAAGCGGAACAGAAGTTCTGGAGCGCGAGTTTTACCTGGAACGTGTTTTTTGCAGCGCACCAGTTGCTGTCAGCTTTTTGCTGAGTCGTAGCATTCTAGTTGGTTTACCTCGGTTTGCCGGGGTAAGGAAGCTCAATGGTACACAACTTGTGTGAAATGGTATGCCGAAAGTTTAACTGAAGTCGGTTATATAAGTGGATGCACTTCTAACATTCAATTTTAACAGAATGTGCTGATTAGAGAAGTTTTTCATCATAGCTGCATATATGCGGGCCCACTCAATCGTAGACGACAAAACTTTAAAGCATATAATTAAAGTGCTTAACCTTTTTTTAAAAAGGTTAACCTATTAAATTAACCTATTTTTTTTAGGCCTCTGCTCGAAAATTGCATACCCATACTAAAAAGAGTATATCTCTGCAACCACAAGGTCTATTTGAATACTTTTCATGTTATAATAAAGGGAACACTTGTGAGATTTGGTTAGATGTGTAAATATCAGTATATATGTTACTGGTTAAGAGTAAATGAAGATGAGACACAGCACAAATTGAAACGTTTCAGGTTTGCCTAAAAAAAGAAAAAGCACTTACAGCATGATTCTCTTTGGAATGATGCAGCTGCAGGTCTAAACGTCTCCCAAATCATAGCACAATATGTGAACAGTCTCTCTGCAAAGTTTGACTTTGATAAAGTGGAGCAGAACAAAATCAGAGAGGTTTTAGTACAGAGAGTTCAGACGAGGTCTCCAAAATGGTCATTTTGGCACCACCTGTGCCATTTGAATTTTCTCATGTACCAAACTATATATTTCACTTGTATATCACTAACGGTGTTCAATACATCCAAATACAGCAGTTTGGGCTTTATTTTTAAAGCCTGAGTCCTCTGAGTCCTCTGAGTCCTCTGAGTCCTCTGAGTCCTCTGAGTCCTCCGAGTCCTCTCTGAATCCTCTCTGAGTCTCTGCGTACTGGAGTTTCTCTCGATGTCAGCCCCCTGTGAGTATGCAGGGCTCTATCTCAGCAACCCATTGGTCGACTTCAGTGATTGACACCTCATTTGAAGCGTTGGAGCCAATAGAATTGAGCTATACCCACGAGGACGAGATTGACAGCGCTGTTAGCCAATCAGAATCAACAAGGCACCGTCTATCTTGAAGCGTAGGATCCGATATGCTGAAAGTCAAATCCTCACCCCTGCTCAGAATGGCCCCTCTAAACGTCCGGAATGATTTGAGTGAGACACAGGATATACGTTGAACATATATCAGTGTGGATTTGCCAGGAAAAATGCTTTTTCTCTAAACGTCTAAACTTCAAAGGTAAGAAGAATTTGCTGACCGTAAAGCGATTTGTGTTGCTGGTGTTCGTTGGCTCATATCTCGGTGATGCTTTGGTGGAGAGAGATGTTATGGATATGTATGGAATCTGCTTGCTTTTTGTCATCTCGGTTCGTTTGCTAGCATGTAGCTTCCATCGCTAGGTCCTGAAATGTGCAGGGTGAGCTCACTCCTGGCGGAATATGATATTTTGGTAATTCTTTTAGTTGGTGTTTGAGTTGTGTTTGGAGCATGTAAAAATGGCTTACATATTCTTGTAGCCCAGGTTCTGTTTAATTTGATGTGCAACATCATTATATTCGTTCGTGATAAATGCATTGTTAGGCACGCTGTACGCTAAACTTCCTCCCTAGCCCCCAATTGGGGGCCGCTCGGGCTTAACAGGTTTTATTCTTATGATGGAGCATGACAGAAATACTTTACATTTATAACAGACATTTCAGTTATTTATTGGAAATATGCGAGTATTTGATTTCCTTAACTGTTAAAGTAAGAATTATGGCCAATAAGCTGTTTAATGTTAATCATTTAAGAAAGAAATTTTCTTTGCATTTTCTTTGTTATCCTGTTGAACAGTTTCCCAGCATCCTAATGTATAGATGGTGTGTGTGTGTGTGTGTGGGGGGGGCAGGTACCCAAACCTGGACTTTGGCTGGAAGAGATCCATCAACAGCAAAACGTTCATCTCCTGTCCTGACTCCAGCAGTGAGGACGACGAGGGTCACTGTACGCACCAAGAGACTGAGAGCCCTGACCCCGATCCCCTCACTCAGCCCAGTAGTCACCCCTCTTCGCAGCCCGAGCAGGGGCCCCAAGCGGCCCCCGAGCCCGGAGAAGCCACATGCACGAGGAACCTAACCAACGGCACTGCCCTAGTCACCGACTGTGATGACGACGGCCACCACGACGAGCACCTTCACCAACGTGACAATTGCCAATACTCGCAGCCCAGCTCCCCTGGGCTGCAGAGTCCTGAATCAATGCAAACCACTACCTCAGTTCCTGTGCAGCCCTCTCACGGCTCGAAGAAGCCCAGCTCCAGTCCTCCGCAGCCTAGTGATGAATGTACACCGGGGAGGACCTCACACCACGCATATAAAGCTACCTCAGTCTGCAGCCGGGCAGCCACGGGTCCAGACGCCTCCACAGCACCTTCTCCTGATCCGGCCGCTGTCCCCCAGCTCGAAGCCCAGACCGGAGACTCCCCCAAAAGCCTGGGGCCCAACCCGGGCCTCATCCTGCAGGCCTTGACCCTATCCAACGCCAGCGACGGCTTCAACCTGGAGCGGCTGGAGATGCTCGGAGACTCTTTCCTCAAGCACGCCATCACCACGTACCTGTTCTGCACCTACCCCGATGCTCACGAGGGGCGGCTTAGCTACATGCGCAGCAAGAAGGTGAGAGGACAACGGAGTATCAAAAGTGAATTGACAGTTTGAAGACATTTTATTGCTTCTGTGAATGCTAAAGTTGTGTCGCAGTAGCTGATTGCAACAGTTTAGGAAAACATGCACACATAGCACGCAATTTAATAAATACAAATGTAAAAATATATTCCAGTTAAATCTGCTATTTCTTACACTGTTACATTGTTTTTCAGGAGCTTTCACCCTTATTTTGAGGCCTTCATCAGCAGAAGTTTGCTCATTTGTCATGGAGATTTCCTTCTTAGCGCATATAATCACGCTGAAACCATGGCAATGAAGCAAACTCCTCCCACTCTAGAAGTCCTCACTCTTTGGCTAAAAGCTCCAGAAAAACAGATTTACGTATTTACAGAAGCGTTATCTTTCTTACTTGCTTGTGTGTATGCTTGCCTGTAATTTACAACTACACGCTGAAGGACAAGTGCGACATTTTTTGCATGTTCAGCTGACCCGCTGTGCACTGACTATATCCTTCCAGTTGCACCTCCCCTTTATTGGAATTAGTTGATTTATGAAAATGACAATTGAACGTTTTTCCATTATTAGTGACAAATATCCTTTGTCCGTGTCGATGTGTCCTTGAGCAAGACACTTAACCCAAACTGTCTCCCGTAGCTGTGCCTGTGGTGTGTGAATGTTAGATAACCCTGATAGGCAGGAAGCACCTTACATAGTAGCTCCTCCCATCAGTGTATGGATGGGTGAATGTTGACATGTAGTGTGAAAGCGCTTTGGGTGGTCGGAAGACTAGAACAACGCTATACAAGTACAGTCCATTTACAGGTGAAAGCAGACTAATACTCATCATTTGATTGGTCTTTTCATTAGTTTCACTAAATATCCAGGAAACAATCGCATTCGATGTGTTGAAGTTATTGACGATGGCGTGCACAGGTCTCAACTCATCCTCTAATCCTCTCCTCTAGGTGAGTAACTGTAACCTGTACCGTCTGGGGAAGAAGAAGGGGCTCCCCAGCAGGATGGTGGTGTCCATCTTCGACCCCCCCGTGAACTGGCTGCCTCCTGGCTACGTGGTCAACCAGGACAAGAGCAGCACAGACAAACTGGACTCGGAGGAGGTCAGTGGCTTTCATGCTTCTTCTCCACTTTATACTGCAGAGAGAGGAAATAAGAATTAGCTGCGTGTGTGTGTAAGAGAATGCTTGTGCTTAGTGACTCACAAATGTAGCACGTTCATGCATTCATGGATCTTGTCAGTGTTATGATGTTTTCAGCCCACTAGAGGGCAGGCTTTCACCTTGTCAGGCAACACATGTTTGAGTCTAGACTCTCTAATATATTATAATAAATGTAAAAACAACATGTAGTGCTATTACACTAAGATGATGATTATAATATCTCAATGTAGCACTTGGTACAAAAAGGCAGCTTAATGTGACTAAAAGACAATTCCAGGTGAAGAATTCAGAGAAACATACAACATCTCAGTTTATCATAACTCACTGCATACACAGTCAATGACTACGGTCGAAAAGTCCTTCTTGTTCTGGAGGGTTCCTAACTGAGTGAAATGACCCGGAAGTATCAAAGTGGCTGCCGTGATAAGAGCTGATCCAATTCTCTGACTGCTAAGGAAAGGTGCTCCAGTGCTTCCTTTCTTATCTCCTTTAGCATAGGATACACTGGACCGTCCTTTACGAAAGAAAAGAAGATAAAGCCCCCCCACAATTCCTTGCGGCAGCAACTTCAAATATATTTCAAACGTCTCGTCTGCTGTGTCATTTACAGTAGAAAATGGTCTCTCGAACTCAGTATTCATATTTGTGAATAAATGTTTTGCTGTTTGAATGATGAAAACTGCTGGAAATTGTTAAGCTTTCAAAGAGCATTTTAGTGACATTTGCATGTGACAAATAATTGTCTTATGATTATAGACACCCCCAAAATGTTGCAGTCGAGGCTTTCAGGGATCTGAAGTGTCAATCAAACGTATTTTGCACACTGACTGGCATCCTTATCAAGTGTAGGGATGAACGTTTTAACGATGATGATTGTATCCATCATCCAGGTCAAAGAGGAGCTTCTGGCCAACGGGCAGCCTGAAAATGATTATGATGAGGAAGGCGAGGAGGTGGACGAGGATGGTGAGCTGATGCTGAAGGACGAGCCAAAGGACGAGCCAAAGGACGAAGTCAACATGGAGGACGATCTGGAGTACTACAAGGAGCACATCAAGTTCATCGACAACATGCTGTTGGGATCTGGTGCGTTCGGTAAGAAGATCTCGCTGAGTGGCTTCTCTCCCCCTCTCGCCCCGGCCTCAAGCTCCTCCCCCGCCACGGAGACTCCGTACGAGTGGAAGCCCCCCAAGAAGCCCCACCACCCCACCGCAGCCCAATACCCCTCGGAGCCGGCGCCCAGCACGCCCACCGCAGAGGAGTTCGACTACAGCTCGTGGGACGCCATGTGCTATCTGGACCCCAGTAAGGCTGGGGAGGAGGACGACTTCGTGGTGGGCTTTTGGAACCCATCTGAGGAGAACTGCGGCGCAGAGCTCGGCAAGCAGTCGATCTCCTACGACCTGCACACGGAGCAGTGCATCGCCGACAAGAGCATTGCTGACTGCGTGGAGGCTCTGCTGGGCTGCTACTTGACCAGCTGTGGAGAGAGAGCAGCCCAGATGTTCCTCTGCTCACTGGGCCTCAAGGTAAACATGTACTTCATGATTCAGCAATGGTACCGGCTACTAGAGTGGGGCTAGTTCATGAGAGAGCAGGCATTTTATATGACTGACAAAGTGGAAACTCTCCAACATGACTTGACATCATTGTGTAGGAAGGTTTACAGCTGTCACACAGGTATTAAGAGTTGTTTTTCGATGACATCAGGTGTTACCGTTGGAGAGAGGGACCCAGACTGGAGCAGTGGTGCAGAGCTGTCAGATCACCGCCATCGACCTGTGCTACGGCTGGCTGAAGATCCCGCCCCGCTGCCTGCTGGACCATCCAGATGCAGAGCGAACTCTCAACCACCTCATCTCCGGCTTCGAGAACTTCGAAAGAAAGATCAACTACACCTTTCAGAACAAGGCTTACCTTCTGCAAGCCTTCACCCACGCTTCCTACCATTACAACACCATCACAGGTCAGACTTCACCTCACAGCATCAGTTTACTGTACAGTGTTTGGGGATTAGAAGTAGCATCTGGTTATGAAAACTGTTGCTGGTAAAGGATGTCGAGGCATTGAGACATGAATCTTTGTTTCGATTAAATGTTATATGACTGTCGATGGACGATGGCAAAAAAAAAATTCCGTCCACCCCTTGATCCATTTATACATCCACACATCCATCCATCCAGATACGTCTATCCATCATTCATCCATCCACACATTCATCCGTCTATCCATTCATCCGTCTATCCATCCATCCACACATTCATCCGTCTATCCAGTCATCCGTCTATCCATCCATCCATCCACACATTCATCCATCCACACATTCATCCGTCTATCCATTCATCCATCCACACATTCATCCGTCTATCCATTCATCCATCTATCCATCCATCCATCCACACATTCATCCGTTTATCATCCATCCATCCACACACACATTCATCCATCCGTCTATCCATTAATCCGTCTATCCATCCATCCATCCAGATACGTCTATCCCAGAGGTAGCCACCACGGTGCCCGCGGGCACCTGGTCGCCCGCAAAGACCACGCGAGTCGCCCGCAAGGCATGGTCTAAAAGTAGCACTAGTCACCATGGGGCTCCGTCTAACATTTTAAAAACTAAAATTAACTCTGACCTTGTCTGAAGTCAAAGTTCAATATTGTGCGCATGTCAAATGTCAAATCGCTATCTCACTCTTAGCTGAGACAAGGAAGCGGGCGCAGCTACGATGGGGAGCTATGAAGCTAGATGTGGTTTTTACCCCCCAAACTAAAGAAAACATGGCAGAAAAGCGAAAGAAAACATACTATTTTCACAATGATTGGGAGGAAGAGTTCTTTTTTACGACAGTGAAAGACAAATGTGTGTGTCTCATTTGCGGGGCAACTGTTGCGACGGCAAAGCGTCACAATGTGGAGAGACACTTCAGTACGTGTCCCAATAGCTTCCATGCTAACTACCCACCTGGCAGCACACTATGGACAGAAAAAGCCCGTGACTTAAAGGCAGCTTTGGGCAAACAACCGGCCGGTGAATGAAGCTTCATTTAGAGCTGCACATTTTTTGATAAAGAACAAGAAAGCCTTTTCACTCAGCCAAGTGACAACTAGCTTGCTAATGCACTTTCCATGGGAATTAACAGGAATAAGATAGAAATAATGGGGTTATTTGCTCAGGCTTTATTTACCATGTCATATACAGAAAGAATTTAACGTAAACGTATTATAATGAACATAAACAACAAAAGTGGCTATTGTTAGCACTCACAGCTGTTAAGCTAGCAGCTTGTGGAAGACTCCAGTGACGAGCAATGAGTGCACGGAATGTCATCTTATTACAGACCTGCGACAGCAACAGATGCCACTTTTTTTCTCTGTATTGTCAGAGCATTTGATTAATTTATTGCTGTCAGAATGTAAAAAGAAATTTCAACAGAAATATGTTTTTGAAGAAGATGACCAACCCTACCTTTAAGTTTTTGATTGGACAGCACTACAGATGTGTCATAGCAACTCTTTTACACATTACTGAAGTCCTTACTGACAAAGACACACACAGACATTTTTTATTTTGCAATCCAATTTAGTTAATCACTTGTTTGAAGCTAGCAAGAACTTACTAAGCGCTTAGGAAGGACTTTACATGCAAACCTTGTATTGGATGTATGAATAGCTGGTCCAAGTCTATATGTCCAATCTTCACTCTCACCAACTTGTGAACGACATACCTGTCATTTTAGCTGCTAAATGCTCCACTATGTTCCCCGTCTGTCTGCTGTTTGGTGAGCATGTAGAGTACAGTGGCCTGTTGAGAGTGGGATGAGTTGCGAGTGGAGAGTGGGATGAGTTGCGAGTGGAGAGTGGGATGAGTTGCGAGTGGAGAGTGGGATGAGTTGCGAGTGGAGAGTGGGATGAGTTGCGAGTGGAGAGTGGGATGAGTTGCGAGTGGAGAGTGGGATGAGTTGCGAGTGGGATGAGTTGCGAGTGGAGAGTGGGATGAGTTGCGAGTGGAGAGTGGGATGAGTTGCGAGTGGGATGAGTTGCGAGTGGGATGAGTGGCGAGTGGGATGAGTGGCGAGTGGGATGAGTGGCGAGTGGGATGAGTTGCGAGTGGGATGAGTGGCGAGTGGGATGAGTTGCGAGTGGAGAGTGGGATGAGTTGCGAGTGGAGAGTGGGATGAGTTGCGAGTGGGATGAGTTGCGAGTGGGATGAGTGGCGAGTGGGATGAGTGGCGAGTGGGATGAGTGGCGAGTGGGATGAGTGGCGAGTGGGATGAGTGGCGAGTGGGATGAGTGGCGAGTGGGATGAGTGGCGAGTGGGATGAGTGGCGAGTGGGATGAGTGGCGAGTGGGATGAGTGGCGAGTGGGATGAGTTGCGAGTGGGATGAGTTGCGAGTGGGATGAGTTGCGAGTGGGATGAGTGGCGAGTGGGATGAGTGGCGAGTGGGATGAGTGGCGAGTGGGATGAGTGGCGAGTGGGATGAGTGGCGAGTGGGATGAGTGGCGAGTGGGATGAGTTGCGAGTGGAGAGTGGGATGAGTCGCGAGTGGAGAGTGGGATGAGTTGAGAGGCGAGTGGGATGAGTCGAGAGTCGCGAGTGGGATGAGTCGAGAGTGGGATATGCTCAGTAGAGTTTGTGATAATTGTCTGAGGGTTTGTGACACTATTGAGATTACCCGTGGTCATGGACTGTGACTCAGAAGTAGAGCGGGTCGTCCTTCAATCAGAGGATCGGCGGTTCGATCCTCCACTAGTCCATGTCAATGTGTCCTTGGGCAAGACACTTAACCCCAACTGTCTCCCGTAGCTCTGCCTGTAGTGTGTGAATGTTATAGTCCTGATGGGCAGGTAGCACCTTACATAGTAGCCTCTCCCATGAGTGTATGAATGGGTGAATATTGACATGTAGTGTTAAAGCGCTTTGAGTGGTCGGAAGACTAGAAAAGTCTGTTTTGTTTGTTGTTAGTCAATTGTTTGTGCTTAAATGTTGAATCTTGAATTAAAATGTCACCTCCCCACATGTATGACCGTTTATTTTGTTTCTCTTCAGACTGTTACCAGCGGCTGGAGTTCCTTGGCGATGCAATTCTAGACTACCTCATAACAAAGCACCTTTATGAAGATCCGCGGCAGCACTCTCCAGGCGTGCTGACCGACCTGCGCTCAGCACTCGTCAACAACACCATCTTTGCCTCTCTGGCCGTCAAGTACGACTACCACAAGTACTTCAAGGCCATCTCGCCGGAGCTCTTCCACGTCATCGACGACTTCGTGCAGTTTCAGCTGGAGAAGAACGAGATGCAAGGCATGGACTCCGAGGTGAGTCCTGTATCCACCAAAAAAAACCGCAGCTAGCATCGGTACTGAACAACAAAGCCCTGCAGGAAGAAACCTAATCTTTGCTGGAGTAGTTTTTTTAACCCCCTTAAAATAATAGTCAGTATTAAAAAAAAAAAAAAAAGTTCTCTCTAAATAACAAGGCTGTCAGCTTCTATGAGTCTGTTTCATATGCCAATGCTTTTAGCAGTTGGATTTAATTAGCCTGGAAATGGCTATCTTGGCACCAGATCTCTTTCATTCTACTGGAGAGGTACTCCTCTGCCCCAGGGACAGCAGGCTCATACACAAACATACTGACAATCCAGCTGAAAGGAATAAAGAACTGTACTGCAGGAATACAGTATTACATGATGAAGCTGCAAATGTAGCATGTAGTCTGTCAGTGAATGGTTTAAGAGCAACTTAACGCTCCCTTCATATATTTATAAAATGCATTAAAACCCAGACTCTCACTCACTGTCTGCATTGGACGTGTTTAGGGTTGCAAATGATGGTAGAATTTCCATGGGAAGTTTTGGCACAATTTCAAAATAAACAGTTTCAAGGTTCCCTAAAACCACAACAGAGGAAAGTTCATTTGTAGTTCTAAGCATATTTAGGGTGTTTTTGACTCACTTTTTGTCTCTCCCACAACGTTATTCCTCTCTCCTACAGCGCCCATTACAATTATGCAAATTAGGCGATGACGTCATTTAGCGACTTCTAGCGACTTTTAGGACAGCCAATAGCTACTTTCCTTACTGAGGAGTTGGCAACACTGCACTGACGTCCTGCCGTTGTTGAATCAGGAAATAAATACTGTAGCCGTCTGTGTTCACCCAGAGGTGTGTGTGTGTGTGTGTGGGTGTGTGTGTGTGTGTGTGTGTGTGTGTGTGTGTGTGTGTGTGTGTGCGCCCCTACCTTGTGGAGAGAACTAACTAAACATTAATTCAGACTTTACAAATCAGCATCATTACGTAGTTATTTCGGAGTCCCTTTTTGTCGGTTTATTGCCGTTAAATCACAGCCAAATCTGTTTATTTTGGGTTCATACAGCTGTCAACAACAGTTGAACGGCTTCCAGGGCGATAAGCCACGCCCCCTCTCCGGCGCGTCCAGTGCTAATGAACACAAATAGTCCCCGGCGAGACCGGCGACGCGATTAACGCGTGAACACGGCATAACGCTGTTAATTTCCTCTTGCAACCTGATTCTTTTCACTGTGAATTTGTATCTATATTTTATTTGGTCAATGACAAATTATTGTTTCATGATAATAGAACAATTAAGCACAAGAAAGCAGACATTCTGGAGATCCCGGGCTCTGCTTACGGAGTCCATCATGTCGTCGTCAGCAGGTCTTTACAGGCCGCGGCTCATTGACTGCTGGATACTGAATGTGCTAACGTTACAACCAAACTCTTCTTCACTCCCATGCAGCATGTCAGGGCTTTAGCCAAACAACCAGCATGCTCCGACTGGCCACGCCAACTTTTGCTGCAGGATAGTTCCAGGCATCCAAAGATGTGTATGCCCTTAGTTTCTCTTTACTACGCACGCTCAGGTTCTTTCTAAATGTCTGGACTCTGAGTCAGCAACTTTCTCAAGTAACACTCGCGTTTTAGGAGAGTGAGTGTCCGTACATCGTCAGGGAAACTCTTACTGTCTTCAGTCATTGTTAAAAAACGAGCCAACAAAACTTGTAAGTCAGTGTTAACTAACGTGTTGAGAGAATTATTCTGCCTCCAGCTTACGCGTCATCATGTTTAACAGAAAAGCATTCTGTCGTGCTGATTCAAAATGTCCTTTTGTGTGTTTTGGCAACCAGCTGCGTCGCTCTGAAGAAGATGAGGAGAAGGAGGAGGACATCGAGGTCCCCAAGGCCATGGGGGACATCTTTGAGTCGCTAGCCGGAGCAATTTACATGGACAGCAGGATGTCACTGGAGACGGTGTGGCAAGTGTATTATCCAATGATGAGGCCACTTATAGGTGAGGAAGAGTGAAGGCACATTGATTTATGTACCCATTCATTATTTTTAGTGCTGGGCAACGATTACAATTTTTAATCGCATGGATTTTTTGGGATTAATCGCATTGTTATGGCAAAGTTCAATAATGAATTCAAAAGTAGTGTATTGCGCACTTTTATTTTAAAAGTACTGCTATATGAACAAAAGGGCAATACCATTTGGTTTGCAAACACTTATTAAAACAAATGAGGTTCTTTTTAACAGCAGTATTCCCTTTACACAGTAGCGATCATATCTCTTCACTATCTGTGCTCAGTGTGCTGACTGGATGTGAAACGTTCCACTGCTGTGCAACAGGAATACAATGTTTCAGCAACAATGTGTGTCTTCATGACAGTCAGAGCATGTGAATGCAGCTCTACTGTTCATCAATATAATGCTGTAACTCCGAGGTGATGATGGTTACCCAGCAATCAAAGAATAAAGACACTTTACGCACAATTTAGGTGTATTTTCCCTTTAACTCACGAGATGCAGGTAGCATGTTTTATACTTAATGTGAAAATAATTCATACTTTGTTGGCATCTTATTCTGAAAACCGGATGTTCGTCTGAAGAAACCGGATGTTGTCTCACGTTAATCTTTCCGCTAACTTTCTTAGCTCATTCTTGAGGCTCATACGTGCCGTCATTCGTTGATCCTAAAGGTGCGTTCACCACCGCTGCCAGTGAGCAACAGACTTTCAAAATAAAAAAAAATGCGTTAATGCGCGATACAATAATTGTCGGCGTTAATTCATTAATGCGTTAACGCGTTATTATCGCGCTAACTTGCCCAGCACTAATTATTTTCCCAGTCATGATTGTTGGGCAGTTCGTGCATGAGTGGGTGATTGCAAACATTCAGGATTTTTACCAGTTGGGTGGACATGAAACGGAAAGTGTGAGGATGTTTATGATGACGCCTTTTTATCCCCTCACCACTTCCAGAGAAATTCTCTGCCAATGTGCCACGCTCTCCTGTGAGGGAGCTGCTGGAGATGGAACCAGAAACTGCCAAGTTCAGGTAGGAGACCAGCACCTGCTATTACATTTATCATATGGAACATATTCATTGTAGCTATGCACAGATAAAAGGATAGGGGTTAATGACTCTTTAAGACGTAATTGTTAATGTAACTTGTGGCGTTATGAATTTCAGTACAGTTTGAATGTTTCATGAAGTTCAAGTACAACAAACTTATTTTGTTTAAAAAAAATATATATATACATATAAATAATCATGTCTCATATTTAATCAAAATGACCAAAATGGTATAAAGAGCATTTATATTTGACTTGGACAGAATGGAAAAAGACATTTACTATTGTAAAAGCAGAGCAGCCTTGTTGCATGGCCATAAAAGGAATTTCATAAACATAGTACAAATAACAAAATGTGCCGTTATTGGTCGTAAATCAGCGAGTCACATTAAACTAAATACTGTAATATCAGAAGTATAGTTACCAAAGAAATGAAGTGCGGTTGCTAAAAAACAACCTAGTGAGGGTGTTTGAGAGGACCTGTACTGTGATACACAGGAAGACGTTCATTCATTCATGTCCAGTTGCTTATACTCGCCAGTTATTCCAGTCATTGTTTATCGTATAATTGTTATCTATGAAACTCAACATTTCCCTCCAGACTTTTCACAATAAATGGATGGATTTTTCCCTTTAAAGTGCTGAGAGGCTTGGTGTGATGTGAATGTCTGTAGTATCCTTGTAGTCCATCAGTGTGCAAACTAAAAGATGTTACTGCATAAACTGTTCATTTTGACAAACATGTCATTGGGAATATATCCGGCCTTAGAACCCCTGGAATATTTTCAATGTGAAACATCAGTGTTTAATCATTTAAATGAACTGAACAGCAATTCTAAAAGTGACTGGATTTAAAAAAAGTTTTCATTGTAAAATGGAAATATTTCTGTCTGTTAATTATGACACAAACAACTTGGGATAAAAGAAAGGAAACGGACAACAATACTGTCAATTATAGGAATAAAACCATACAAAGTACAACTACTGGTGTCACCTATCAAGACAACAGGTGACTGTGGAGGAAGTGTTGAGTCGGCATTGTATTGGGAACATGAGATATTAGGATTAAGGTCCATCTACAATGTGACACCCTGTTACCGTTCCTCTGTGTGCAGCCCTGCAGAGAGGACGTATGACGGGAAGGTCCGGGTGACGGTGGAGGTCGTCGGTAAGGGCAAGTTCAAAGGAGTCGGCCGCAGCTACCGGATCGCCAAGTCGGCGGCAGCGCGACGAGCTCTGCGCAGCCTCAAAGCCAATCAACCTCAGGTCCAAACCAACTGAGCTCTCAGCATTAGCACCTAAGCTACTGACGCTAACGGTGGGAAGAAGAAAAACCCAACACCAGCTTCCCGACAGCGAGACGCCAGCCCTGCATCCTCAGGCCCGCGACGGCACAACCGAGGAGACGCAACACAAGAAGCAGAACTGAGCTCTCAACAGATTTCACATCAGATCTTTTTTCTTTCTTTTTTTTTTGCGCAAACACAATCTTTGCTTTCCCTCTCCGCTTTGTGTAATCACATGAGTGCTTTATTAACGTTCAGCAAAGTGTTTAAAAGGTCAGGTCGCAATGTCTATTCCTCACCGTTTTATTTATTTTTTTTGCTTAAATTCTGTCAATGAGATGAGGCTTATGCTTATTGTGTAGTATTAGATTGTACATAGTTCAATCAAAAGGTGTAAATCAAAGTATGTAGGAAGAACAAAACAACAACAAAACGCTAAACTCCTCAGCCTGAGCACTAGTGCCAGTCAGCCCGAAGGCGCTTCTTTATAAAACGCTAACGGCAGACGTGGCTAACGGATACCACTGGAGCAAAACACCCGGTGGCACTTCTGTCTGAAATCTGTCTTGAAATGGTATTCTTAATCATTTTTGCACTTATTCCATTAGGGTCTGTTACTTTGAGAATTGTGTGGTCACGTTGACACCAAAATCATATACGTAGCAAAGTATATAAATATATATATATATATATATATATATATATATATAAAAAACAAAAGATACATTAATGATATTCTTGGCCTTCGATGCTAAGACTCTCCCTCATATCCTGCAAAACGGGATAGGAATTTCAACATTCCCAGTTACTGTAATTTAAAGTAGTTTTAACCGCACTTGAGGTTGCATGTTCTTGTAGTTTATGTATAAACCATGATGACTGGATTGCTTCTACAAATGTTCTAAATCTATGGATATATCTAGAGACTCAACGTCGGCGGCATTATCTCGATGATTTGGTTTAACATGTTTTGATACGGACGGAATGGAGTCGGTCATTCTCGCGCACTAAATGTCTTTCCACGGAGCCAATCATCCGGTTTTGATACGAGAAGAGGAAGACGTACACGCGTTCGATATGCTGCAGACTTTTCTACATTGGATACTCGTGTTAAGGCTCAGAATCTTTCTCAAATACAGTCTTCTTTTTGTGAAAAAGGCCAATTCGTTTCAACCCACTAGTGTTCCTCACATCCGTATCTACCAAAGCTATAACCGATGTGACACTACGAGTTTGAAGTCGATTGCTACGGATAAGGATACCGGCCGTTTTTTGTTTTCCGTTTCGACAAATTGTGCTTCTCTCTAAATGTCCTTATTTTTCCTCCCCTCATCAATAAGTCCTTTTTCACTTGAATACCTCGGTTAATTGCATGCTTTTTCTTGTCTTTGTGTTTTTTTCTTCTTTGTTTGGTGCTATGTTTTTGTATTAAGCTTGAATTTCTCATCTTTTTTTGCACTGTAACTATAATACCTCTTTATTTGACCTTTAATTTTGGAGATCTGTTTGATTTGGTTGTCCCGTTCGTCAGCCACCAAGCTGCAGAGGAGAGCGGCGGCGTCGTGTCTTCCCTCTCTCATACTTGAGGTCGGGGGGGGGGGCATTATTATTATTATTATTTTTTTCTCATTCGCTAGTTATTAATTTCATCAGAGAATCTGTTTCTGAATTCTGGGTAAACAGAGGATTGATTGATCAGATGGGTAAATGCTTGTTGAGATAATCAGATTGCACTCGTAAATGTTGGATTTCTCTGAAAAGTACAGGCAGAGGGGAATATACTTGACTTCTAACTATCTTCATGAATTAGGACTAAAAGAGACCTCTACCTGCGTGGTTTCTGAACTGTGTTAATCTAGCTATCAGAAATGTAATTCAGTCGTATAATCCCACCAACAGGTGCTTCTACCTCAAAAGACAAGACCAGTTCAGTAGCTCTCTCTGACGGTGAGCGATGCTGCAGTCTGTTTACTCTGCTAACCAAACACAGTATACAGCAGAGTCAGCATTTCTTCAATGTCATGAAAGCAAACAAAACTCATTGTCTTCTCTGTGGGCCATTGGGTACAACGGAATGAATAAAACTACGAAGCTGGGAGAGAAATTTATGAGAACCTTTTTTTACTATTCTGAGATTGTGTAAGGCATACATGTGTGAGGAAAAACAGACATTTTCTGAGATTGGAGTCACAAATGTACAAAAAAGTGAACTGTCTCGAGATTAAAATGGTATATTTACGTTACAAAACATCTGATATTCTCTGGGATTAAAGTCATACATTTATGAGAACAGAATGGGACGTCGTCAGAGATAATAGTCGTGTATTCTAAATGTATTTTCACAGAGTATAATTTATTTTACTTACAATGGCCCGAATACGCCAATTCTTCCAGCTTTGAGTTAGATATTACCCAGATTGCAAGAGTACAGTTTCTTTGCCTCATACAGTTTAAAATATTAAAGTGAGGATTTGTCAAAAACATATGTGAGCTCGGTTGCACCATGAAACTTAAGTACGTCTCTTCATACAATCGGTTAAAAAGAGTGCAATCTGTCATTATTTCTCAAGTCCACCTGTGTACAGTAACTCTGATGTGCATTTAGTTTTCCCCATTAGAGAAATAATGTCCGACTTTAAACTTACTTGGAGTGTATCTGGGGGGGGGGAATGCAAAAAGAGAATGTGAAATGACTCATACGGTGCCACCCACTCTATTTTTGTCTGTGACTGATGGAAATGAGGATTAATCTAGTCTAAGTGGCATCAGTATCCAACAGCCTTGTATGTTTTGTTGTTAAACTTATGGGGGGGGGCTGAAGTTGAGGTAGTCGGAGCCGACTACATTTTCTCGTACTGGCTAAGTTTATTTTATTTTTTTGTACATGTAGCACAATTGAGCATTGCACTTGGGCGCCATACTTTACCTCATGTCAGTGTGAAAGGGAGTGAAGAGAAGAAGTGTATATATGATGCCGTAATGTTAAGAGGACTAACTTGTGTCTCAGGCTTTGCTGCTGTTTCAAATGCTGGTATTACACAAAGCTATTCAAAGAGAGAATACGGGGCTCTGGGAGGGGAGACTAAACGTGCCTGTTGGTTATCATCCGACAAATACACTGTTAAGAAAAACATGTGAGGACGTGGTGTTCTCTGACATCCTGCCTTAAACAGTTTAGAAAAGAATCATGAGTCCAATCATGACTTGAACGGTGAAGTGACGCTCCTGGGTAAATGTTTTCTGACTACTTTGATATGGACACGTTACCAGAGAGATTCATTCTACTGCTGTGCTGTGTTGGTCTGGCATACAGGACAAACCTCCCACAGCCCCTTTATCGGGACCTCCGGTCACCGAGCAGCAGAGCACCAGCAGAGTGGGGAATTATGGGCCATCACAACCTGCAGCAGATGGTTAAGAGACATTGGAATAGAAATTGAACTCCTCACTCATACTGTACAACGGTTTGCGGTCTGCACCTTATGGATCATAAATACCGTTAATTATGTTTGTTTGGATTTTTTTTCATTTTTTTTAAATAATTGTAGCTCAGTATATCTACAATAAAAGTAATGGTATGTCATTCACCTCTGGTCCTGTGGGGTTAATTCAGTGTTTTGCAGATATGTACATTGTGTATATACATTGAATTGTCCACAATGTCTCAGCTACTACTGGCAAATATTTCTATGAAATTTACTGAATGTGGGAACTCATGTTCTCCCTGAACCTCCCTCTAGCACACAAAGTATCCACATCTCAAGGGCATAGTTCACCAGCTCATTCACGCTCTTTGTAATTGTGAGATGAGAACATTGACATCTATAGTCTGTGTGGCGCAGCCTAGTATAGCAGAAAGACCAAGACCCCAGGAAGAGCACCAGGCTTTGAAGCACATTTTACATAGTAGCCAAAAGGTAGAATTACAACGTCACGTCACCTGATGTCATTGGGCCTAAAAAGGTTTTCCCATAGACTTACATTGGGAAAGAGACGTCTGTAATTCAGCGGGAAATGTTTGCGCAGTGAATCAACTTCCCAGTACAAACACTTGAATAGCTCTTATTCAAATCATTAGATCCATAAAGTTGTCAAAATGCACTAATAGCTGAATCCAGAGTTATTTCCTACCTCTGTTCATGTGAACGAGAACGAGGCTGGGCCGAGATCTGGGAGGCGGGGTTAAAGGAAAAGCTTGTGTGCATGCTCTATGTCCCCAGTGGTGTGGACAAAAGCTAGAATTACCGGGTAATTCAGCTAACCTAGCTTGTTAGCTAGCCTAACAACAATACACACACAAGATTGATATCGATCTTCTCATCTAACTCTTGCAAAAAAGCGTATTTACCAGAATGTTGAACTGTCCCTTTAATTGTTATAAAAACAAAAAAAATCACACATTGTGCCCAGCATTCTGTAGAACTGGAATAACTCGATTTTATTATAATCAATAAAACAATCAAATGTATCCTAAATTGCAACATTTCTCTTTGAATGATGCAGTACTCTGTCATTATATTTGCCTGTACTTTTGTATGCCATTATAATAGTTGAAAATATAGAAATGATGGTAGGGGGACTGTGAGTTAAGTGTTGTCAAACTGAATGTCTCCAGGGTCAGTAAACGTCCAAGCTCAAGGCCCGAGTTCTAATAAACCAGAATTACCCCTTAAGATAAAAACCTGGACAATGTTCAAGACGATGTGCAGAAATGAAACGAGCATGCTCCCCAGTGAACTTAAATAGTTGCAACATACTGATTAAGGGTCGAGCAAATTTATATTCTCCGCAAATCCAATCTCTGACATGCTGTAGTGCTTAGCAGAGAGACCTGTTTTCACTCCTTCAGCTCATATGAGCCCAGCCTTCTCGTCATCTGCTCAGTTCCTCCTCCAGTCTGCTGGCTCTGAGGCTCGTCAGCAGCACCCGCTATATTGGCTCTGTCCCTGGGGATCAAAACAGCAGAATCGGTACGAGAGCAGGTTCACCAAGAGGTTTCAGTCTGGACTAAACGGGCTGACAATCCACTCATTTTTCACTCGGACCAAAGTGTGCTCAAACTGTAGACGATACTCATTTGGCATTCACAATTATTCATCATTTACATTATTAACAAATGTTTTAATATATAATAAAATGTTATTTGCTCTTGATTTTCATGATAACTTTTATAAGACTTCATTATTTAAAGGTTCTCTACACCATATTGAGAGTGATAATATAGCAGTAAACAACTGTTAGCGATGTGAAGATGTTGGGATCTGGCAGGAGCGTGTTTGCTTTTCAGTATGAAAAGTATGAAGACTAAATTATTGACAATAAAAATTATTGATATCAATAAGATCACTAACAAATAACGGGGCAAGTAATCACAGAAAGCTGCTCTTTAAAGTATAACAGAGTTAATTTACTTCTAACAATACTGATCAAGTCAATACTATCTAAAGCTAACAACTACTATACAAGCCTACTATCTAAAATCAACAAACAATCGTGTGTGTGTGGGGGGGGGGGTCTCGTAAGTGATTACGCGATGCAAAACTACCAAAATGGCAGCGAGGCCACGATCATTTAATGGACTAATGAAGCACACACCACGCGTGTCTGAGATGAACATAACAGCACAGCCTATATGTGTGTATGAGTGTGTGCGTGTTAGTTAAACAATAAGGAAAACACGAGAAAAAGGCAGATCCTCACCGCCGCAGCAAAATATAGCAACTGTTACTTTATCACACAGAAACCTGACTGGCTAACTGTGATGGTATGTCATAGAGACAGAAACCTGTCTCTATGACATACTATACTATGTCTCTATGACATACTATACTATGTCTCTATGACGTACTATACTATGTCTCTATGACGTACTATACTATGTCTCTATGACGTACTATACTATGTCTCTATGACGTACTATACTATGTCTCTATGACGTACTATACTATGTCTCTATGACGTACTATACTATGTCTCTATGACGTACTATACTATGTCTCTATGACGTACTGTACTATGTCTCTATGACGTACTATACTATGTCTCTATGACGTACTATACTATGTCTCTATGACGTACTATGCTATGTCTCTATGACGTACTATACTATGTCTCTATGACGTACTATACTATGTCTCTATGACGTACTATACTATGTCTCTATGACATACTATACTATGTCTCTATGACGTACTATACTATGTCTCTATGATGTACTATACTATGTCTCTATGACGTACTATACTATGTCTCTATGATGTACTATACTATGTCTCTGATGTACTATACTATGTCTCTATGACGTACTATACTATGTCTCTATGACATACTATACTATGTCTCTATGACGTACTATACTATGTCTCTATGACGTACTATACTATGTCTCTATGACATACTATACTATGTCTCTATGACGTACTATACTATGTCTCTATGACATACTATGTCTCTATGACGTACTATACTATGTCTCTATGACGTACTATACTATGTCTCTATGACGTACTATACTATATCTCTATGACATACTATGTCTCTATGACGTACTATACTATGTCTCTATGACATACTATGTCTCTATGACGTACTATACTATGTCTCTATGACGTACTATACTATATCTCTATGACATACTATGCTATGTCTCTATGACGTACTATACTATGTCTCTATGACGTACTATACTATGTCTCTATGACATACTATACTATGTCTCTATGACGTACTATACTATGTCTCTATGACGTACTATACTATGTCTCTATGACGTACTATACTATGTCTCTATGACGTACTATACTATGTCTCTATGATGTACTATACTATGTCTCTGATGTACTATACTATGTCTCTGATGTACTATACTATGTCTCTATGACGTACTATACTATGTCTCTATGACGTACTATACTATATCTCTATGACATACTATGTCTCTATGACGTACTATACTATGTCTCTATGACGTACTATACTATATCTCTATGACATACTATGTCTCTATGACGTACTATACTATGTCTCTATGACGTACTATACTATATCTCTATGACATACTATGTCTCTATGACGTACTATACTATGTCTCTATGACGTACTATACTATATCTCTATGACATACTATACTATGTCTCTATAACATACTATGTCTTTATGACGTATTATACTATGTCTCTATGACATACTATGTCTCTGACGTACTATACTATGTCTCTATGACGTACTATGCTATGTCTCTATGACGTACTATGCTATGTCTCTATGACGTACTATACTATGTCTCTATGACGTACTATGCTATGTCTCTATGACGTACTATACTATGTCTCTATGACGTACTATACTATGTCTCTATGACGTACTATACTATGTCTCTATGACATACTATACTATGTCTCTATGACGTACTATACTATGTCTCTATGATGTACTATACTATGTCTCTATGACGTACTATACTATGTCTCTATGATGTACTATACTATGTCTCTGATGTACTATACTATGTCTCTATGACGTACTATACTATGTCTCTATGACATACTATACTATGTCTCTATGACGTACTATACTATGTCTCTATGACGTACTATACTATGTCTCTATGACATACTATGTCTCTATGACATACTATACTATGTCTCTATGACGTACTATACTATGTCTCTATGACGTACTATACTATATCTCTATGACATACTATGTCTCTATGACGTACTATACTATGTCTCTATGACATACTATGTCTCTATGACGTACTATACTATGTCTCTATGACGTACTATACTATATCTCTATGACATACTATGCTATGTCTCTATGACGTACTATACTATGTCTCTATGACGTACTATACTATGTCTCTATGACATACTATACTATGTCTCTATGACGTACTATACTATGTCTCTATGACGTACTATACTATGTCTCTATGACGTACTATACTATGTCTCTATGACGTACTATACTATGTCTCTATGATGTACTATACTATGTCTCTGATGTACTATACTATGTCTCTGATGTACTATACTATGTCTCTATGACGTACTATACTATGTCTCTATGACGTACTATACTATATCTCTATGACATACTATGTCTCTATGACGTACTATACTATGTCTCTATGACGTACTATACTATATCTCTATGACATACTATGTCTCTATGACGTACTATACTATGTCTCTATGACGTACTATACTATATCTCTATGACATACTATGTCTCTATGACGTACTATACTATGTCTCTATGACGTACTATACTATATCTCTATGACATACTATACTATGTCTCTATAACATACTATGTCTTTATGACGTATTATACTATGTCTCTATGACATACTATGTCTCTGACGTACTATACTATGTCTCTATGACGTACTATTGTCACGATTAGGCTTTGCCTCCTGTGTTCTGTGTCTTTTTGTAGCTCCTCACTCTACCTGTCTGCACTCCCTTCACCTGTCTGGTTACTAATCAAGCACTCCCTCATTCAGCGCACCTGTCTTCCACTCTCACCTCATCAAGCTCACTACTCTCACCTGCTCACCTGTTTCAGTCACTACTTAAACTCCTGCCTCGCAGTCACTCGTCGCCAGATCATTACCCCCATGTGCTTCATGTCTACCTGCCCGTTTTGGTTGTCCTGTTCCCGGTTTCCCCGTCTGCCTGCCTGTCCTGTCCTGTTCTGTTTCTACTGGACTTACCGCCTCGTCTCTTGTCTGTTGCTTGGACTCCCCCGTTGTGTTCTGGTATGTTTCCTGTGTTTGTTTAATAAATGCCACCTTCACGATACTCTGCCTGGTCTGCGTTTGAGTCCTCCACCATGCCCCGTGACAGAATGATCTGGCCACAAATGGACTCAGCAGACCACAGTGTGGAGTGCAGTCTCCCGAAGTGGTATACTCAGGTTATGGGAACCTCCATTGGAGGGCCTCGGAGTGTCCAAGAGGCAAACCGCGACTTTGTGGACTCAGTGGACCAATGTTTTGAGCGTTTTTCCACTGAGTGGCACGAACAGTTTGCGGGAACCCGCCTGGCCTTGGGAGGTCCTCGGAGTATCCAGAAGGCGACCCGTGACATGATGGACATCCCATTCCACCCTCGTAGGAGGCAGAGACAGAGGAAGGGTCAGACTCCCGTTCCCGCTGGGCCGCAGCGATCCCCCGTTCCCGCTGGGCCGCAGCGATCCCCCGTTCCCGCTGGGCTGCAGCGATCTCCCGCTGGGCTGCAGCGATCTCCCGCTGGGCCGCAGCGATCCCCCGTTCCCGCTGGGCCGCAGCGTTCCCCTGTTTCCGTCTCCACTGGGCCGCAGCTAACTCCAGCTCCCCGTGTCCTGTCGGCGGTCCGACCTACTCCAGCTCCCCGTGTCCTGTCGGCGGTCCGACCAACTCCAGCTCCCCGTGTCCTGTTGGCGGTCCGACCGACTCCAGCTGCCGCCTCAGCGCCGCAGCTGTTCCCGGACCCGGCCGCCGCCGCTGCCTCAGAGCAGCAGCGACCTCCAGTTCCAGTCGCAGCAGTCTCCGAGCAGCGACCTCCAGTTCCAGTTCCTGCCGCTGCCGCCTCCGTGCTGCAGCGACCTCCAGTTGCTGCCGCCTCCGTGCAGCAGCGACCTCCAGTTCCTGCCGCTGCCGCCTCCGTGCAGCAGCGACCTCCAGTTCCTGCCGCTGCCGCCTCCGTGCAGCAGCGACCTCTAGTTCCTGACCCCGCTGCCGAATGCCAGCGATCTCCAGTTCCTGACCCCGCTGCCGAACGCCAGCGATCTCCAGTTCCTGACCCCGCTGCCGAATGCCAGCGATCTCCAGTTCCTGACCCCGCTGCCCAATGCCAGCGGTCTCCAGTTCCTGACCCCGCTGCCGAATGCCAGCGGTCTCCAGTTCCTGACCCCGCTGCCGAATGCCAGCGATCTCCAGTTCCTGACCCCCAGCCTCTGGAGACCTGTGCCCGGGCTGATCCCCAGCCTCTGGAGACCTGTGCCCGGGCTGATCCCCAGCCTCTGGAGACCTGTGCCCGGGCTGATCCCCAGCCTCTGGAGACCTGTTCCCCGGCTGAGCCCCAGTCTCCCCAGTCCGGCTCCCCTGAGCCCCGGCCCGAGCTGCAGTGTTCCCAGTCCGGCCCACCCGAGATCCTGTGTCCTGAGCCCTTCTGCCCGTCGGGCCGTCCGCCCGAGCGCCTGGGTCCAGAGCAACTCCGGCAGTCAGGTCGCCCACCCGAGGTCCTGTGTCCGGATCCCTCCTTCCCGTCCGAGCGCCCTCCTGCCCGTCCCCCAGAGCCCTGTGGCGGGTTGGATCCAGCCGTCCCTCATCCGGACCCGCTCCACCCACCCTATTCGATGTTGGGCCGTTGTTGGCTCACCTGTTTCAGTCACTACTTAAACTCCTGCCTCTCAGTCACTCGTCGCCAGATCATTACCCCCATGTGCTTCATGTCTACCTGCCCGTTTTGCTTGTCCTGTTCCCGGTTTCCCCGTCTGCCTGCCTGTCCTGTTCTGTTCCTACTGGACTTACCCCCTCGTCTCTTGTCTGTTGCTTGGACTCCCCTGTTGTGTTCTGGTATGTTTCCTGTGTTTGTTTAATAAATGCCACCTTCACGATACTCTGCCTGGTCTGCGTTTGAGTCCTCCACCATGCCCCGTGACAACTATACTATGTCTCTATGACATACTATATCTCTATGACATATAATACTATGATTTTTTTTTAACATACTATGACTATTCATGACATACTTAACCGTGACTTTTTTGACATCCCATACAATTGTTTTTTTACATACAGTACCATGACTTTTTTGACATACTATGTGTTTTTACGACAATACTATGACTTTTTATGACATACTATACTATGAATTTTCATGACGTACTATATACTGGCCCAATCCAAGGGGCCAGTATATAGTACGAGAAAGAAAGAAAAAAAGCAGCTCGACACCCTCATTGGCATCTTTGGAAAGTTGGTGGAGAAGCAGTAGCCTGTTACTTTTTTTTTTAATATTTCAATTTGTGGTTAACCCTATGAATTGGTTTAATTTGACTTTAAATGTCATGAAAAATCATACTATGACTTTTCAGTACCTCAAAACCCACACAAGTCTCAGTTATCTTCTCAACAGAAAAGTAAAATAGACAAAACACAAAGTGATCAAGAACATATCAATATTTATTACAAGATGCAAACAATGTACTGAAATACAAACCTCTCAGCCATTCATTCGTGTAAAAACCAAAACAAACAGATTCTCTTTCAGGAGAACATAGCTGGATATAAAACAGTCACTCCACTCATATGAACAGATAAATGGTCATCTAACATTGTCGTTATCGTATAACAGCTAGTTAGCCCACTGTCTCCTGGATTGCTCTATTTACAACGGAGGTGACGCGGTAGCGTGCGCCGCCTCAGGACCTCTAGTTAGTGGCTTGCTAGCTGGAAGGCTAGCTACATACTCATCCTCCATAATGTGTCCGTGCCAGCAAACGAAGAAACATGCTGACGGACATTGGAGGCCCGTCAGCAGTCATTCTTTCTGGCCCGGGTCCGCGCGCCCTTTCAACTTAAGTCGGAGTTTTCCATGGCGTAAGTGCACTTCTGTACCAGTTCCTGAGCAAAACGTTTGTCCCACGTTGATGACGTGTAAAGCGTGCTTTTCCTTTGTCCCACATTGATGACGTATTGAAAGCGGGATTTCTCATTTCACGGTTGTAAACAATGAGCAGATTCAGCCGGCTGCCATCGGGACATGCAACTGAAGAAAAGTGCGAACAGTGAAGATCGATATGCTTGGTTAAAATGTATAATTAAATAAGTAAATGTAAACTAATATGCAAAGCTCCTGGTTAGCTCCAGTTTGTTTTATATCCAGCCATGTTCTCCTGAATTAGAATCTGTTTTGGTTTTTACATGAATGAATGGCTGAGAGGTTTGTATTTAACAGTATATTGTTTGCATCTTGTAATAAATATTGATATGTTCTTGATCACTTTGTGTTTTGTCTATTTGACTTTTCTGTTGAGAAGAAGGCACTGATGGCCTTTATAAATGCTTTGTAAGGCACAGATAGTCCTCACTTTAGATGAGGTCACACAAAACACTTAACTAATGACTAGTAACTACCTGAATTAATCATGAATTACAGTGTTAAGCATTTATAAAGCATATATTAACCAGTGGCGGGCCGTGCATTTTATACCTGGGCCTTCACTGCTATTCTGCAGCTGAAATACCTCACAGCTACGGTTATTATTTGTTTCGTGTAAAAATGAAGCTTAACACCTATAAATACACTAACTGCAGAGTGCAGATACACGAATACGCCGAGAGTGTGTCTCCTCTCTTCTCTGACTGCAGCTGGGACTGCTGTGAGAGACCGCCTGTGAGTGCTTTGGGGCGGCTCACGGCAGCACCCGCTGCTCGTTCACAACAGTAACTGCAGAACGGTACGTCCCCAGAGCAACATAGGACGTAACAATGGTTCCTATCACATATTAAACCAAACAAAAATCCATCTTCATAAAAACAAGTTGTACAAATAATAATATACAAACAAGCATATTAAAGCTACTGCAGATGTAAAAACAAACGCAGTTGACTTACCAGAGCTGCTGTTCACTATTTAAAGACAAAGTCCATCCTCCTTTCTTTGTTAATAAAGAGTTTAATCTCACGGTTGTTCAGTACATCCGTGCATTTTAGTTCCAGTAAGAAGTCCTTCTGGATTCATGGACGCCAGTGAAGACAGTCGAGCCTCCCCAGTTGTATTTCTTGAATATGTTTTAATGTGTTTGAGGCTGAAAATGTCCGCTCGACAGAGGCAGCAGATATTGGGATTGTCACCGCCCAACATGTCAGGCTAGCCCACTGACCAATCACGTATGGCTAGGCCAGCTAGCAGGCTCTGACACGTCAAAGAATACGCCCAACATGTCAAACTAAAGATCTGATTGGTTGAACATTATGACAATCAACAATATCGTCCCCATTCACTTAAACTGCACATGGATTCACTTGTGAGTCTGCAGGCCTCGGGCCTCTCTTCTACCTAGAGACACAGAGGTGAAATCTGATTGGATAAAAGCTCTACTTAAAACAAGCTGCACTGGAAGCAGAGCAACTGAGGAAGACTGAGGAAGAGTGCCCAAGAGCCTTCCTGAAAATATATTCCATTATATTTTCAGAATTGAAATGATCCCCTAGTGCCTGCATTTTGTCATTTACATCATAAATTGATCCAGAAAATGTGACATTTCTGTGTCTCTCAGGTAAAGTTTTCAATACTTTGAGTTTTTTTGGAGGATCATATCAATGAAATGAGATATCATGTCAGAAATTTGTGTCAAATTGGAGTAGTCAATTTCTGCTTTGACCCATTCAAGAAATTAATTAAATTGTCAACGTTTTATGTTTTGTTCTTGACTTTCTTTTCATTTTACTTAAATCAAGTAATGACCAATCATAGTGACTTATAACCAGCTTGTACTGCATCATATCATGTATCATGTATAAGTCTGACCTCTGTTGCTCCTATTATGTATATATAATATATTACTCAGTATTATATACATAATCAGTTGCAACCTCTTATAAACTCTGTGGCTGTGATTCTTTCATTTGGTTTAAATGTTAAAGTGTGATATCGTTATCCTCAAGTTCTGCTTGGTTTTTGGAACAAGGCACAGACTATTTGCTGTAATGCTAGAACAAAATATGCACTTGCAGTCAAAGCGTGCTGCAGTCATGGTTGGTGGATGTATTGGACGGTTGGCACACATTTGTATGTGTTGCAAACTCACTTTCTGTCTTGGATTTAAATGTCCTACAGTTTGACCTAAACAACACCGTGTCTGCTGTGCAAGACTTCGGGTTTCTGGGATCCACCATCACCCACGACCTCTGGTGGACCTCCAACATGCACCATCAGGAAGTTCAACCTGCCTCAAGGGGCTGCTGATACAATTCTACACTGCAATCATCCAGTCTGTTCTCCACGCAGCCATCACTGTGGGGTTTGGATCAGCCAATCATTGGGGGCCAGCCTGCCCTCCATCCAGGACTTACACACCTCCAAAGTCAGGAAGCATCGCTGCGGACCCCTCACACTCTTTAACAACAAGCTGTTTCAGCTTCTCCCCACTGGGGGGAGCTGCAGTACACTGAACATCAAAACTAACAGACGGGTTCTTCTTCCAGGCCGTCAGTCACATAGTGTCAATCTCCTTTACCAGTAAATGATACACTTCATAGTTTAAATACTCACTGTTCTATCACTACTAATACTGTATACACTGGCCATACTGTCTAACTACCTGTTACATTCATCATTACATATATATTACAGCTCCCTTTGCACTATTGTCTATTGTCTTACTGTTTATGATTTTATTGTGTAGATCTGTACTTAGTTGTCACCTTTGTTTAGCTTTCCCTGTTTTTAGAATCAGTAATCAGACTTCACTGATGCCCAGGGGGAAATTAATAACAGCAATATGTCTATATCTGTGCATTAAGAGCAGCAAACTCCTTGTATGTGTTCACACTTTGCCATTAAAGCTGATCCTGAAATATGATGATTGTGGAGTCTGTCCATCTTTTGTGTTTTTGGTTGCGTACATGAACGAAACAAAAAACAAGGAAGTGAAAATCCTAAAAAATCGAAGCGTAAAAATACTTTAAAATATGTAAAGTCACGGAGCAGAGCAGCAGAGAGGATTCAGGACCACAGCTCCCAGTAAGACCAGTGAAAGCACCAGTCAAGGTCTCGCAGCTGTTTGGTCAGCAGGATACTGTTGGTAAGTTCCATTCTTCTGTTGTGGTTTCATGAGAGGTTTTATATATGAAACCAAAGTACTCAAGAAGATCACTTCATAATGTAATACTGTGGAGCAATAAATAAAAGCCACCTTACGTATTAATGTTCAGTTTTTGTTGATACTACTGTAGTTGCGTGTGTTGACTCAGTTATATGTTTGAGAGTGTGGTGGTATTATAGTGGACTGTACTATGAACAAGGTGTTTCTGATATTTGACCCACCTCACAAACTAGTTATTAAATCAGCATAGGATCGGATCTGACACAATGTAGATAACAATATATACATTACGCATATCCAAACATATTTTGAATTACCTTTATAATGATATAACAATGCACTGCGGTTTCTATTTCATGTATTATTCTACGAATAGTTAATTCAACAAATCAAACCTATATACCCAGTATGTGTCTCCTGGTGGGGCTTGATTCCCATTGTTTACTAACGCTGATTCATCGAGATAGGTCGGAGGACGAGATGGGGAAAGTATGATGCACTGAGCTTATATGCAAAATGTTTTTATTTTTCATGTCTCTGTTTCTGTCTGAATCCGTCCAGCTTCAGTTGCTGTCTCCGGTAACACCTGCCTCGTCAGCCTCCGCCATGAAAACCAGTGCAAACCAGAAAGTAACTGCGAATCAAGCTGTTGATTGAAGCCTTAGAGAGTGTTAGCGAATAGGAAAATGAGCTGACGGCGCGTGCTTAGGCAGATAATCAACGCAATGTCAAGTTTGTGCGACGGCGCGCCCGCTGCTGTTTTGTTTGTGCAGAGGCCGCTGTGATGGAGACGCTCACCGCCCTCCGCCCAAACAGGTCCTCCTGCGCTCTTCCCCTTCCACACCGTCTGAGACGCAAATATTGAAATGAGGTTTTGGGCGTCGGAGGCTCGGGTAGCAGCATGGGAACGGTGGGAGAGGTGCCACATAATTAAAAATATCATTTCAGCTCCTGCTCGGCCTATTTCCATCCAGCATTACCGCGTCTCCACAGGTAAATTGCTCCCTGTACTCCTGCGATGATGGTAATGAGCGGTGGTTAGGTCTGACACCACATCTCTTTGATTTAACCTAAATGAGAAATATGCCATCAAGGGGGGGGGGGGGGGGGGGGGGACTCAATCATAGCGACTTTAAATGTGATACGAGCCCAGCTGTAAAAGTATGATATTAGGTTGGCTGATGGAAAAGGGATACTCACACCATCAGAGGTGTTGTGTGTGTGTTATCGCTTGAGTCATGTCAACTCTTCTAAAAACACACAAAAAACCCTATTATGCAGATAATAATATGTCAAAAACATATCAGCTTTGCCGTCGGCTCCGTCTTCGTCCCTCGTGTCTCTTCATATCACTCACGCTGCATTTCAAATAATTGTGCTCTTCATTCAAACGCGAGCAAAGATATGATTTGATCTCCTCCCACAAGAAGTGTATTCATCCGAGAGGACATTTTATGGACTCTGAGACACTCTGATGTCAAACCCCCCTTAAATCCAGCAATAATATGAAAAGTTTCTTTTTCCCTTACTTTTTGTTGAAGAGATCACAGCACAAATCCTTTAATAGTACGTTGCTTTCAAAGTTTTGGTCTGGAGAAGTCTGAGAACATGTTATCACAGTGAAGATCAGCAGGGCTCATGGGAGGAACCAACCAATCAGACAACACAGAGGGAGAAACAGCTGGACAAAGAGTTGACCTTAGTATTCAGTTTATTACCTATAAGGAACACTTGAAGGTTCTCTATACACTGTTGCCGTTGTTTGCACTGTTCATGCGCCGTTAGCGGCTAACCTCTAACCTCAGTCGTCTCCATGTTGAGCAATCCCTCAATCACAGATATTCTCTGAATTTCTTATTGAACACCTTCAATTATTAGGGGATTGAATTCAATTTGCTTCTTAAATGTATTCAATCTGAATCTCGGCATTGGAACATTCTTTTATTCATCCCCGAAATAAATCAACTTTAATAGGAGTTAATTCAGCAGTTTTTTCTCATTGTGACACCAGAACTGGCTTGAGTTCAGCCAGTATTTAGTTTGATGTGTTCCATGACTGATAGCTCCTCGTCTCCCAAACATTCAAAGACATGTACTGCTCTTTGTTATATTGACTATCTTGTGCCAAAAATGGCATCCTGCCTCTGTAGGGGAGCCCAGCCCAGCGGAGTGGAGCTGAGCTTAATATTTCCACTATGCTAGCCCATGATTATTAGTCATTAGTAACTCAAGACGGAAACATTAAGTTGATTGTGCCTGGTTCTCTGGAGTCAAAGCACGCTATAGCAGCAGACATGCGTTATTGGAAGAGAAACTAAGTCGGGTGATTGTTGTGTGCTTTGAGCGTTGGACCACAGTAATCGGCGTGTCGGTTTAAATTAGACACTGATCACGTCAGGCTCCTCTGTCTGAGGATCATGTTTACGCTGCAAATCATGAAGCACCAGGAGAGAGGGATTGTGTGTGTGTGTGTGTGTGTGTGTGTGTGTGTGACTGCCTTTACACAGTGAGTGCATCCTGGTTAACACAATGTCAGACTTTGAGGAAATAAGCACTAAGTGCAGAAAGAAGATTTTGTGTAAACATGGACAAACGCATGGACTGGACACACACTTGTGAAATGTCTGTCTTGTTCATATCGTTGCGAATGCGTTTCCTTTGTGCTCAGGCCGTGTTATTTGCATTTGAAGACGACGTGATCCTTTCACAGAAGCGGTGGATTTGGTTGCATAGTGTTCTGCAGCTGCAAAGTTATGATCAGCCACATCAAGCTTTGGCCCAGAAACATATTTTGAACCCTTGTGAATTTCTCCTCTGGGGATCAATAAAGTCTTATATTATATCAGGAATTTCTACCATGTAACAAAATCTGGTAAATCCACAGGACGACTACAACAGACAGTAACCGCCATGTTACTACTGCGTATGTATGGAGCAGAACAGCCATTCGTTAAGAAAAACAAACAACAATGGAGAACGCTTTTTGGACAAACCAACATGCCCCCAGGCCCTCGTTAGTATTTGTGTTAAACAGTTCAATCCACCTGTTGTTTTTATTTTCCCCCCAATTTGATTTAGAAATTGTTTCCAGTCCAGGAAAGCATAAGTGACCTTGGATCATTACTGAAGCACAATGTGTTGTGGAACCTTTGGGCCCTCCGCAGACTGCTCAGTGGTTAGATAGAGTACGTTTGAACTGTGATCTGTCAGTCCATAGATGTTCAGCTGATATTTCCTGACGAGTTGGGAGTGAGGCGTTTTGGTCTCGATGTACAAAACGTTGGCAAACCCTTCACATCACATCTGTTTGTAAAGAGGACCCTAAAACCAAATCAAAAAGATATAGTCGTTCTGAATCAGGCTTTTGTGGCAAGAGCTTGTGAACGGTAGTGTAGGTGGTTTGAATGAGACAACGGGCCCCTGGGCACACATAAGATAAAAGCCCCCTGCAGGGAACACTGTTTATCATAGTAGTTTTTAATTTTAGCATGTTAACCATGTTTGAAAACTGCATGTAAACTGTATACAGCATGTATTTTGATCACACTGGGGATGAAGAGAGGCGGACTAACTTTATTTCAAAGCCACAGATGATCTATCTCTACTGACATAAAAGCAGCCGACAGGACACTTAACATTATAAGAAAACAGAGCAAACATGTGTTGAGGGAGTCACAAAGCAACAGAGCAGAGATACTCAGCAGTCAAACATTTCAAATGCTTTACTAATTTAATGTTGGCTCATACTAGTAGTTGTATCAGTACAGTATGGACTGTGCTGTGACACTGAGCTCTTGTGCCTCACTTTAAAAACGTTGATCTATCATTATCTTAACCGACTTCAGTCCTGATCGTAA
The DNA here is from genome assembly GCA_032191485.1 of Leptoclinus maculatus. NCBI lineage: Eukaryota > Metazoa > Chordata > Actinopteri > Perciformes > Stichaeidae > Leptoclinus > Leptoclinus maculatus. Next base: position 1,154,830 of record JAVDOI010000003.1, on the reverse strand, counting down.
CGAACGTTACCAAATATTCATTGTTTCAGAATCTTAACCTTTTAAATGCTAGTTTGTTCACACCGTTCCACTGTTGTTATGGGAAAACAACAACACAAACATTGAATTATATTTAGTGTACTAAATGCTTTCACAGTCAATGAATAGCAACAACATTGATTTTGATGTATTGCATCAAACATAATGCAGCAGCAATGCCCCGAGTGGAAACCAGAGAAACAGGAGGGACAACATTAGAACATGTCTCAATCTGGTGGGAACAAGTCAAACTACTCTTCTGAAGCCAGCGCTCCAGAGGGAAAGCCTGATTCAATAGAATGCTGTAATGCTAATGACCAAGAATGAAAAAGTGTGGTTACTAGGGGGGGGGGGGGGATTCTCTCTTGAACGATCATGTCACACGTTGGCCCGAGGTACAACATTCATCTCAACGTTCTTACGGACACTAAAGCTAAAGTCATGGTGTCACTGAGGACAACGGGTACGATAGAAGAAACATGCAGAATCTAGAGTCACCGTGAACGTGCACGGTATCCCTCCATGTAGGTTCACCACATATTCCAGAGAGCTGAATACTCATTTGTTTGAAGAGAAGTCTCTATTCTTTATTTGTGAATAAGAGCAGCTTGTTAGGTCACATGACTGCTGCTACAGGCCCAATTTGATTTATTTTCTTGTTGGTTGTCTTTGCAATGATTGGGAATGTGACACATATCTTCTATTTGTTACTAATATTGAATTAATAAAAGATAATGGAATCATTACAAATATGCAGTGTTGTAAAAACACAAAAAGAGTCATAGTGAGAAAAAATAAATCATGTATAGAAAGATTTTGATGCATCAAGATGAATCGATAATCGTTTTATAATCGCACCGTAAGTCCTCTGAATCGTAAACTAATGGAATAGTGAGGTGCCTCGAGATGCCCTCCCCTAGTGGTTACAAAGGGATGTGAGGATCTGAGTGTCTATATCTTAGCTACTCTGTTTATTAGACACTTATTATGGAGCTGAAGTTGAACTGAAAATGATAGAAAAAGGGTAAATGTCTAGCAGTTACTTCTGGAGATGTACCTTTCTGTCTTAATCTGTAGGAATGAATACAGGATACATTGTGAGAAGTAACTTTAACTGACTGAGCATGCATCATAAGTCACTTTTGCTATGTGTGTTTTTATGTAGAAATAGAAGAGTGTCAGGCAGCGCAAAGATGAGTTGCATGCGCAGCTGAAGTAAGCTCTGAAATTACACTTCAGCTACGATACGTTTCTGAAGGTACAGTAGAGGACAATTTCACACACAACAGCAACACTAAGTCCCTCTAGCTCCTTCCCTGCAGGTAGAAGAGGCTGAGAAGGAGAGGAGAGAGGGCCTTCAGCTGGACGCAGAGCTAGAGAAGCTACAGCTGGTGCGTGCCGAGGTGATGGAGAAGAAACTGGAGCAAGAGCGTCAGATACAGCAACACACTGTATACGAGGACGTCATGGAGCAGGCATGCAGGGTGAGTAGGGTACGTTTACACGCAGAGAAACTCAATCTAAATGTGTTTATCGTACATTAATAGTCTATTATCAAAAGATCCACTTACTTAAACAGAGGTTTCCAAAGTTTTAAGATTGTACCACAATGCAACAAACCCCATTTTAAAACGTGACGGTGAATCTCAGATCAATGCAGCTAATTTGGTAACGTTTGTCATTCAGTCATGGTGGTAAGCCTCCCGAAACCTCGATGCATCTGATCTCTCAGTGATGGCCTCAACAGTAGGCATGCACACTAAACATTACATAGATAGCATTGCTATGTGAAACAACCGTCTCCTTACAGGTCAATGTCTTATTTTAGAAAAGTGAAATCATTTCTATGGCGTGTGCAGAGGTGGTCATGGATTTGTTTTGAGTATGAAGTTGGATCTTTGAGCTGCAACTTTAACGTGTGTGTGTGTGTGTGTGTGTGTGTGTGTGTGTGTGTGTTTTACAGTTTAAAAACGGGCAGGACCTCGCGGATCATTTATATATCATAATCTTCTCCACATTCAAGATGATTTCCAGGAGAGGGAGAAGAAGGCGTACGAGCAGGTCGACCAGCTGAGAGAATCACTGCTGACACCGGAGGACAATGATCGTCTGCAGCGGCTGCAGAAGAACCTACGGCTGTCCCGGCTCCAAACCGAGTCACAGCGAAACACTGGGGATCAGACATGACACTGATTCAAAGTCTGGCATCAGAGCGTACACCAAATCAAATGCTGCCTACATATGCAGCTACCATCTTGTGTGAAATGCACTTGTCCCCGTCTTCAAGTGGAACCACATTCAAGAAACAGCTGCAAAGAAAACAATCTGGCTGGGACAGATTAAGATGGCGACCCTTAGCCTCTATGAAATGACAGGTGACAGGGTAGAAGGAGACGGAGCTGTGGATGAGGATGACACAGTGAAACAGCTTGATAAGGTGTGCACCCTGACACAGCAGAGATGGTTATGAACAGCAGACAGACAGAAAACAAACACTGTTTCCTCCTCAGGTCATGATGTTCATGCAGGACCATGAGGACATACTTAAACATCCAAAGTCCAAAGTCGAGAAAACAGGCAGGCAGATCAGAACAATACTATACTATGAATGGCAGGACCTGAAATGACAGGAGAGATAATTAAACAGGCAGGATGCAAAAAGGGCAATTGAATAATTTAGTAGTTGTTCTAATGTCAAACTTACGACACTGAAGCAATCAACAACTTGTATTCATTCAGCTCTTCTTTGTTATCAACATGATTATACGTTATGCTATAGTTCTGAGAGTGGTAACTATACATTTGAGGGTGACTTGTTTAAACGTGATAAATACTGTATATCTAGTAATATCAGATAGCTTGTACCCAGCTCCTCTTGTTCACATGACAAATGAATGACAATGAATGATCAAGAAGGAATCTGTATATTAAATGTTGATCACAAAAAATTAGAAAATGCTGCAGTCCTTTATAATCTGTTCTTCACAAACGTAGTAAATACTAGTTTAAAATATGAAGTACTTTATTAAAAACAACACATAAATGACACAAATACGAATAATGGAGTATAATGATATTTGCTCAGCAGGCTTTTTTGTAAAAGAAAAAGAATATTGGACAGCTAAGGTGTTTATCTGTGTAGCACCAGATTTCAAACCAGAGACGTAAATAAAACAACTGAGCTAGAAAACACATTTGTTAAATTAATCAGTTAATCATCAGGAAATAAATTAGCAATTATTTTGATAATAAATTCATCATTACAGTTGTAAAGTAAAAATGGCAAACATCCGCTTCTCTAATGTGAAGATTGTCTAAGTTTGATCTAATTTTAGAGCAAGATGATACATGAACTCATAGTTTGAAAAGGCATGTATATGTAGCGGTGCACAGAATGATGTCACACAGGCTCAATCTGGTGCTGCACATTTAATGAAAATGTTCCTTTAGTGAGACTTCTGCTCATATAACAACACTGACACCTACTGGACACCCACTGGATCTACTGCCTGGAAATGGAGCTGGTGATAAATAACGCTGTTCCCCAAATTTTAACACTTCCTCCTCATAAACACATAGGAAGCATAATATACTCTCCTAACTTACATTACACCCAAGAAATGATTGTACTTACTGAACTACACATGACTTATTGTGCCACATATAGACTAACCAAACTCCATCAGGTAGTAGCGACTGTGAGACCAGACACACCCTGAATATACCCTCAACAGGCACATGAACTAGTGTCTGGAAAATACACACTTAATATTGTTTTACTTTGTGGGGGCTGCATTTGTACCTGGGTTTCTTTTATTTCACTGTCAAAGGTTTGAAGCAAATATTCAATTTCTGTCTCCACCTTTAAATGTTTCTGCCAAGGGAAAAAAACACAGTGATATGGGTTTTAATGAAAATTAAAGCTGCAAGCAGCGATGAACGGGCCCTCGCACCTTTGTGCACGTCGGGGGTACTGGCGGGATGCCGGCCAACGCGAATGTCTGTGAGCATCGGACAACACGCTCCCGAGTTCTTTGCCTGTGTGGAGTGTGTGACGCTGGAAATTATGCTTTGCAAATAATCCACCACTTCCTGTATCTACTGTATGGCTCTAGACAACATGCATCAATATGCATTATGTTGCTCTATGTCAAGTGTAGACCACATCATTTAAATGTCATGTCATTTGGATAATGTTTGTTAAATAATGCTGATTTCCTGTTGCCAGTAGGTGGCGCTTTGACGATGAGTGAAAATTGTCTTGTAGACATCCTCAGGAGTGTTGTCAAGGATGGCAAGTTTGGAACAGATTTGAGCAAGTCCAGTGGAGTTACATCAGCTTGTTGTTTAATGGGGAATCATTTTTGTAAAGCTTTGAGTAACTTTTAATTGCAACGGTCTTTAGATTGTACTGACCAAATTTGAAGTGGATCTGATAAATTGCCTAGGAGGAGTTTGTTAAAGTATAGCGACTAGAAATGTACTGAAATGGAAGGAAAATTCACACAAAATTAAAAATGGCGGACCTTCGTTTGATTTTAGAGCATGGTCCCATTTTGTTAAGTCTACATGTGCCTTCAAAATGGCATACATGTAGTTTAAACATAGGGCTGCCGCCATTTTTTAGAATATTTGTAGGGGACGCTAATGAGAAATATTTTGACTGCAAAGGCCAAAACCCTTATGAAATATTTATGGCATATGAGCAAAGTTCCATGAGCTTTTGAGCATCCCAAGCCACATACAACTCAGCTTCCTTTCCATGGCAAATGATGCGTTGCCACGGCAACAGCGGCAAACTCACAATATTCAGGATGGATTATTATCATGTTTTAAGGCTTTGAGTTTGAGGCCGATGTGGTCAACTAGGAGGAGTACATCAAAGTATAATATGTGTAATTTCCTTTTGCCAGTAGGTGGCGCTATGACTATGTGAACATTTTGGCATGGAAATGTGCTCAGGCCTGGAGCAGTATCAAGCAGATTGTCCTGACCAAATTTGAAGACGATATTGCATAAATTCTGAAGGAGGAGCATGTTAAAATACAACGCCTGAAAACAGGGAACATTGCCTAAAGATGCAAAAAATGGCCGAATTACTGTGGTTGAATGCAATGGAAATGTTACGGTATGTTAGAAGATGCGATGTGCTGCAAATTTCGGGATGATAGGCCAAATGGGAGATCAATCTAGTGATAGGGTTAGATATCTCACATTCTAACTCCAGCTTGGGACATTCATGCTCCCATTCATGCTCTCCCAGCGATCCCATGACGCTCCTCTTACACCACACTCAAGGCAAACAATAGCCCAAGGACATTATTTATTTTGTTGGGCAATTTCCTACTGTGGAATGTAATGAACAGTGCAGTATCTGGGGGACAGAGCGCCTCTAAAAAACATGCCATTTTACACGTTAACAGCCGATGAATGCAGAAAGTTAAGCTGTGGACATCTTTTCCTGGCCATCCACACATCGGCTGAGCTCCCATGGACACTGAGCCCCGTAGGATATAACAGTGACTTGTTTATCAAGCGTGACTTGTTGCTTGAAGTGTGAGCGAGTCATGAAATGGACCGTGAAGGGAAAGGGATGGAGAAGCACTACTTTTTTTTTACCTCAAATATAAAACTGAAGGTAAATGCCCTGGAATTCGGGATGTGGCTGTGGCGGCCGCCGAGGCTGATGAAGATGAGATGGTGGTATCGGTCCAGATGGTTCCGCTGAGCGTCTCAGTGACATCGACACCGCCATAGATAAGCCGCGGCATCTCCTCGTGCAGGGAAACCGCAGCAGTCTGCATCGAGCTGTTGTGATTGGTAATACGGTACAGCTGTGACCATGAAATCAGGACTTAGCGTAATTAGTCACTTTGAAGCAGAGATTTAATACCAAAATCTTCGACAAAATACCAGGGGATCTGGTGCTACTTAATGATAATCTGATATCCAAGCCTCTCATCTCATGTATTTTCCTTCTTAACAACCGTGCCATTCTGGAGCGGAGAGATGGGACCTGGGTTCCATTTGGACCGTCTGTTCCCGAGCCAGACATAAATGCCAGGGTGCAATACCCTCAATTCCGATTTGTAGGAGGGAGCCCCAATGTGACACATGCACTTTTTGAAAGAAAAATAAGAAGCTTAAGTATAACATTACAGTGTTATTAGGGTGGCTTTTTCCCCTGCTGTAAATACCTCTGTACTGGCCCCATACAGCTTTAGCATTGAGTTGACTTGCAGTGGTGTATTTGCATGAAGCCTTTTGACAGAAGGCTTGCAGGCAGCAGAATTCCGGACGGTAACATTTCTTTTTGTGTTTCTTTGTTGCATGTATTTATAAACAAATTCAGTGTACCAGCTAATTTTATGTGGAAATTTGTAAATTGCAAACATTAAAGGTATGTGGTGGCTGGGCGTGGTTGGGCTCAGCTGCAGTGACGGAGGACCAAGATGAGAACCACACAGAGACAAGTTCAGACGACGGGTGCGCTTGGATTGGAGGCACGGCAGGAGAGTGCACGACGAGGCCAGAACAATTGTGAAATAAAGAAACATTGAGAAACGCTATTTGAGTGTGCTGTTCATCATTGTGCTGAGGGAAACCCACGGGGGTAACAGAAGCCTGTTACACTGGAGCCCAAAGATGCTGGGTGGGATCGCGGCCATGCAGAGGGATCAGGCGGAGATGAACAGGAAGTTCCTGGGGGCGCTCCCCCTTTTTGGGGTAACAGAAGCCTGTTACAGTGTAGTAATGTGATTTTATTTTTACAGAAACAATGGATGAAATGACTAGGTGTGATGTGAGAGGGGTCACTCATAGTGATGAACTCCACAGTTCCCTCAGCTCTACGGAACATCTCTGATTTGTAGAGTGATTCAAATAGATCTGGTGTTATGCGCGGCGGTTTCCTTTTTGGGGGAAAGAAAGGAGCTGTCGCATATGGAGGGAAACAGGAAAATGCCGAAAAGCTCTTGTTTATAGGGTTAACTGAGGCTTTCACAATGAGATTTGAGGCACATAAGATACGTGAATATTCACTGTCAGTGTGGTAAATCACTAAATGATGTTGTGACAGTTACTAATGATGGATAGCTAACATTAGCTTGAGTAGGAGGAGGCTGCTGCAGTACAGTCATACAGTATAGCAGCATCAGACTGTCATCTACAATTAAATCTCTAAAATATCAAACAGTTGGCTATCAACAGGTTGGTTTGCAGAGAAGAAGTAGCCTAATGATACCTGGTCATTCAATCAAATATTTATAAATGTCTGGTTAAACAATATCCAATCACTGTGTTGGGTCATTGATCCACTTGGATGGGGGAACACAGAAGGGGCAACTTAATTTATTAAGATATCGTGGTCACTCAGGTTCAGGCAAGGTCACAAAATAATTATCAGGCATGTCTATAAAACTAACGTTAAAGAAGAAATAAATTAATTTGTCAAAATTATAATCCAAATCAAATTGCATTGAAAATCTTATGTTTTCTATCCAGAGAAAAGGGGGCACGGCCATGATGTAGCGGTCTGATGTATGAGGACATCATCATTCTACACATAGACTATAATATAAGAAGTGGACGTAGTCATCGTGACGTCAACCATTGGTTTGTGGACCGTTTTGAAGCCTGGAGTTCAGCGATTTCGCCATCGCCATCTTGGAATACTGCCGTCGCCATGTTTTTTTTTTCAGCCAGTAAACGGAAGTGACCATATTTGGAATGTGGAGGAGTGATGTAGAGATGCCATGTACGTCTCTGGTATTGACAGCGACCTGTCAATCACAGTAAGCCCGCCCTAAAGCATACTTTATGGTCTGTTTGACTATCAATGGACCATAATTTACTAAATGAACATCATGCTGTATTGAAGAAGACTTGAAACTAGAGATTGAGACCATAAACTCATGTTTACAATGTTTACTGAGGTAATAAATCAAGAGAGAAGTAGAGTCATTTTCTCATAGACTTCTATACAATCTGACTTATTTTTGCAAATGGAGGAGTCGCCCCCTCATGATCAGTAGAGAGAATGCAAGTTTTAAGACACTTAGGCATTGGCTTTTACTCAGTTCCACCGAAAGCCGGATATACTACGGATGTCCCCGGATACACTACGGATCAGATCCGGGTCATCCGGGAGTGGAACCGTAGTGAAACTGTAGTCAGTCCGGGACGTTCCGTGATGAACCGTAGTAAAACCGTGGCCATCCGTGCTGAACCGTGGCCATCCGCGGCCATCCGCGGCGTATCCGGGAAGACGAGCGGCTCGTCGGACGTACAACTAACATCCGGGGTGATCCGGGGACATCCGGGGACATCCGGGAATGGAGAGGGGGGCGGCGTTGATCGTAGCGCATCCGGGAAGAAACGTAGTAGGACCGGGATGAACCGTAGCATAACCGTAGCATAGCCGTGTTAATCCGGGATGAAACGGGAGCTAGTTGACACCCCGGAGCACCCCGGATGGGTTTAATTTTCGCCGTGTTGTTGTCGTCTGAGGAAGATTCTTCTTTTCTTTTCTTTTCTTCTTCTTTTGCTGCAGCAGCAGCTTTCTTCTTTGCAGCAGTCATCGCCTTCTTCTTGGGTTTAATCTTCGGCATGTTGTCCTTTCAAATATTTTCGGAAGAGTGATTTTGTCTCTGAAAATCAGAACTATTTATACCCTGACGCTTCATCTGGGACGCATCCGTGACGCATCCGTGACGTGTCCGTGGCGTATCCGTAGTTGAACCGTGGTCAAACCGTGCTCATCCGTGGTCAAACCGTGGCCATCCGGGATGAACCAGGCTTGAACAGGGGTGATCCGTAGTAGAACCGTAGTAGAATCGGGAAACATGTCAAATGTGTTGTCATACGGGACGATTTCCTTCCCGGATCACCCCGGTTCACCGCGGATCACCCCGGTTCTCACCTCTTTTTATCCGAGGTGATCCGGGGACATCCGTAGTATATCCGGCTTTTGGTGGAACTGGGGCTTAAGATGTAGCATCTGCCAAATTTGATGAAAAACATGACAAAATGCTTTTGATTGACGAATATTTCCAGTGCAAATAAGCAAATAAAAAAGCCGCCATTAGATGAACAGACAGGAGATAGTTATGCTATACAGATATGTATTGAGGCACACCTGCGGGGCTCTGTCATGTGGCAGACCTGGTTTGTTGATTGGGGTCCATCGCTTTCTGAGACATTCATGTACACACACAATGCACACGAATACAGACTTCACTGCCAACTGTACTCTACTGTGGTGAAGTCGTCCATTTGAGTTTTTAAAGCTTTCACAACTTAGTAACCAAGTAAACATAGCTCTCCCAAGTTTGCTTTACTTGCTACTTTCTTCTGCGAACTGACAGCATGATGGTGACTGCAAACTCTCCCAGCCGGTGCTCCAGTGACAGGAGCTGAGCAACAAGACTACGCAGGGAGGATAAGGGGCTCTGCTTTTTTTGCTTGTTCGCCCCGACCATTCACTTTAAACACATTGGTTCCTACGCAGATGTCATTTAGTACAAGATAAGGCCATGGGAGATGGACAGTAAAGATTCAGCTCTTTGCTGAAGACATTCAGGGCTTAAGCTGCTTAGATGGTCGAAGGGACGGATACATCACTACTGATTAATTAAATTAACTTGTGCTCTGCAAAATTATGGCCAACATGAACACAACATCTGGTTGAATTAATGAAATGAAACAAAACGGCAGTTCGGGATGAACTTCTTTTTGCTCATTGTTTTAGTTTTCTGGCCTGCAAACTATGAACAATTAAAAAAAATGTCAGTGAATGGTACATGGTATTTTAATTCAGGCTGCTTCTTTCGAAGACAACTTCATTAGACATCAATAAACTGAAATGGAGTGTTCAGGTAGAAAATGTCTGCACTAGGGTCCAACAGCGGCTACACTTCCTTCGTAGGCTGAGGGTCTTTGGTGTCAACCAGAAAGTCTTGCTCCTCTTCTACCACGCCATAGTTGAGAGCATCCTGCGGTTTGGCATCCTCAGTGTACAGCTGAAAGCCCAGATCACCCGGCTAACACAAAGAGCCATGAAAATCATGGGAGTCAGACAGCATCCCACACTCCAGGCCATCTTTGATGAAACTATCATCAGACAGGCCCAGCAGATTATTTCAGACCCCACTCATATCCTCCACCCTGAATACCAGCTTCTTCCCTCAGGCAGACGCTTCAGAGTCCCCCAGTGCAGCTCAACCGCTTTAAGAACTCCTTTGTCCCCTTGTCCATCAAAGCCCTAAATGGCAAGCTAGCCAGAGCCTAACCCCTGTAACACCGATTTTTATTTATTTATTTTTATTATCTTAACTATACACTACTGGTGCGTTGTACAACAGGCAGTGTGAAATCTATTTGTTGGCTGGTGGCAGTCTCTGCATGTACTGTAGGTACTGTGTGTGCGGGTATGTGGACTGGCGACAGTCTGTGTATGTAATGTATGTATGCAATATGTTATTTGTATTGTTTTAACAGCAGACACTGTATGTATGTTTCCAAGACAAATTTCCTTCGGGACAATAAAGTCTATCTTATCTTATCTTATCTTATCATGGACTTTACATTACATGTCATCCTCAAGTGTTAATCATGCTACTGTCATGCAGCTTAACTTTTGGGAGGAAAACAAAAAACATTGTTTATGTATTTACAAAAATCCCTTATATTTATATATTTTCATGTAAAGCAACCAAAAAGTAATTTGCTTATTTAAACTACATCAGACGGCAGACATTGCTCCACAATTGCTCCACAATGAACCATTGTTGTTTTTCACACGCAGTCTAGTCTTTTGGAATGATATAACAAGAGATATTGTAGTAGATCAAACAACATTAAACCAATTTATTCAGCTCAGGTCTGATTTTAAGCAACTGGGGTCAGGATGTAATTGCAGGTGACAAGTTTTCTTGTGTGGTATTGAGAGAAGACTCAAGGTGATTCCCAAATGGAAAGATTTAAACATTATGACCATTCCCACACAGTTCTCCAACAGTGTATTTTGTATGTATATGTAGCTACATACTTGTGAGAAAAAAAAAAGCTAAATATTTAAAAACTAAAACAAAACCTTTCTGAAAAACTGAAACTAAACTAAAATAAGCAAACGCACTCTGAAAACTAACTAAAACTAAACTAAAATGAAATTTTAGTTACAATACAATACAATGTTCAAAACTATGTGATATGTGTGAAAACAATGTGTAAATAGGCAACTGCTAACAAATTAGCATTACGAACTTTAAAGGGATTATATTTCAAATGTTGAGTTTTTATTAATGAATGCAACTTGAAGGCATCAAATAAATCCGGTAGCCTGCTGTAGCTTTTAGGTTTTTGTTAGTTTGATGGACTAAATGTTCTATTTGTCTATTTGTTTTTCCAGCCACAAACAGCCTTACATGGCCTCTCTCTGCTTTTCTGCACTTCCCTCCACTTGGAGGCTATCAAGCTCAATTGTTTCAGACAAAGTAATCCTTCGAAACTCGCAACTGCCTGTTTGTGCAATACCCCTAAATGGCTTCAAAGTTAATTTGGCCGACCGTGACTCTGAGACCCCGCTGGCCGATGATGAGGCATAAACGGACCAAATCAAGGCTCCACTTTGGGCTGTGCTGGCTCGGGCTTCTCCGCTTTCACCCTCAGCTGTTTAATGCCTTCCCGGAGCGTCCGGGGGCGAAGGCCCTTAATGAAGTCCTTTCAGAAGGAGAGAGGCTTTTCAGGCCTCACACCGCTCCCATAAACCCCCCTTCAAGTCCAGAATAAGAGAATTAGCTAAGCCTCGTCCAGGCCCCCCGACCTCACCACCCGTCCTAAACACCGAACTTACAGACCCCCACACCAGCCTTCTCAAATCCCCCCGTCCCGCCCGCTCTCCCCCTCCAGCCCTGTCCACGTTTAATGAAGCTGTGATATATTTATGGCCAGCCAAATCCCGCTCTAATCCCACCCCTGATAATAACAGCTCGGTAACTGTTTTCCTTAAACATGCTTCATGAGCACCGGCTGGAGACCCACAGGCCCCGGCTCTGTGGATATTACTCAGTAACCTAATTTGCACTTGCTGTGTGTAATGCACACCGATGTGCAGAGGTCAGTGGCAGGCTGCTTCTGCACGGTGGAGGGAGGGGGAGGGGAGGGGAGGGGAAGGGGTGTCGCTCTGAAAAAAAAAGAAAAAAAAGGGGGGTCCTGTTTGCGTCACGAAATGGGCACCTCAGGAGGTTGAGGGGGCAAAGGCAACAGCAAGGCTACCTCGGCGAGTAACGAGGTGTTGCTGGACCTGTTTTTTAGAGTCCAATTACATCAGAGCTCATGAGAGCCATTGTAAACATGGACACACCGCGCTGGTCTCCAGAACGATATTTGAGAGAAAACAATCATACGCCTGTACAAAGATGACGTAAGAGGCAATAATAGTGCGTTTTAAAAAACATTCTGAAATGTCTGCTGGCAGAGATAGAGGTGATTTAAGGTTTTATTCTCCACTATAAACAAAAATGTAATGGACATAAACGTGTCGCTACTCAGCCAGCGCTCACACCGCTGATATGATGCAGAGGAGATTTTGATGGACTTTTAGAGTCTTGGTTAAGTTTATGGACACAAACTGGAGTAAAAGGACTAATTTAAGACAAACTGGTATTATATCTTAACAGTCACATATTACACAAGATCCCAGGGTGTAGGAAAAAGTCTATAAAATGGTCCACGAGTCAAAAGCACCAAACAATGTAGCGGCCATTGAAGGAGCCTGTTCTATTTCATTGTATCTAACCTCCAGAGACATAATACCCACGTGTTCATCATCCAGGTGTTATGTACCTTCTGTGGCAGTCAAGAAGAATTCAGAGAACCATAGTTGATTTAATGTTAAAGATTGGATTGAAGGTAAAGCAACTGATTTAACACCTTAATTCAAAGTAAAAGCCTGCGTAAAAGCAAAGAGTAAAGGGAAAAGACTAAAATTAGTAAAACTGCCCAATTTAATGGGTCATTCTCCCATATCATTAAAAAATCAGCATTCTCACTTCGGTGATAATATGCACACATCTGCCTCCACCCGATACAATGAAGTGAAAACATTTAGTTTGTGTTGCTCACTAGTTTGGTTTAATTTGGTTGAACTGACCCTTTGAGGTAGAAGGGTATGATGACAAGTATTGTATAACAGAATTATTAGAATATAAGTGAATTAGAATTCCCTCAAATTTTCATTTGTTGTTGTCCATTCCGGGCATTAAGCATGACCCATTGGCCCGATGGCCTGTGGCCACAAAAAGTTACTCTGTGGCCACAAAATAGACCTTGTAAGTGGCCCCCAGTGGTTTTATCAAGTCTCTTTTGAGAGTGAGAATACGGGTCTCAATGACATTACCTGTCTAAACAAAGGTGTAAAATACAAATGTAAAAAAAAATCACATAATGCAAGCCTTCACCAACGCAACAATACCCAAAATTCAGGGTTTTATACATATACAAGATATTTTTGTCATTGTTTTTTTAAACCAAAACTCCCTTAAGAAATAGCTGTTGAGTTATGTTAAATTCTGTGTTGTTTCAACATACATTAAGTCTACATTTGGGTCACCAAAAATGTACTTTGGCCACCAAATTTATGCGCTCAGTGTTTAGCGTCCATCCTGCCGTCAGATTTTGCAGAACTATATCATGGTAGTGTACTGTACATGTGTAATAGATGACTTTAATGGGTGTGTTTTCCTAGAGAGTTGTCGACTGTGTCCAGCAGAGTCAGCGTGTCCCCGCTTCCTCGTGATGAAGCTGCTGGTGTTAAGATGTTATTGTAACCCAAAACTAACCAAATTTAAAAAGTAAATTGATTAAAGTAAAAGCTGGACTTGGCCCGGCTTAAAGTAGCAGATCTGATTTGAGGTTAAGGAAGGAAGGAGGGCTGGAATGGGGGTGGGGGTGAGGGACTCTTTGATTCTCCGAAGGTGAAACTTTCACACCTGAGCTGTCAGTGAAGCGAGAGAGAGAGAGCATCAGCTTCCCCCAGGCGATGTCAGCGCCGGCAGTCGGGACGCCTGAGAACTCACAGGGTCCCTCTCTGTGGACCGTTGGTGCCATTTCAGGCGTGCTGTTTATTTTCACCGTTTCACACAAGAATTTTAATTCATTTCATCGGCCTTTCATTTTTCCTCGCCGACGCTGACCGTTGTTTAAGGATACCTCGGCTCCCCGGCCAATTAGTGTGTCAGGAAGAGTGAGCTTAAACATCTGCAGCCGCTGGGGGAGATTTAGCTCCTAGCATGTTGGAAGCTCCTCCCTCTGAGCCAGTGTTATGTGTGGGGATCTATGCAAACCGCCGTCTCTGTCATCACGTCAGCAGAGATGGACTGATGGTGATTTAACCTGGTGAAACACATAAAATAACCTAAGAAAATACTCCTCCTGCCTCCAAATACAGCCATTTGGCTTTAATCTGCAGAACAACACCTTCTAGTGAAATTTTGTCCGCAGGCCTTTTATTTGCAAAACCACGGCCGGAGACTGAGCGTGGATTAGCATTCTGAGCTGACAAAAACCTCCCTATTACCCTTTTACACTGAGAATTTCTGGGGGCGATGCCTTTCGGAGTATTTCTTTGTTTAAGCTCTGTGCCTCTCCTACAAGAGTGATTCAGCCCGACGCACATGGGCAGTGTCAGCCGTAATTAGTTTTGACAGGGGCATTTAGTGGTTGTAATTCAAATCTAATTCAGAACATCTTAACCCTGAAGTCTGTCAAGATGCTTGAAACGCGCTGGAACACTCATGGTCCCAATCAGGCCCGCGTTAGTGTGGCAGCACGCTGATGTGTCAACAAGGCCGGTTAGAAAAACAGGCACAGAAAAAACTCATCTGCAGTACAAAGCCGGATAGGTTCGGAGCAGCAGAATGTGGACTGTCTGAACATAAATACTGATAAATCTGCTTCAGATTTTGCCGCAGTGATCAGCCTTAATTGCAGGGACCTTTTACCTTCATGCTTCGCACCACCTTTTGAACTCGTCTACAATACAACAAAACATCATCGTCTGCTGTGGAAAAGAAAAACAGGCAGAGGTCTGGTTGAAAGAGAGGAGCAGGGGGGGATAGTGGGAACACAGCTGACCTTCAGCTGAGGAGACTCCCGGTCCTTGAACGGCTCGGAGCTTTGTAATCTGTTTGAACTGCACATGCAGCACTTAGCCTTCTGCAAGGAACACTTTGCTGTACAGTCAAGGTTTGAATTTGCTACTTTTGTTTCATTTTCTGTAATTCTCGGGCCTCCGTCCCAAAGAAGTCACAGATATGCACCAACATGTAAACTGTTTACTTTGTCCACTCACCTGGAAACAGTGGAAATGTCTTTAAAGTTGGCTGGTGTGAGGTCAAGCACAGTGCACACTCTGCTTTAACTTTAGAGAGAACGTTTAGCCTTGGCTGAGGTTGAATGAACAAACTGCATTGCATATCGTATGGAAGCTAAGAGAGGCCAACACTGGGAATGAGTCCTCATGTTCCATTAAAATGATTTTCCCTCATGTGGGAAATAAAATTGTATAAAGAAAAAACCCTCCTACAACAAATATAATAATCATACTGGCAGTCTTCCGCTTTATGTTTTAAATTTTCACTCATGCCAACATTATTTATGAATGAATATCCAGCAAAACGCTCTACACAAAACATATGAGCTTCATGTAGCTATTCTAAACGAGGCAGCAGAATCCTAAATGACAAAACTGATCAAAAAAACTCACTAACTCCAATGTAAAACCATCCACGTCGTTATTGGACAGTCATAGCAACTAATGTAGTATATAGAGAAAGAAAAAACATTTAGCACAGGTGGCAGCAAAGGTTGGTTGGGTCAAACAAACATCTGTGTTTTCTGGAAAACACTGTTGCTCATGTCCTGTGTGAAACCAACTTCTTTACCATTTTTTTGCTATGTAACTGAAGTACTTAACTATGTAACTGAAGTACTTAACTAACACCAGTTCGGTAACAAACAGACTTTTGACCCGAACCTCGATCTTTTCCAAAACCTAACCAAGTACTTTTGTTGCCGAAGTAAACTTAAAAACTTAACCTACGTTGGAAGTTTGTTTTGAAAAGAGATTGTATGCATGTAACGAGCAGGAACTGACAAGTCGTCCCTGACACGTCCAAAACTGACGCTAGAGGGGAACCTAGAGCGCCATAGTATGAAGCTTAGGGCCATTTGAAGAGTTGGGAATGAGAATGTGTTGCAGCAACAAATAGGAGATTCATTGGTACAGGTGGGACCTTCATGCTCACAATGTTCATTTATAAAGACTTCAACAACAAGTTTTAAAATCCACCATGGCTGAAGCCTGGGAATACTGTTCTTCATTCATATCATTACTTTCCATCAGCCTCTAGCAGTAACTCCCTCCACTCCCAAGTGACACAGATCACTGAGCATCTGGGCTCTTTCTTTAGAGTGGTCTTGTCATTTCTAATAAAGCCATGAAGAACAACAAACACCTAGGTCTGAATGACAAGAAAACCTTCACTAACAAGTAGATGAAGCTTCAATCTTCTTTATTTCATGCCTTATTTTTTATTTCAAAGGCCTTGATGGTGACTTCATTTTGACTGGTTTAATTCTAACTCGTTCTAATAATAAATGAAAAGGAGGGTGGGGTGTCCTGGTGGCCTCAGTCTAAGATGTTGACCATGTTATCACTCAACCTATCCTCTTACGTTTCCTATGATATCCTACGAAAAGTTACTCAACATCTTTTGTGCGTTTTCTTACGAAAGTCGAGCAAACGTGGCAATTTCCGCTCGACATACAGTCTTTTCAAAATAAACTTCCTTCTTCACAGGAAACTCAGGTTTAGGCAACAAAATACTTAGTTCCATCCATCCATCCATCCATCGGTGTGTGTTTTAACAGTCTTTACACTTCCTCTTTCGAGATTACATGAATAACATGAAAAGAATTCATGGGGTACACTGCAGTATTTTTCGTAGTTATTGCTACGAATGTTGGATGAGACCAGCCTCTGTATCACTACATCCCTGGTTCGAGTCCAGCTTGGGACCTTTGCTGCATGTCATCCCCCAACACTCTTCGCTTTCATTTCGTGTCAGGATCTCCACCCAGTAAATGTCTCTCTACCTGCGTAATGCATGAATATATCTAATGGAAAAAGTTTGTAACGTAGTAAATAAGAAGGTAACAACAATATTAGTTTTGTTTTCTACAAAAAGAGACATAATTTGTGAAAATATTATTGTGAAAAAAAGAATGAACTCACAGCCACTTTTGGCTTCCGTACTTACAGATACATCACTGTGTTGTGATCTGTTACACCGTACGATAAAATATCCAAATGCATTGGGCCAAATCCACAACATCAATATATTATCTCTTGCCCTCCTTTCTGTCTTCTACAACATCCATAAATGTCCACGTCTCCTCACAGCGTCTGTCCGTTTTAATTACGGGCTACCTGAACACCCCGCTGCCAACCCCAGCCTTCATTCATGCGGGACAAACCCTCCGCCTGATACTTGTCATTTTCTTTACAGTGCAAACAGCCAGCAGAGACTCAGAGAGCCGGGGAGAGAGCCAGCTGTCGGACAGCCTGCATTTAAGCCGGCCTATTTGCATTTCTCCCCATAATATAACACTTCTGTTAAGTGACACATGATTGATGACGGGGAGCGAGGTGGCTTTTCTAACCCCTGTAAGTGCTCTAAAAACAAATTAAAGCTTTCATCATTGTAACGCGTCTATTACAAGATGTGGTAATAGCCCCTCGTTGTATCGAATTATTTGTGTGTCTAAATAATTTTGAAAAATTAAACTATTAATCATCCGCGAGGGCGTCTGACAAAAGATCAGGGCGGAACGTGCTGAGCCTATATTCACAATACACTTAAGAGGTGTTTATGGCTTACTTTGTGAAATGGCTGTAATTGCTTAATTGCTCATCTGTCGGTGGCTGCGGTGTCTCTCGGGGTAAAAGTTACCGTCTGTACTTGAGTTTCAGCGGAATTATCCAAAGTAAAACCAAATGTTCGCTTTGAGCTCTTCACTGCTCATTTGAAAATGTGAATGTTTGTAGGCTGTACAGCACACATAGGGTATCGTTCAAGGTGGTGTCAAATAAACAGCCAAACCAAAAGGAACGACACATGAAAGAAAATAAAAAGGAATTGATAATAGATTTCTCTGTGATAGCTCGTTGGATGGATTTCCTGAACATGCTTTATCCCAGCAACAGTATGTTATGATACAGTGAGTAATATCTCCAGCTCGGCTTGGAGGAATGAGAAGAAGTACAAAAAAAAAGGAGAGAAAGTTCACACGTGGAGGTAAGTGGAGGTGTCGCTCTTCATGCTCCAGCGGCTCTCATGAGGCGTTCACGGGCAGAGCGATCCGCCGGCCGTCCCCGTGCTCTTTGTTATTAAGCAGGTCCAAGTCAAACACAAAGGGATACTGTGTTTTTTATATGAGTAATGCATTAACCTGCTCGAGAAAAGTTCATGTTAAACGTATGGGCTCGGACAGCACAAGATTTATGGCGATGGCTGCAGAAATTATGCTTCCCCCCCCCCCCCCCAAAGGCACTTTAATTATGTAATTATTGCCAGCTGCTTTTCATTTGTGGTCACCGTTAATTGGGGGCCCGGGGTCCGCAGTTCAAGTGCTGGGTCTCTCCCTCTCTCTCTCTCTGATAAGTCCTGAGATGATTAGCCAAATCCTCAGCAAAACTCATTTGTTATTCAAGCTCTGCCCGGCAGCCCCCCCGCAGGGCCGAAGAAAGAACCCCAGAGCCCAATTTCCCCTACATCCTCCGCTCCTTATCCCTCCAACTCATCAGCAACAGTTGTCGTGAAATAAGAAGCAGCGATATCTGTGTTTGCTTTCCTTATTAGGCCCCCAGATGCATGGAACACATATCAAGAGTGGGGGAGCCGAGGGGGGGGGGGGGGGTCCCGGCACCCGATAATGTGAATTAACCTTTCCCATCACACTTTACAGTGGAGACAGAGAGAAGCTCATCTGAAGCAGACAAATAGAGCCTCGGCCTCAAGGCTGGAACCAGAGCGTCACCGATCAACTGCTCCGTGTCTCCACATCTTCACGGGATGAGACACTTTGTGACAGCAGATGTTTGTGCATTGTTCCTTTGATATTTCATTTCATAGTTAGGGGTGACACTTATGTAAAGATGAGGAACAGAAGGGTGACAGCACTTTTTACAATCAAGCACATTTTATATGCAAATATATTTATTTTTCTATATATTGCATGATACATTTTTTGTAATTCAAGTTTGTTGTGGGTGCTTAGCAATTATTGTTTGGGATAAACGAGGGGCAAAAACGTATGGATGTGATTATTGATGGTAAATTAAATGACATAATTATAGTATTTGTAATGAAAATTGGCTAGATGGCTGTAGAGTGAAATAGATGAAATTAGTGTAAAGCTACATATAGATCAGTTCATAAATATTTATATATCTATAGAATATCATATAATTCTTTCAATATAATATATCAAACATCATGACCACAGGTATCTGGTATTCCTAGATACCATATGATTGTGCATAAATTGTTATTTTTGCTGATTGTAAATCTGAATGTATGAATGTTATATGTGGAGTCCCACTAGCATCCATACTGGGCCCTACATTTTTCATTTTAAATATGAATGATGATTTATATGTGTTTAAAATGTTTGCTTTGCAGGTCATACATTTAGTTTTGCTCTGGGGACAACCTGTGGAAACGTTTTAATAATACTGAAGTGCTTTTATGTAGATTAATTATCAAAAGAGGGATAATACCTACAATTTATAGACCATACGCTCTCATAGAGGCCTCATACAGCTTAATTACCAAAATACCAGTACCTCAGTTGTGTTCATGAATAAAAGTACATGTTGATTGACCTGTGTGTGTGTGTGTGTGTGTGTGTGTGTGTGTGTGTGTGTGTGTGTGTGTGTGTGTGTGTGTGTGTGTGTGTGTGTGTGGTGTGTGTGTGTGTGTGTGTGTGTGTGTGTGTGTGTGTGTGTGATGACATTGAGGTAATATAAAAACATTAAACCATGCTTCTTTTCAATCATGTCTAATTCTTCGTTAGATGTTATCTTTGTGTGAAATAGTGTTTTGCACACTGATGTTATTGAATCAATAAATTAAACAAATGCTTCTCAGTTGAGCAACTTCTTCTTTTGTGTGTTTCTTTCCCTTTCTCTGTGTTATTGCAACTGTTCTCTTTTATTATTGTGCTGTAAATTCCTGCAACTGTAAAAATGGGATGAATTGGAGATTAGGAAACCAGTAATGATATGATTCATGCAGTAAATAGGAACATAAATTGTGTTAAAAAAAGGCTTATAGTCAGCTGTCCACAATCTCACATTTGAATTCAATTCCCAATGTGACATGAGGTCAAGTAGTCATTAGCAGGAGAAAGTAATTACATGCATAAAAATATGAAACACATAAAGATAAAGCCTAGTTACACTTAAATACACACAATAATAGTACTGAGGTCATGTCCTTGTTGTCTGCAACTTGCAGTTAAAAACACACTTATTTATTGTGTCAGCCTAGTATTTTGAAAGAGATTATATTTAAATGTGACTACTTTCAGGCTCAAATACATATAATGTTAAATAAAACAAAATGTTCACACTTTATTTTATGGACACATTATTTCTTAATGACTCAGTACGTCATGTAATGTGGTACAAAGTGCAGGTGAGACATATTTCAGCTGGATTAGTTTGCTGTGTTGGGAGACATTTTGGAATATTCTCAATTTAAACTTGCAGAAAAAAACAGCAGAACAGCAAACCAAATAAATCACATCCACATAATCCTACATGTGGGAGGAGTATTCAGTATTCCTGAAATGTCTTGAAATATGAAATATGTGTAAAAGTATACGACCCCAAGTCTGTACACTCACGGCATACATGATCATTTGTTCACACGTACCGATGGCTGGCCTGTGAATCGGGCTCATTATGAAACCTATAAATTATGAGACGGGCCTTTTAAACTGCTTCAGATCTGAATAATCATGGTCGGTGGAAAAACAAACAAAAAAAAGAGTGAAGGAAAACAAAACAGACGAGACAAATGACTTCTCTTCCACAACCCTCTTTAACCCACACGGTGTCTGTAAATGGTGCCAACTGAAGACAAAATGACCCACGCTAAGTGCTGCCATTTCTCTGCATCTGCTCCGGGGCCCCCGGCCCCCGGCCCGCCAAGCGGCGAACCAGCCGACACTGAACGAAGACGAGCGTCCCGCCGGCCCCTCAAGTGTCACACATGTGAATACCAATGTTTCCTTTTCTTCCCCGTGAGCTATTGCATCCATTCGACACTCAAAACGGAAAAGTCAACAATGGCAAAAAAATAAAAAATACATATCTTTGAGTTTGAGTGTGTGTGTGCTGGTGTGTGGGAGAGTTGACAGGTCTGACAGGGGCTTGATATTTTACTCATGGAAATGATGCCCTCACCCAGCCATCAGTGTCACACAGTCTCCCTGGGTGTCCATCACAGGCTTCGGGAGCAATAAAAAAAAGAAATCCAAAGGAGGGAGGGAAAAAAACATGTTGTAAAAAGGATGTTTTTGTATGTTTGGAGTGGCCGGCCGATTGGCCTGTCAGGAGGGGGAAGTGGTGAGAAGTGACACACATGTGATTACCTATGCATTAGGGGAGATGATGAGGGCCTTACAGCTCAGGGAAGCTTCAAAAGAGCTGTGAAACATTTAGGCAATCTGGCATCGAATGCATTACAGTATCGGACTGTTTATCAGAAGCTTATGTATTCCAGCTTTCATAATGCTGGATGAGAGGCCTGCGGTTGCAATTCGTCGACACGAGCGACGCATTGAGAGGCTTTCTGCTCGGCTGTTACGCTCTCCTGAAATGTGAGGGTGGATATCTCACCAGACAAAGTTTGTTGTGGTTGTTGCAAAGCTACAAATCAAACAGCATCTTTGATAAGGGCTGCAACCATTATTTGTATTGCTCAATAATCTGTTGATAGTTTTCTCATTGAATAAATTAGTAGTTTGGTTTATATTAGTATTTCCCAAAGCCCAAGAATTACAGTCAGCAGGTGGACACAAACTGGACTCCACATGAATGTTGCTCTATGTGTGATGTTGTCTGTCACTGTAAGATAAGATAATGTCTTGGAAACATACAGTGTCTGCTGACCCCCAAAAATCAATGAATGCTGCTTTAAATCTCCTGAATGCTCGGTTTCACTTTAGGCAAAAACATTGTCAATTTTGAGATTCCGGGCTGTTTTGCATAACATGTCTTCTTTCAGACTAGTGGAAAGAAAACATCCAAAATACACATTTAGGGGTTTATTTGGAGGCAACCGTGGCTCACTGGGTTAAGAGGGTTGTCTGGTAACCGCAAGGTCGGCGGTCTGGGACGTGTCATGTGTCGAAGTGTCCCTGAGCAAGACACTGAACCCCTAACGGCTCCCCGGGCGCCTGTCATGTCCCTATATACAGGGATGGGTCAAATGCAGAGACAAATGTCCCCCTTAACGGGATCAATATAGTATAATAAATAAAAAAATGCAGACGAAGTGAAATACATTTTTTATTTCACTTCAATTTGTCTGCGTTGGAATCGACTTTTTTGTCAGGAAGGTTCCTAACGGAGTGAAATTACCGCGGCAGCGATGATGGTGGAATCCTCTAAACGCAGAGGAAATCCCATCAGATTTCTGAAAGCTTGTAAAACAAAAAAAATATTGTCTCAATGTGAGTAATCAACTCAGCAAGTTTCATGGTTATTATTAAGAGTTTAACAGTAAATAATCAAGCTCGTCCAGTTCATCAGGACTGTGTGGGTGTCCTTGCTACAGACCCACAGCTGTCTCCGTGCTGAACCCTGATTGGTTCACTCTACTGAGCTGTCTCTGAATGACATTACATTTCTTTTTCAAATGAGCTGCTTTGGCAGTAAATTGTATGAAGGCTCCATAGAAGCAGATCATTACCCTCAAGATCTAAAACAGTTTAAATGTAAAGACAGAAGAAACTGACATAATAGTTTCAGTCAGAGTAAAACATATTCAGATATGTTTCAGCACAAATTCAGCCTGCCGGGGAGCTATTCATTCCCAGCTCTTAACAAGCGCCATAAATCACAGTTAGCAGGTATTGGGTTACTGATGGTTCACTTTAGGTTGAAGGTCAGAGAAGGTTTGATGAAGATTTGACCGGTTGGATGTGATTGGGGGTGATAGACAGGCTGGGTCTGAGATGATGCCTCCACCCAAAGTCTACCAAATCTGTTCATCATGAGCTCGCCCTCAGGACTGAGAGGTGGCTGGAACAAAGTTAAGAGTTCGCCCACAGCACCTTTGGTAAACTTGAATTCATGTCATTTACGGTGGATTGCAATTTATTGATTAAACAAGGAGGCCTCAGGGCCTGGAAGTAAATGATGAGCTGCAGAATCATCCAATATAAAAGAAAGAAATCACAAAAACACTGGCCTTATCTAAAGCGTGTCAAGTTGTGTCACTTGCCAAAAAGCAATTGTTGTTGTCACAAATGTATAAAAATGCAGACTGCAACCAATGAGCCTCGTCCACTAATATGTGCATAGAAATGTTTTCACTTTGTGCACAAAGAAAGTGCACACGCAAAATTACCATTGGATCCACGACACGTGTGGACTGGCCAATGTTGATCAGAATCAAGAATCTGAATCATTCTGAATTGACAGGCGCATGCAATCAGCATACAGCCATGCAGCCTATGTCTCAATGTAAGGACATACATGTGCCTAGAGGTTCATCGTGGAGAGAGAGGAGAAGTTATTTTAAGAGAGAGGAGCATGTCCCCGAAAGCAAAAAAAGCAGAAACGCAAAAGTAATTTCACGACTGAACGTTGGCTACAAACGCGTAATTTCATGGCACTAGAAATTGGAAGGAGACAACCAAACCTGTGACATTTAGATATGGACATTCTAATATACTCTACTGTCTGCTAGGACCAGGACACTAAGCATGACAGTAATTGATGAGGATGTGAGGGTGTTAATAGTTATTTAAGACATTTGGCTAATGCATTATTAAATTAACAGTTTTAAATATTTTCGTCTATTGAAGCATTTTTTAATATAAGCGGTTTTAATATGCTGTGCATTTAGCTAAAATTGTGTGTTTACATGTTCTAAGACAGCCAGGCAATTGTGCGTGCGCACGGTCTGAGTTCTAAATCTGTTCAAACAAACAAATTCTGGTTAGAAAATATTGATCTATCGTATGCACGTTGTAAGCACAGATGTGTGCGTACGCGCCGTATGTGAATGAGGCTCAATGTGCCTTCCACTCAGTCCTGTGAGAGGACAAAAGGAGGAATGTAATGCTTGTGTCATTTATTGTCCAAAATAAACTGTCAGGACTTTGGGAGCTTTTCAGACAACGATTGTGTGTTGTTGACGTGGACTAAATTAACGCTAAATGTGAAAATAAGCCCTGTAAGAATGAAAAAACAAAACCAATAAGTTATTTTCATAAATCCCCTTGTGCACTTAAATTTCTTTGGTCACAAATCACATACAGCCTTATGGCAACGTACTGCTGAAGAATGTAAAAAAAGTTATGCATTCGCTGCATAATGGAAAAAAAGGGATTAGGTGTTGCATGAAAAAACTAAGGTCTGGTCTCCAACAGATATACGATAGCTCTCGCTGGGATTTTTGTATCCACTTAACCAAAGCTTTTCAACAAGCAGAGTTATCAGTAATAGTCCACATATCATCTTTGTACACAGTTGGATTGGGAGCGTGGTGGGAAAGGGTCATTTAAAGGCACCATTAATCAAATGGAGGTCGACATGCGCCTGATTGCCATTTCCAAATACCTCATTAAGATTCCTCCGTCTTTGGGACATTTTGACTCGTGCACATGTGTTTTAAAAATTAACCTTCAATGCAACTTGTGAGCTTCGCTTTCCCTTCAAATTGCAGCTTTTTTTATAAAACGGATTGTATAAAAATGTGCTTTTTCAGGCACAGTGCTCCCGACTTACATAAGTGAGTCAGGAGAGAAAGCGCCTCGGGCTGTAGCATTTTGGGCAAAGATACTTCCCTGCCAATGAGCCTCCATTAGTCAGGTCATCTTTGGAGGAAAAATACTTAAGTTTGAGTCGACGGGGTGACCGCTTCACTCTTCACCATGTGCTGAGAGAGTCTTGCCTTGCTCTGCTCTCACTCAAATGAAAAGTACCATTGTTGGGAATAATGTTATAAAAAAGACAGGGGGGGGAGTGGGAAAAAAAAGTATACATAGAGGAGGAAGAGGGGGGGGGTCTTGCTTTTTACAAAGTCCAGGACTCCAGAGCTAAAAGTTGGGAGAAAAACCCTTGATAGTTCATTTTATGAGGGGTTTTGAAGTCCCTGTCTTGTAATAATATATAATGCCTGCCTGGGTCATCTGCAGTGAAGCGGGCGGCCTTGACCTGGGGCCAATTACAGACAGGCCTCAGCGAAGCCTCCCTTTAAGTCCCATCGCGTCTGAATTCTCCCGACAATGCGTATTACTCTGCTGTCAGGGCACGGCCACTACAAGCCTCTCGCTGGGGCCAAGAGCCTGCAACTCTGCTAATGTTTGGCTCTCTCGGAAACTGCGGAACATTATAAATCTAATAGGGAAAAACACCTCGGCTTAACATTTTTATTTTGAAAAAAAAGTAGGCATATGTCACACACGCCCTCGCAGGGCTCGACTCCTAGAGTCGGGGCTACTATTCCAGGGAGATGGAAGGGGTGGCGGGGTCTTGCTGGAAATGTGACAAAACATTTCGGATTGTTTTAACTCGCAGGCATGTTTCTGCTTTGCAATTTGTTAATTCAGCTAACACTCTCGTAAAGCATGGCTCTTTCACTGTGAAGGTGTCTGCCAAGTAGATGGTGGGTTTGGATTGGAACGTTTAAATAAGTGCTGCTTTCTCCTCTCTTTCCATTATGCCTTTTTATTTCTGTTGGGAGCCTATGATAAAGGTTCAAAAGGGCTCTTCTGAAAATGTCTGTGTGGCCGGCCTGTACACTTGACGCCATCCACCGTCCAGCCACCCAGCGAGCGTGACAGAGGACACGGCCGACTAGTTCTGACAGTAAACGTATGATCCCTGTTTTCAATCCTAATCCTCGCAGATTTATTGGTGCCTTCCCCTGTGTTCATCCTGTTATTTTTTGTGTTACTCCCCATTCTCCTGTTCACCCTCAGGCAGGCATTTAAAAAGGTTTTACAGGGTTCAGAAGCCGTTTATTAGCTCCAGCTGCCCAACTCCATATACTTTTAGGGGATAGCAAGGATCTTCGTCCACAGGTTGCCGTGTTTCAGCAGCAATGCTGAGCCATCAGGGTATAGGTTATGTAACTAAAACAAATACCTGTTATAAAGCTGCTTTCTGAGGTAGAATCAGGTTCACCTGGAGAGACGATGTAGTTAGGATTTGAATAGTTAAAAGGGTGAGTCAGAGAGAATGATTCAGACTGGGAATCTCCACTCATTCACCACAGACCACGAACACTAGAAATGTTTAGTTGGAATATATTTACTGTTTTCTCTTTATGAAAAAAACTGCTTCAGAAATGGCAACAAGTGTCTTCAGTTCAATAGTTCGTCAATTGCACTTCTATAATTGAGGCTACAGTAATGAATATTCATTAATATAATTGTTGTGCACTTTTGTAGCTGCTATCTCCTCAGAGCTCCGGTTGGTGTTGATCATCATGAAGCTGGGAGCTCTGAGTAACTGGAGCTACTGACACCTGACACCTCTTTATTTTCTATTTCAATTTATGTAATGCTGCTTTACAGAGCATGATTATGTTTGGATGCCATTATTACTTATTTAAAACATTCAATCTACTCCGGAAGGGTAGCTGTTTTTTTTAATTTTTTTTAACACTAACCATGTTGTGAACATATCTGTAACTTTGCAGCATTTGGCGTCACTTTCCTCCAGTTATTTTCTCCTTTTAATGAGCTCAGCCAATGTACAATACAAATGTTCAGTGTCAATACAGGAAGCAGTGTCCCATTTATGTGGGGAGATGGAGAGTATAAGGTGGCTGTGGAGGTCAGAGTGGTGGATGCTGCGTAGGGTGGGTGTCTGACTATCATGCACGAGTTCAGAGGTCGGTTTTTTTTCAACTTTTTATTCAATACTACAATGGTTTATACTGTTTAACTGTAAATCTATAGAAAAATTATTTATATCTTTTTGCCAAACCTAACTACGTAATTTTGTTGCCTAAACCTAACTAGGTTGTTTCCTGTGAAAACTATAGTTTATTTTGAAAAGACTGTATGCGTCTAACAAGCGTAAATTGACATGTGTTGCTGGAAAACGCATGAAAAATGAGGAGTAACTTTTTGTAAGATATCATACAAACCATTGAAGACACGTTAATTCATTTTTTGTCTCCTTCTTTATTCCCTATGTCGGCTAATTGTAGCTCTACTACTCCACAGGCTACCTTCAAGCATACCGTAACCAGATTTTATGGGCCATAACTCGTGGTGTAACGGATCACGGGTCGATCCGTGATCCGTTCAGATCACCCCTCACGGTTCGGATCACCCCTCACGGTTCGGATCACTCGTGAACCACGGATCAATTGAGTATTTTTTTTCTTCTTTTTTTTACAGTGTAATCATCATAGTGTGTAATACAGTTTTACTGCTGCTGTTCCTTTTCAAGTAACAAGTCCCCGAATATCAATGCAAAGTGTCAGTGAACAGATATAAAGCATGTGTTCACGTGAACGGAGCAGGTTAAAAGCATTTAACGGCGAAAGTCACGGCGAGCGGAGGAACTTCAGAAGCCCCTGGGTCATTTAAGTCACAAGTTTGGGATCATTTTGTCTTCCCTGTAACTTATAATGACGGATAAGGGTGGTGGACAAAACCGTTACGGTATGTAGGCGTTATTTAAAAAGAAAGACATACGACAAGGAAAAGACTGTGACCGCTTTCACCACGGAGGAGTGATTCATAGTCCGGTGCTGCAGACACGCCCCCTCTGTGAGAGTCACACAGACAGGTGATGTAGACACGCCCCCTCTGTGAGAGTCACACAGACAGGTGCTGTAGACACGCCCCCTCTGTGAGAGTCACACAGACAGGTGCTGTAGACACGCCCCCTCTGTGAGAGTCACACAGACACACACCTGGTGCAGGTGCTGACAGAAGCAGCAGAGTGAAGCTAGACAGGCCCAGTAGTAATATCACCACAGAAAGGTCTACCCTCTCCCCAGACAATGTAGATATTCTCATCTTTTTGAAAATAATGTCACAGTAATGGTAAACATTATTGTGTATTTGAATGACATAACCTGACAGGAAGTAAACACAGACCCAAGTTGTTGCCGATCAGTTCAGTTCAGTGTAAACAGTGGAAGCTAGCTCACATATTCTTTCAATATTGATCAAAGGACGAGGGCATCAACATACCTCATGTTGCACTTAAACTTAAACAGAATTGAATATTCTTGAATGTTTTAATTGTATTTATTTATTTAATTTCAAATTGGACATCTTCAATATTTTTGTTTTTATGTAAGACTATAGCCCAAAGTTCTTTGCTTTAAGTGTTCTTGAAGTTCTTTAATTAATAAATAGAAAGCAAAGTTATATTTGTCTCCTCCCCTTTTCTTTGTTGATCCGAAAAATGATCCGAACCGTGACTCAAGAACCGTGATCCGAACCGAACCGTGAGGTTTGTGATCCGTTGCACCCCTAGCCATAACCACAATCTAACCTTGATTATACTGCAGTTGACAAGCACAGGTATTGTAGAGAAAGAGACTTGAAAAAAAACTTTTTTGAAGACTTGTCCAATATCAACATTCTTAACTGGCGACTGGATTGATTTTCTAAATTACTCTCAGTAATGACTGGTCATGCAGACTGTATTTTGGTTTAATGGGAAAAGGTTTATAAACTAAACTAAGTGAACAGCATTCGGTAAGTGACAAACTGCGTTTGTTTTTTTACATCTGCATTAACGTTACTACTGTTCATTTGTCTATCGTGTCGTTTTTAGGAATAGTATTTGAATGGCTCGTGCTCTTGTGTGGTGGAATGCGTGGATCGGCTGCAGGTTTGCTGGATTGATGTGTCATGCTTTGTTGTCATATAAATATATGTGACTGGTTCTTATGACTTTGTGGTTGTCATTGTGTTAATTACGTTGATTTGACTATGCATTGTCCGTTAATGACGCAGCGTCCCGTCATGCACGGATTCATGTATCTGCACTCTGCAGTTAGTGTTTTGTAGGTGTTGAGCTTCATGTAACATTTTATTTCACTTGTCAAATGTTGCAGTGTTATGTGAATATGCGTCTTTTACACAAAACAAATAATAACCCGTAGCTGTTATAATGAGGTTATTAGGAGGTAATTCAACTGTAGTAGGACACAGAAGGCCCAGGTATAAAATGCACGGCCCGCCACTGGTACACAGAGTTCTGTAAAACACAAAAAGAATGCATAGTGAATGGGTTTGCAGTTTTGCTGAGTGAGATTTCAGTGAAGGATCATGTGGGTGGGATTGGGAAGGTGTCATTTGGGGTCATTTGGGGGTTTTGGTATGGACCTCCACTGATTTTGCGTGAAGGTTAAGACAAACCTGTCTCTAATTCAGTCTATATAGTAGTGTAGTTGTTTTACCAAATTAATTTTTTTGCCCGATTATCTTCACTGACAGCATTTTTCCAGTCCAGAAGGCATACTTGCTCTGCATTGAACTTACAGGGAGGTGGTCTGGGTGGATGTAATTAGTGCAGGACATATAGGTTGATACTTTATTCAGCAGGTTTACTGTCCACATTGTTTTAGGCTTCACCAGCATTAAAACAGCATTAAAACAATACAAGACAATTGGCAGTACAAGACAGTTGATGAAACAAACACCAGCAACACAGTATCAACAAACAACATGACATCAAAAACAGCAATAGAGTAAAAATTAAAAAAGGGAGTCGTAAATGCTAAATCATGAAAGATCATGATTTAGATCACTGCCTCCATTTCATAGATCGTAAATAAAAAGTGGACGTAGTCACCATGAAGTTTGTGGACTACGGTTGTGAAGCCTTTTGGCCATCTTGTTTTTTGCTACATAAACTGAAAGCTGAATAGACATTTTTAGGCGACTAAAGTGTTACAATTAACTGATTACAATTAGTCATTTTCTCATAGACTTCTATACAACCAGAGGAGTCACCCCCTGCTGGACATTAGAGAGAATGCAGCTTTAAAGGCACTTCCGCATTGGCTTCATTATTCAGATCTATTAGTTGCCGCCTGGTCCCATTCATGCTGTTGACTGTATCAGTATCAAACCAAGACCACCATCATTCCCTGACATGTTGCTGAGTTGTCCAAACATAACTTGATTATGCTTTTGTTACCGTGTTTAGATATCGTAGGAAAACAAATGAAACATGTTGTTAGTGAACATTTTAAAGGCGTGTTCATTAAACCCTTTCCTAATTATGTTGATGAAAAACTTAATCCAAGCGGCTTTGCAATCTCTTCAAAATGCATTTGCTGTGGCAGTTCAGAAGTATATAAATGTCATTTTTAGAAGACAAGGTTTGCACACGAAGAAGAATCGGAGTTTGGAGAAAAAGCAAAGACAAGGAGAAAATGGAATACAGATTTTCTTAAAGTCATGGCTTTGCAAGCTACATATGTTGGTGTATCGGCTTCTGTTCAAGGCAACTTGATCTCAGGAGTGTCACCATAACGGCCTCAGTAAGCTTCAAACAAAGTGTTGGTCACATCACCTTACAACGCCTCAAACTCTCTTTCTCATTAAGGAATGAGATGGGGAGCCAGTGACCACTTTGATTGGACAGGTTTTGTGGAGAGGTGAGATGTGTTTAAACTCTCTCAAGCTCTCATTTTCCATTCTTAACACAACTTCTGTCACTTTTTACAATGAGTGCAACACCATAAAAGTCTTCAAGGACAAACTGTTTCTGCTGTCATCACGTTAAGACTACAGAGGCTGTGGATACACTTGTCTTTTCAATGCCACTTTTGTCATCTGACCATGCCAAGATGCATTAACCATCAACACTGTCTGCTCCGAGGTCGGATCTTGCTCGCATTGGGATCAGATCAGCCAGACCACATGCCAGACATACACAGTCCAGACAATTTATCAAGCGTAAGTCTCTATCTTCTTCATCATCATCTTTAAACCGGGGCTGGAGCCCAGCTGAGACCTGCTGTCTGAGTCCTGTTAGTATATTTATTTCCTCATGTTGCTGCTTCAAAATAAAAGCTTTAAAATAAGTTTTATTGTGAAGAATTTAAAGGTAAACGTGTTCATCGCCGAATTAGCAGAGCTTTGTTAACAGCTCTTCTTCAATAAAACAGGTCTATTAATACTGCCGGGAAGAAGAGTAAGCAGCCAACATAATGGGGGGCTATTTTTTGTAAGGCAAGGCAAGGCAAGTTTATTTGTATAGCACATTTCAACAACAAGGCAATTCAAAGTGCTTCACATAAAAGCATCAAAACATAAGGCAAAAGAAAAGCAGATTTATTTTTGTAAAGAATGTATAATAAATAAAAAGCACTCCACCGTTTTACAGCCGCTCTTTTGACCACTATCCGATATAATGATAATAGAATATTATATATGGTATTATATTATAATATAATTATGATATAATATAATATATTTATATGTACTTTGTTTTGGTGATATATTTACAAGAGTTTTTGAAAATCTATATTGTTTGTACAAATAGCAACTCACGGAAAAAACAAGATTTCAGCTGTAAACAGTGTGATTGTGGTCCATGGTGAGATTAAAGCTGAGGTCTGATTGATCAGACCTTTTAATGAAACTGTTCATGATTATGTGTTTATCTGTTTGTCCCTGTCCTCGTTGATCCTGTGATGATTGTATATTTATATGTGTACTTGTCTGTAATCTGGTGGCGGATTACATCACACCCCTGTGGTTTTTCAATTACCTCAGTGACAGGCCGGGCAGCGGTAATGACCTGTGAGCGCTCGGTTCTGCTTTCTGGCTACGCCGGCCCTCCGTAAACCAGTTTGACTTTGGGTGTCCGTCGGAGCCGGCCTGTATTTACACATAACTCAAACAAGTGGGGGTCTGCACCCTGTGTGAGGTATTCTGGCTCTCGATGACAAGACCAAGGTTGCCTATTTCGCCTCTCTCTCTCAGCCCAGACATGCTAATACCAGGAGGCTACGCTGATGGAAAAGGATAAAAAAGCAATTTCTTTGTCAACAGCCAGGCGCGGATGATGTTGAGCCGTTGCATTTGGAAAGGAATGCAGATTTCTCTAAGAGCTATCGTTCTCTTTTTCCTCAGGCCTCAGCAATGCTAACGCCCTGGCCCCTGTGCCCCTAGAAAATAATTCAGATGAAGTGGTCCCATTTTGAGCCTATCCATCCCCTCACATCCTCGTCCTACTGATTTGTAGGTAAATCATGGCTGTCAGTATAGTAGCAACCCTGATTAAAGTTCAGGGGTTTAATAGATCATTTTAAATAACCCCCAAATTACTCCCCTCTCCCCAGCCGATCCACCTGGACCCCTGCCCTGGGTGCATGGCAGATTTCAGCCGTCGCGGGGCGAGCCAAGTCCAGCCTTGTGGTTCCTGCCTATTCCCCCAGGATGCTGCGCTGCAGGCCTAGACCAACATTCTCAGCTGTGTTCAATCTGCTCTGAGACAAGCTGGCTATGAGAAAATGCAAAGGGAAAAGGCACTTGTGCGCACACACACACGCACAACACACATACAGGAGGAGAGACATGGAAAATCCTGGACAGTTTGCGCACTTTGTTCACTTGGTTCAGCTGGAATCTGTCTAGAAACACCCTGACACACACACTTACACACACACACAAACACACACATAAACTGCCTCCACCTCCCAGCTCCCCGGGCGACTGGAGTCCGTTCCAATGAATCGTGTTTAACCATTCTAATCACACTTTAGCACATTAATCCTATTTTCAGTCCAAAACACATCTGAGACGACCGGCATGTGGCCCGCTGCCTTCTTTTATTTTTTATTTGTATTTTTTATTGCCACCGCAAATCAGATGAAACCCAGAGGCGGTTGCAGGCCCCTGCTTCAGCCTGCACTCTCACTGAACTTGGACTTTCAATCTCTTTTTTCAACTCATAGAATTTATAGCATGACGCTGATGCCTTCACTCAAAATACATCCCTGCAGAATTTAACAATTACCTCGGGTGAGGTAATAAGTAAAAGGCTCGGTATGAGGAAGTGCAGTTTCTTTTTTTGTTCCTTGATTAGGTATTATTATTATGTATCGTGTGGACACAGTCCCAGTATCTTATCAGTTTGACATCCTAAGTCACCAAGACAGCCGGATAATTTGAGCCCAATCCATCTGCTATGGGAGCAGCCCTGGAGGGCGGGCCGGTCACGATACTGTATCTACACTCTCATTTAATGCTCTTGGAATACATTTGAGCTGCATAATTTCACTGTGGATCATCTGGAGGCTAACAGTTATCAAGAAGAGGGAGGTTGTTGTTCTGTGGAATTACGTCTTCGGGGTCCCAAAAGAAAAAAAAAGTGGGGTTTTCTGCCTCTTTTTGTGTGCGTGGAGACCTTGGCAGCAGTGGAGGTGTTTATAGCGCCTCCCAAGGTTCCTCCTGGAAAGCCACAGAAAAAAATCACAGATCTAACCTCTCCTGGAGCTCTTAAAACCTTACAGCCGGGGGTCCTGTAAAAGGTGCTGGTACATTGATAATTGAGCCCTGCAAAGCAAACAAAGTGTCAGAAAGGGCGTTTTAATGGGCACTTCTCGGGGGCTCACGGCAGTGCCGCTACAACGCGAGAGACATTAAGCTAATTGAGTTTTAGAGTCCATGTTAAACTGGCAAAGAGTGATATTCAAAATTATGAAAATAAACAAAAGGGCTACTCATAGGAAAACAAATGGCTTGGAAGCTGAGTAAACTGAGTGACATCACCAAGTCCCAGCTCAGCATGTGGGTGGAATGATGTAATGGGAGCTGGAGCTGCTCGCCTACCATTGACTCTAACCGTAAAGCCATTTACCCCCCCCCCCCCCTTATGACCCTGCCATACACCCAGCCACAGCGGTGCTCCGAGCGACATGTTTTAATTAATCATATGGTTTATTAGAGCAGAGAGGCGAGCCTTTAACTGGGACTATTAGACACAGGAAAAAACACTTGTGACGGCATGACAAGTTCTCCTCTTAATGTGGCTGCTTAACATAATGGTGAGAAAACAAGACATTAATCCACAAGGAAGTAAAGTGGGAGGGCAGGAAGCCGTGAGCGTTCTGCATAATCTCTTGTCAGACGCAAACACACAGGAGTTAAAGTCAGAGTCCACAGCTCCTGTCCCCCGTCTGTCTGAGGTCAAACTGAGGGCTTGACAGAAACCGCTAGTTGGATTGTAAAAGTAAGAAAATTATTGTTTGGCTTCATTTCCTGTGTAATGAAAGATACACAGTAATGATTAAACTGTATGCTACGAATTATTTTTTATTATATATCTCAACCATGATTATGGCTTTCATAAAAACAAACTGCATGATAAAACCAAAACCACAACAGATTAACAACAAATACGTTGTCCTAACGAATTGCTGTAAATTTACGGTGAATTTTCAACGGTATCTTACAGTATTTCATAATAACTGTAACATACAGTTAAATGTTCATCCCTCGCATGTAAATTAACAGTAAATGCCGTAAATTAACGGTTAATGACGTCAATTAACAATAACAGCAGTTACTTTAGGTTGCTAATATTGGCGGAGCTAGCTCTGTAACGTTAGCTAGCTCGAGCGCAATTAGCCTTAGAAAGGTTAGCTAGCTAACAGCATAGCAAGTTAAGTTAACATAAATAAAGTTAATAATTTTACATTTACAGTGTTAAGATGTAACATTACCTCACTTGTGTTTACTTGTGCTATTATTGAACCGACTGTAGACCGCAAACAGGACGATTATCAAAATGGAGAGCGGACCAGAAATCACCGACGTGTGTTCAAGACGATGAACAGTTGAGGTAACGCTAACAGTAACGTTAGTGTGTATTATCCCAGGAGCAACATTAACACCAGATCAAACTCATTTTAGTGTTGAACGTTAGTCCATTGTGGTCCATTGTCTTAGCTTCATTTCTTCACCTAACGTAATCAGCTCTTCACACAGTCTGTTCATTTAAACTGTATGGTATTGTTGTATTAGCTTATTGTAAAGACTTGCACTGATATGTTAACACATGTGAGGCACATGCAAACCCACAGTTGCACACCCAAAGCTTCTTCTAAGTGTGTTTATCCTGGATGTCATAGAACATTCCAGAAGTTTCTAAAGTTTTTATTTTGTTTGTTTTACAGTCACTCGTCATCAGAGATTGAGGATACCAGCCAGACGCTGCAGTCCTCTTTCAAGCTGTTCTCTCTCTTTATTGTTTTCATTCATGTGTGAGTTCATGCAGTTCAAATTAACTATAAATGTGTATAAGACTTGTTAACAAGCTAGACTGTGATGCAGTTCTATTACACTGTTCTTGATACTATTTGAATTCAGTGTTTCACTGTTGATGCTATCAACAGTGTCTGAGGTTATGCTCATGAGTTCAGTTAAGCTGGTCATTAAAGATTTTATCATTTTATTAGTTTTCTTCTAAACATTGTGAGTTTTGTGATGTAATACAAATGTCCCTTTATTATTTGAGAACATGTAATAAACTGCAACAATTCTGTATTGAA
This sequence comes from Leptoclinus maculatus, assembly GCA_032191485.1. Lineage (NCBI taxonomy): Eukaryota > Metazoa > Chordata > Actinopteri > Perciformes > Stichaeidae > Leptoclinus > Leptoclinus maculatus. The sequence continues at coordinate 1,118,963 of JAVDOI010000003.1, read as the reverse complement.
TGTCTATTGTTATTCTTTTATTTGTTGGGAATTAAATGCAAAAGTAGCGGGTTGTATTACCCTTTGTAAATAAACGGTAACATTCTGGTATATACCGTAAAATCACGGAAAAACCCAGTTATCCTACCATCACATACCATAATCCAGAATACGGTAAAATACCGTAAAAGTAAATTACGGTAGCTCCTGCGCCATAAAAAACAGTAAATTACTGGCATCCCTGCTGCCAGTAAGTTACCGTTATTTCACGGTGAAATAATTTAGAGTGAAGCATTTTCCGACAGTCCCCTCCAAAACCACAACAAATCTTTGATCTAACACCGCTATTATTAGGTTAGGGTTATACAGAAATAACTTAGTTAGAGTAAGGGAAAGTTCATAGTTTGGATTAGAAATAACTACTCAATAAAGATTAGGGGACCTTCAGTGTCATGCTTAAAATGATAACCATTTTGTTAAAGCTGCTACAAGTAATTCATTCTGTGTTGATTTTGGCGGTCCAACACCCGACACCAGCGCTCCTTTACGAAGACCGGCAAAGCAGTGAGGTGAAGCTCTGCTCCTGGCCGGAGGAGGAGACCAAACCATGAGACCATTGTTCCACCGTTGCTCCAAAAGAGAAGAGGCAGCAGGTGCCAGAGCTCAGATGTCAGCTTCATTTGCTCTCTAGTCATTGTTTAAGTTGCCGAAGATGATTAAACTTGCTTGCAACGATTTCATGTGAGTGTAATTGTGTGTTTGACGCAAATGAGAAAGTGCTTATCTTATATTTGAGGAGCTGAAATTGGCTGATTCATAAAAATAACTATACATGATGCAAAATTTGGAAGCAGGTTATTGGAGTTATAATGCAGACCTGTTTGATGCGTTATTTGTATGTGGATCAGAGAAATGCCTTCATATTGTTGACACTGTGAGCACACTAGCGTTGCTATGTGCATTACATGTATAGAATATTGCTGTTTGTGTTTTGTTGATTTGGTTTGTTGCAAATAGAGAGGCAGGACAATTGTTTTTTTTTAATTCAGCATTAAATTGAGACTGTTTTATAAACACTTAAAAGTCCCTCACAATAACTTTAAGGTTAGGAAACGGCCGTGGTCCTGGTTAAAAGAAACATTTACTGTCCATAAACAGGAGACAACAGCGATCTACTGTGTCACAGCACAACGGTATGTACTGAAAAAAAAAAAACACTGGAAAGAGTGGCGAACTGCTGTCTTATTCCCACTTCTTTACTTTTATATGGACATGATTGCGGTTGTATTTGTATGTGTCGCCAATTTATGATGAAACATCACATGACATCTCCTGATTAGGTAAATTCCCAGTCATTGTGAGTGAGATCAAGATTCCCATGTAAATATAACATTTTTGGAAGACGTTGACTTCGTAGATGAAACAGCAAATCAGATATTCAGGTAACTAATATGTCAAAAACTGAAAGTAAAGTGTCAAAATGTCACAATGTCCTTACACTTCAAGATAACCCCAGAAACAATTTGGTAAACCTAACAAGTCAACTCTTAAATGTTGAACATCTTATTAGGGATTTAATAAAAAGGACAGTGAACATTTGGTATGCCAGTACAACCTGTAGTAAACCTGACTTTCTTAGATCAAGACATCACTCTATTATCATCACATATTTTTGTAGGCCAACCAGAAAGGTCTCACTGGTTCCCTCAACAAAAAGCCAATGGATTCCATTGGATTTTGAACTATTGCTTAAAATAAGCTCTGTGGCAAACTCAAGTTTATGATACTTACACATTTTGTAAATTCAGATAGAAAATTGTCACAAATGAACGCCACTTTTATGATTTTTGAAGTGTGAAGGCTTTTGCCAGAAGTAAAAAGCTAACATTAGCCTATAAACAAACTACACCACCGTCTCCTGAGTATTTAACAAGACTGTAAAGTCGGAATAGTCGGCTTGAAGACGTTTTGTATAGTCTCAATCCATACAGTAGTGTATACAATGACGTCAGTCAGCAGAATCTTGTTGATTTTTGGTGCAAAACGGTGATACTTATGCACCCTGTACTTAGTGCTTGACTGGACATTTTCTTATGCTGTCTGTTCCCAGGCAGTGTGGTCAGAGACTGCTAGTGACCCCTTTCTCCACTTGAGCTTGGACTCATTACATAATGCCAACTGGAGCGGAGCGGGGCTGGAGCGTGTGCTGAGACGCACAGCTGCTCCATGGTGCTGGAACCTGGCCGCTTGGAACAGACTTCCTCTCAAATATACAGATGTACAGAGATGTGAGATGTACAGATGTGGTTAACTTTTGTTTGGTCACTCACCGGTCAGCAAGAGTCACAGTGGGAAAGAAAAGCAAGTACCCACTACTTGTGGTTGACTTGAAGGAGCCCAAAGGAACAACCGGGACCGGCACGGGCATCTTTGGAGCCCTAAGCAGTCAGTCCCATCCCTACCAGACCATCTAAAAGTTCAGTGTTCTTTAAGATTATCATAAATCATACTAAAAGATACCACAATGATGCATCAGGAATGTATTGTATAATGTACATGGCATTTAATGTGAGACTGAGGTTGGCAAGCAATAAAACACACCCTTGCTCAATTCAGGACAGTCAGGGGTTTTGCTGCTATACGTGGTCTGGTATGATCAGAGGCTTATGGGGCCTATCATTATGCTAACATTAGCCACTATAAGCTACTGGTCTAGTCCAACCAGTAGTTTATGGTGGCTATTTTTGTGCTAACATTAGCCACCATAAGCTACTGGTCCGGTTTGACAGTATTCTCCTGAAACAATTTTCAAAAGTAATACTGCAACACAGTTGCAGACCTATGTCTGGCACTATTACACCCATAGTATTAAACTAAATTAAATGAAATTGAAATACTGTCGCTGTCCTGTTGCTTGATTGACAAAGACTGTGATAGCATTATGAGATAAAACAATTATCGGGAAAATGCCTTTGTAAAATTAATATATTGAGTAAGAACTCTTTTTAGTTGTTTTTTTTACTTTTATTGGATAATTTTTCACAATTCCATGGTTATATTATATATTGAGTCTCTTTATTAATTGAATTTTTGTTATTTATTATATATACACTTTTGGCCTCTATATTCTTCACTTCAATTTATTAATTTTTACTGCACACCACATCTCTCATAGTAGAGGCACAGTGCCTATGGAGTACACCATACTACAGCCATTTAGAGGAAATGTAGATCAATCTCACTCAGTCCTATAGGCCGAGAGAGATTCATGCAGAACATTACTGACAGCTTAGATGTCACATGGCCATTGAAATGGATGATGTAAATTGCTCTGCAGTTCCTCAACTCTGATTCTGTGAAATATGTGAGGCCCGAAAAAGGCTGAAAGCGTGCTAGATTTTCCCACTCAGCAGCGGAACAGCGCGAAAAAAGTTTTATATTAACTTAACACATGGTCTGAGAATGACTCTTTGTTTCCTCCCTTTTCCACAGCCACCACTTAAAGCTGTGCAGAATAAATAAGCTGGCAACGCAAGGAAACACTAGAGAGACAGAGTGTGTTCTCTGGAGTCGTGCCACTGCTTGGTTGTCAATGTGAATGTAAGTAGGCCGCAAGTGTGAGCAATCACTGGAAATTATACGCTTTTAGAGGGATTTGATATAAAGGTATTAAGCCGGTCTGAGATGTTTGGCAGCCCAAATCTATGGGAATTATATTCATGGACATGATATGCACCACAACTGCGGTTTCTTGTCAATTCCATCGTATTGCACATTTTCCAACTGTTTGTGAGCGTATGAAGTGGATCCCAGCAGATTGGTGTAATAGGATAAATGTGGCTATGGAGTGGGCTCGGGTCCGGCGAGGGCACCGCATGGTAGGTGGGATGGAAACTCTACTCCTCAGCCTGTCTCCCTTTCCCAGAGCCTCTGCTCAACTTGTAGCGTCATTGGAAACTTGAGGAAGCCTCTAACAGGCTGCTGAAGGGAGGATGGTTAGGATGAGCCAGGCCCGTATTCATTTAGACTCCACTTTTTCCCCCTCCTTTTCAACAAAGCCCTCTGCGATGGGGGCGAACGGCGAGTTAGGAATGATGTCTGCTTCATTCAGCGTACGGGACGCTATGGTTCAGTCTACCATCAACTCCCAGTGTGGCCAATTGCAGTCGGCACACAGCCATGCAATCAGGTCCAAATTTCAAGCTCGGTTTGGTTCGGCGTCCAACGTGGTTTCTCTGAGCACGCAATGCCGGGGTGTTATGACAGTACACTCGTGTTTATCAGGTCAGATGTAACTGATATCAACCAGGGTGTCCTTGTGTGTGTGTGTGTGTGTGTGTGTGTGTGTGTGTGTGTGTGTGTGTGTGTGTGTGTGTGTGTGTGTGAGATCACTGCACAGCTGGAGGGGCGATCCATTCCTGCCGCTTCAGGTCTGATTGTAAATGGTCAAACCTGATACTGAAACTCAATAGGCCTTTATACCAGTGTTTCCTCCAATGCTTTGAACATTCGAGTTCTCTGCATTCTGTATCTTCACTCTTTACTTCTATTTCTCAAAATGAATACTACAAATAAGATGAAGCACAAAAGCGTGGCCATTAACTCTGGATTGTACTGTACAAAAAACAAACACATTTTTTGTCCCAAAAAAAACGGTCTACGTTCATCAATTAACAGTAAGATTGTGCTGTTTTCTGTGTGTTGAGGGTACATTAAAGTTGGTTACATATTTTTCCTTAAATGGATAGTCTGGAGAAACAGGCAGTAGTATCAGCAAGGGAGCAAAGCAATGTACTGCTATGGATGGGGGCATTAGCTAAACATATATTAAACACATAACAAAATCAGTATTATCAGTCATTTGACCTTTCCGTCAAACAGCCCTTTTCGAGAGGAACTGAAGCTGTTATCTATGCTCTCTTCAAAGCCAAAAGACTCTTTTGACAAAAAACATATTTGTACATCACAGAAAACAGAAGTTGCTGCCTCGATCGGTTAGTATGTTTGTGTTATTGTGTGACTTTTGTATTTAAAAGGGTTAAACTATGTGCACATTCATTCCAAGGATCTAACTATCAAAAGAATATATTATTCTTTATTGTTAACACTTGCTTTTTATTGGGGTTGGTCTTCCTAAATTAATATATTCTTTGTATATAAATAAGTCAAAGAAGGACTCAAAAGGCAATGCAACTACCCACTGTATTATATAGAAATTATACAGAGTCTTTGCCTCTTAGAAAATGACAGTCAATTATTGAATTCTGCAATATCTACATGCCATGATCACATTTCCTCTTTCTTAAAATGGAAGATCTCATTTATAAAATATCTCCCGGGGGGGGGGAAATAATAGCAAATGGAGTAACTCTGTCCACATGTATTGAATATGAGATAAATTAAGCATTATGGCAGGAGGTATGCCACTCTAATTCTCTATCTCCAATCCATCTCCTCTATCAATACAATCTAATCCAGCCGGGGCTGAGGCCAAGAGCAATATGCACTTATTGGAGAGGTGCATGTTTGTGCTGATGGTGTATTCATACAGTGGACAAATGAATAGATTTTTTTATTCATCACCAACATGCTGTTATCAAATTCTTATGTTTGCTACGTGAAGTTGACATGATGCCAAAGCTAAAATTTATTTGTGGAATTACAGCGGCCGGGTCGAGCCATTACTCGCTATAACAGATAGCTGTGCCTGATATGCACCTCCAACTTTCATTTCTCGCTCAGAGACTTGAGATTTCCCAAGCCTCATGTAGGGATAAGAAACTTTCATATTGCTTGTTTTGACATATGAGTGTGTTAAAATTGCCTGCCAATGCAAAGCCATTTGCCTTGTCAGAGGTTTCGTAGCTGCACGAAAATGTATTTACTCTCGAGGATCTGGTGTGACTTTTCATCTCCGAGGGATATCGTAGAGGAGGAGAACCGAGCGATTCCAGGTGCTTTCGTCGTCTTTTACCTTCAAATATTGTGTGTATATAGTAGAGGAAACATTGTAGAATATGAAATGTATAATATGTCCCTCTAACGGGCTACGAGAGACATTTGCAATGGAAGCCGGTGAATAAAGCTACAAACTAATGCCCAACACTTGTCGCCGTGTGACGGTCGTGCCGTGCTACAATTGAAAGTACAATTGAAAGTCTCAACTTTTTTCGGTGCATTAATGATGTGATGAAGCATCATCCAATCATATGGGGGTTTTTTTCACCCTGTTCCGTTCAGTCAAGAAAATGCTGTTAGCCAGTGTTATTTAATGATGTCAAAGTGCACGTGACTAACAATTCCATGGTGACTCACCGTCAATGTAGCTGACCACGCTTTGTTGCTTTTGTCGTTCATAGTATGAACACAGCATTGCTATTGCATTTCTTAGTTTCTTTGGGCAGTAACAATGACATTTAACCTTGAACGTTCAACTTTCATGCACAGTGGATGGTTATCATGTTGGTCTTGTCATGGTCACCATATCTGCTAAGGAAAACTTCTAGATGTGGTTGAAAGACCTGGAAAAAACTAGTGAGTAGGACACGAGGGTAAAAAAAAAAAAAAAAAGTCTGTGCCCAAGGTCAAGAATTAAATTTCATGCTCCACCTCAGAAACGAAACTACAGTACATAAAAGAAAATCCAATTTCCTTTAACCAAAAACTTGTCACATGGCAAGAGGGATTTTTCAGCTGCTGATTTCCTGGGAGGAAGCCTCGAAGCCTTTTTTGAAAACCACAGTGCCACAGTGGGGATCATTTTAGGCCAAACATACCAAAGAAAATGTTGGCATTAAACATTTCTACAAACCAAGGGTACGTTGAATCTTGACGTTGAAGAACCAAAAATACATTTCAGGAATACGTTTCATATCAGCCTTGTATCAGGCTAGCAGAAACGCAAAATGCTACGTGATTAATGTTGTGAAACAATTGGTTCGGTTTAAGCAACAAAACTACTTGGCTAAGGTGAGAAAAAAATGTATGTTTTTTTTAAAAATATCAGTCTATCTACGATGTAACGTAAGAAACTTAAACAACGAAACTTGACAACATAATGACGTAAAGTAACGACGTAACCTAACAATGTAATGTAACAATGCAACATAACTAATGCAGCGTAAGACTTAATTAATATAACTACATAACGTAAAGTAACCACGTAGCGTAACCACGTAGCGTAACCACGTAGCGTAACCACGTAGCGTAACCACGTAGCGTAACCACGTAGCGTAACCACGTAGCATAACCACGTAGCGTAACCACGTAGCGTAACCACGTAGCGTAACCACGTAGCGTAACGAAGTAGCGTAACGATGTAGCGTAGCGACGTAACGTAATATTTAACCTAACAATGCAACGTAACGCAATGTAACAACGCAACTTAACATCGCAACGTAACAAATGTAACAAACACATGGACTTTCGATACATCCATGGTTTGCAGAAACATACAGTACAATACATTTTTTCCTGGAGACTGGGCAGAATTAGTTGGGACTGCAACCAAAAGGTTGAGGAAGCCATCAGTGCAGTAAAGGTGTACTGGAATATTATAGGTATAAAACAATGAAACTTCATGGACTGGTGGATAATTTTTTGTACCCTCTTATCTGTTATTAAATAAAATGAACAATGAGGAACAAAAAGAAACTCTGACCCCATGAATGTTAATGTTTATATTGATTATGTATTAGCTCTCGTCAGCTTCCCTCCTCCTCATCAAAGCCAGTCATCTCACGCTCTATAATTATTTTCATATGGACTTTGAAAGGGCAGGTTTCATCAGCCGCTCTCATCTGTCACCTAAAGCAAGACAAATGAGGGAGCAGTTCATGTTCATGTACATTTCTTCGCAGACTACACAAAGCCCATACATTAAGCTAGCTAGGTTCACTGCAAAGGCTAGTGCTGGTTTCCTGCAGCCTGAGATCAGATTCACCTCTTTGATTTTTTTCATGTGTAACACACCCTGCCAGCTGCTGAAGCCGGTGTCAGAACGGCTTAATTCTCCTGCAGGGGAGTATTGATGAATTCAGTAGAACACTCTAAGTTACAGCTCAGTTAATGTGAACGCTTTACAGGACATGATGAAATGCCATATGTTTTTATTTAGATGGAAATCATACAGCCTGTCTCTGACACTATTCGTGGAATAGATTTGACCGTGGACATACTGCTAGATGTAGATATTGACATCACTTTCAGACATATTATCTCAAATGAATGAATTAGATTAGATGTAGATACAGAGAGGTCGAGAGACGTACAGATACACATGTTTAATAAAGACAGACAGTAGATGAGATCTGATGAGACATACATAACAGATGTACTTCTATCCTCCTCTCCTCTCAGTTCAATGCAATTCAGATGAGCCTTTAATGGAAAAAGACAAAGTACAGTAATGCTGCATGTTTTCAGGGCCGTAGATCTGATTTTAGGAATACTGGCTCATACATGTAAGTGACAGGGTAACAAATAAAAATCGTGATTGTTTGTTTAAATATGCATATATATTTACAGAAGTGAACATTGGATGAAGCCAGGTTAAAAATTCCTGTTTCGTTTTATTGACATATTAGAGTAAAATGTTTTTACAGAACAAATATTGGATATCTCTTTGTATCACTCCATAAATCACAAAATACTGTCAACAGCCATTAAAAATCAATATAGATAGGAATGAAACTGTAAAGTTTGATGTATGTCAGTGCTCCTGAAGTGGAGATTTCTGGCTCAGAATCTGAGAAAAAAAAACTAATTTAGAGAAAATGGGGTAACACTTTATAATAACTACACACTATAAAGCATTAGTTAAGTATGAGTAAACACGTAATTCATCATGTATAAAGCATTGTTCCTACATTCATAATTCATTAGTATGCAGTTCATAACAACAGTTATACATGTTTTATTCTTGATTAATAAGCTCGTCTATTATGTGTTTCATTATTGTGTTTTCATACTTTATAAATGATGGATTCCCCATTTGTAAATTAAGTATTACATATTTTACAAACCAATTATTAAGGAGTTGTAGATGATTAATAAGATCATTTATAAAGTGTTAGTAAATGATTAATAACTTATTTAGATGTACATTATTCATGCATTTATATATATAATGATTTAGATATGCACTAATGGTTAGGGACTATGCTAATATATGCTTTATAAATACGTATTAATACTGCAAGTCATGATTAATTCAGTATTTGAAATGACTAATTAAATAAGTAAATGTAAACTAATATGCAAAGCTCCTGGTTAGCTCTAGTCGTATATATACAAATGTTTTATATCCAGCCATGTTCTCCTGAAGGAGAATGTCTGTTTGTTTCTTACATGAATGAATGCCTGAGAGGTTTGTATTTAATAGTACATTGTTTGCATCTTGTAATAAATATTGATATGTTCTTGATCACTTTATGTTGTGTCTATTTGCCTTTTCTGTTCAAAAACTATGGGTTTTGAGGCACTGCTGGCCTTTCAATGTCATTTATAAATGCTTTATAAGGCATAAATAGTCCTCACTTTAGATGAGCTCACACAAAATACTTTACTAAGGACTAGTAACTACCTTAATAAATCATTAATTAATCATGACTTGCAGTATTAATACGCATTTATAAAGCATATATTAACATAGTCCCTAACCATTAGTGCATATCTAAATCATTATATATATAAATGCATGAATAATGTACATCTAAATAAGTTATTAATCATTTACTAACACTTTATAAATTATCTTATTAATCATCTACAACTCCTTAATAATTGGTTTGTAAAATATATAATACTTCATTTACAAATGGGGAATCCATCATTTATAAAGTATGAAAACACAATCCTGAAACACATAATAGACGAGCTTATTAATCAAGAATAAAACATGTATAACTGTTGTTATGAACTGCATACTAATGAATTATTAATGTAGGAACAATGCTTTATACATGATGAATTAAGTGTTTACTCATACTTAACTAATGCTTCATAGTGAGTAGTTATTACAAAGTGTTACCGAAATGGTGTTTAAAAAATAACTAATATGTATCACCATGAAACCACCCCAGTTGATTACTCACATTAAGACAATTATTTTCGTATTACAAGTTTCCAAAATGGGCACTTTTGGTGAATTAACAGATTAATAAATCTACAGACACAAATAGACAAAACACCTACATGTATTTTGGATGTATAGTTTTCTTTCCACTGCTCTGAAAGAAGACTTGTTATGGAAGCAAAATAGAACAAAATCTATAAATATACCAGTGCTTGAAAAAATTCTTTAACACTGGCTATTCATTTGGATGTGTTTCCTTGTTTAATTAATTCAACCTTAATTTATAATATTATATTTTTTCAGAAATACTTTGAAATATTCTATTGTTTTTTACTTTAATTTGAATACCTGTTATCAGTGATGGTCAACGTTGTGCATTTAAAAACATACGTTTTACACTTTACATGATAGTCTGATAGTTTCCTAAACTAATCTGAGCATTTCAGTCCACCATCATAGATTCTGGTGGATTAAAATAGTAAAAAAATCTCATTTATTAATGGATTATGTTCATTTTTGTTGGCCTAATAATGGTCCTATGTAGGAACTCTGTAATACGTACAACTATAAACACTTCAGTGTCCTCAGTGATGTCGATCCCTCCTTTTCTCTTATCAGGTGGAGGGTAAGAAAGAGATTCATATGAGCAGGTTATAGTGGTAAAGGAGAATACTGAGGATGTGTCGAAATGTCTCTCAGTACACTATATATTATTCATTATTTAAAAACACATTTTTTCAATGTAGAACATGTTTTAAACTGCTGTTACAACACATGATGTGCAGCTTCTGTATTGTTTCCTTTCAGTCAGAAGATATTTTTGTCACAGTAGGAGATGCACAGGTGTTACGTGACAGTGAGCCAGCATGAACGACACCAGGACCCCGAACCCGAAGCGGCTCCGTGGAGTTCAGCCATCATTCTTTCCCGTGTTTCCACCTGTGCTTTCCCTGCCGTCACACGTCAAAATGTCAAAATGACTGCAGTGAGAAGGCCTGCTGCTGACAAAACATCTCTCTCTCTCCACATACGTGTGTCAACAGAAGAGTGTGGGGTAGAAAGGGCTCCCCTCTGTGTTTGTCAGGGGTTACTGCAATACTGAAGGTTCAAATGAAAACTTACTTAAAATATGTCTTTCTGTTATAGGGAGGAAATAAACAGGTGAAACCAAAATGAACAAACACTAGTTCACTATTTCTTTTAGAATTCTGCCTCATGCATATCTATCAGATATGTTTCACTAAAGGCGCTCATACTTCACTGTAAACAGCGCAATAGCTGAGGACACCAAGGACTGAACATCTTGTATTGTAATTACCTCAGAAGAAGCTCTATATTCTGTAATTACAAGCTAATTACACATTGGTGCGTTATAAAGACCTTTTTTTTTTACAAAAGTTAAATTGCATAAAAAAATGAGCGATGGATTCAGTAATTCCCACTCTATCCTGTCAGCGGGAAGTAATGCTAAGTGAAAATACAATTAGAAAAATGAATTCATAATCTGGTATTTTTTAGCTGTGTGATTCTGTCTTTTACTAAGGTCAATGTAGATTTGTCTTCCCTATTTTAGAGATATTTCACATTTTGCTTCACCATTATCCAATTTGCTTTTATTGTGATGCTTCGGCTAAACCCGTCCCTCAATGGTTCCATTTGGCAGTACATATATATATATATATATTTATATATATTTATGTGATTATCAGCCAATTAATGGAGAAAAACTCATTTTGTGATTTTTGTTATCTTTTGGTGAAATACATTCATTATTCAAATGAAGCAAATAGAAAACAGAACATTTAAGGCCCGGTCCTCTGTTCCACCTCTTCTGGATCATCGTTCCTGCAGACTCGGTTCTGGATCCACACAGAGAGCGTCGAGCAGAGAAGACATCGAGATCTGTGGGGTTTAGTAACGTGCGGCGCTGGTCGGACCACCCGTAAGGATCAGATAAGTGTATGTGGCAAGCCTGGCCCGGATCAGCGTGGCACTTGGAATTACACTGATGTTGAAGTGCCCCCCCCCCTCCACGGCCTTATAACCACACTGTTCCCTTGTAATAGATTTCAGCAGGTTTTTAGCTTTCCTCTGCGCTTGTTTATTATTGTTCCAAATGACAGAGTGCAGAGTTTAGGGTGGAGGAGCCGGGCTGATGGTGGTGGTGGTGCGTTAGAGTGCGCGCCTGCTATGGGTTTTCTATACTTTTGAGAACCAAATGTCATGACAGGGATCAGGGGAAGAGGAAAATCATCCAAGGTGAGAATATGCGTTAGCTGGGGCCTTCACAAGTACAGTAATAAAGACGTGTGTGTGTGTGTGTTCCACGGAAAACCAATCATCGTCAAACTGGAACACGCCAACTGTCAGTCCACACCCAGAGAGTAGAGTTTTAGCCCAGCAGCTCAAGAGGTTTATGGGGTTTTAAAAGCCACATATCCTGAAGGTGCCATCCGTCCGCTCATCTAACCATCCTCTGTCTGATGGCCAATTTGCTACTGACGACAGCTGTGTGTATACGTGTACAGACACACACACACACACACACACACACACGCGCTTGAGTGATGAGAGTGGGTGAAGAAAGGGTCAACAGTCACTCTCCTTGTGTATTGCTCAATGACCCCCCCCCCTCCTCCTTTCAGACCAGCTAAGCTACACAACAACCAGGAACAGCTCGGTAGCTCTGCTGTAGAAGTGTTAGATTTAACTTGAATTATTTTTTTATATCTGTCTTATTTATTTATATGCTGTCATGGGTTTACATGCCACATACCATGGTGTTTATTAACTCTCATTCATTCACTTTCCTACAACCAAAAAAACAAACGTGTTCAGAAAGTTAAAGAACAAATGGCTACATGTTTAAGGTTAATGTACTTAAGTATTTTCATTTGATGAAATGTATACTTTAACCTATGGAAGTCAACAGCTACTATATTGAAATCAAATTTTGAATAAAACTGAAATAACATTTTCCATGTCTCTGTGCAGTTAAAATTGAAAAAAATAATACAATTTTCATTTGAAAATATGAATATGCATAATTGTTGTACTGATAGCTCATTTCAAGTAAGAATGCTCATAACGGCGGGCCTTTTTGTGAAATGATAAAGGCAAGTTTGCAACCTAATTTTGTCACTGATAATGAATTCTTTTTTTAAACCTGAAAGTTTAAATACAAAAAATACAATAATAAAAATGTATTAATGTTGTCATACATAATACACACACACTAATGCAAAATGACAATTTTAAAATCTTATTTTAATCTTTGCGGCAATTACGTTCATACTCCTTCATGAAACATAAGAACGGAATATTGTACTTTAGACATTTAGTTGTTCATTTGTTGTTAGTCAAACAAATGAACAACTAAAGCGACCATGCGTTCTGAATAAAACATGATGCATTCCTATATCTGATCTTCCCAACATTATGTCCAGTTCTACACATCACAGCAGTTTACTTATCATGAGTAGTAGTATTCAACATGTGGAAACAATTGTATAATGTCTTATGTGGTTCCGGAGGACCTTTGTTAAGGTAAGGTAAATAACCTGGATGATGTCATCAGGGTTATCTCCGCTTGGGCTAACAATGGGAACCAGGGGTGAGGAGTTTGAAAGATATGATTGTTTACCAGGCAGGGAGGGTCTAACAAAAACCTGCTCATGAGCTGCATTAAGGGCCAATACAAGGGACAGATTATCAGGATGTGTTAGCCTCTTGACCGTCCCTCTTGTAATCTGTCTCTCTGAGTCACTCAGCTTTATGGAAGTGCAATACTAAATAGCTGGATAGCCCCTTTAAAGCAGGGGTAGGTAACTTTGGAGAGACCAGCAAGAGTAAACTAGAAAGTATTGAACCAACATAAATCCCAGCCCCTCCCTTCAGGCCTCCCTCCAAAGCCCATATTGTGGAAATGGCCATTCTTACTGAGTACTTTAACTTTTTATATTAAGGCTCATGATGATACAGTACTTCTGTACTTTTACTTACTTCTACTTACTTCTTACAATTTTTAATACAAAACATGAAATGGAATATTTTTAAGTGTATTTTAGGATCTCGACACTACTGAGAGCAATTACGTTTTACTGATCTAAAAACAACCCATACAAACATGAAGGTATATGACGTTACTGGGTTCTATCTTGGTACGGACAAACAATATTTAACTGCAGTCTGGATGTTCTGTGTTCCATTTGCTAAACCTCTGTGACTTCATTCTTCTATTGCATTGTGGTCAGAGGCTGTGGGTTTAACCAGGAGATTGCGATCCTCGTCTTAGTAAAACAAGAACATTTTATTGTTACTCAATTACAAAATGTTTTGTAGGATAATGGCCAACAGGATGTAAGGCACCAAGTCCGAGGGTCAATCTGTTCTCAGGATTACTTTTATTTCTTCTTGTGTATTTCTCAAAAATGACTCCAGTTTTAGCAAGTCCAAGTGTATAGACAATGGGTCTGATCGCCTCACTGATCTACAGCCTCTCCAGCATCAATTAGAAGCCATACGGAATTTTGATCTCAATTCTTTCAGTTATTTTTATCCGTATTTGCAAAAGGATAGTGAAACAGTAGCAGAAATCTGGTCTGTAACCAGACCAAGTAGCAGTAAAGTCCCTAAGTCTATTGAATTAAGCAAGGATGCATTTTATTTTTCACTAAATGCTGCACTTTAGTTTGCTAGCCCAGTTAGAGGGTTATAGCTTTAACAATTGCGAAACTGAGCATCCGTTAATACTTTAGTTCCAGAAAGCTGAATAAGAATGCCTAAAACATTCTTATTCAGCATTCGGTTGTTCTAAGTTCCACCCTCTCTTGTCACTTCTGGTTGCAAAAACCAAGATGGCGATGACCACAATGCCAAACTCAAGGCTTCAAAACAGCAGTCCACAAACTAATGGGTGACATCATGGTGACACCACGATGACTACGTCCACTTCTTATATACAGTCTATGGTAAAAAGAGAGAAAGAGACAAAGAAAATATCATAAAACCCCTCCCAGGGGAACTCACACTCCAAAATCTTTCCAACAACCTTTTTTAAAGTGGCTTTTTTTCCTTCTTTCTTTCTATCAAATATTCTAAAATGTATTCATTTAATTGTTCTTAATAGATCAAAAATGTTAATAGAAATGATCTAAGCCACTCCCCCTTACTAATCTTCTACACACGCCCACACTTCAAATCTTAATAATAATCCTTCAAACAGACACCCTCTAATACCAACACCTCCCATCATAAGAACTAGACTACCTTGGTCAAATCGTTTTATATTCTTTTTTAGTCAAAACATTTTGTTCATTTCTTTTGCCATTGCCATTGTATGTGCTCAATGCATGTTTCGCCACATCCTGTTCTGTCTTGTGACTTTCACTAAATAAAAAAAGAGGGTTTTTTTGCTGAAAAATGGCTGCTGTATCTGGAATTGAGGTTGACACCTCATTGGTTAAACTAAATCAGTAAATTTGACCTAAAACATAAACAATGAGCTAAAAGCTCAAATACACTGAAAAGCTCTGCAGAGGAGTGTGGAGTGGATTTTCTGTGAGTGATCTCTCTCACATTACACATACACACTTGATCCACTGTTAATGAAAAATAATCATTGGTCTAGCTTTAAACTTTCCTTATTTCCTTCCAAGCATCCTCCAGGGCCAGAGCCCCCAACACCCCCAAACACACACACACACACACACACACACACACACACACACACACACACACACACAGCTGCAGGTCTAATGGCTTTAGCACTTTAAGACGTTTGTTTCCCAGCCTCCTCTATTGTCAGATTAATTACAGAGCTACTTATTAGTCCATTCTAATTGAGATGAGATTAGGCCGCTCCGTGGGCTCCAATGGGCTCCAATGGGCTCCAATGGGCTCGTCTCAGTGTTTTTCATGGACTCCACTGAGGAGGCTGCCGTTTGCATTTGTATTGACACTACACCTACTTAGTGCAGCTCCATTTGTGGAAACAGCTCATACTGACTGGCTACACAAACCGAAGTTTAAATGATGTCGTAGTTGGTGAAAAAGCTGCTATCAACGGGAGAATTGTGTTTTTTCTGCAACTGCCAGACAGAGTAAAAGAGAAAAATGGCTGGTTTACGGAATATGTCTTATTTATCCCAAACATTGTATGAACCCCAGCTTAATGTAATAACACTGAGTCTGAGGGGGAATCAAAGCGCAACTTGATATACAGACTTCAGCAACAATTGAATTTTTCGAAAAATCATCGGTCACCACCAGAAAAGCGGCCCGAGTCTCTTTAGGAACACGGGGAAACTTTATCCCAGAGTTCCCCCTCCTCCACCTGGGCAGGACGCTTGCATTTCACTGCTGATTTAATAGAAATGAAACAGGATGGATTTGAGGATATTTCATTAATCTTTCTTCTCTTTCGCTGCAGAGGAAATTAAGGCGAATAAAGTTCAGAACCAACTTTTTTCCCCCTATTTCCTTTTTACTCGGGCTAAAGTCTGCCAGAGACTATTCTCTCTCTCTCTGGAAAGTTAAGACCCAATTAGCTGGCCAAATTCCTGGCTGATCCCTCTGACTGAGTGGATGTGTATTCTGCTGCAGGTGTAAATATACAGTAAGCAGAGGGGTTAAACTGCCAGATATTTTACATCCAGTCCTTCCCTTCGTAATACGGAAAAATCAGCCATCTAAAACATTGTAATATTCATCACGTTATATATATATATATATATCTGCTGTTGGATACAATAACAATGCTTCATATTTCATAAGCTTTTTACAGAGTGGGCAACACATTTTGATGACATTGGCTACCTAAAGCCTTCTTTAGCATTCTGTTAATCTTAGTTAGACCTTAGTCTACAAACAGAACAGAAACTGTGGAAACATTAGATTTTGATTTCGAGAAGATTTTCTTTGAAAAGGTCCAGTGGAGGGGATTCCCTTACACAGCCCCTGAAGTCCTGGAAGATGATTTTTCTTTTAATCTTGTGCGAACAAGATAGTTGTGGTGGAGTATAATATTTGCTTGCGAAATGTCATAAGGTAAGTAGTATAAAATTGTATAAAACGTGTGTACTGGTGCCTCAAACTAAAGTACAGTACTTGAGCAGATGGTACCTTCAACCTCTGGTCATCAACTAAGCAGCCTGGTCTCCTAAAAATCACAATCCCATACAATGAAACTGCAGTCAGTTTCTTTTCTCCTGGATTATAGGTTTTTGATGTATCACAGATCTTTTTCTAATCATAGTCTGCATAGAGTGGAGGTCAGGGTGGATGGATGGTTGGTTCAAACAAACATGGGGCTTTCACCCAGAAGACCACTGTTCATGTCCTGTGTGAAACCAGGAATCAATGTTGATTTATTTAATTTATGTCTGTAAATTAAGTGACGTAACAACTGTTTTTATTTTAAGCCAAAGCATGATGTTTTTCTTAACCTGAAATAACGTTTTGTTGCATTTTTGTTTTGTTTTGTTTCAAACTGTGAACGTAATCTGGGAGAAAATAAGGCTGTTTGTAGCTATAGTTATAAAAATGAATGTGCTATAACATGTAGATATCCCACAAAATCTATTTGTATGTAATCCCCGTAGTCATGAATTAGGAAGTATAAAGATCACAAAACCCCACCATCATACATATATCTTACCAAAAGTTACTCCTCAGTTTTCCGACAAAAGCCATTAACAAGTGTCAATGTATACAGTCCTTTCTAAATAAACTTCCGTCTTCACAGGAAACTACTAAAGTTAGGTTTAGGCAACAAAATTACCGTGTTAAGTTTGGGAAATAATATGGAAGTTACAGGTCAAACATATCAATATTAACATCTTGACCTAACTAAGTAGTTTTGCTGCCGAAACCTAACCAAGGATTTCAAAATCTTTTCATAAACCTAACTAAGTAGCTTCCTCTTAAGACAGAAATTTACTCTGAAAAGGGGAAATTGGCACTTGTGGCTGGACTTTTGAAAAGTCAAGATATCATACAAACCGTTGAATATGTTTCCCTCTAAACATAAGTGAGAATGTAGTTTATTTGTGTGAAACGTAATTTTTTCAGACGCAGGGTTTCAAGAAAAGGTACCAACACAATTAATGGCTGCTTTTTTTCCTATAGGTATGCATTTCAGACATAAATGTTTATTGAATCCCAGTTGCATGGACCTTTGTATTTCCATTTGCTCATGCTGTTTTGCATTTAAGCATTTGATTGTGAGGGATCACATTTTCTAAGAAGTCTGTGGTTTACAGACACTACACATCTTTGTTGTTTCCTTCGTGTCTTCACAGAAAGAAAATAAATCTGCTTGTGTTTGGAACTTTTGCCGTTTATTCCGAGTTGTATTATCTGCAAATCTCCCAGGTTTTTCCAATGAATGCATATTCAATCAGTATTACATTAACCATAACATAACCCAGTGAATTGGTTCGAGGCTATCGCTAGAATGCCCTCATGCTTATTGAATTAGCCAAGCTGCGATAGAAATCTGCAGCAGTTATGTGCCAATAACAACATGCTGAGAGGGGTCTAATTTGAGAGGTTGCAGTTTGAGGTTGAATAAGGGTTTTAGAGCATTATCAGGCATTGCTTATTGCAAGAGATATGCTCACTGTAATGAAATGTTCTGTCGATTTCAGGCATGAAGTGTTTTAAACGGTTGACGTGATGAGTGAATTCCATCCATCAGGTCCATCCATCTGGTCTCCTAAAAGATACGTTCCCATACACCAAAACTGCATTGTCAAATACCTTTCGAGAGAACGTTTTTTTCTCCTGGATTGCGTTTGTAATTGATGCATCACATATACATTTAATCAAAGTCTTCGCAAATCAGCATAGGGGTTAGGTTGGGGTGGATGGATGAGTAAAACATTAGACTTTCATCCATGAGACCGGTGTTCGCCAGGCTCGTCTCATCCAACATTTGTAGCTACACCGCCGTAATTCGTAGATAATAATTTTGTATGTTATCCCCTTAAGACACTATAAAAACCGTTAAAGCCCACACAGTGCGAGTTGTAGGGGCGGTGGAGGTAGATGGGCCCAACAAACACCAATCCTACACCCAGGAGACCACTGTTCTCTTCTTCCAAACGAAGATCTTTTCCTAAACCTAACAAAGTAGTTTTGTTGTCTAAACCTAACCTAGTTTATTTTGAAAAAGACTGTATGCATGTTTTTTCGTGGGAAAATGCGCAAAAAATGAGGAGTAATTAATCATAAGAACCCTTGTATGAGGATATTTTGTCATGTCCCTTGGTAAACCAAAACTAATGTACTTATATTAACCCAAATCATATTCAGACTCACCAGATGTTGATTGTATAAGTTGCGATTGGCAGCCTATATCACCCGGCATTCTCCTCCCATTCCGCTATTTGCTATTTTGCAAAGTCACCGTCGCTGCATCGTGTGGTTAGCGTTGCCAAGAGGCTTGTGATTTGTTTCAAGTACAAACTAACCACAACGTTTTTCCTCCAATAATATTATGATAATGTCTTGAGCCAGATATTTCTTTAGCGTTGACACAGCGCTGTCGTGATGTCTGATGATGCGAGACTACCCAAACCATGATCTTTTACTATACCTAACCAAGTAAGCCTTATTGGGAATGCAGTTTTGAAATGGCAAAAGCACCACAAACGGTTTAAATACTATAACGTTGATATGCATGTATGTAGAAATGTTGCTATAAGGTATTTTTGGTTCAGAAACTTTGGGATTCAACATATCTGTGGTTTGCAGAAACATACAATGCAAACATTTTATTCTGCCAACCGGGTTGCGCTAATAGGATCTGTTAAATTACTGTATCCTAAAACCAGACAATAAATATCTGCACGGCACCACAAATTGAAATACATTGTAGTGGTTATTTAAATTACCCCAAAACCAACTCAGTAATTGAATTTTACACAGATTGTTGCAGTAAAAGCCTCTTACTTCCTCTCTCACAGTGTGCGATTGGAAAGGAAGGGGGGAAATATGGAAGTTGACCTTGTAAACTCCTGGGAGAGCACGGAGCCAGAGAGCTGCAGGGCAAAGCTCTGGCAGTCTTCAGCTGCGGGGGAATGTTGATATGTATTTCCAGGATTATTAAATTATGTATATGACAACGTCTCAAGGAACGTGCAGCATTAGCCTCAGGTTTATGAGCAGGGCCTGGTCATCTCCATGCTCCAGTTACTCCTAATGATGGTAATTATTACATGGCTTAACTGTAATACTGGATTGATTCTCAGGCTCCTGAATAACCACTCATGCTGCCCCGCCCCCCGCCCAACAAAGGCCACGTTGAGGCCGGTGAACAAACGAACCTCGCCTTGCAAAAGGGGTCCCTGAAGCGGGCTGGCAACCTGTGCCAGTGTTTTTGACGGGGGTTAATACTCCAACCATATAAAGATGGGATTAGGGCCCAGGCTTACACAACGAGGAAGAAAATTAAAAGTTTGGGGGGAAATATGCAGCTAATTCCTTTCTGTCATCAGTGGATATTAAAGATTTCTAGCCGCTCTGTCAAATTATTTGTAAATCACAATGGTGGCACTGTTAAAATCAGCTTTAATTTCCAGGGGCAAGAAGTGAGCAGGGAGTTTAAGTGGGGCATTGTCTCATATCAATCCCCCACTAGACTTCAAGGTTTTTAAAGGATTTTCATCCGTCTGCTGAAAAGAATCCAAGCATTTCGTCTTGCCTGATATCCCTTATTTTGAAAGTGATTGCTCTATTTTCTTCTCTTATTATTTCATGTGTCTTTTGTATTTAGACGGCACATGCAAACGATAATAATTGGCTACAGAAAGAAATATATATTATCTCTGCACATTTAGGTATTGAAGGGTCTTTTCCCCCTGCCGTGGGTAGAATGGGCTGTTTGGCACCTGTACTGGATTAATGGGGGACCTCTGCCAGTAGCTTGACAGAGTTAAGCTTTTAGATTGAGTTACACACAGAGGGGTGGGACCCATTATGGCCAGGTGCTGGCTAGGTAATACCTCCCAGAACCCAACAATCTGGTTCTGTTTCAGTGCTGCACTGTGCTCCCCTTCCCCTGCTGCCCTGGGTTTTGGTGGTGTGCCATCACACTTGGTATTTATCAGGCCTCTCGAGGTAGACGAGGCAGGCTGCGAATCACTTCGGCCCCACGCTTTGCAGTGGAGGGAACAGTTCAGTGTAGAGTGTAGTGTAAGGACACAAGACTCCAGCAGCCTGTTGCGCAGCTATGCTAAAGTTCAAACCTAGCTTAGTTTGAACCAAGCAACACCATAACTTAGTAAACATGGGTTGTACCATATGTGGCGAGAGGAAGGTGGGATGTGGTTTAAAGTTTACGTGGACATTAACCAATAGTCAGAGCACAACAACGCCACCTTAGGAATTTCACCTAAAGATTCAGTTTTGCCCACACAGTATCGAGGATTCAGAGGACACTCAGGTTCATTGTACAAATTTAGCAGGAGACCAAGCACCAAAGACGCCCACCGTGAAGAGACCGAACAACTCAGAGACTACAGCAGTCACCGAAAGCGGCACTCCGTGCCAAACCCGCAGAAACCACCTGCAACACCAGCCGTGCCCAGCCACTTAAACCGCTCCCGTCCGAGCCATTCACCGAAAAACAGCCGAAAGCCTGCAAATCCCGCCAACAAACCCAACCCGCAATAGGGACCGAACAATCGAGTGCAACTGCATTTATTAAAGTAATTTAGTCAAATCAACAAATGAAAAGAAAACAGAATTAGAACAACAAAGCGACGACATCACATAAAAGCCAGTCTGTAAAATTGTGTTTTAAGAAGTGATTTAAAAGAGATTACTGATTCTGCGAGCCTTATCTCCTCAGGCAGCTCGTTCCAAAGCTGAGGGGACCTGATGGCAAAGACATGGTCACCTTTAGTTTTCAGCCTCGACTTTGGAACAGACAGAAGGGCCCCACCCGAGGATCTTAGGCTGCGAGCTGACTCATAGGGGGTCAACAGTTCCTCTATATATGTTGGGGCCAGACCCAGACGTGCTTTAAAAGTGATCAGTAAAATCTTAAAATCAATTCTAAAATGTACAGGGAGCCAGTGGAGAGAGGCCAGAATTGGGGTGATGTGATGTCTTTTAGAACCAGTGAGAAGACAAGCTGCTGCATTCTGAACTAGTTACATTACAGTCATTTAGCAGACGCTTTTATCCAAAGTGACTTACAATTCAGATTCTAGCACATTTCTACACCGTAGGCACACCTATGAGAGCAATTTTGGGGTTAAGTGTCTTGCTCAAGGACACGTCGACATGCGACTAGCGGAGCCGGGGATCGAACCGTCGATCCTCTGATTGAAGGACGGCCCTACTCTCCACTTAGCCGTTGGAGGCGAGAGAGTGACTTTTGGTTGATGCCAGGAAGAAGGGAGTTACAGTAATGAAGTCTTGAAAAGATGAATACATTAATTACTTTTTCCAGGTCAGGTTTAGAGAGCATTCCTTTGATTTTGGCGATGGTTCTAATTTGTAGAAAACTGGAATGGACAACTTTTGTGATTTGTGGTTTGAAGCTTAAATCTGAATCAAAAACTACTCCAAAGTTTCTGGCAGTGGACTTTATGTTAACGGACAGGGGGCCAAGGGCATTTTTAAATATTATGATTTCTGATTTTGAGTTATTGAGTTGAAGAAAAATGTTGTGCCATCCAACAGTTGATATCATTAAGACAGCAGCTAGGCTTCTGGGGTCATCAGGTCTCAAGGGAAGGTATAGCTGTGTGTCGTCTGCATAGCAATGAAAAGAAACATTGTGACGTTGGATGATATGACCAAGTGGGAGCATGTATATGGAAAATAAATGTGACCTAAAATTGAACATTGCGGTATTATTATTATTACCTTTATTTAACCAGGAAAAATCAGTTGAGAACCAATTCTCATTTTCAATGATGACCTGGCCAAGAGGCAGCAGCACAGTCCACACAAATGACACAAATAGCACAGACACAATACAGTATGACAAACATAAAAAAAAAAAAAATGGCTAAAAACAACATAGGCAAATCAACAAACACCCTGTACAAAGAAAGGCGGATCACTGGATGTACACCACAAGTAATGTGAGATGTAGAGCAGTGGTTCTCAACTGGTCTGGCTGCGGGACCCACCATCACCCACCATGACAAGCCGCGACCCAAATTTTCAACTTCTAAAATGTCTTTAATGTAAAGATGGTGCAGTTTGAACCTGAGCTGAACATGTCCTCTGCAATCATAGTAGTAGGAGCTCTCTTGTGCAGAGAAATTGTTCCTGTAAGTCCCCGTCCCACACATGTTTCACGTAAACCAGTAAAACTGCTTTGTTTGTGATGTCTGTAGATTCGTCCATTTGTAATGCAGAATGACCACTTGCCTAAATTCGAGCTGTGGTCTGTTGTTTGATGTCATCCGACACGTCTTCAATTCGCCTACTGATGGTGTCATTAGACAGAGGGATAGTTTTCAGTTTATCCTCTGCTGATATTAGCATTACAAGGCATTAACGCCAAATATTGTTAAGGAGTGTGAATAGACGGCACTCCGGTACATAAAAAATCCCCTGCAAAATAAAAGCACAGGATTATTATTTATTTTTCAGGCAAAGGCCTGAAAACGGGTCCGCGACCCACCAGTTGAGAATCACTGGTGTAGAGGATGCGTAATTGCCTATGGTGACTGCCTATGGTGAGTGGGTTCTATCTAAAAGGTAAGAATAAAACCAACTACCTAAGTGCAGTGTCCTTGATGCCAACCCAGGTTTTAAAACGGTTGATTAAAATATCATGGTCTATTGTGTCAAAGGCTGCCTAAAATAATTAAAATCGAGCTCTCCCCTCTGTCGGCTGCTAAAAGGAGATCATTGGATACCTTGAGGAGGGCAGTTTCTGTGCTATGTAAAGCTCTAAAACCTGACTGAAACTTCTCGAAAACGTTATTAAGACACATAAAAGCTGGGTTGAAACCACTTTCTCTAAAACTTTTGATAGAAACGGAAGTTTAGAAATGGGTCTAAAATTGCCAAGTACAGAAGAATCAAGATTGGGTTTCTTTTAAGAGGTTGACAGCATGTTTAAAAGTAAATATGCTGATTCATGCATTTACATACTTTAAATCAATCTAGCAAATAAGTGTTTTTTTTACTGTACATAATTATGGTAGTAATGCATGTAATGGACATGATTGACGTTTAACAACCTGCTGGGCCAGGTACCATTAGCATAACAAACCGCAACCTACCAGCCAAGGCTAGCACAAGCTAGCTGGCATGGTTAGCAAGGTGCAGCTATAATTCATGTTGGATATTAATAATAATAATGATATTAATATTAATTGGGATGATATTTTTGGCTAGTGAAAAACAGGCTTGTTTATAATGTTCTTACTGGACAAAATGAACAGCCGACTCCTTCGTGTGACAACCAGCTATGCTAACAAGCCAGGTATGATGACACAGACACCGATACCTGCTGATTAGTGTTAACATATTACTAAGATATATATATATATAAAACCATAATAGCAAGCCAAGAAAGGCACGACTCAATGCTGCCACACCCTTAATTATGCATAACCATAAACACTTAAGCCATATATACATAATATATACATAATTTGAACAGATGAGTTAGCAAATACACTTACAAGAGTTTTTTTCTGTTGATGGGATGAACAATGTTGGACATAATCCTTCTTATATTTTGCAGTAGTCAGGCAGGCCCCAGCTTCCAAAGCTCGGAACAAGCATTGACCAGCTTGGTTTGGACACTGCAATGAGAACAGATCCTAGATCAGTATTGTGTGATGGAACTCATTGCCACCAGCCCTGGATATTGTCCACTTCTTGGCCATATACCAGAGCTACTGGAAGCAGAAACACATGTTGAAATGCAGCTGCCCGAAAGCTGCTTCATGTCATCATGTCACCTCCCTCCTTCTTCATTTGCTCTCTGAGGCTCTGATGGCCAGTCCTCCATAAAAAAACTGCTTTTTAAAAAAGACCAGAGCTTAACATTGAGAGTGTGTTCATGTTTTATTTTTCTACATTGTTGTAAATCACTTGCAAAAATGGAGACCAGCTAAGCAAAAGCACTCACTATGGCCACTGTACACTTGTACAGCTACAGTATTGAAACATCTAACCAACAAAGATGTAATATCTTAGGCTCTGATGTAATATGGAACTAAAAGGATGCATGCAAGTTTGCATTAGCCGCGCTAGTGACATGCTTTGTGAATTGCAATGTCTGACTTTGGCCCGACTTGAGATTTCTCCAAAACAAATGGATGGATTGCATGAAATTTGATACAGACATTCATGGTCCACAGATGATTAACTTTGGGGATCTTTTTTTTTTTTTTATTACACTATATTTATCCCGTTACGGGGGAAAATTTTCTCTGCATTTGATCCATCCCTGTATATAGGGAGCAGTGGGCTGCCAATGACAGGCGCCCGGGGAGCTAGGGGTACAGTGTCTTGCTCAGGGACACTTCGACACATGACACGTCCCAGTCAAGGATTGAACCTTCGACCTTGCGGTTACCAGACAACCCTCTTAACCCTCTTAACAGTGAGCCACGGTCGCCCCCCTTTTGACTTTTCCTTTAGTGCCACTACTGTACGAGGTTGACATTTGTGGTTTTCAGAGCAGTCTCTCTACAACTATTGGATGGATTACCATGAAATCAGCTTCAGGCATTCATAGTCAGGATGAAGATGATGAATGTACTGTCTACAATACAAGAGGAAGAGGCAGGTACCACAGCATCAGGGTCTATTCCACAAAGATAGATAGATAGATAGATAGATAGATAGATAGATAGTTACTTTATTAATCCCACAAGGGACATTTTCGCTACGGCAGCATTTATACATACAGGTAAGCAATAAAAATAGCAGAGTAAAAAATATAAACAAATATAAAAATTTTAAATTCACAATATATAGCTACAATAAAATAGAATAATATTTAATTAACTGACTAAACAATAGTGCAAATATTTAACCAACAGCATCAAGCATCAAAAGCACCAAGCAGTCTTTAATGAATATTAGCCAGGTGCAATTTGTTTTGATATGTTTTTATTGTCTGGCTTTACAACTTTAATGTGCACATTGAGAACGTTCATAATAACCAGCCTGTCCTCTCTCCCAAGTCGTCAAATACGGCAGCTTGGTCAGTGGCGACAAAGTCCTCTCTGGTCACAGTATTACCAATCCACTCCGTCGGTCTGGTTCCAGTATAACCAGTCCACTTAGCCTCCCTGGTCCCAGTATAACAGTTCACAGCCTATCTGGCTCCAGTATAACCAGTCCACTTTGCTTTCTCTGGTGCCAGTATAACTAGTCCACTCAGGCTCTCTGGTCCCAGTTTAACCAGTCCAGTTGGCTTCTCTGGTCCCAGTATAACTAGTCCACTCAGGCTCTCTGGTCCCAGTTGAACTAGTCCAGTTGGCCTATAAATTCAGAACGTTTGAACTGAATGAAGGTCTACCGTCACATCAGGGACTAACAGTCTCAAACAGCAGAGAGTCCTCACACATCTCACTGAAGGGCGAAGCTCCTCAGTGAATGCAGTCCCAGTCCCAGTTTATCCACCATGAGCATGTTAGAATTTAGCATGTTTCCCAGCATTACTCTACCGTACAGGTGTCACAGGAGTGGTGCATTAAATCAGACATTAATCAAGACAGATGCTAATTTATTATTAGCTATGCTGAGGTAAAATAAAATAATGCTAGTTATAACAAGTCCTTATTAGTGATCCTTAATTTGATTGTGCTTAAATTGATGCAAGTTAAAATTCATACCTCAAAATAACTTTTATGTTTAAAAACTTCTGCCAAGGGGAAAGACTCCTGCTCCTTTTACACAGGCAGAGAAATAATCCTACTGAGCATGTGCAGACTAAGTGTCATCACTATAGCTTGTTTCTGATTGGATGAATTGAATGAGTTACAATTGCCTTCTGTATGTTGGATGGGGGATGTTGGTGATGGGGGATGTATGTAAATACTAAATGCCCTTTTCAAACACTGGCATGACAATCCTATGTGGACGTGTAAAAGACATTTTAAAGACAGGGCTGATGTTTAAATTCTAATGTTTTCAATCCATCCCGTCTGTGCCGGCTTGTTTTGATAGAATAATTCTAGGTTCCATTATGTCCCTGCCACAGCCTGTAGAGCTGATTTGAATTTCTTATAATTTCAAAGTGTGTTAAGTAGCACCTCCGTGAAAGGGGGGGGGGGGGGGGGGGGGAGCATGTTTCAGACCTTCTAATGTGTAAATGTGTTTCTGTTTTCTGACATGACACACGGTCAGACAGCAGTGTGCACGCTTGTGTGTGTGTTTCCTCGATCCTGCCACATCGCTGCCTGCCTGTAATCAGTAATTACCAGGATTGGCTGATGGATTCTGGTTATAATGAATGATTGATGACCCCTGAAAGAAAGCGGCCGGGGCATTTCTGTCCTCTGACAACATGACGTTAGCACTGAATTGAAACCATTTAAGTAGAAAATGACTGGACACAGGCATGGCTCAATAGCAGGTACCACACTGCCATTTGCACTGACACATTTGCATTTGCCCCCCCCCCCCCCCCCCTACTCTTTGAATAGTCCGTGTATTCAACTGAAATCTCTTGGAGCTGTTCTTAGGAAAATCAACCCAAATGCTAGACAGACTTGAATGCTTCTAAAGTGCCTTTCAAGTGCAAGTTTAAACCCTTGAAATCCATATTATGTGACAGCATTTATGGGAACACTTTGTTTCTATAGTGCGAAGCTTTTTACACCCTACTTCCTGTTTTTGTAGCCGGTTATTTCTAATTGCACTGACGACATTTTACTCGCAACTGAGACAGATGATGAGAGAATTTAAAAGCGGAGACCGCTGTTCGTTTGCCGTTTCTTGCTTTTGTTTGTTTTTTTAACCATGACCACGGTCGACTGTAACCTTGACGACAAGGGTTCCCTTGACTTAATCAAAGTACTTATTTCAACTCATAACAAGATCTTTCACCAAACCTATAGGTGTTGGGCCCCATCCTAACCAAACCTGAACACATCATGAAATGAACTTATTATTATGTATTTGTTACAGTCACATATGTGTTGCTCTGGACAGCCCGTTCTCACTCCCAACGCGCCGCGGCAGCTTGGTCAGGAAGAAGTGAATTTTGTCCTGAGAAACTCTGAGTCTCATTGAAGAGGCATGAAAGGCATTAGAAAAAAGC
Organism: Leptoclinus maculatus; assembly: GCA_032191485.1. Lineage (NCBI taxonomy): Eukaryota > Metazoa > Chordata > Actinopteri > Perciformes > Stichaeidae > Leptoclinus > Leptoclinus maculatus. The sequence continues at coordinate 1,090,650 of JAVDOI010000003.1, read as the reverse complement.
GCCGCTCATCACTGCCACTTGTTTCCCAGCGAGCAGAGGCCTTTCTGTGCGAGGGTTATTGCGTTTACAACTCACTTGAACCTCATGTGTGAAGTACACGACTGCTGGACAATAACTACATTTTGTGATTCGCGCCCTTTGATGTGTGGAGGCAGACATTAAACGTGTGGTTGGGGTTACAGGCACTTTGTGGTTGGAGAACCAGACGCTTTTCATGGGGCAGCGGAGGAGGATTCGTCTCCTTGAACTGTAGCAAACGGCTCTGAGGAACACATGGGTTTCATCGCAGATATTGAACGCAGCCACGGACCGATCCAGCAAAGAGGACCTGACACGAACAATAAATATGGATATGTATGTTTTTTATTTGGAAGTATAAAACAAATACAACACATAAAATGAACAGTAAAATATAGTAAACTCTTAGTGTACACATTCTCCTCAACAATATAAATAAACCACGTAAAACAAGACCTTATAGGAGGCCTTTGTTTTGAGTATTGCTGTATTTATGAGGGCCAGTTTTAGTTTGAAACCATGAGGACATTTTAGGGGTTTGGCAATGCATTATGTCAATGAGGGTTCTCACAAGTACAGAAAGATGAACTGCTATATGTGTGTGGGTTTATGGGTGGGATTGAAAGAGGTCTATTAATAGAGTTCTATGTGTCTCCTTTCAAATACACAGGAAGTAAATACACACACACACACACACACACAGGCCTGTCTGGCACCGCACCAGCCTGCATGTGTATCTGTCTAAGTGTCTATCACTCACATTCACACACATTCACACACTTTACTAAACACGAACAGGCCCTCAAATACACACTTGCATTCTTCACATCCAGTCCAGTTATGTCTACTTTGACCTCCACTCCCATCAGAAACATCTACTTCATTTATTTAGCTTCAGTTTCCAGCTTTTAACGTCCCTTTGATTCTAAGAAACAGTCCAAATGAACAGCAACAGTGACAGTAAAAAGTAATAGTGATGTTAATAGTAATAGTGACAAATTCAAATCATTATAAGAATAATAATATGAAAAGCTACCACATTAGCTCACAGTGGAACACCATGGACCACTGGCAGAAAAAGGTGTTTAAAGGTGTTTTACCTTAAAGGGCCACAGGGTTCGGGGGAATCAGAGAATGTCAAAGTCTTTCCTGAGTGGCAGCCTCCAGCTTGAGTTGACCAATGATGTAAAAGCCTGCCAGATGCACACATTTGAAACTTTCCCACTTCGACCATACATCCTACGTCCTACGTCCTTTGTCCTTAACCGTCTCAGCATGCTTCCAATGAAGTTCTTGATAGACCGTCATAATTAACGGGTGCCGTGCTTGACAATTTTTGTCACATTTTGCAACACTAAAATAAATTCAATACTTTCTAATTATCTGTCTGTCTGTCTGTCTGTCTGTCTCTCTGATGTTGTGATTATGTCAATTATTCAGATGCTCCTTTCTCCTGGACGGATGCATTACCAAGTCTTCCTGTTTTATTTGCCGTGTTTAACCAGGTTTTACAGATCAGGGCTCTGATATATAAAGATGCAGCCGCTATTGTGGCTCTGCGAGTCTTCAGCCTCCATCAGCAGCCTGATTGACACTTCTATTCACCTATAAGTGCCGCCTTCACTGCGCTTTTCCCCACAGCTTTTATTTTACAAATGGACGTTTTTGCTTTTTTAGCAATCCCTTTTGACTCGCTCCTTTCACTGCCACTTGGAGGTAGAAATATAGAAATAAATGTGGAAATAATAACAGCATATGGCCTCTCTCCCACTCTCCACTGGGCTGGAATCACAGTGTGACTGTATTACAGAAGAGGAACATGTTTCCATATCAAAAGGCAGCAACAAGCAGGGCTTCTGTCAGATTGTCATGCATGCAGGAGAGCAGAAAAACTCATCCATGTGTCCTTTTACACGCAAAATAAAATCATTTTGACCCATCTGTAATTGATTTGAGCTGGAATGCAGAAAGAAAATTTAAAGTTTAAATCTAATAATCCTGTTTTGCTTTTCATATTACTAGAAAGGTGTGTGGAATAAGCTGAGGGCTGCAGCTGCTGACACTGAACATCGGAAATCTTTCTGACCTCACACGCTAGAAAACCTGACCCTGAAAATCAAAAATGGTGGATTTATAAATATTTCAATTTCTACACTAAACATCTGATGACATGTTTGTCATGAATCAATACAATATTGCATTTTGGATCGGGAGCAACATTTCAGGAAGCTGAAGCACAAGCTTCAACGCAGGTTTTATTTCTATAGGAATTTCTAAATTGTCATTTTCCATTTGCTGCCTTGTGACAGCGTGGTGCAGTTGGGACAAACTCACAAAACACTCACAGGTGATAATGGACAACAGCTGGTCCACTTTATGGTCTGAAGGGGCAACAGGAACCTGATGGAGTGGTTCAGGTCTGTGAGGGGTACTGGATCCACCAATCAGGTTCTTTTTAAGAGGCACTTCTAGGTTTCACCACTCTGGAGCCAACACACACGGTAAGCACACATTCATGATCCTAATAGAATGAAGACATTTCTTAATGATCCCAATGTGCTGGAGTAGGGTGGAAGTGAGGAAATAGAAGAAAGTGACACGTATACAGCCATATAAATATAATTTGTAAAGACATGGACCAGTGCAGGATATGTGATACCCATCTCTGTTTTTCCGTCTGACGTTCCACAGAAAGAATGAATTTAAAAAAAGAGATATTGAATTATTACACAAAGAAACAAAGGATCATATGTATGTTATAATATAACTGTGCTAATGCTTATGCTTATTTTCTATCATATAAAAGGCATCAGGTGGTGGAGACTAATTTCTTGACTGATTTAATATCTGAAGTCCCAAATTAAAAAAAATATGAGTCCATATTAAAAACTTTTTCTCTCAGACAATATTCTGTATCATTTGGTTTCAGCAGTGTGTGTAGGCTGACGTTTATTATCATCCACATTTCTAACGTAAAATAATGAACATTATTCACATTATTCATTGCGTGCGGGAGGAAACAAGTCCGCAGAACTCATCTGCGGAGATGATTGAAATCAGTGTCTTTACCGCATTAGTGGAGGAGACTGAAGCACCAAACTGACCTCTAATCATCTCCCATATCTCACCGGCACATTTTCAAATCACAAACGTATCTGTCGGCCCGACATGAGCATGCGTTAAAACCACATTGAGCGTTAAATGCAATCAGCGAGTCCCATTAAGGGTCTGAACCGGGAATCCACGTTCCTCCACAGCATCACCCCCCCAAACACACAGACAAACACCAGCACTCGGCGCATATGTTGATTAGCGGTGTAAATATGCAATAAGTACTCTGTTTCCCAGGCTGAATGGAGGCGATAATGGGCCGTTATCTTATCCCGGTCGGGGGGGAAATGTTCGGCGTTTGTCGCCCCGCAGAGAGGAGCCGCTGCCTAGGGAAGGAAAACGCGCTGATCTGCTCCCCGCGGAGAAGCGAGCGGAGGGCGGATAATGAGATGAGTCCCAGATATAATGCTCAGCGGCTTCTGTCTGACATGGAAATATGGTTATTATTCATTTACTCATATAGGGAGAGGGAAAAAAAACAAATAAAAAGCCTTGATTACAGTTGTACCGCGCCGTTACGCACGCGTGTATCTACAGGTTGAGAGGTTATTCTATTAATTTAGGAATCGTGTGTGCATTGGGAGTGTTTATACGAATACTACATTAATAATAAATCATCATTTCATGATAATGATGACAATAAGGCATGATTCCACACATAAATCACCTCATAGCACGTATCAACAAAAGAATGAATCAGAATAAAATAAGCAAAACATGCATTGAATTTTTGTGAAGGCTGAATTAGAAATTGGTAAATTATTATTAATATTACCTTGAAATAACTTGACACGTGCAAAGTTGCCTGCGTGCTGTGATTTGCCGTAGCTTGACATCATTTACCTCTTATTTATTTACTATTTCTTATCAACGATTTTAAAAACATCCTGTAACCTTTTGGTCCAGTTTAATTTTCAATATTACGAACTGATAAATAAAGGTTTCTAAAGTGTCGGTTTTGGGGTTGACTGACTTCACGAATGAACCCCCTTACTGTAAACACTAATGTAAATGTGTTCCACACATTGTGATGCCTTCGCTGACAAGGAAATAATCGGATTACTCTCTGACCCAGCAACGGAGTTTTTCCAAAAGTCTGCAAACAGTGCGGATTATCTTAATTGAATTAATTCTCAATACACAGATGTGCGGCCGTTCACGCCGCGAGTTGCGGCAGCTGACCCCAGAGCAGCCGCTCCGTCGTGACGTCAGCGGCGTATAAAACCAGCCCTGCTCTCAACAGGTCCATTTCAAACCAGAAGTCCACATCCTCGAGACGAAGCTCGCGCAGGGAAGAAAAGAGTCACCATGACGCAGTTTTAGGAGAACTTTCCTCACGGAGTTCTTCCAGTCCGGGACGTTTTCTTTCACTGAGCAACTTTCACTTCCCCCCGAGTTTTTCCCCGTTTCCGAGCCCGCCGCGCACCGGTGTGATGCCCGCCGGGATGTTCAGCATAGACAGCATCCTGTCCGGCCGGCCGAGCTGCAAGGAGCCGCTGCTGCTGCACCGGAGCGGCCCGGTGGTGCTGTCCGCCGGCCTCACGGACTCTATCTACACCGACTACAACGGACTGTACTCGGCCACATGCGGTACTTCTCCCCCCGGCGTTCAGTCCGTGAACGGGACCAGGATAGGATATAACGGCTACTACTACGGACAGCTGCACGTCCAAGGCGCCGGAGGAGCGCCGCCGTGCTGCGGCTCAGTGCCCGGCCTCAGCCCGCAGCAGTGCCCGTGCATCCCGGCAGGTAGGACAACCAAAGTCCCCCTTTCTTTATCATTTTACCAACTTCAATTTTGGCGTGGAACTCCTAATTTAAGAGATCAACAAAGAATTCCACACAAATAATTATTTGTATATGTTTTAAATGCATATTGCTATTTTTTCTCTTATTTCCAGTTCAACGACAATACAAATAGTTGAGCTTTAGTCATTGCACCAGGTCTCATTTTGATCCACAAATAGAAGACAATATATATGTATATAGTATTTTTAAAAGTGTGCTTTTTGAGGATGTCCTTACATTTGTGTTTCTACGACATAGTTCGAAAACAATTGCAACGTCAGTTTACGCATGAACTCAAATCTGCACATTCACACAACCGACACCAAATACTCGACGATATTCTAATGTGATGTCAAATGCATGTGTAATGAAATGATCTCGTTCGTTTGATGACCCCAGTGCTGTTCGTGTCCAGGATCGATGCCACTGAGCCGTTTCCAAACTGCTGCTTTACGCATGAACTTAACAAACTCGTGTATTCGAAAGAAAATATTGTTTCAAACGGTCAGCCCACAGTTTGAGATAAACAGAGTTTGTGGTTTTTAATGCACGAGCAACAATATTCACGTGCATAAAAAGAGACCAGGCTTAAGTGTCACATTTCTGTTATTTTACGCACCAGCTGTAATCTGTGTACACAACCGAGGCCAGAGTTTCCAATTAGCCGCATTACTTGAGAGCACTGTTTCTGTAAATGTGCACGCTGCGGCAATTTGATTGCTCCAGATATTACAACTGTGTGGTGTGTCTCTGCGTCCTACCCACCGTGCAGGCTACGACAGCCCGGGCTCGGTGCTGATCTCTCCGGTCCCGCACCAGATGATGTCCTACATGAACATGGGCAGCCTGTCGCGGACCGAGCTGCAGCTCCTCAACCAGCTGCACTGCCGCAGGAAGCGGCGGCACCGCACCATCTTCACCGACGAGCAGCTGGAGGCCCTGGAAGGCCTCTTCCAGGAGACTAAGTACCCGGACGTCGGCACCCGGGAGCAGCTGGCCCGCAAGGTCCACCTCCGTGAGGAGAAGGTCGAGGTCAGAGGCTTCTTCGAATCATTTACAGTCTGGGAGTTTTGGGTTCAAAACAACATTCACCTGCTCTCAATTTAGAGTTTAGTTTAGTTTAATGTAACATGAGCAGGGTTATTACAGTAACACAGACATTATTATTAATATTAATATGTGCCTCATTGTAGTCCGTAACCAATATGTTTTATTTATTATACAGGATGTTCTGTGTCGTCTCTCTCCTCAATTTAACGGCCTATTGTGCATCTAAAAAGGAAAGGAAAAAGGAGACGTAATTTAGCTTTCTTTAAAATAAGTACACGGTTATTTAGCTAATCGTGAACGTGAGATATTACAATGGTAGATGTGGTATTGTTTATTGTATTATTTTAATTATTTTTCTTTGGTTCAACATTTTTCGGTGAGAATAAAAAAACAACAGACATTTACTATAGGAAACCAGGATATACATTAACCAACTTAATAATAATAATAATACAAATACATCTACTACTACTTCTGTTAATCATTATTTCTGTTATTATTAGTATTAATCGAAGTAACAAAACTCAGCAGAATGTTACGGGTCCGTTATTTTAATGCGAAAATACATTTTTTTAAATCACACATCAGTCTTGTCGCAGGTGACATCATGATATGAATAATATGTTTTACATTACAGTAGTCTGTAAATAGATCAATATATTCTTAATTAAGACATTAACATTAACGCACTGTAAATGTGTAATTTGCCGCCTATAATTAAAAGTGTCTTGACAGTGAAACATTACAGAGAAACGTCCACATATCAACACACTACATCATACAGGTCATCAATGTACAATAACACATCGAATACATGTGTTAGGCTTCTGTGAAATAAAGTATTTTGTTATTCATTCTGTTGAACGAGACGCAGGAATCTCTGAGTGAAATGGTGACAGATAAACGGTCTGACCGGGAACAACGAGGTTCAAAATAAAAGTAACGAAAAGAAGAAAGTCCTTTAGGCTTAGATGTTAAAACTGTGCTTTTGTATCACGTAGGTTTGGTTCAAAAACAGACGCGCGAAGTGGAGGAGGCAGAAAAGATCTTCATCAGAGGAATCAGAGAGCTCTCAGAAATGGAACAAAACGACCAAAACGTCCGCGGAGAAAACCCAGCAGGCTAAAAGCGAGGTGGACTCGGACAGCTGATAATACCGCGGACACGTGTGCGCGCGCGTGTGTGTACCGATAGCGGGAGGTGGCGTGGACTCGACGGAATGCTGGTGGTGTTGTGATGAAACGTGTTACCATGTTGCACAGTTGTACATAATCTACATTTGTATTATTGACTCGGTGTCCGCTATTTATATTTAATTTAAGTTGTGACGTTACGCACGCCAAAGGGAGGACTGACTGACGTGTCTGAATATATCGTAATGTTATATGTGACATTTTTGTGGATATTAAATGTTGTAACTCTGGTACCCCCTCCCCCCCCCCCCCCCCCCCCATCGTTGTAACATTATTCATTGCGCTCAGCCGGCCGCAGGGGAAACACGTGAGACTGTAAAAACACGGAGAGGCCGAGGCTGAGCGCAGCATCACCTCAGAGCTGTTATGAACAAATATGCGACGTTTGTGTTTGTTTTTTTTCATTTTGCAAAAATAAGCAAATTCTACGTAAAAGGACAACGAATATTCATTAAAATATAAATGAAACATCAGCAACACGTTTTGTTTTGTTTCTTCGAGGAGAGTCTTTTTGACACATTCCACAATGAATGGTCCCGTTTTATTATCAGAGCTCAGTGACATGGTCATTGAACAAGAGGGACACATTAAAAGTCATATATGCAAACAGTGAATTTAAATGATATCAGATTGACGTCACCGAAAATAAGTGCATGCTAACAAAGATATCGCTGGTGCTGCGACTGAATGACGCGCTATATACAGTATATATTGCCTTCAATTAAATTAGCAAAACCCATCTCGGTCATGGTTTCCATTTTTGTTTTTATAAATAGAAAGTATATAAAAAAATAGTTTGCTTATTTTACATAGACTATAAATTAACTAAACATTTTTTTTTAAGAATAACTTCTGAATCACTTCGTTATTTTTGTCACAAATATGCAATGATGATTGCTGGCAAATGTGTATGTTGATGCCGTCCAATGACAAGTCTCTATTTGATCCTCTGATCTATAATAATAGACGATAATATACGGTAGCTAGTTTAGCCGTGTGTGCTTCATGAACTATGACTGGGACCCTTAACTACCTCACGCCGGTCAGGGCAGAGTCAAAGCTGATCAATGAAGTAAATCAAAGGGAAAACTACACGAGGCAGCTACACTCAGGCAGCGCGTGGGGTGCACGTGACCGAGCAGTGTGGAGAAGAAGTGGACAGCGACGGAGGAAGAGAGAACGAGAGGAAGGAGAGCGAGAAAGAACAGGTGAAGTTTAGGCCATTTAAAGGACAGATGCGTTCACAACGTGCTTATTGTTTGAAAAACGACAACTAGTCGTTGATTCTTTGCTTTAAATAAGTAATAATGGCATCTAAACATAATCATGCTCTGTAAAGCAGCATTAAATAAATAGAAATATAAAATAAAGAGGTATCAGGTATAGCTCCAGTTATTCAGAGCAGCTTCATGATGATCAACACCAGCCGGAGCTCTGAGGAGCAAAACAAACTGATATTCATGAGTTATTATTCCTGTAGTCTGAATTATGGAATGCATTTAGTCAATTCTTGAATTTAGGACTCAAAACAGCTGTTTTTGAACTATTTTGGAGGTTTTCTGAAGCAGTTCTTGTGCGTAGCAGTAGATCTAATCATACACTCAGCGGCCACTTTATTAGGTACACATAGAGTGGAGTCCAATACAAATGTTCTGTCATTAAGTCCACCTCATGATGCCTGTCTTCAGTCATTGATTAACTAGCATTAGAGCTCATAGACCCTCTCATGTTTGTAAATGAGGAGGACAAAAAATAGAAACACATGACTTAGAATATAACTGTAAAAGCTGTCATGTCATTGAATTTACATATTTCCAACAATGTTAACTCCATTCTATGATGCCCATGTCTATAATGCGCTATTAACAAAATTATAATCTGTATCACTATTTGATTAGAATTATAGGCATTTATGAACATTCATAATGCTTTATAACAATAATTATAACATATTACAAAGCATTTTATAATGACATACGGTCAAATATCATAATACTTTCTGGTCACTCGCTCACCTTTTTTTTGTTGGGATCATATTTTATTTTATTATAATTCACATAGTTGTAATAAAGTGAACATAATAAACTCTGTAAAGGTAGAATTTATGGCAGAGCTCTTGTATTGTATTGCAATAGATGGAACAGGTGTACCTAATAAAGTGGACACTGAGCGTACCTCACAAAGAGTAAACAGAACAACAATATTTCAACCAAGTGGTAACAGCTGTGAATGTGTTACAAATGTTCTGTAAGCACTGAATGTTAGGTGGAGGCCTTTTAACAGGAGATGCTAACTTTTACTTTCTAATTGAAAAAAAGAGACAAGTTCACATCAGAGTATGAAGGGGAACTCAAACGCTCTTTAGTGTTCAAAATAAGGTTAAATTAGCCATCATTTCAGATAAGAGCCACAGCTATTGGACTCCTTGTTAACTTGAGGGTAGTTCCATTCTACAATTTGGAATAATTAACGTTTATTAAAAGTTGGGTATTTTATAGGCTGATTTCAGCATTTTTAGATCCAAAATAGCAACAAAACAAAAAAAATCCTAAAAGTCTTTTTTTTCAAAGACTTGCAGTGTGGAGAAGGCACTGAAAGAGCATTCAGACCATCACATTGAGAAACAGAAAATACAGTTAACTAGATAAATAAAATAAGAAAAATCCTATTAATGAGAAAATATATTTTCTTGTTCTGGTCAGAGTTGTGTGCTGGGCGGACGCTTGTGTTTGGACTCATTCAAATTCTCTCTAGAGCCCTGCAACTAGTGATTATTTCCATTAGACTAATCAATTGGTCTATAACATGTCCAAAGTAATAAGTAATAATAATAATAATGTGCGTCGAGTACGTCCACAAACTGCTTATTTAGTCTGAAAAACTAAACAAATTAAAAGCAGCAGATCATCACGGTGGAAAAGCTCTTATCATGGACGAACAGATTAATTGGACTTGAAGGTTTTTTGCTCTCGTCACCATTTAACAAAGTCAATTGGTCTTCATACTTTCAAAGTTGGTCTTTTTTTACACTGTAATAATCCAGGAGTATCAGGCCGAGTCTTTAACCCCCGCTGTGCAAAATAAAAAAAGCACTTTACAGCCTCTCACCGGAACATGAAATGTGATAATACATGTGACGTACTGGCTTCCATCCTGTATTATTGGGGTTGATAAAAGCAGAAAAGTTATGCTCAGAGATATTAAATCAGCATGAACTGAAATAAACCATATATTCAGAATGTTATTCATTCCTGCTTTCTGTTCCTCAGAAGTTCCTCAAACAACCTCTGACAGTTTTAATTTTAAAAAGCATGAGTTTTACAATGCTTGCAGTGAAGTTACCAGTGGTCGTTACGATGGGCCCCAATGCACCGTGGTTATGAAGCCCACTCACACACACACACACACACACACACACACACACACACACACACACACACACACACACACACACACACACACACACACACACACACACTCACACACACACACACACACACACACACACACACACACACACACACACACACACACACACACACACACACACTCACACACTCACACACACACACTCACACACACACACACACACACACACACACACACACACACACACACACACACACACACACACACTCACACACACACACACACACACACACACACACACACACACACACACACACACACACACACACACTCACACACTCACACACACACACTCACACACACACACACACACACACACACACACACACTCACACACACACACACACACACACACACACACACACTCACACACACACACACACACACACACACACACACACACACACACACACACACACACACACTCACACACTCACACACACACACTCACACACACACACTCACACACACACACACACACACACACACACACACACACACACACACACACTCACACACACACACACACACACTCACACACACACACACACACACACACACTCACACACACACACACACACACACACACACACACTCACACACACACACACACACACACACACCATCGTAGCATCACATGATCAAATAGACTTGAGATTGGACAGTATCAACATACAATTTACCCATCGATCATCATTACATATCTGTAGATGAAAAAAAAGAAGATTAATTTAATTGAATCGATTTTTCTTCATGTAGAATAATCATTTTGTTCTCACTACTGACTATTTTACCAAAAAAAAGAAAACCACAATGCCTATGGTTTTGCCTTTTCCAGGGAATATATATGAAATAGCACCTTATTTCCTTTAATGTGACTTCCTCTTTGACATTGAGTGTACTACTAAAATGTATCACAATTGCTTCTCACGTGCCTGGTGTCCCCCTCACCCCATGGGCCCCTGTAAAGTCTATGTATGCTCCTGGAAACTGCTATATAGCTGATAGTGAACAGATATTCAGATTATATGTTTTATTTTCACACGCCAAAACAAATGAAAACGTTTCAATATTTCCTCTCGTGTGTTATTTTTGTCAGCAGAAAAACAGCATTCAGAGGATCATGTGAAATTACAATAAACTTGAAGTATTTGTTTCGCCACACTTCAAATCAAACCAAAGTCTTTATTTTCTACAGTAGTTGGTGTCAAATCAAACAGCAGGCGACAGTGGCTGCCTTTGTCACCATGCTATAAAATAACATGACGGTTAAATACCAATTTCTATTGTAATTCTCAAGGTGGAGTTTCAGCTCACAGCAGAGGTCCAAATAACATTCATTATTACTGGCATGGGACATAGTAAACAAAAGCAGAGTCAACATTACAGACAAATAAAACAGATTTCACTAAATCCCCAACTATGACAGAATGCCATCTGATTATCTCCATAAAGAGTAAGATGTGGCCATAACAAAAAAAGGAACAAAGTGGTAACTGATTATCAGAGGTTGTTATCAAGTGTTTGGCTCGGGCTTCATCCTGATCACACAGCTGCAGGGACAGGTTCCATCCAATAATCATCTCAGCAGATGTGGAAAACAGTAAAGTAACATTTGGCACTGCATTGTTTTTATTGTTAATTTACTCTGTAATTTAATATTTCTTGACTTAAATCATAATTTGATGCATGATTTTATTCCACAATGATCTCACACAACGTTTTGTGTTAACCCCTTCAGACCTGAGTTTTTTTTCTTTTTTTCTTATATTACTTTTTCCAGTTTTTTCTTTCCCTTCACCCATGAAGAAAGAAGGTGAAATGACTGAGACACTATAGTGGATTTGAGACATTATTGCACACATTGCAGTTGTTACCCGTACACATTGATAGGACAACAATGTCTTGTTATTCTAAATGAACACAACTGTGAAGAGATAAGTTCTTTTAGCAGTCAAGCAGTTCCATCTATAAACATTTCCGTTTTATTTCTGCTTTTGTTTGAAGACTAATGAGGCTTCTTCCAAGTGGACTAAAACTCACAGAGCAAATATGTAGGTCACGAAAGCCATCAGGTCGTACCGTAATACTCACGTGGGTTCAAAGATTGAGTGATTGAATCTGGAGGCTTCTCGAATGCATTTTAACATAAAAAAAGTTGTTGTTTGCTGCTTTCACACCACATGTCATGGTCTTCCTCAGAAAGTAGAATTTGCAAGGCTGGCATGGAGAACGCTTAGTTGTCACCCCATTGCGTAAGCATGGGACTTCGTGGTGGTATCACTTTCCAAGTTTTACTGATTTTCTAACTAATGGCTTTATTAATGGATAATACATTATTTACCAATGCTTTATAGATCAGTTATAAGACATAATAAAAGACACATTTAGGCTACCAGGTTGTGAAAAACCTTAACTACTTTAAATCATCCTCCACCATGACACTGTATTATATTATGTTATATTATATTAATGATAAATATTCAAGCATTCTTTGAGCATGTCAATATGTTGTTGATAAATTCAATGAAAGAGCTAAAAAGACAAATTTCTCATTTCTCATGCTGGAGGAAAATAAACAGCAGCTAAAGGGATTGTTCACAACCTGGCAACCTTAGAGGGCGGCTCCATTAGTATCATTATTATAATCTTTTATGGGTCACATCATGTTCAAGCTCGGAAAAACTGGGAAAGTAAAGCAGATGGAGTCGACCTTTGAAGTTGTTCTTATTAGCTTGTAACTGTAAAACATGAATGAGTGATTTAATAACCATCACATTATATTAGTTACAACTTACAAACCTTGGTGCCTTTTTAGAAAGTGGTACACGTGATTGAATATGGGAAATTGAGAGTTCAGGAAAAAGCTAGTAAGTAGACCTTGAGTTTAGCTTCTTGTTTTTCGAGGTCAGAAATACATTTTTAGGCTCAATCTCAGGTACATATCGTTGTAGATGACTTCTGTAGCTGTATACAATAAAACTCAAATATCATGGAATTAAATTGACAACTTTTGACTGTTGTCATTTTAGATCATATCATCTTTTATGAGAGCAATAAACCATCACATTGATGTTGTTATCAGCTGCCTGCAGCCCTAATGTGTATTAAGATGGACATTCAATCATTGAAGAAATCTACAAATGAACATTTAGCAACATTTAGCAAGGTTAGTATGTAGTCCTACTAAGTGAGATCTGTATGTGTACATTTATATTCAAAAGTTGAAATGTGTCTTATTCCACTTCCTGTTTTGTCTGTCTGCTGGTCTTGTGTAATGCCTTACTCTGTCACCCGGCAACATCAAAACTGGACATTTATTGGTAGGTTAAAGTCTACTTAGTTATGAGGAAAAAGTGCATTTTTATTTGCTTAAAGGCAAGCGACAACCTCTGGTTCTGAAAAGTGAAGCCAATGTAGAAGTGTCTTAAACTTTAATTCTCTCTAGTGTCCACCAGGGGGCGACTCCTCTGGTTGTATAGAAGTCTATGAGAAAATGACTCTACTTCTCTCTTGATTTATTACCTCAGTAAACATTGTAAACATGAGTTTATGGTCTCAATCTCTAGTTTCAAGTCTTCTTCAATAGTCAATAGTCTTCTTCAATGTTCATTTAGTATGGTCCATTTAGAGTCAAACAGACCCTAAAGCAGGGCGTGAACGGGTCCGGCCCCAGGGAAAGAAGAGGAGGGGCAGGCTCGCACCTAACACGGCGGTAACTCCGTCAGTAGTCCGACCAACCATAAGGGATTAGTGGCCCTCAAAGGGGTCGGTAAAATACCTTCGGTCTTTTATCTCACCCCGTAGCTAAGTCATTAGGATTTCGGAATTATTGTCTTTCTGAGAGTCTTGTACGGCTACGCCCTAGGCGCTCTCAGTGGGATGTAACCCTAACACCCAGTATGAGTACTTACATAGAACGTCTGTACCTTACTACTGCCTATTTTATGTTTCTCACCATTTTTGACTAACACTGCCAAGTCTTCACCCAGGGAACTTACCTTAAGTTCCTCTGGTAGAGTCGGTCATCACCTGTGTATCACACGTTTCAGGGACAGGGGAAGAGGGTTAAACTCGTCTAAAGTCTTTAGTCTAGAGTCTTTAGTTTGATTCCCAGACACTTACAAATGGTAAGGCTGAGGTTTTATTAAAGTTTTGTATTTTTTTTCACATCAGTCACTTACAACAATTTAAACTCAATGAAACATTCTCAGTGTTCAAAAACTAACACTAGCAGTCCTGATTTAACAGGCTTTCCTCCTTATATGTTTTAGCGGAAACTTTTATGCTTTCATACTTTTCTACAATCTTCCAACAGTGTCTATCTTGTGATTGACAGGTTGCTACCACGTCATCGCTACCACAGCGTTGTTCAGCGTTTCATTGTACTAAAAGACACGCTAATACACCGGCTGTTAATTTGATCCGTAAGACATTTTGTTTTAAGCCTGTTTTTCGCTAAATTAGCATCCCACTCTATATCACAGTTATGAATCACGAATAACCAAGCCTGCCCGGGTTAGCTGGTAAATTATTACTAGCATTTGCTATTCTGTATCTGGCCGCGCTGGTCATTGCTCATCACCAAATGTCCAAATATGGGGCCTTCTGGCTCCAAGAAACACAAGATGGCGATGGCCACAACAACGTCAGGGTGACTAAGGGGTCTTCCAAAGTTATCAACATTTTCACAGTAGTACAAAGAGTACTACTTTTCCAGACACCCCTTCCCCAAAGTAGTACATATCAACATTTTTATCACATTACATGACAGTGGTCTAGATTTTAGGAGTCCCAACTATAGACACAAACACAATAATATGTATATAGAAGATATGTATCCAACATTATTATTTTTTTTTTTTGCCAAACCAGGTTTTACAAAGAGGTTTCGAAGGGGATAACAAACCCCCGGGCGCTCCATCCCGCTACAGCCGAGGCCAGAGCGGGGGAGGAGACATTGAACCCCCCGTGCTCCCTCCGGAGGAGGGAGGAGAGTTGGGTACCCGGAGGCGCACGGCGGACGGCCAGGACGAGGCCGCCGCACCGCACTAAGTTTTATGGTTCCGAAGGGGCGGGCACTCATCGTTGGTGCCGGACGCGCGGCCACCGCCGCCCCCGCCCCCGCCCAAGCGCACCAACAACTTGTATTGACGGGGGTAGAGGGGAGGCTACGCAGTCCGACCGACCAGGCCCAGACTAGAGGGGTTTGAACACGGGCGTGTTGGGATATGGTGTTGGCGCTGTTCGCTTGAGCCCGAGATCTTCAATTATAAAAAAAAAATTAAAGTTCCGAAAAATATCGACATTTTACGAAACTTTAAAGTCGTACATGACTGACACCCCCTCCCCCCCCCCGTCATACGCTTTGTACGACCGTGAAAATGTTGAAAACTCTGGACGGCTCCTAAGTCCACTTCTTACAGTCTATGGCTGAAAGCAACACATATTTCATGCTCATTACGACTGACGCAACATCTTAAAGGGTTAATTTACTGTAGCACCCACACATTTTAAAAGTGTGGCTTTTTTAGTATTATGTTCAGAAATTAATTAAAAAACATATAATTCTATTATCAGATGCTAAAATACAAAAGGTATCATATTGGTACGGAAATATAAAATAAGCATTTGAAGCTGGAAGCTGATATACAGCAATAGGGAGACAGTCTGTCAGACGTTTTAAAGGTGAACTGGAGCACAAATACCCAGATTTCTTTATTTTATTATGGCTAATATGCTAATTTGACATTTTGCATTGCAACATTTATTCCAGTATTCTAATCAAATAAAACCAATGTATCTCCCCAAAACAGAACACCGAAACGTAAGTAAAAAAAACTAGATATGGACAACCACAGTGTTCATTTTATTATTTGCACACATTGGAATATTGAAATATTGCTGCAAATCAGTGGTGGAAGCAGTATTCAGTGCTAAAACCACAGTGGTAAAATACTCCGGTAAAAGTCCTGGATTCAAAACCTGACTCAATTAAAATGATGTAAGTGTTATTAGTGTAAGAGTGAAATTGTGTGATGTAAACATAATTACCTAAACACAGGTTCATATATGTAATATCTATAGTAATGTTAAGTGATGATCAGATATGACCACTAGTTGGTGCTGTTTAGGGGGCTTGATGTGATGGGGATTGAGTGATGGGAGAAGAAGAGTAGCGGGAGAGTGTGGTTTGACTTTGTCCGGTTCAGTGGAGTCTGTCACGGTTAGGCTTTGCCTGGGCCCTGTTCCTCGTACGTCGCTAACTGAGTAAGCCCGATAAGTTTGAGGATGAGATCACATACGTCAGGCTTTTCGGTTCCTCGAAGCAGGTTTAGCTCAATCACCATCGTAACGTTTATTTGGTGCTTAAGAAACTTATGGATGTGTTCAATACATTACCATGGCACATATTGTATGGACTCACCATTCTGAATCATGTTTTTATGCTTAGTTTTGACTTGCTCCCATGTCCTCTTGATGGCTGGGGGTTGAAAGCACTCATACTTATATGACAGTGTTATTAGTACACCATAGCATATCATTATTGTACTTATGATAAGAATAGAGAGAATCACACACAATTTCTTTACACTGCTTCAATTGATTGAATTTCTGATTATGAATAATATACATACTGATCCGCCCATACACAGATTCACACACACATATTCAAACTCCTAGTTCTATATGGTAATCTACACATACATGTATATACACATGTATAGTATGATACATAAGCGCATACAGTACATATATCCTCATAAGTATCTATTAATTCGTATCAATTAGATACTCTTCTTGATTTATCTACTTATTCTGAAAGAGTTGAGATGATTATTTTCTCTATAAGATCTCATTCGATGATGCATTCCATTAAGCCTACTGCCGCACATTTAAAGACATATAATCTGATTGATTGGGGTGATGAGGCACTTAAAATTAGCCTATACATTTCCCAACACTTACGAATTTAACATGTCTGTGATATTTTGCCATGCTTCTTGTCTAGCCCTCAGCGGTGGCGGTGTTAGATTTAGCCATGATTATGGTCTTGAATTCCTCATTTAAAATGGTTGTGAGCAGAATGTTGTTAACTACTCGCCAGCGGAGAAATAAAACGCTCTTTCTCTTACTGTATTCGCCGTACTGTTAGAAAATCATGATTTCGGTGATCGACACCTTCCCCCGTTTGACGCAAAACGGGCACACCCAATTATCCTGATGACTGAGGTCTTGTTCAACTTATCGAGACTGTTTGAGCGCTGATCAGCCTTTGAGGAACCGACATAGCCTGCCTTCAATCATCTCGGTAATTGAAGCTGGATAAGTGGACATTTGATCGACTTAGTTGAGCGACGTACGAGGAACAGGGCCCTGGTGTGTGTGTCTCCTGATCGTGCTCATGCTCTTCACCTGTGCCCAATCACCTGCCCCTGGCTTTTCCCTCCGCCAACCCCACTCATTTCAACTCACCTGCCTGCAATCTTCTCATCACCCCACACACATTATACTCCTCTGCTCTCCCTGTTGCAGTTGTCGGATTGTCAGTTGTTCTTTGTCTTCCCCCCGGGGTGCTTCATGTTTCGGCCTTGTTCCTCCCCGTGGGCTCATCTTGTCTCCAGTGTTCATCCGTCGTGTTGACCCTCTCAGTCCTATGGTTTGTGACTTTGCCTTTTTGTGACTTTTTGCCTTTTTATTTCAGTTTGGATTTTTTCCGCTCCCTGTTGAAGTTGTTTTTGGTTCCTGGTCTTGACTGCTTGGTGTCCAGTAAAGTACCTTGCATTCTACCTCACCTTGTTTCCTGTGTCTGCGCCTGAGTCTCTGCTCTACACCGAAACCCACACAGAAAACCGTGAACCCTCAGAGTCTTTATGAGGAAAACCCAGAACGTGTTGGACTGATTCATTCCATATCATACACCCACGATTACATTAGCAGAAAGTACTTAAAGTGACAGTATTGATTGGTGAACTATTATACATGGTATTTCTGGATTTTTTATATGTACATTTCCCTCAAATGTAGTGCAGTAGAAGTATAAAGTAGTAGAAAAATAGAAATTTTTAAATTATTTTATTTATTTACTTTATTAGCAATGAAACTCATTTAAACCATGTTGTGTTCATTAGTCTGATTAAATCACTTTCGTGTCATACTAGTTGATGGAAACTCTCAGTGATTCACATAAAATGAACATAACCTCTGCAAGAAAACGCCTATAAAAAGTATGTTTATACACTGGTAATTTGCAGCAGTTCAGAAAAATATGTTTTGGCTGTCAAGATTACGTTTGCTACCAACATAATGAGGAAACCGCATCCGTCTACAATATTAGAGTATGTGTTTGCTGATCCCAGAAATGGCCCTAGAGTAAAGCAGCAGATATTGATCAAGGTATCAAGGTATTGGCATGCGTTAATTAATCTTAAATAGGTCGCAATACTTTCTCCTCATTATGCTCGGGTCAGGAGGAGAGCGAGGTAACGGCAGCCTTCTGAGGTGACTTTTAAAAAAACCGATTAGGCTCTCTGAGATTTGGCACCAACACAAAACCATGAAAACACACCAATGCCTTGTATGCACAGCGGTGATTTATTAAGTGCTTCACTGCACAGTACCAGTGAGATCCACAAAGCCCACAGCCAGAGTCATTAATCTCTTTTTCAGCAGCAGCAATTTTCTATTTCACAAATTTAATGCAACTGTTTTTTTTTGTTTTTTTTCAAAAAAACTATTTCTTTGACCTTTTTATACACAGTTCCCAGCACTTGGAAAAACAAAGGTGGAGTCCATGAAAAATTAGGTATTGAGTTCACTTTTAGAGTAGATAAATCTTTGCTCCATTTGAAAGCAGTTTGAAAAAGTCATTTTACATTTTTTTTCTTTTTTCTGTGGGCGAGCTGCTCTTACGTAACCCCAGCCGACAGTGCAGAGGCCTAATTTATTTACTCTTTTCTCCCGTACACCTCCACATCTTACAGTATCAGAGCTGGCTGTGTGTGTGTGCGTGTGCACGGTGGGCGGGTGGAAGCCTCTGAATGATGCTGTTAGTGTTCGGAGGTCTGGAGAGTTTTAGCAGTCATGGATTTGGCGGCTCGACTGACAGCTCTTGGGTGGATTCCCTGCTCTAAAGATAGACAGGGGTGTTGGCTGCTCTGTGGTCCACATCCAGAGACATTTCAGAAAATGGTCTCCCTCATCGCGGCCGTCTCTCCGTCATAAACGAAAGCTAAGACAAATAACGCATATTTTTACAAATGTAAACTTCCTCCTATGTTATTACCATACTTCCCCGGGATGACGTGCGGTTTGGAGTGTGTTCTTGTTTTCGTCCACGACTATCTTTTTTGGCCACTAGGTCTTTCCAGAGAGCCCGAGCCGTGAGGCCGCATTAGGGGCTGGATGGATACACCAATATGCATAAAAGCATGTACAAATACACTCTGCTACCACAGCCATTTAAATACCCAACATGTGGCTGCAGTATATGGAGCTGCCTGCTAACTCCCTCACCACCTCTGGCATCACTTCCAGAGAGATTTATGGAATTAAAAGTGTTTTGTGATTTGTGACTATTTTACAAAGGACTTTACAACTTTATGTTAAACTTAATCTAAACTTTATTTTGAACTTTGATCTTCATCAACATGTCATTGTTTCATCAGTTTACCCCCAAACCTCGTTACAAGATATGTCAATCTTTTCTCCCTCAATTGTACCTTAAACATGAACACAAAGACTACCCGTTTGTCACAAATCATTGATTATCACTTCAAGAGCAAAATTACATCATAAAGGACAAAGTTATACCACGTGACAATCGCAACCTTTTTCTCACAAATAAAAAGTGGGAGTCATCAGCAATAATACACACTCTTCAATTCAATGTGCCAGTACCCTAAGGTGGCTAATGTTAGCTAATACCAGCTAACTTTAGATAGCAGCCTGATCTCACAGAAATACGTGAAATGACCACGATCTCTTAACAGCGCATTAGGTGGTGGTGGTGGCACGTAATGTGTAAAAATGACGATGGAAAATATTTGTCGTGACTTACCAGGTTCAAGAGAAATAGCTTTTAATCAAAAACCGTGTAGAACTTTGTATGAGCCAAAAGTCATCAATGATTTTTTTAAATGATGTAGGCTAAATAAGTTACTGAACAAACTTTTAACCCAAACCACTGTTTCCTTTCCTAAACCTAACCAACTTGTTTTGTTGCCTAGTGACATTGTTTCCGTATATAATGGCATGTTAAAGGACCAGTGTGTAGGATTTAGTGGCATCTTGTGGTTCGGTTGCAGATTGCATCCAACAGAACACCCTTCTGCTCACCCCTCCCTTTCCAAGTGTGTCGGAGAACTACGGTGGCCTTCAGGTAAGGTAAAAATGTTAAAGGCCCCACTCTGGGGACAGAGTTTGGTTTGTCCCATCTGGGCTACTGTAGAAACATGGCAGTGCAAAATGGAGGACTCCGTGAAGAAGATGGAAGACCATAGGGGCCTTTATTGACTTTATTCATACCTGCCCTTTATGATCTAAACTAATGCTCATTCACAAACTCTCACACACCTATTGTGCAATTACATTATCATCTTTACATTATTAATCCCCTATGGGCTGCTATACACTTGCCTAATGATGATGTAAAGAAACTAACTCAAGAAATTCTTAAGGGAAGTCAAAGTGAAGTTATCGTGTGATTACTTCTTGTGGCCACAGTGACCACTGTTTAGCAAAAGGTATAGTCTTGTTTTGAATAATAATTCTGGAGTTCCCCTCAGCTCTATTGAGCCTTTATGCCTATTTTAGCTCACTGTTTTGGTATAACATGTCAGTAATTGTGTTTTGCTTCCCACAAGTGACCCCCCACAAAAAATGTTCCCTCATTAGTTCACTCAAACCAATAAGAGATGAATCTCACTCAATTGTCCTTCCTTGCTCCCCATACAGTCAGGGTGGGTGTGAGGATAATAAAAACAGGTATATATTCATCTCATATGGTGACTAACTTTAGTTGATAACCTATTGGCTATAGAATTAATCTGCAGATGCTCCTGTTAAAAATGAGACCAAACGTTCCGATGGTCTTCAGTTTTTGAGCCACAACAAGATGTGGCCTGCAACAGACTATACGTTTTGTTTTTGACCTCGACGAATACTAGTAATCTCTTTTGCTGCTGAAGCCGTTGTTGATCACGTACGTTTGGTCACTCACTTAAGATGAGTGAGGATTTAGCAGGCAATAAAGGTACAAAACAGTCAAACTATTTTTCAAAAAGCCTGAATCACCCCAGTTCCGAGAGGTCCTTTTGCATAAAGTCATGATTATGCACAAAAAATATTAGTCTGAAGGGTCCAGTAGTATGCAAGATTAGCTGCGGACAGACAGACAGACACACGTCTGAACACATGATCTCCCCACAGGTTTAAGCTTTTTCTTCTCTTTCTTTCCTCTTTAAATGTTGTTTAATCAACATTTTTTTTTTTGCCTTTAGATTTATCTATGTGAATTTAAAATAACAGTGTGTAGCATTTATGGGGATCTATTGGCATATACAATAATACGTATTTTTTATTTAATGTATCATCACCTGAAAATAAGAATCTTCGTGATTTTGTTACCTTAGCATGGGGGGTTTATATTTACATACAGATCAGGTCTTCTTCACAGAGCCGACCGCCATGTTTCTACAGTAGCCCAGAATGGACAAACCAAACACTGGCTTTAAATGAGTCAATTTGCATTGTCATGTTTTCGCCGAGGCCACCGTAGCCCTACACACTTGGCACACGGAAGGAAGTGGGGTGAGGTTGCAATCCGCCCTATATGGTGCTAAATCCTACACAATGCACATTTAACTAACTAGTGAATTCATCATTTTTGTACTGTACAGTATATTACAGTAAATCATTATCAGTATTCATGCAGAATGGACCTCACTCATAGTCTGTGAGAAAGTTCGCATTTTATTTCAAGGTATTCATGGTACACCGCAACTACCACACCAATGGAGGTATCTCCAGAGATTTCCTGGTCCAAGGAAGGATATAGAAATGTACTTGCAATGCACATGCATCCCCCCTCAAACACACTATATTCAGCAGCATGGCAGCACTGCTTTACAAATACTGAAGTGTAAGGATCCTTTTATTGGCAGAGTTAGCGCCCACGAAAGCTCTTAACTACTGTAATGTTCATTCTGACCAGCCGTGTAATTACACTGCCTGTCACCACACAAATCACAGCACACCCGTCATCTGCTGATTTAAATTACCCCCCCCCCCCCCCCCCCACACACACACACACACACACACACACACACAGCACCCCCACCCGGCTGCCTCAAAACCACAGAGGAGCCTTAAATCTGAGGAGCTGTAGTGCAGGTCAAAGCCGACCGCTGCCAGTGTTCACTGATCTCCAAGGTGGAGGAGGTGATCGTAAAGCCCCTGACAACTCTGAGCTGAACCGCCTCCAGGGGACAAGACCTGCACTGTAAAAAACACCAAGGTACTGTTACATCGATATACAACTCTCAAAACGAAAGGTCCATTCTAACACGTGCACATCGTAGCTTACTGCATTTACAACAAATGATGTATACTTTCCATCCGTACTTTGCTTTGCTGTTATTTAACTTGAAAATCAACTTGCAGAGATTGGGTAATCCAACAGTAAAAATACCATGTCTGCTTTCACTGTTGTCAAAGTCACATTACTGTTATAAGTGCATATTGATGGGAAAAGTCTGTACAACATTACCGCAAAGTAATAAAAAGAAGTTTGACAGGGTTGTCAATGCCCACACTATGGCAAACTAAAACTTTTTACAATATCATCTGTAAGCAAAAATGGAATATAATATTCATAACTATGTATTCATTAGTGTATAATCACCTGAAACTAATTGTGTTTTTGTTTGAATGACCACTTCGTATCTACATAGCGAGCAGGTCCTCTTCACAGAGTCCTCCATGTTGCACCGCCATGTTTCTACAGTAGCCCAGAATGGACAAACCAAACACTGGCTCCAGAGAGAGACTTTCATGTTTTTACGTTACTTGAAGGCCACCGTACTTTTTCCGACAGTTTTCTGGGAAACCGCATGATGCCACCAAATCCTACACCTTCATTGGGGAACAAAACATCACACTGTGGTAGATGATTTAATTAAACTGCTGAGTGTCTTATCAGGTTTCTACAAAGTGTAATTTTTTCTGCTCGCGATTAGCGATGCATTTTTGAATGCAGTTTGTTTGTTGTTTGATGCAGCAGTTTCAAGACATTCAAACCTTGCAGTGCTCCAACTGTTGGGTGGCCAAGATACGGACACCCAAACTCCCCCAAAACAAAAACACACTTTGCAACTCTGTTCCCTGGGGGGCTTATAAAAGGCATTCTGGGAATTGTAAGAAAGTATTAAAAGAACAAATGCAGATGCAGACGGTGTTACAGTAAAATTAGACCGCAGTTAACATGACAAACTGATGGTATGTGACAGTGGCAGTGAATGAGGAGGTGACTTAGTTCCACCATGCTGCTTTGTGGTTTCATAGTACGACTTCTATTCTGGAGGTCTTTAAGCCTTGTCCTGCTCTGGTAGGAGGGGTATAATGTGTTTGCTGTGGTGGGCTCATGCCAAGGCAAACACACATGAATAATCTAGATGAAGTATACCTATCAGAACATGTGTCCATCTCACCCGTCCTGCACAGGGTTCACCGCAGACTGGGGCAATTGTGGTTTTTCAATTGGCTGGTGATGGAGAGCAGGGTGAATATATACTGGGATGAAGGTCTGACCACTTACTGCCTCAGGGTGAAGCTGAGGCTGCAGGCCCAGGCCCTGGGGACAGGGTGTGGTTTAGAGCCTGCAGGGTAATAGTGAGATTTAGGCATAAGGACAGAGTGAAAGACAGCAAATGTTAAGTAAGTGAATAAGAGGTGGACTGAGGAAACATGAGCTGTAGAGAATTGTTGTTAAACACTGGATAAGCCACTCACTAACAGCACTGCAAGAAAAAGGACAGTTTAATTTACTCCTCGAAAGTAATTAACAAACAATTTGCGGGTGATTGTGCATGGACAAACAGTACTGGGCCACGTGACAATGCTAAGAGCTTCCAAACACTGCTGAACATGACGCACAGCCATTGGTCAGCCCATTCTGAATGTGACATCACTTGGCTGGCACTGTGAGCCGACCTACAAAAGTCAACAGCTAACGGAACTACCAGTACACACACTGCTGAGTACCTCTTGGCCACTGCTTTACGGCTCCCTTTTATTGTTTTGGACGGTATGTTTGGCTAGCAGCTAGTGGAACTACCAGTACACACACTGCTGTACCTCGCCACAACTCGGCCGCTGCTAAGCGGGCAGACAGTTTGGTGAGTTTAAATTTGTTTTTTGCAAGATTGCATGATGTGTCTTATATGACAACTTCGAGCCGATTGCCTGTATATATTGCCTGTTTGTTTTGGAGTTACAATGAAATGTGTTTTATGTTTGGTGTCTAGACGGGGGCCTAGCCCATTGTGGGTGGTATTCAATCACTAAATACAGCCACACCTGGCGGAGATCTGCACTCTACTGCGGTAAGGACTCAGCTGTATGTGCTCTACCCAGGGCACACCTTAACCAAGTACTTTTGTTGTGTGTTTATTTTGCGTTGTTTCATTTTACAATGTTAATCACATTTTTAAAACTGCGACCGTAATCTGTGTTGTTTTTCTATCATTTTTCTATCATTCTCATGCCAATAAAGCGATTTGAATTTGAAATTTGAATTTAAAAGAAAATATATGTCCCTCGAAACACAATTGAGAATGCAGTTCAGTTGTATGGGAATGTACTTTTGTTGGGAATTTAGTTTCTGTATTTGGTTGCGTTTTCTTTATTTGCCTCATTTTTTGAGGCAAATAATTGAGACCAATGCAGCACTCCAGCCCCAATGCTTGGCCCCCTGGAGTGCTGCTTGCATTGTTGTTGTGACCCACCATCACTCGTTGACTCCAGGGAAGAGAAGAAGAATTTGTTTGTGACGTTAGTACATCCAGCATCCAGCAGCAAAAGACCTCTAAAGATCCGCTATTGTCGACATGATTGACTCAGTCCCCGCTTCTCCACAGAACGCTGTTTGCGTGTTTATTCAAAGTGTATTGATATTGAACTAGTCGCGTGTCCATTTTGCACCAACCTCGACACTGCATGTCCGTTGGTTCCCAGCAATACACACCAAGAGTGAAGTAGATCAAGATTAGCAAAGGACACACGACTGACAGATTCCTTGATTTATAGTCAGATGTCTTTTTCATTTTCTTGTGTTTTGTCCATTTTAATGTGTCTTCTTAATTTGCGGTGCGTCGAGCTCTCGGGGCCTCGATATATACAATGTATGTGTGCACTAAGAAGCAGTGTCACATTCAGCCAATCGAAATGTGATGAAAACATGGAAGAAATCAGGAAATCAACCCTACATTTATGAAACAAACGTGAAAGAATTTGGATTTTTCAACGTAATGGACAAGACAATGAGAATGGACAACAAAATGAAGTGCCTTGAAGGGGAATTTATTTTCTTGTGCTCTGCTTAAAGATCCCTTGTGGTACAGTGCTGGAATGTGTACGCCCAAACTCATGGAGAGAACTCCCCAGCAGGATGTAGGATTAACCAATCAGCTTGCTTGACACGCAGGTCAGCGCTACAC
The DNA here is from genome assembly GCA_032191485.1 of Leptoclinus maculatus. Taxonomy (NCBI): domain Eukaryota; kingdom Metazoa; phylum Chordata; class Actinopteri; order Perciformes; family Stichaeidae; genus Leptoclinus; species Leptoclinus maculatus. Next base: position 1,064,345 of record JAVDOI010000003.1, on the reverse strand, counting down.
TTGGTTGAGCATTGTGAGGTGAGTCTACACTGTGCATCTGGGCCCATCTTCATTGAGGGAACAGTACAGAAATGACGGGGGAGAGATGGGGAGTGACATGCAACAAAGGTCCCCGTCCAACTCAAACTTCGTGGTTGGGGCTTTTAAACACCTAGACCACAAGGGCAGCCCAATGATAAACTGTGGTGTTCCTTTAAATATCCCTGAATGTAAAGAATCAGTATATTATCTATTTATAGCAGCATCAAAAATCAAAGCATATCAATAAAGATAAGGCTTTACAAAACACAATCATTTCATTTGCAGGGTAATCTGATAAGTGGCTTCGTGGCTGGGCTCTCAGGTTCAGGTTTGGGTGGTTGGTTGGGTGGGGGGTTGTTGTAGGTGCACATGCCCTGCTGACCTGCAGTGGAATGTTTGCCCCAAGTTCGATCCCACCCGCAGGGGATTTCTGTTTTTTTTAAGCGGCCGCTCAGCTCTGTCGCCGACACTATCCAGAGAACCTCCACCGCAACAGCACCTGAAACTTCCAGCAGGCAGCACATTTATATCACCCTGCGACGTCGACCCATCCTCCCCCACTCGCCTCCACCCAATAGGCACGGGCTCACAGTGGATCGCTTGTTTTTGACCCCGGAGTGCCCCTCCTCGTCCTCCTCCACTCTGTCTCCTAGTTGCTGAGCGCGAGAGGTAAATAAAACAATGTGTGGATTAATGATCAAGTGATTTGAAGGCTGTGTTCTTCCAAGGGCCAGAGCAAACCGCTCTTTATTTACCCAGAAAATAAATCAAAATTATGGGCTGTATCAACAATAGAACTGCGCTCCCCAGAGGTAAAAAAAATAAAATAAATGATAGATCATCAGTGGAAAAGGAGTTTGCTATGAATTATATGAAGTCCCCTCTGTCTAGTTATCTGACAATAGCTACTCCTTTACACGCAAAAACATGACAAATTGATTAATCCAGGTTTTTTGCTAAACACTCAGGAATAAGAAAATCCAGCGGGGATTTTTTCACATGGGGAACAAAATCACACATACAGTTGTTTCTCCAGATTGATGACATGATGTTGGAAAGTAAACTGCAAATCTACTTTGATCAAGTTTGACGAAGAAAAGTCTCTACCTAAGGTCAATTTACCAGCTTTTCAAGAACATCCAATGGCTGACCTGAGCCCAGCCCAGCTAAGGCTCAAGTCCAACAAGTCTCCTGTTTTGAGTCCTAGAAAAGCAATTATTTGTCTTATTTGTATATTCCAAGTATATCTGTTGTCAGGAAGATGACTTGTTATTTCGCTGCACACTTTGAGTGAAGTCGTTCGTGTTACAGTCAAGTCTAATCTGGTCAGAGACAAAGGCTTGTACTTGTGGATTCCCTGTGTTTAGTGTTGAGGGCAGCGCTCAGTGTTCCCCAATCTTTCAACATGTACAGTTCAGCTTCCCCCGGAGCTGCTGCTTCACCCAGGAACAGCTGTATCTGCTTATGGCTGACATGCAGGGAGTAGATCCTAATTGACTGTTGCATTAGATTTGCTTGTCAGGCTGCCAACTCCTGCTCGAAACAGCGAGTGGGCTGTTGTTCTCTGCTGAGCAGAGGACGGAGGGAGTGCTGCAAACGTCTAGTCATGGCTTTGAGGGTGTAAGGTTTGCTAGGAATGTGCGTCCACGCAGGCTGCTTCTGCCCTCTTGTGGACCAGAGCTGTAATACAGTAAAGGACGGATCTGAGTCGGGTTTCATACAATTGTCTCATTTCTCTTGCGATGTTGATTTTTGCACATTTTGATTATAACAAGCTACATAAAGGGATGACATATGTAAATATCTTTCCAGATACAGTGTATATTTTATTATTTACAAAAGCATTGTTCACCTTAAATGTATTGGGGTAGAAGTTCCTTTTTCAGAACACGTTTTAATAGTTTTTATTGCAAAAGACAATACATTTACAGAAGGACAAGAACAAGGAATACAGACCAGTTTACAACATTCTGTCAGGGGATGAGAGAAGAAGATGGTGTCCGTGTGTGTGTGTGTGTGTGTGTGTGTGTGTTGTTACAGCCCGGCTCAAAAGCTACAACAAAAATGGGAGACCGGAAGAGTATAAAAGTAATTTATTAGCACAGTTATACGAACAAATGTGGAAAGTCAGTGAAGTCAATGAAACAAACTGCCGTGTCAGCAGAGGAAGAGAAGGTCCATGTTCAGGTGATGTGGATGAGAAGAGCCAGGAAAAGGAAAACAGACCTATTGGATTGGAGGGGTCCTCACAATGTGTGTCTGAACTATGCAAAAGCATAGGAAAGAAAATATACAAAAAGAAAATGACGAAGAACACAATTTCAGTTCTTCAAACATATAATGAATATACGGCATTACATTTTTCATTAGAAATGCACTTTCTTATTATGCATCTACAAATAAATATTCTCAAACAAATTGTTTTTCACGAAATGTTTGTGAGAATCTCTCAGGAAATTAATATTTGGACAATCCATACATACTCACTCTTGTGTGTGCATTTATTCCCATTTAACTGATTATTGCACCCCTCTTCTTCCATCCTACCTTCAAGAGTGGCCATTTGGAACAGGGATACACTTTTCTGCCTTCAGACGTGGTCAGATGAGACCCCAGTGTGTTCCAATGCATTGCAACATGACATTTCCACACTGTCTCCTACAGAATTACGTTCCCAAGAAACTGCATTCTCACTTACATTTCGAGGGAAACTTTGTCTGCTGGGCTACGGTCACAGTTTTAAACAGGTGGTTAACGTTATCAAAACATCAAAACTGCTTGGTGTTCGATTTAGTGAAAAGAAATCATGGTTCGTCTGAAAATAATTATGCTTGTTACTTTTTTAAATTACAGATTTAAATTAAAATACATTAACATTGATTCCTGGTTTAACACGGGACACAAACAGCCGTCTCCTGGGTGAAGGTCCTGTGTTTGTTTAACCCAACCATCCACCTTAATGAATTTTTTTTAAGCATCAGAATATTTTGTAATCCTATCTTTGTATAAACTATTTAATTTGTTGCACGTAAAAAAAACATGTGCAAGTAATGTCAATTTAAGTGTATTACATGGATCACTGCAATAATTTAAGGCCGTATTCATGAAAGTGTAGTCACTTGAGAAGATAATTCAAACCACAGAGTTGCTTGTATAATTGATCTTACCTCCAGTTTCAAATACGATCTATTTGAAACTGACTATTTCAGTGGTGCAATAATTTCATAGGTTAAAGGTCACTCTTGATCTGAACTTAAATTTTGGTTATTAAACAGTTTAGGCTGGGTAGCCTTGTAAAGGGCCAACACCACACACAACACTCATGGTTCCCAAACCCATGGCTCCTCCCACTTCGCAGTTATATTGGAGTGGAGTGAACAAAACAAGATCAATATGAAGATTTACTGGGATTACAATTGTGCTCTCGCCAAATGGCGTATGAACGACACAACAATTTGTAAGTCATTTAGCGTTTTAAATAACAAGCAAGTGACATAGCATAGTGTACGTACATATTTTAAGCCCAACCATGATGATTGTCCGAAACCTAGCTAAGTGGTTTTGTTCCCTAAACCTGTGGCCGTTTCCCAGTAACGACATGGCGTAAAAATGTTATGCTATTTATACACCTTCCCATGAGATCAGGTTATACATCTCGTCTTTTGAACAAATGCAGATTAATTCAAAACTAGATATATATATTCATGTATTTATTGTTAATATCCCAGATTTAATTATGCCAAATAAACATCTTCTCAGATTTTTTTTCCCAGTAATAAGCAGACTTCGGTGGACTTCTGTGAAAAACGTATTTGTGACAAAAACAAATGTATACCAGGAAAAAATAGGTTTTTTAAAGAGACCAGGCTGGACATTTCTACATGACAACAAGCCTAATTATTACAAGAGCCATTCGTTCAGGCGTCACAGTCTTTTCCAAATGCTGAGATAAGTCAGTGCGTGACCTGCGTCTCAGGTTGCTTTGTTGGTTTTGCAGGCAGATGACATGATATCAACAAAGTCTGGTGTTGCTTCACCCATTCCCCCCCCTTCATCAGCCTACATGTACACAGACCGTGAACCGCTATCAGAGCCGTGACTCTCGTAGGCCTCCCGGCTCCACATCCTCTCTCCTTTACCGCCCTGAAAAAAAACAGCCAAGTCAGTGTTGACAGACAGCAGGTTTACAGGACCCGTCAGGCATTAAAAGATTTGATCCTCACTGGAAGAAGAAGGGCCTTTGGGGGACGAAGAGTCTGAGGGGCCCGAGCCAAGAATCCTCGCTAACTTTGCCGTCACGGTCAAGGAGAGGTTCATGCTCTCGTGTCTGATTGAGGGCTGTGGGAGCGTGTTTTTATATGTGTTTAAACTCGACAGTTAAACTCTAGTTATTATTAGCTTTTATTTCCTCTACATTTGTAATAGCTACAGTAATTCTAGGGAAAAGGTCACATTGAGTATAACATATTGCTATTCACACTGCAGAGATTTTTCTCATAAGCTGACTTACATTTACATCCAAACCTGAGTACGAATGAATGCCAGTGCTTCCACATGATATGTAACATGTTCACTATAACTTTCAATAATAATAATATATCTATAATATATCAGATATGCTGTGATTTCAGCTTGATTTGTTTTCCCGAAAAATGAAATGACTGCTGTGCCTTTTCTTGAATTTTCATTGAAATTTCATTTTTCAACGTATCCTTATGCAGCAGTTTGTACGTTATCCTACGAAAAGTTGCTCCTCGCTTTTCATGCGTTTCACTTGTTACATGAATATGTTTATTTTCAAAATAAACTTCTGTCTTCACAGGAAACAACTCAGTTAGGTTTAGGCAACAAAACTACTTGGTTAGGTTTAGGAAAAGATGGTTGCTTGTATGAGATCCACGCCTACACATGTGTAGAGTTGCAACTCAAACAGCCGCGCACACAAATGAGGGATGTGAAAGTGCTCGCAAAAGTAATATTCATGGACCTCAATTATGCTGGCGGATATTGAAATTGATTTGCCCCCATAGTTTGGGTTCATATAACTATGAAAGTTACGTGACAAAAACATCAACGTTGACTTCTCGTTTAACTCGGGGAACAAACTGCGGTCTCCTGGAAGAAAGATGGTTGTTTGTTGGAGCTATCCCCCCCCCGTGTGGACTGCTGTGGTCTTTATACTTCCTCGTTCATAATTCCACGGATAACATATAGATCATTTTGTGGAATATCTGAGAATTAAGGCGCATTATATTTTCGTAGGTATAGCTACAAACGCTGGATGAGACCAGCCTGATTGTAGAGCACTGCATTACATGTTTCAGTTCCAGTTTCATCTAAATGGCCAAAAAATCCATTACTGCAGGTAAAGCTGTATTGATGGGCATGTATTATATTATATATATATATATATATATATGTGTGTGTGTGTATTTTTTGTAACTATTGATTAAAAATAAAAAATTTTGAGAATCAATACAGTGTCACAAAACATAATGTGTACTCAACAGTATCGATATCTTCTTATAGCTCTATTCATAAACTGTGTGAACACACACGTATACATAGTTGACTTCCAGGTGAGTTGAGGGAAAGGGCGGATGGCTGCTGATGGAGGTGGGGGAGGCTCACAGGAACTGATAGGACCTTTGATTACAGTCATCTCCACTGACCCCAGAAAGACTGCGGTGTTGGCAGCAGCTCCCCTGTCTAATCTCCAGCTGCTTAGTGATTAATTGGAAGTGAGAGCTTATGTATTTTTGTAATGAGCTGACAGCATATTTCCACTCCTTGCCCAAAAGGTTAGCCTAATCAACATGGTCACGCTGTTTCTCAGTTCGTGACAGCTCTCGCCACAATGGCTGTGACAAAACAAAACGTCAAGCGGCGGACAGATGTGTGTGTGTGTTTTGGGTGGGCTTCAACTGTTCCCCCAGCTCTGCATCAACATCACTCCTTCAGTCGGCAGCCTTCGACGAGAAGCCCAGCTTGCTTGCTTTGCTTTAAAAGCCCTCTTGTCCCCGCCATGATAGATGATTTATACGGATGTGGCATTTGTGTGAATGTGACCTTTAGTATGTGTCACACTGAGCAAGTCCCAAGCTACACACACCCCCAACGCACAACGTCGACCTTACTCACTTGAGGTGACGGTAGCAGCGGTTACAGATGTGTTTCAGAAAACCTGCAGAGATTGTTTAAGAGAAACAAGTAACATGTGCCTGCAACGTTTCCTCATACAGCGGTTCATATGATATCTTACCAGGCGGTAACCTCTGGCCAATGCAGAAGTGTCTTAAAACCTGCATTCTCTCTAGTGTCCACCAGGGGGCGACTCCTCTGGTTGTATAGAAGTCTATGAGAAAATGACTCTACTTCTCTCTTGATTTATTACCTCAGTAAACATTGTAAACATGAGTTTATGGTCTCAATCTCTAGTTTCAAGTCTTCTTCAATACAGCATGATGTTCATTTAGTACATTATGGTTCATTTAGAGTCAAACAGACCATAAAGCAGGGGATGCTTTAGGGCGGGGCTAGCTTTTGTGATTAATAATCACGTCGTTGTCTGGTCTGGGAGTTTTTATCTTCGAACTTTAACTCTTTCACAGTGTGTTGTCAGTTCATGAAAGTTTATTGTAACATTTCGTCACCTAAAAATGTCTTTTTCAGTGTTCGGTTGTACTTCGCTCCACCCTCTCCTGTCACTTCTGGTTGCAGAAAAACATGTTGGTGGAGCCCAAAATACAAAATGCCAAACTCGAGGCTTCAAAACCGTAGTCCACAAACCAAAGGGTGACGTCACAGTGACTTCGCCTACTTCTTATATACAGTTTATATATCTTACGAAAAGTAATTTTGTTATTTTTCATGTGCCCTTGCAACAAAACTACTTTATGTTTTGGATAAGATTTTGGTTTGATTTCATATAAGTATGGAATTGGTGTTACTTTAGTACAAATGTTACATAACAAATAAGTCAATGTTGACTTCTAGTTTCACACAGAACACTGGGGTGAAACCAGGAATCCAAGTGTTTTTTGGGCAAAACCCGCCCGGGCAAGGATTGGCCAGGTGTCCATGCTAACTGAGGTACCAGTTACCTAATGTGTTCGGGTCCTATGCCCTGACCAATGAGTTATCCTGACTCTTAACTACTCAAGGTCAATGCCTTAACCAATCGCCTCTGCCTCAACCAGCTACACAGGGCAGGTCTTACCAAGAAAAGAAGTGGGATTCATAATAATGCGACACATGTGTCCGCTCCAACCTCTGACACCCTTTACACTATCTCACCTGTTCCAGCTCAAGATTGCATGGGTTATATTCAAATTATAGTGCGTTTCTACAAACAGTGTATGAGGACAGCTTGGTGCATGGCATGATGGGAAGAACCAGTAGGGCTCTGTCATTCCTCAGCTGGATCAGGACCTCTTACACTCTGCTCTGCTTTCACAATTACCAGCCACAGAGGAATAATAAGTAAAAGTGACACTTAAGTCGTTAAAATGAAAAGAAATGTGTGAGTTCATAGTGAAATGATGTCGTTTTTGTTCAAGATGCAACATGTTGATTCCTGTTCTCAGAACATTCCCACACCAAATGATTCAGTAACAGAAATACACAGCCTGGGCAAAATGCCACAAAGTAAACTTCTAATGTGAATCAAAAGTACCGGAACCAGTTGTTTTCTGTTGGTTTTGACTCACTGAGTGTGAGTTGTGTGTCAACTCCACTGACCATCAATATAAGAGCATGTTGTGAGAACAAGTTGTGTTCCAACACAAAGACTTTAAGTTAGTGTCTCCTTGTTTCTTTTAGCTTTAACATCAAACATGTATCACTTGCTCTGACTGCATCATCTATCTTTCATCTTCTGCTGCATCCTTCTCCAGCGCTCTGTTTCATCTGTATCTCTGTCCAACCTCAAATAACCATGATGATGTCATCAGGTTATTACTTGAGTTTTTACAAAAAGCATGTGTTAGACACTGGGGACTGGGAGTTTGACAGATGTGGACAATGATGACAGAGACTATTGAGATGACAGAGACTATTGAGTTGCATTATGGGAAATGTAGGATCCAGGGTTTTGAGAGTTAGACTGAAAGTCAGCATATGTTGGCCTCTGCTGAACCGATTGTGACCGTTCATACGTCTGACTCTTGAAAGTCGCTCCACTTTATACTATATCGCTGTGCCCCTGAAACTTATTTTATAAGAACAAGTTGAATTTTTTAATCTAAATTTGTGAACCCTTAAAATATGGTTATACTTCTCTTCCATTCTACTCCGTGTTTGGTGTCAAAATGCCGACGTGAATTGTATTCCTTCATCACCGACACTGCCTCATAGCTCAGAAGACAGACCGTTTTTTCTCCTTGAAGCACAAACATGTATTCTCTTTCACAACATTTTCTTCCCTCTGCAAGCCACGTTTAAAGTAGTCTTCAATGTACTCACAATCCATTTCTATGTCAAATGTAGTATCTTATAATTATGACTTTCTATCTCATAATTTCGACCATGGGGATACTTTTATTTTCAAGTCTTTTCAACTTTTCATTTTTTTTTCTTTCGGCGGGCCACATAAAATGACGTGGCGGGCCGGATTCGGCCTGCGGGCCTTGAGTTTGACACACGTGTTCTAGATCAGTGGTCCCCAACCACCGGGTGGACCGGTACCAGGCCGTGGGTCATTTGGTACTGGGCCGCACAGAAAGAATAAATATTATATTATTTCCGTTTTATTGATTATCAGAGTCTGAAAGAAGTTTTATTTTGAAAAATGACCGGATTTATTTATTTATTTACCTTTATTTAACCAGGTAAAATCAATTGAGAACCAATTCTCATTTTCAATGATGACCTGGCCAAGAGGCAGCAGCACAGTCCACACAAATGACACAAATAGCACAGACACAATACAGTATGACAAACATGAAAAAATGGCTAAAAACAACAAATGGCTAAAAACAACATAGGCAAATCAACAAACACCCTGTACAAAGAAAGGCGGATCACTGGATGTTCCCCGGAAAAGTGGAAGAGAGAGAGAGAAGTGAGGGCTAGTCAACAAGCACAGCAGTCAACTATGAAATGTTGCAGCTTTTGTTTGAACATGTTGAGGGAGGTGAGAACTGTTAGTTTGAGTGTGTTTTGTAGTGAGTTCCAGTCATTTGCAGCGGCAAAATGAAAGGCGTTATGACCAAACACAGTACGGACTTTTGGAATGATGAGCCTAATTAAGTCGCTGGATCTTAAACTGCCATTGCTAACAGAAATGTGCAGAAGATTTGAGAGGTAGCGAGGGGTCATTCCCAAAATGGATTTGTAGACCACGAGCAGCCAGTGTTGTAGCCGCCTGGTATGAAGGGAGGGCCAATCCACCAAACTGTAAAGATCACAGTGGTGGGTGGAGAAGGGTGCACATGTGGCAAAACGGATTGCACAGTGGTGGAGTGAGTCCAGTTTTCTGAGGGTGGTCTTTGATGCCATTTTATAAATGATATCGCCGTAATCAAATAGAGGAAGGATGGTCATTCTCTCCCTATTTCATCCGACTGTGGCTCTTGACATGTCAAGACGCTCGTCTCGGTCACGTGACACGTTACCTCAAAAATGAAGCCCACAAGCTAGAGAACATGAGTAAATAACTCTTGGAGAGCTTCTTTGCAAAGGAGGAAAAGGCCACTAAGAGACAGAAGAAGAGCCTACAACCTCCAAGAGAAAGAGATCTTCATTTAACAGACAATATCAGGACTCTGATTAAATATCAGGAGTAATTCTGACGCGCCAAACCCACTCTGCATAATATGTGACGACAGAGGAAGATCAGCTGGAGATTGTAAATGACGGTGGCCTTAAAAGTATGTTTGAGACAACAACTCTGGTGTTAGGATTAAAATCAAGGCTGAATATCCTGAGATCGCCACTAAAGCACTGAACACCCTGCTTCCATTCCACACATCCTCTTTGTGAAGCAGGATGTTCTGCAGTGACAACAATCAAAACATAACGAAGTAGACTGGACACAAGGACTTCAGGTGTCATTGTCTCCCATTACCCTCAGATGGGAGCGTCTCGTTGCAGAGAAACAAGCTCAGGGCTCCACTGATTCAGCGTTATTGTGAGTTGTATTTTGTATGCATTTAATTTTATTTCGTCGTGTTTATCCGCCACACCTTGAAGGCCGGTCCGTGAAAATATTGTCTTACATGAAACCGGTCCGTGACGCAAAAAAGGTTGTGGACCTCTGGTCTAGAGGACACTGAAAGCATCAGGGGAGTAGAGTATATCGGGGCATTTTCTGTTTCACACTACAACAGAATAAAGCTTGTTTGGTTGTATAAAAAAGAAAACAATCATTCCATGGGTACACAAAATCAGTCTTCCATTCATGTGTATGGAGCAGCTCCACTTTATACTTGATGACATCACACGTTTGAAACTTCCTTCTCTGGTTTCTGGCAGAGAGAGAGAGAGAGTACTGCATTTTCACAAATATGCATTGCTTTCCTGTAAATAATACAATTCTTCATTCAGGTGGTTCCCCATTAAAGTGCTCAGAAAAAAGGAAATTTGGAAACTGTCGTACTATCTGAGGCTCCAGAGGAGCTACTAAATGGACCTTGTGGTGAGATTGTTTGGTATGTTGTTTCCAGGATCCAGAATGAACTTTCACACACAGACACTGGGATGCTCCTGCAGTTGTTTTTTTTAAAGACAGAAATCACGAAACCTGGACAAAAGAAACCAAAACTCTCTGTACACTCTCATCATTCACAAATCTCTCTGTCTCTTTCTGACTCCACGTCTATCAGCTGACAACAGTCAGAACCGACACAGCCCTCTACCCCTTCATCATAACTAGTGCCTAGTCCTGCTCCTCATCCCATAATCTGATCTTCAGCCAACTCCCTGCACCAAAACCAGTGCCTAGACTCCAGGAAAGGCTCCTGAACGATGCACTAACATCTTTGTTCACTCTAAATGAAGTCTCCTGATTTTTAAACACCAGAGTGAAGTGAGAAAATATTCATTTTTTTCATGTGTGAGAGCCAACCTTTAAATCACATGCAACACACGGTGAATTTGCTGCAGTGCTTCACACCGACACAACTAATCACCTTCAAAACAACTTCGATCTGGATGAGCAGTAAGTCGAGCTGTCTGTGATTTCTTGCCGGATGAACCGGGAAATAACCGATCTGAGAGAGATGAGAAGGCAAGTGATACAAGAAGGGTCCTGTCTTATAAATCTGTAACTCAAGCTGATGGGGCTACGTGGGAAATCAGCTTTGGCCGAGGGCTTCACGGATTAGACCCTATCTGCTGCGCTCCCTCCGGGCTGACACCGCCGAATGCAAACCCCGAGCCCTCTATCTCCACCGAGGGGTTGGGCGGGCACATGAGAGGTCAGCACGGATTGCTTACGGAGGTGTTCCATTTAAAAAACGCCAAAACAATTTCCCCCTGACCTGCTGAAAGTCGGTTTGGGAAGCCCTCCTCTGCCACCTCACCCACAATGCAGTTCCTCACATGCGACACCGGTGAACCCGTGGTAACCCCCGATGAGGGTTGCATTCAGTCAGGACCCGCTCTGGGCCTCACGGGCTGTGAACCGCGAGCAAGAAGGGACAAAATACACTTGTGTCATGAACACCGGAGACCATCCCAGTGCGTGTTGCATATTTCCTGGAGTCATTACAATCACAGCCCCCCCCCCCCCCCCTCCCTGTGTCCTTGCAGTGATCTGGAGCTCTGCAGCACGGGGCACCAATCCATGCGTGACCATATGTAATATAATCAAAAAGTCAGTGCTGTGTTTTATACAAGCAATCAGAGCCAATCAGTGTGAGCCCAGTGTGTGATGGGAAGTTGGAAGAAGGGGGGGGGCTCAGGGGTTGCTGGGGCCCCTGGCCGAGTGTGTTACTCATCAGTCTCCCAGGCCCGGCGCTCTGTTTGGATTGCTGTGTTTGGATAAAGCAGATTGGTTTGCACTTAACCCTGTAATATATGCAAAACTATTCTCCTGATAATACTCTTTACGTCTGGCCAGTCACCGCCGTGGCAGATGCCGTAAACGTGGCACGGCTTGAAGAAAAATGGCACGTAATAAATTGTGACACGGTCGTCGAGGGGGGCACACCTCACACATGTCCCTGTAGACCACCCCAACTCCAAAAAGAAAACTACACACACACACACACAGCACCGCAAGGACATTAACAAGCACAATATGAAATATGGCATTAAGCTTTACGGATGCAGGTCAATGGGTCAATTTGAAAGGGTGCGTTTACACCAGTCACACATTCGCTTAAAGTGTTAAAAGGACAAATGTGGTGTACTTTTATACAGCCCTTAACATTGTTTAACTAACTGCAAAATATGAGATGGGGAGCAACGGTGCTAACAGCGCTAACAGTACAAACTGATGCAAACGTGCTGACAGCTAATAGTTTTGATCTGAAGGGTTTTTTGGGGAGTTTTTCCTGTACTGATGCGAGGGTCCTGGGACAGAGGATGTCATAGCTGTAACCACCATATGAGAGCAGTGCAGAGTAGCGGAGTGAGCTAACCAGTGGGGCACGCTCACATGCACTAAAAGCATGCACGGCTGGTGTATCGAAAAATACCACTTATGGTGGGCGGGTGGGGAGGTGGATGGGTTCAAGAAACACAGGAATTTCAACCATGAGACCGGAGTTTGACACTGTCTGAGACTTCTGGTAGTTTTGTTCCCTAAACCTGTTAAACTGGACTTAGTTGTTATTTTAGGCCCAACCATGATGTTTTGATAAGTTGTTTTGTAGTGTCAGAAGTCCTGCCGAGCGACACGGATTACATTTCATGGCTACTTCACGTACTGCTGTGAGACTGTGTTGGGTATGACATACAGCATGCTTAGATTTACAGTGAAAATGATATGCATGATGTGCATGTTATTTATTGACAGGTACTGTGGATGCAGAGTTAATGATTATATGGTTATAACTTCATCTGGTTACCAGAGTGCATCATAGCCTCTTTTCCAACTATGGGGAAAGCAGGGGGCTCCATATTTTAGACACCTAAAACAAAAAAAACACCTAAGAAAAACAATATCTGTTTATGTGCACGCTATATTTATAATATTTTCTGATGTGTAACTGAACTGAAAGTGAAACTTATCTTATCTTTAAGTGGTTAAAATATGTTTTGCTGCTGCCCCTGTCCACAGCAGTGCATTGCTTTGCTCCTATGTTAGTTCTATCGGTTTCTTTAAACTGGGGGCGTGCCGACCGCCATCTGCTGTAGTAATACACTGACTATGGAGAAGTACCTCATACAACCCACTTCAAAACACCAGAACTCTCTTTAATAGTCACCACACCATCTGTTCGATGTTCACCTTTCACGCTGCTGCACATGGACCAAAATAGAAAGTGTGCATGCAGACGCCCACACTGGCGGCCCACCTACCACCTTGTGCTTGGCATTATTGAAGTTTCAACTGAGGGTGCAAAATATTAAACTCAGGGGGTACAATGCATACTTTTGCACCCTGGTAAAACTGGCCTACTCGACACGATGCAAGGATGCATACTGACCTGATCATCGTAACATAAGCTAACCTGGCACGAAAAATCACGTTCTGCATTACCTGGAATAATAACTGTAATATACTGTTTTGGAAATTGTAATCCCTTACACTACTCGTTACAGGAGGTAGTAATAATAATAAAGTAACTGCCCGCCACTGGAGCTCATTATAATGAAGGGACATGTCAGCCACTGCAACAGTGTGGCCCTTTTAATAGTTTTTGGACAACATCATCATCTTTAGCCCCGTATCAAACGGGTAGAAATCAAATGCAAAAATGACAGCATGTTGGGAAAAAAAATCACTTCTCTTTCTTTATAATAATAATGTCATCACTAATATGATGACCGGATGCCATAGACAGATCACAAGGAGATGATCCCTGGAGAAAGACATCTAAGAGCTCTATACCAATAATCATCACACTCATTTTCAGGAACGTCACAAAGCTGTAAAAGATTCTGGTGGAGTGGCTTTCAAATAAATAAATAATTTAGTATTGTTTGGTTCACCACCTAATTGAAGAAGAATACAGTAATGTTATATCCATGCCATGTTTCTATCATATCTCTTATATTTTAAGCATATGGGGATTGTTCTCTCATGGCGCATACTACCATTTTGTCATTTCATTAGGGGATTATTATGTGATTGTGATTATGCGATCGTTTATAGCTAATAACAGTCCTAAATGTAAGCACTCATATCAGCGGCTGAACAGAGGCTGGTGAGATGTATTTAGTTTTACAGTAATACGGGTGCAGTCACCGTGGGAACATGACTATTTCTCCTGTATCTCAGTGGCACAGCTGATTCTCTCCAGATGACTCCTTCAGAGGAGAAACTGCTCGTGTTGTACAGAATGAAGAACACCAGAGGGCAGCAGCTGACTTTGGAGTGAATGAAGCTGTGAAAACCAGACAGTTAAACAACAGCTATCACAGTAAACTGATACAAAAATCTGTTAAATTCAACATGACATTAAATAGAGATAAAGATATTAAGATTAAATAGAGATTAATAGACCAAAAATGACTACTTCATTAATCATTCTAATAATAATAAAAGCAGGGTAACAGTAGTATTAGATTATCTAATGTGTTATGTGACAGTAATGGTGGATCATGGTGTGTTTTTCTGTTCAAAGATCTTTAAAACGTCTGATTTAACTCGCGCTATTAACAACAAGCAGAGGGCTAAGCATGTTATCACTGCAGTGCTTAAGATATTAGTTTCTCATTGTTCTATTGCGGGGATCAGCCAGAGGCAGCCTTCCAAAGTCCGGTAGAATCCACCCACTAAAAAAAGCCCGTGTGATCCACTTTGACTTGTTCAGTCTCAAAGAAGAAAACTGTGGCATTCACTGTCAGGATGATCTGGTATGTAGGCTACAGTAGCAGGCGGACATGGCAGGCTAGTTGCTATGGAAACCAATTGCTCCCTGACTCACTTAATACTGTCCTCTGTGAAATGAAAAGTTTCAGATTATCTGTATAATAACATCTTACAGTCTACACAAATCGTTTGTTAAAATGATTTGACCATCTGCTCCAAGATGGATAAAGAAACCAAAATTCAGATCATCATCTGTGGATTGCCAACACATGGCGATGGCTGAGTCGGCAGCTCACAGCTCACAGCGCAAACAAGACAACAGTGCCGACAGAGCTAACGGTGTTCATCTGAGGGGGAAAAGCTCGGATTTCAACACGCACACACCTTCCAGTGCCCGTAACAAGCGTGCAAGTGTTTTTTTCCTTTCAAATTGCTTTCATTCACAAAAACAAACAACAAAGACTAGCTTGTGGCAAAAGTTACCAAGGTCCAGACCAAGGTGTTCAGTTTTGGGGACACAGTGTGGTAGCTGTTCATTTCCAATTCACACAAACATACCGATAACACGTCCACATGCAGTGCTGTGAAAAAGTAGATGTAGGTAGTTGAGTATATTTTTTTCGCCCTTTTCCCCACTCTGATTTTAATATTTCCCAATCCAGAGTGCAGTTACATCACACCCTCTTCAGGCTACTCACAGCAGGGAACGAGCGATACATCTCTCCCAATCTACATTTAATACGGAAAATAGGGATTTCCAGTTGTCACTGAGATGTGTTTGATGTCAAATGAAGAGCAAAAGTGAATCACAATGAACTGTCTAACTTCCAGTTAGACTTCCAAGTACTTTCTCTCACACACACACACACACACACACACACACAGACACACACACAAAAGCAACCTGGATATACACACCCTAAGGATAGATTAGTTGAAGTTACAACTTGTCCACAGCATGCTAAGAAGAAACTGGAGACAAAGATGCATTGCCAATGAAAAGGATCTCATATTACGCGACATGAGCAAAGTGCCGAGGTAAGTATGGAACAACTTAGTCATGAGAGTGCTGCTCAGTACAGCTTTAATGCCATCTCCGTCGAGGAGGAAACAAAACGTAATAAGTTTCCTTGGATGGTCCTTCACCAAGCCACCGTAGAAACTGCAGTGTTCATCACAAACAATATACCACAGATTTTGCTTTTCATTCTTTTTTTTTTAATTTGTCTTGAGGGTTACATACAAGGAGCATACAAAGCGGAAAGGGCTCCCCCTGGGGAGAAGGTACGGTATATGTTCAGTAAATTTCATAACAATTAAACAGTAGAATTTGTGTACAAATGGAAAAGGCAGGGCGGCACCAAAAATATTAGGATTCATCCTTTGAGTGTTAAATGGTACATCTTGCTCTGAACGAAAGTGTTAGATGGACAGATCTAAAGACCCTGCTTAGGTGCCGTTCACATTTGCAACTAAGTGTGTGGAAAACACCAGCTGTGCCGCTCGATAGGTCATCTTCAGTTTGGTTGACCTTTCAACCAGATGTTGACTGATAGTTACAGAAGAATGAAAAGATATCTGCCGGCTGTGATTGGTTGTTCCTCGTCACATGGCGCTGCAGAGTTTCAAAAGTTTAACTGTTTTTATCTCGGGATGCAATGTCAAGCCCTGAAAAATGTAAGCATGTCTGTTACCGGTCTACATTGACAATGCAAAAAACGCATCATGTGAACGGCCCCTTAGACTCCACCAATAGTCGGGCAAAAAACAGCATACATTAGATATATCCAGGGGTTATATTTCAAAAGCAATGATCCCTCTAAGAAATCCTCACAAAGACTATAAACACTCAGAGTAGGACTGAGAGTTATCCATAAAGCTTTCTACACTGGCTTATAACAGGAGGAGGGTTATTTGGAGAGAGTGTGACATTGTTGCTTTACAACACTCTCACAAAAAGCAGAAACTAGGCGAGGCTACATTTCAAATTTTATGTTATAAAGTATGCCAGCTTCCTTGGGAAATTACCGGTGTTCAGACTTTAAAATGTAATACACTGTGTGAATTATTTGCTCTTCAAGTATTGTATGGGAGTATCAGTTAAAGTTGAGGCACTAAAATAGTTTTGTGAGTAAAGTGTAGCGAGGAGTCAGTTAGAGCTGAAACAGATAACATTTCAGTTTTAAGTTCAGGCCCTGTAGACAGTTGAGCTGAGTCAGTTTACATCTAAGCCCTGAAAGTAGTTGATAAAACAGATGAAGAGTAAAAGCTGAAAGCAGCTGCAATGACAGTTGATGTTTAGGCCAATTCAAATGCCAGTGACAGTAAACTCACATCATGGCGGATGCTGGCGAACTCTTGGCTGCCGCTTCGTACTTGATTTGTTAAGTTTTGCAGTTAAAATGGATCCCAATGCTAAAAACCTGTCCGATAAAGTTGAGCTGCGTGTTTGTGGCTAGATATTGCCGTCTACCATCCAATCTACACAAATATCTTGACTGGATTAGCCACACCAGATCAACCTACCGTCTCCATCTGCCAAAGCTACCTCCTGCTAGCCCCAGGACTCCCGGGTTTGGTCCACAGCGCTACTGGAGCGGTCGGTCTTTCCTGCCTGCCACATCGCTAGCCAACACGAGCAGTCAGCACGAGCACACCTGTTTATCCTGCCGGGATCTTTCCGTCCTGGCGCGGTTAGCAGGCTCGGGTTGGTCTTCTCCGCTAGCCACCGCCGCACCAGGTTGACCTCCATTCTCTGGGCAGGATCGTCCGGCTAACAGGCTGGTAGCCCCTCCAGACCACCACTCCTTCCTCACCGGACTGTTGGCGTCTTGCCGCTGTTATGCTGTGGATCATCCAGTTGATACTCCTGGGTCGCACATCGCTTCTCCTCTCACGGACAGCCGGCTCTTGGTCACCAGCTAATGCTAGCTATCGCTAGCGCTCCCCAACCGGACCATGCCGCCGCTGTACTCCACGTCAGATCTTCTCAACTTCAACAACCACCTGCGTCCGGACTGCATGGACATTCTCAAGGAACATGGAATACTTCGCCGAGGCCATCCTTCACACAGAGGTTCTGGCCGCATGTTCATTTACAACTTCACGTCCCCAAACTCCATCCCATCCCTATGGTCCTGTCGCACCCGAACTTCCTCGTTACGTCACCACAACAAACAACACTTGAATCTGTCCAATCTCCGTCCCCTTCCTCAGTCCTCACAGCCTATCACAAAGCAACGTCACCTGAAACTGGCTTTGCTCAACACTCGCTCACTCAACAATAAAAGCCTCATTCTGAATGAATTCATAACGGACAGTACCCTTGATTTCCTCTGCCTCACTGAAACATGGCATAAACCCCTGGACTATTTCTCACTAAACCAGACCACTCCCACAGGATTCACATACATTGACAAACCTCGTCCTGAGGCGGGGTGGTGGTGTTGCTGCTGTTTACAGGAAGGACATTAAAATAACCACCATTCCCATTCCTGCCGTTCGCTCTTTTGAACATCTTGCCTTCAAACTCTCTGGTCCCACTCCTTTGGTTACTGCTGTTATCTACCGTCCCCCCAAGCCAAACCCCTCCTTTCTCTCTGACCTTTCAGATGTTCTGACCCAGCTATGTGCCATCTCACCTTCCGTTCTCCTCCTAGGTGATTTTAACATCCACATTGATAACACTGACTGTAAATCTACGACAGAATTCCTGGAACTACTACAATGCTTCAACTTCACACAACATATCAACTTCCCCACCACAGCCGAGGTCACATCCTGGATCTGGTCTGCTCCACTGGCCTCAACTCTCCAGCCTCAACCTCAACATCTCTGACCACCTGGCTATCACCATGGACATTGACATCCCTATCCCCATCCCAAAAGCTAAGCGCAACATATCCTTCAGAAATCTCAAATCTATCTCCCCCACAACTCTCTCAGCTTCTCTTGCCAGTACCATGTCTGCCTCCCCTCCTCCGCTGTCTGATAATCCCTCCGATCTTGTAAACTACTACAATAACATACTCTCCTCCTGTCTTGATCAGCTGGCTCCCACTAAAACCAAAACTGTCTCATTCGCACACTCAGCTCCCTGGTATACTCCCGAACTCCACCAGATGAAATCCCGAAAGCGCCAGCTTGAAAGACTCTGCAAGAAAACCGGTTTAACAGTCCATCTCCAAGCCCTCTCCGACTACCTCCAACAATACAAGGACGCTCTCATCTCGGCTCGGTCTACCTACTACTCACACCTCCTACAGTCTGGCTCCTCTAACCCAAAGGCTCTCTTCTCCACAATAAACAAGCTTCTCAAACCCAAGGACAACACCTCCACATCCTTCACAGTGAACAAATGCAACTCTTTTCTTTCATTTTTCCAAACAAAAATTGACACCTGAACACCTCCCCCGCCCTTTCCATCTCGCCACCTGCCCCCCCCGCCTCCACCCCTCAGCCCTTTTCTCAGTTCTCCCTCGTGTCCCCATTGGAGCTGTCTACCTTCACAACAGGAATGAGAAGCTCCACCTGCATCCTGGATCCCATCCCATCTAAACTTGTCAAGGACTGTCTCCCAGCTATCTCACCACTCATCACAGTCAGAGGGAGGAGTTAACTCCTCCCTCAGCTCCGGTTCAGTCCCCGACACACTTAAACTGGCTGCTGTCACCCCCATCCTCAAAAAACCTGGACTTGACCCTGACACAATGAGCAATTTCCGTCCCATCTGCAATCTTCCCTTT
The DNA here is from genome assembly GCA_032191485.1 of Leptoclinus maculatus. Classification (NCBI taxonomy): domain Eukaryota; kingdom Metazoa; phylum Chordata; class Actinopteri; order Perciformes; family Stichaeidae; genus Leptoclinus; species Leptoclinus maculatus. The sequence continues at coordinate 1,044,656 of JAVDOI010000003.1, read as the reverse complement.
CTGTCAAAAATACTGGAACGCGTTGTCGCCACTCAACTCAAAGCCCACCTCATCTCCAACGATCTGTTCGAGCCATTTCAATCCGGTTTCCGCTCACAGCACAGCACTGAAACAGCCCTCCTCAAAGTCACCAATGACTTCCTCCTCTCCTCAGACTCTGGTCACCTCAACATTCTCATCCTCCTCGACCTCACTGCAGCTTTTGACACCATCAACCACAACATCTTTCTCTCCCGCCTCGAATCCTCCCTCAACATCACCGGAACTGCTCTCTCCTGGATTAAATCATATCTTACAAACAGACAACAGTTCATCAGCATCAACAACTGCACCTCCTCCACTGCTCCTCTGTCTCAAGGCGTCCCCCAGGGTTCGGTGCTTGGTCCTCTTCTGTTCATCCTCTACTTGCTCCCTCTTGGAAATATCATACGTCAACATGGTCTTCACTTTCACTGCTACGCCGATGATGTCCAGCTCTACATCTCCACAAAAGCCATTACCATTACTACTCACTCCACTCTCACCAACTGCCTCACTGACATTAAATCATGGATGCAAACCAACTTCCTCAAACTGAACTGTGATAAATCTGACATGATCGGTCCCAAATCCCTCACTAAAACCAGTCACAACTTCTGCCTCACCATCGACAATTCCACTCTGTCTCCCTCCCCACACATCCGCAACCTTGGAGTCATGTTTGACAGCAACCTCACCTTTGAACACCACGTCAAACAAATCACCAGAACTGCCTTTTTTCACTTAAAAAACATAGCCCGTCTCCGCCCATCACTCACCTCACCTGCCGCTGAAACTCTGATCCACGCCTTCATCACTTCCAGAATTGACTACTGCAACAGCATTCTTCACGGCACAACATCCAAAATCCTAAATAAACTCCAGTACATCCAGAACTCTGCTGCTCGCCTGCTCACCCATTCCCGCTCCCGTGACCACATCACCTCTGTTCTCCAGAACCTCCACTGGCTCCCCATCCCACAACGGATCGAATACAAAATCCTTCTCCTCACTCACAAAGCCCTCCATAATCAGGCCCCCTCCTACCTCACCGACCTGCTTCACCACCACACTCCATCCCGTCAGCTCCGCTCCTCTGATGCCAACCTCCTCTCTCTTCCACTCAGGACCAAGCACCGGACATGGGGTGACAGAGCCTTCTCCATATCTGCCCCCTCCCTCTGGAACTCCCTCCCCAAACACATCCGAGACTGCACTGACCTTTCCATATTCAAATCACAAATCGAAACCCACCTATTCAAAACTGCTTTTAATGTGTGACCATTTAAGTGTGTTTTTATGTTTTTAGTGTATAGCTTTTATATATGATGATTTTAATGTTAAGTGTCTTTGAGTATTATGAAAAGCGCTATATAAATAAAATGTATTATTATTATTAATATTATAAACAATGAAAACAGTTGAAAGTTGATTGGAAGTTGAACTGTAAGTCCAAGAGTAAAATCAGTTGAAGCGCCAATTTCCTTGTAGACACTGAAAGTAATTGAATTGTCAGTTGAAATGTAATGGATGACAATTCAGTAGAGGTGTATTTCTTTGACAAATATGGACCCTAATGTGCTGTCGGTCAGTAATCGTCAACTGACAAACATTTAGTTTGCGACTGGCATCACCCGAATGTGTCGACTAGTGGATAAAAGTAAAACTGGGTGGCAGCCTCCCACTGCAGATTCAGACCGTGCCAAAGTAATAACTAATGCTATGGAGTGTTTAGCGCTGTATATACGACCACACAACCAGGCAAAAACCTCCAGGTCTAAAACGTGAAACCAATGCGGAAGTGTCTTAAACTTGCATTATCTCTAATATCCACCAGGGGGCGACTCCTCTGGTTGTATAGAAGTCTATGAGAAAATGACTACTTCTCTCTTGATTTATTACCTCAGTAAACATTGTAAACATGAGTCTCAATATGGTCTCATACTCTAATTTCAAGTCTTCTTCAATACAGCAGAATGATCATTAAATACATTTTCATTATGTTCATTTAGAGTCAAATAGACCATTACATTACAGTCATTTAGCAGACGCTTTTATCCAAAGCAACTTACAATAAGTGTATTCAACATAGATATTGAAGAGAACTACTAGTCACCAGAAGTCATAAGTGCGTCTGTTGCCCTCCCGTCAGTGTATGATGACGGGCGCACCAAAGAACGGCAGCAGACACCTTGAATACAGTTTAAACAATTGTTTTATTGATGGTGCCTGTTCGCTACGTTACACTCTTCTCTTGCTGTTCTTCTTCTGAGAAACTTTACAAATGTCCAAACTAAACAACACCAAAATAACCATGCGGTCACATTCGCCAATGGGTTAGCTTGTTAGGCTAATGCTAATAACGGCCCTATCAACAGTTTTCTACCAAACAACGACTTACAATCTATTACTAGCCTTAGTTAACAAGCGTAACAGCTTACCTAAACAATGTGTGCCTTTAAAATCGAAATCTCACCTTGAATACAGTTTAAACAAATGTTTTGTTGAGGGTGCCTGTTCTCTACGTTACACTCTTCTCTTGCTGTTCTTCTTCTGAGAAACTTTACAAGGAAGCGTGAATACCATGCACAGACAACCCCCCTAGTGGTGAGATTGCGACACCTGCTGGCCGTTTGAACTATAACACACATTACAATATAAAATTAGTTAGTCAAAAGTCCATTTATCTCACACTCTACCCCACTTGAACAAATGTCGTCTCGACATTTAACTACACTGGTAACCTTTTGTGTTTGTTTTTACCCCTACATACATAGAGTGGTATTACAATGATTATTTAACATAAAAGGTATGACATTTTTTTCTTTGGCACCATAACCAGCGTGCACTGTGATCATGACTGCCCCTGACTTTGTCACTTCACATACCCATTACCCCCTATTTCACATTACTACCATTCTATTAGTCCTTGTACCTGGGTGGGTTTCTCTCTCTGACCGTCCCCATACCCACTTCATACTCAAACGCCCTGACACACTTCGGCCAACAGATTGTGTGCTCTGCTCTTCCCAGGCCAAAAGCCACCTTATGTATCGTTTCAAATGGTAAGAGTCTCTTTCTCAGTCAATGAACTGTATCAGTTTATTTCCACTACCAAGGCCGCCAGTAGCTGTTCACAGCTATTTCTCTGGTGGACACTGTTCTCTGTGTGAAACTAGGCTGACCAAGTTTGTCGTATGTCAGTGTCTGTGGTCGTCTCCTTTCTCTTTTGGGATATCCTGCTCTCTGTTCTGTTTCCTCCAGCATCTCAATGTCAGAGTCCACACTTTCTCCTGGATTCCCAATGTCATCCTTGTTGTCTATAACATCCAGTTCTGCCCTGTCAGTAGCTGGGTTTTCATCCCCTCATGAGCTCCATGGAGCGAGTGGTGTCCGTCTGACACGTCAGATGTGTCCTGAGGATAGAATTCCGGAGCTGTCGGATTATAATAATAATAATACTTTAGTTTTATATAACGCTTTTCTAAACACTCAAAGACGCTTTACATAAGGCAGAGACAAACAGAACAAACAAAAAAAAGAGAAAAAGAAAGAAAAACAGAGGAGCAAACAAAACAAACAATTTGGTATTTTGATAAAAAAAAGAAAACTTGAGAAGCTGTGCAGAATGGGTCATGTTGTGGAGGGTAGGGTGCAGGGGTTAGCAGGTGAAGGCGAGTTTGAAGAGGTGGGTTTTGAGGGTTCGTTTGAATGATGATAGGGAGGGAGCCACCGGAGGACCTGAGGCAACGGGTTGGGGCGTGGAGGGGGAGGAGGTCTGAAAGGTAGGGAGGGGCCATGTTGTTTAGGGATTGAGTGCAAGTTGATCTTGCTGTTCTGTGGATGACCAAGAGAGTACTCCTGTGGGAAACTCCTCTTCTGATTCTCCATCAGTGTCTGTTTGCTGGATGTGCTGTGTTCTGAGTCCCTGATCGATTCCATTATTGTTTCTTGTCCTTACTTGCTCTGTGCTTTGGAGTGTTTTTGGTTTTGTTTTCAGCTACAGGCAGGAAGTCACATGGCAACAACAGATTTCTGTGGAGGACTTTTGTCCTACTTTTTCCACTCTCAGATTGGACCTCAAACACTGGACTGTCATCCCCTTTACGTCCTCTGATGATGTAGACATCATCCTCCCAGTATGAGCGGAGTTTGCCCGGCCCTCCTCTCTCTGTCGTATTCCTCACCAGGACTCGGCTTCCCACTTGTAAATCTGGACCATAGATTCTTTTGTCATATTGTTTTATTCCTCTGTCGGCTGACCTGCCTGCATGTTTAGATGCTATCCCATAGGTCTCTGTCATCCTCTTTCTCCATTTCTCCACATAGGCCTGATATGAGCCTGGCTGGTCCTCCCTTTCAATTCCAAAAAGGATGTCCACTGGAAGCCGAGGTGTCCTGCCAAATAACAAGAAGAATGGAGAGTAGCCTGTTGCATCACTCGAGGTGCAATTGTAAGCATGCAGGACTTTAGGAAGATAGCTTTTCCAGTCAGTTTTCTGTTACTCTGTCAGTGTTCTTAACATGGAGAGAAGTGTTCTGTTGAATCTTTCACTCTGTCCGTTCCCTTGTGGGTGATAAGGAGTGGTGTGTGATCTCTTGATACCACAGAGTTCTTTTAGATGGTGCAGCAACTGGTTCTCAAATTCCCTGCCCATGTCATGATGGATTTTTCCAGGAAACACAAATTTCATAGCAAAATCGTTAAATAGTTTGTCAGCCAGTTTTTGATGATTTGTTAGTAGTTGCGTAGGCTTGGGAAAAGTGTGTATAATGGTCTATAACCACCAGAATATATTCATACCCCCCTTTAGACTTTTCCAGGTGTAGGAAGTCCACTGAGACTAACTCGAATGGGTGAGTGGTTTTGATACTCATCATCGGAGCTCGTGTTGTTGTCGGTTTGGTTTTCTCTTCTTGAGGCATTCACACACATTTGTCACGAAGTGCTCCACGTCACGCTGCGTTTTTGGCCAAAAGAAATGGTCTCTGATCAGATTAACTGTCCTTTCTGTGCCCAAGTGACCCATCTCCTTTACTCCATTCCCTAACAAGGTTTCTCAGCTCAGGGCTTTCCTTCCTTAGGACATTGGGACTAGGCCTTTCATTTTTCATTTTGTAGTCCAATACTTTGCCTATTCCCGGGTCTTTCTGTTGTGCATCTCGTATTTTGTCTTTATATATTGGCTGTACTGTGCTGGCCAACCTGTCTGTATCTGCCTGTTCTTGAAGTGTACTGAGTGAGACTGAGCTCAACAACGGTGCTGGCTCCTCCTGCTGCACCAGGATACCCTGCTTAGTGGCACTCACTGTTTCCTGACTGACTGACTCTGTGCACTGACTTATGTACCTCTCAAAATACATAGGCATTCTAGACAAGCCATTGGCTTTATCTGGTCTGTACTTTATAGTAAAATTTAAATCCGCTAACTCGGTTACCCATCTCTGCCATGTGGCATTTAACTTTGCAGTTGACAGTATGTATGTGAGCGGATTATTGTCAGTATACACAACAAAGGAAGGAGTATGGAACAGATAGTCCCTGAAGCACTCACAAATAGCCCACTTTAGTGCCAGAAACTAATTTACCAGAATGCAGATGATAATTTTTTTCTGGAGGGGTAAGTGTTCTGGAGCCATAGGCTATTACCTTCAGCTTGCCTTCCCTCTGCTGGTACAACACCGCTCCAAGGCCCTCTTGCGATGCATCAGTGTGGAGGACGAATGGTTGGTTGAAGTCAGGGTAACTAAGTACTGGTGGACAGCTTGTTGACTAGCTGGCACACTACTTGGCGGTGTTCCTCAGTCCATGTCACATGTGTCCCACTAGGCAACTGTCCCTATTTCCCTCTTTTCTGTGTTGTTTTTCTTTTGAGGACTTTGGTATTAGGAGGAGGATCTGTGCCACTTGCAGGGGCTGCTAACAGGTCATACAATGGCTTAGCCAGGCGTGAAAAGTCCTGTATGTAAGATCTGTAGTAGGAAAGAAACCCTAGCAACTGTCTTACCTCTCCAATGGTAGTAGGACGTTTCTCCTTTAAGGCCTGCACAGGGGCTATTTCTGCAGGATCCATTGTGTATCCCTCCTTAGACACGATCTTCCCCAGAAATCTCACACTGTGTCTGAATAGTTCACATTTCTTTGCTGTGAGCTTGATGCCGTGTTGTTGATACCGCCTCAGAATCATCTGTATGTGGTTGACATGATCCTGAAAAGATTTACTGTGGACTAGATTATCATCTAGATATGGCTGGCAGATCTCATCCCGTAGTCCCCATAGACACTCCTCCATACTCCTTTGAAATTCAGCCGGTGCTGAACTGAATCCGAATGGGATTCGTATCCACTGGTACAAGCCCCATGGAGTTATAAAGGCTGTGAGAGGCTGGCTCTCTTCACCTAGAAACCCTTGGTGGTATACCTTGCCCTGATCCAACACTGAAAACCAGGAACTCCCACTGAGACTATCTAGCATATCCTGTATCCTCGGGATGGGATGTCTGTCTGGCACTGATTTACAATTTAGTTCTCTGTAATCGCAGCATAATCTCAAGCTACCATCTTTTTTTCTGACACAGACAATTGGTGAGTAGGGTGACTTTGATTTTGTGATCCAGCCCCTGTTGTTGAGGTCTTGCAGGTACTCCTTCACTTCCTGGTGAACCGGTTTTGGAACGCTGATATACGTCTTTTGGACAGGAGTCTGATCCTTTAAGGTGATGTGCATTTTCAGTGTTGGAATACAGCCAACGTTCATGTCATCTTTTGAAAAGGCATGACACCCCTCTCTCAGCATTTTTTTTGCGATAGCCTGCTGCTCGCTGGTCAGGTGATCCAGTGCTATAGGTGGGTCCCATGCTTTGCTGTCACTCTGGGTTGGACATGGTGTGTCCGTGTTGACTCCGCCAATCTCATCAGGTGGTGTGTTTCCTGTGTCCTGCGGCTCTGTCTGTGCTGCTTGTTCCTCCATGACGGGTTGCACTGCTGCTGGGTAAACTGCCTTCACCATCTCAATGTGCCCTAAGTTTGTGCATGGGCTCAGTGCGACACTGTGTTTAGTGCTGTTAATTATAGGGACTGGAATAGTGGTACAATTCCCCTTTCTCTTGGTGAATAGCACTTCCTGTATATGTACCCCTTCTATGTTTTTTTGTGTCAAGGCAAAACAACCTCACTGTGGTTGATTCTCCAGGAAGGAGGACTATTCTATGCTTGCCCGTTTTCACAATCACTTCCTCATTATCTGACTGGTAAGTGTGCATCAATTGTATGAAGGTCTCAGCAGCACTGGAGTCAATGCCAAAGGCCCCACTAACTATTTGTGCAACACAGTCATCTGTTGTCACTCCTGGCTGTGTTATTTGTGTATTTATCATTTCCTCTATCACATTGAACCCTATGATGGGATCCTCAGCTACCTTCGGGTCGCTGGACACACGCACTGGTACCAACATACTGGGATTAGAATCCTCCGAGTTGTTCAGTTTGAACTCTACCGGTATCCACCCAATAAATGGTCAATCTGACAAATTGTGCTGTGAAGGAGGTGTTTACCTCTCCAGGCATCATTTATCACTGTTGCCTGTGCCCCGTGTCCCAAAGTGCTGTAACAGGTATGTTGTCAAAGCTACATTTCACCATACTCCGTCTTCCTATCAGTTTAATCAGTCTCTTTTTCTGTTTGGCTGAGAGGTAGTTCACCTTACACATATCTGGTAATTTGTGTTTTCTTTCTTCCTCCTCAGTTACCTTTTTCTCGACTTGACTTATTGCCACACAGAGAGGCTTGTGCTTTTCCCAGTGATTTCTCTGAACACCCCTTACATTTTTGTAGTATTTTGCCTTGGTCCTCCTCTTGTAGGCAGTTCTGGCAACATCGGGAGTGTGATGGTTGTTGTTGGGTTACTGTGGGTCCCTCGACAGCAACCCTCTCCCGTTTCCCTGAGACTGGTAAGGAGCCCTGCACCCACGAGACACATGTCCAGTCCACACTTGAAGCAGTGGTTGCAGCTTTCTCCTTCACCTCTGTCCTGGCAGGTCCTGCAGCCTCTCTTCCGAGCCCCTCTCTCTCCCATTGTCTGTCTCCTGTTTGTGTCTGTACTCATGGAAGCCAATACCATCTTTTTCATTTCTGCCATTTCTGTTTTCAGTTCCCTCACGATTGAATGGATATCAGTCACTGATGTGTGGCTGGTTTTCGGAGGCTTTTCTTTCTGGTCTCGGCTGTTCCTCCCAGCCTGTGCAGTTGGGTCTGGAGAAGAGCTCTGTTGGCTGCTCGCTGCCTCACCTGAAACACTAGCATGTAGCTCATTTACACAGGCTGACTTGACAGATTTCTTGAGTTTGTTGAGTCTCTCTGCCTCAAGAGTTGCTGCCTCATTTACTCTTTCAATGAGCATCTCATCACTGACTGCTGGGTCATCCAGGAAAGGCTTTATCTGGAATTGAATGTTATCACTCAACAGCCCTGTGCCCACGGACCTCAAGAATTTTTTACTAATCAAATCAGGGCTATATTGCTCCCCTGACTCATTTTCTTTTGATGCAAACAGCAGCCTGTCTTTGAGTTCTATCGCCCTGAACAGGAAGTTTTGAGCCGATTCCTTCGGTTCCTGGACTATGCTAATGAGTCTCTGGTACATGTCTGATGTATCTTCCTCCTTATAGTGCCCCTTTAGAATAGTCTTAAGCTTTGAGAGAGTCAGGTCAGTTTTTATTTCAAGCATATCCCGCAGTTTCAGCCCTCGGCTAATGGCTTTTATGACTGCTTCAATAATATCTGATTCACCATGACCTCTCCGAAGTCCTCCGTCTATCTGGTGTACGAGGTTGGTATATGACAATTTGTCGCGCTGTCCTCCCTCGCCAATTTGCCCACTTATACGGAACTCTCTTCGAATGGTTACTTCAGGAATTTTGGATTGTTGAGGGGACTGGATAAGCTCATTCACAGTGGGGTCGGTTATATGCAGTTTATTACCGAGAGATTTTATTTCCTCCTCAAGGAGCTTACGGGACAGTTCTTGGGACCTCTGCAGCTCTACGTACTTCCCCTTTATCTCTCGTAAGCGGAGAAGTTCCTGCTCTGTTTCCTCACCACTCCTGTCAACCATTGCTCCCATGAAGGCTAAAAGATCTTGGATAATCTGACATGCTTCATCCCCATCCTCATCCTGTTCAATAGCATCCAGTTTCTTCTCCACTAATTTGACAAGTATTCGTCGACTCCTATCATTTATGGTCTCATCATCTTCAGTACAGTTTAGGTGTGTGCAGACTCCCAGTGTAGTTTGGTCAGAATTGAGCTGGCTCTGTCCAGAAGCGCCTCAAGTTCCATGATGAAACTGCAGTTCTCTAACTGTTGTTCTAGGTTCGTCTTGGGAGAAAGATCTTCCTCTCACTGCTGGAGATTCTGCTCGCCAAGACATCTCCTTTTTTAAACAAGAATCTAAGAGCATAAACCAGAGCAAAAGTACAGTGCAGAAACAAACGAATACAATAAGTGCAACAAACTAGTATGAATACAATAAGTGCAACAAACTAGTATGAATACAATAAGTGCAACAAACTAGTATGAATACAATAAGTGCAACAAACTAATACGAATACAATAAGTGCTAAGTGGAAGGCTCAGGGTAGTACTTCTTGAAGAGGTGAGTTTTCAGCCTGTTCATTCCACCACTGTGGGGCCAGGACAGAAAACAGCCGTGACCGAGCCGCAGGGACCTCTGAGCGACGGGGCAACCAATTGCTTTCCTTCCACTGCCCTGTAGGCTAGCACCAGAGTCTTAAACTGGATGCGAGTGTAGAGAATGGAGAAGGGAAGTTGTGTGGGAGAACTTGGGGCAATTGAACACCAGGCGAGCTGCAGCTTTCTGGACAAGCTCCAGAGGTCTGATGGCCGACGCCGGGGCTCCGGCAAGTAGTGAGTTGCAGCAGTCCAGGCGAGAGATGACAAGAGCCTGGATGAGCACCTGCGCCGTCTCGTCAGTGAGGAAGGGGCGAATCCTCCTGATGTTGTAGAGCAGGAATCTGTAGGAGCGTGTAACCGATGCAATGTTTGCTGAGAATGACAGTTGGTCATCCAGGGTTACACCCAGGTCCCTCGCAGTCTGAGTTGGCGTCACCACGGTATCGTCAATGGTGATGGACAGGTCTCGGTGCGGGCAACCCTTCCCCGGGAGGAACAGTAGCGTGGTGTGTTGTCACCCACGTCGAGATGTCAGCCAAGCATGCAGCAATGCGTGCCTCCACTTGAGTGTCACCGGGGGGAAATAACAAGACCAGCTGGGTGTCATCGGCATAACAATGGTAGGAGAAGTCATGCGAGCGAAGAACCCGGAGATGTTGTGTAGAGCGAGAAGAGAAGGGGGCCCAGGACTGAACCTTGCGGAACCCCCGTAGTCAGCATGCGTGGTTCCGACACGGCCCCCCTCCATGTCACCTGGTAGGATGCAAACAGGGAGAGTGCAGAGCCTGAGACGCCCATCCCCTCGAGGGTGGAGTGGAGGATCTGATGGTTCAGTGTCAAAAGCCGCAGACAGGTCCAGGAGAATCAGGACAGAGGAGAGAGAGTTAGCTCTTGCGGCGTGAAGCGACTCTGTCACCACAAGGAGGGCTGTCTCTGTCGAGTGACCCACTTTGAACCCGGACTGGTGGGGGTCCAAGAGGCTGTTCTGGTGGAGATAGGAAGACAGTTGAAGACAGCACCTTCAAGTGTGTTGTAAAGAAAGGGTAGAAGAGAAACGAGTCTGAAGTTCTTGACATCAGAGGGGTCAAGTGATGGTTTCTTCAGAAGGGGGATGACTCTGGCAGTCCTGAAAGCCGTGGGAAAGCATCCTGAAACAAGAGATGTGTTGATGAGGTGGGTCAGGAAAGGAAGGAGTTCAGTCGCAATAGACTGAAGAAGAGGGGAGGGGATCGGGTCAAGGGAGCACGTGGTGGGGCGGTTAGATGTAACAAGGTTGAGGACCTCGTTAGGGGAGAGGGGAGCAAGATAGGGTAAGATGGGGCATGGAGAGGGGAGGGAGAGCTGTGGGGGAAGAGCTGGAAAGGGTAGAGAGGGAGAGGGTGGACAGGGGGGTTTCCAAGAGTTTTTTAGGATTGGAAGCAGAGGTTAGGATTTTAGAGCGGAAGAAAGCAGCTTTAGCAGTAGATAGAGGAGGAAAAAGTGGAAAGAAGAGATTGGAAGTTAAGAAGGTCCTCCAGGAGTTTGCCTTTTCTCCATTTACGCTCAGCCTCTCTTAGGCTCCGTCTGTTAGTACGCACTGAGTCCGACAGCCATGGGGCAGGTGGAGTTGGCCGTGCAGGCCTGGAGGTGAAGAGACAGACGTTGTCCAAAGAAGAGGAAAGGGTGCCGAGGAGAAGATCAGTAGCAGTATCAGGGGATAGGAGAGAGAAGGATTCAGGGTCAGGGAGAGCAGAGGTAACAGAAGAGGAAAGATCAGCGGGGGAGAGGGAGCGGAGATGACTATGGGTAGAAACCATGTGGGTAGGTGGCGGAAGTACGGGGGGAGAGGAGAGGGAGAGGGAGTAGGACATGAAATAGTGGTCAGAGAGCTGGAGGGGAGTGACGGAGAGGTTAGCAGTAGAACAGTGTCGAGGGAAGATAAGATCCAGCTGGTTGCCGGCCTTGTGGGTAGGAGGAGAAGAGGAGTGGTAAAGGTCAAAGGAGGAGAGGAAGAAGAGGTTCTAACTTATCAGTCTGGATGTTGAAGTCATCGAGCAGGATGAGTGCGGACCCATCGTCATGGAAGTGCGAGACTAATGTGTCGAGCTCTTCCAGGAACTCATCAAGAGGGCCTGGTGGGCGATACACAACAGCAATGGTGAGTTTGACTGGATAAGTGACAGTAACAGCATGAAATTCGAAAGAGGATGGGGAGAACTGTGGAACAGAGACAAGAGAGTATTTCCATTTTGGGGAAATTAGCAGGCCAGTACCACCACCCCGCCTCGCAGCTCTGGGAGTGTGAGAGAAAGAGTACACATCTGACGTCCTCCGTCTGCTTAACTTGGTCATGGAGGCATCGACATTTAATAGAGATGGTAAATTAACAGTGAAAACTCATCATAGCTTAATTTAACATCAGTATTCATAATTACACTTCATGTTTACTTCTCCTGATCTTTATCTCCTATAACAAGGTCCATAGGGGCATCTCAATAAATACACATGTTCTATTATATTTTATTTTATATATATAGATATATACTGTCTATATATATCTATATATGTATGTGTATGTTTTATATTATACTGAATATTATTATATGATATACATATATTATTATATTATACTGAATATTATTATATGATATATATATTATTATATTATATATTATACTGAATTGCCTGTGAGAGTGAATAATAGGCTGACGTGTTTGTCAAAGTGTTATTTACTGCTTTTTTTCATGTTGGAATAAATGTTAAATATTTAACTGCAAAGTAGTAATGCGTGTTTGGTACCTTCATTAGTAGTAATACATATGTTGGTATGCGCGTGCACAATTAATTGGTCCAAAACCTTTGCGCGTGCACGTGTCCATATATGACACATGCGCCTGAGGCGAACACATGGTACTGATCACATGACATATGAAACTTATTTGCGCGGGCCTGCGAGCGCGTGTCACCTGTAGGAGGAGCTTGTATAGGATTGTATATATATGTGTTAGACTATTGCATTTCAAAAAAACACTTGGCCTCTGGATTTTGTAGGAGCTCAACCTGTCTCAGTTCACCAGCAATATCTACGAATGATCTTTTTTTTTTTTTTTGCTGTGCTCTCTGCTATCCACTCTACCTATCAGCCATGTCATGCCCTGATGGTATGGATGTTACACCAGATGCCATAGGTATGTCTACAGATGTGGTTGTGGATGCTCCTAACCAAAGGAGACGCCGAATGCGAAGCCTTACTGCTAACAAGCCCGGGTTGTTAGAGATGGGAGTGGAGGGCATCAGAGGGTATGTGTACACCGTGGGGTATCAGGATGGGACAGTGACATTCAAGTCCTCCGTAGGGGGAGATTCAGGGGCGGCCCCTGAGATGGGGGGTGCCTCGGGTTGGCGTGTGAATGGGTCTATGTCTGTAAAAGACTGGGCCCGGTTCCGTTCTGATCGCTGTGCGGACCTTAACGAGCTGGGTAGTCTAGACGGAGTTTACTCGTCTCAGTGGGCCAGTGTTACAGGGCCTGAAATGTATCACTTGATAACAAAGCGCAGCAGACATGTAAAGGATTTTATCTTTCTGAGTATCCGTAAAGCGTGGGATTGTAGTGTTAAACCCTTTTTAGAGTGGGACCAGCCGCGGACAGTTGTTGACACAGCTTTTGCAATTGTTCTCTATATTCAGTGGTGTGACTGGGATGCTATGCAAGAGGTGTTTAGTGAAATTGACAAGGCGATCAAAAGAGACACCGTCAACACTGCTTATGGCGATGTTAGAAAACGCCTTGTATTCGACAGTCCCTCGTGCTCTACGCCTTTTGGGCTACATAATGCCATGCGTAAAGGGCAAGGCATCATCAGTGCAGCCGCAGCAGACCTCAAACAATGATTGATATGGTAGGTTGTATTATTAACATTAACAATATATTTATAAAAATGTTTTATTTTCTACAAACAACTGAAATTTGTGTTGTATTTTTTGTTTTACCAGCTCAGGACCATAATCAGACAGGAGGCGATTGGCAACCCCCCTCTCCTCTTCTTTTTACCGACACCTCTTCATCGCCCAGCTGGGCACCCCCATCGATGTCTCCACCACCATCTCCTCAGACACCCCTGCTCTACACCCCTCTGACCTCCAGAGCAGCAGACATGGACTCCCCTACATACGGATCGTGTGTCACTCCTCCTCCTCATCCGATATGGGGTGTGAGGAGGAGGAGGACCCACCTGGAGGCATTCCCCGTCATTGATATGCATCTGGACACAAGTGCGGGGGCATCTCCCTCGCCTCCTCCCTCTCCTTCTCCACCCGTGATGAGCACACCCAAGACCTTAGCAATAGTATCAGCTAATGCAGCTATAGCAGCAGCAGCAGCAGCAGCAAACCCCTATGACGAGGATGATGAGACTCTGATACCAGCTGTGGCGTGTGTGACGTTCCTAGATGAGGTTAAACGGAGTGTTCTATTTCTGTTGGAGAGGGTTATCGGCAAATACAGGGAGGAGAACTGCAATGGATGTCAGGTTAATCACCCCAGTCAGAAACAACACGAGTGTATGTGGCCCGTCACTGAGGGTTACTATGAAAGTAACATTGAGGAGCTGAAGGACCGCCTATGGAGCGATCGTTTTATACCAGCCATACAACGTCATCTGCGCATCATCGACATCCAGGCCAGCGGTGACCGTATCCATGGGGTTGCAGAGCGTGTGATCCACGACATGAAATCACATGACGCTGATGACTTCGAAGAATACTTAAAAATGTATGATGTTGAGCTATCCCCCGACGACTACAAAGTAGTTCTGCTAAACCAACTGTGGAGGGATTGGTCTGGGGCACCATGAGTAAAATAAAAAGGGGATCCTTTTCGTACTATTCTAGGTGTGTGTGTTTATGTGATTTTTTTTATTTTGCACACTATTGCTATCTGGGGTGTATTTTTGTACAATGTTACTGAATAAAATATGTTGTAACAGAGACGGCGTTGTCATTCTACACTTTTGGTTCCAACATGGAGAGTATGCTACACAAGATATATTATGATCCAGCACATCCAGGAGGCCTGGGCAGTGTGGATAATCTTCGTAAGGCCGTCAGAGAATGCACTGGAGCGACTCCCTCACTGTCTGTGGTTAACAGATTTTTATTAGCCCAAGATGTGTACACACTCCATGCCAAGGCGGCCATACATTTTCCTAGGAATAGGGTTTTGGTTAACGGTATTGACAAGCAGTTTCAGATCGACTTAGTTGATATGGGTGAATATACAGAGGAAAACGATCATGTTCGATATTTATTAATGTGTATCGATGTATTTTCAAAATATGCCTGGGTTAGATGTCTTGCCAACAAATCGGGGTCATCTGTTACAAAGGCTTTTAAAGACATTCTGAGCGAGGGGCGTGTACCGGTGAAACTTCAAACAGATGATGGTACAGAGTTTTATAATAAGCAGTTTCAACAGCTATTGACCCTGCATAAAATTACGCATTTTTCAACATCGAATGAGACTAAGGCCAGCGTGGTGGAGCGCTTTAACAGAACATTCAAGACGCGCATGTGGAGATATCTGACGTCTGTTAATTCACGCAGATATGTTGATGTTGTTCAGGATCTGGCTAAAGCTTATAACAACACGTATCATAGATCGATAAAGATGTCCCCTGCGGCTGTAAATAGAGACAATGAAAAAATGGTCTTCAAACACTTGTACAAGGACAAGCCCCAGAAGACTGTGATCTTTAAATTTAATCAGGGGGATACAGTGCGAGTATCAAAACTCAGAGGAGTGTTTAGGAAAGGATATAAGCAAACATTTACTGATGAACATTTTACAGTATCAAAGTGCATAGCCAGAGAGCCTCCTGTTTATAAATTATCAGATTGCACGGGAGAGACTGTGAGTGGGACATTTTATGAGAAGGAGTTACAAAAAGTAATCATTGGTAAAAACAAGGTGTTTAAAATAGAAAAAATATTATCTAGAAAAGGGGCCAAGGGTAAAAAAATGGTCCATGTAAAATGGCTGGGTTGGCCCGAGAAGTTTAACTCATGGCTCCCAGAAAAAGATGTAGTGGAGGCCTGATAAAACACAGGAGCACTCTGCCTAAGTGTTCACTCTTAAAGAGGTATTTGTTGGGATGAGTAGTAGCCGTAGTAGTAGCAGTAGCGACCATGAACAGCTTTTATGTTACACTACCTAGTAACTCCTCACAGGATGTATATCCAAATAATAAGATATGGAACTACAGGACAAAATTAGCTAAACCTATAGTCCTGAGCGAGCCCTATGAGGTGGGTCTTATAGAGATACAGTACCCAAGGACGTGGCTCAGCTTCCCTGCAAGTGATGCGGGTGTGACCCGACGCGACTCTAAAACAGGTCAGACATCAACTATCCTGCTGAAGCAGGGGTATCATGAGGCTATAATCAATGTAGTGGCAGCGTTCAATACAGTAGCAGCCAGGACCCCTTATATGAATTATGATAAGGCGGAGAATCGTATTTGGCTTACTGGGGGTGATGGCGCTACCATAACATTTAAAGGCCGGTTGGCTGAGATACTGGGTTTCAACCCGGGGGAAGAGAATGTATGTGGCGAGATGTTTCAGGCGCCTCACCCTGCCGACATTCATGCTGGGCGGTATAATATATATGTTTATAGTGACATAGTGGATTATCAACTAGTGGGGGACAGCGCTGTACCGCTCCTGAGGTGTATAAATATCGCTGATGAACAACGAACCATCCCCACTTTAACATATGATCGGCCACACTACACATCACTCTCGAGGCGCGTTATCGATGATATTGAGATATCGCTAAAAACCGATCAGAACAAACATATACCATTCTCACACGGAAAAGTGATTGTCAAGCTACACTTTAGGCCTATAAAACAGTTTTTATAAAGATGGCATATACTCCATACATTCGCGATGATGCTCGATATATGGCATACTATATGAATCAGGCCGGTGGTGATTTACCAGGATTTATTGGTGCGAGTACTCAGTATGGTAATGGACTAGGAGGTATATTTCGTAGTCTATTCAGGATGGCCATGCCCTTGTTAAAACGGGGGTTCAGCCTAGCCAGGCCCCATTTAAAGACCGCAGCAACTAGCATCATAGGGGACGTGGTGTCAAACATAACTAAAAGTGCATTTACAAAGAAGCAGGAGGGGCATGGTATGTTAGTACGCACATCCAGATCCTTGAAAAGACCACCTGGTTCTAGGGGGCGTAGCCAGGAGGGTTCAAAAAAGCGTAAAACCGCTGTGAAAAAGCCCCGAGCTGTCAAAAAGAAATCGGTAGCCGCACGTAGCAGAGCTCCCACCAAACGCTCCAGGATTTTGTTACAAGACATATTTTAAGGGTGAAAAAAGAAGAAGAAGCTGGAAACAAGATGGCACTCATTCATAACCAATCTGCAGAATGTGTGAAAACGGAATTGGATCTGTTCACTGTGCCATACACCCAGACATCCATCGAGAAATCTACATTCATCGAGATCCCTCCCGTATCTGCGATAACAGACACAGGACCCCTGGAGTTTTATATATCATCTAGCGGAGAAGACTACATTGATCTGAATGATACATATATGTTTATGAAGGTGAAAATCACTAAAGCTGATGGAACAAATATAACTAATGATACAGATGTGGGTTTTATAAACTACCGAGGATGCACCCTGTTCTCCCAGGTCGATATAATGCTGGGAGATAGACTTATTACACAGTCCTCAAACACATACCCATACCGTGGCATAATCGAGTGTTTAATGAACTACGGACAAGACACTCTTGACACACAGTTCAGCACGGGGCTGTTTTGTAAAGACACCGGGGGCCATATGGACGGCACGTCCATAGCGGGCGATAATAAGGGACTAGTGCAGCGAGGAAAGTACACCGGAGCAAGCCGTATAGTGGAGATGATTACACCTATACATGCAGATTTGTTTTTTCAAGAAAAACTATTACTCAATGGGGTTGATATTTCTCTGAAATTTATGCGCTCAAAAGATGAATTCTCTCTGATGACAGCTACAGCTGATGAGTACGCTGTTAAGATCGTGTCAGCTAGCATATTTGTGAAAAAAGTGGCTGTGGCCCCTACAGTCAGACTGGCCCACAGTAGGGCTTTACAGCATACGAATGCTAAATATGCTATCGACAGAGTTGCATTGAAAACATTCTCCATCCCGGCTGGGACAAGAGTATGCAACCAGGAAAACCTCTACACAGGACAGGTCCCTAAATTCATCATAATCGGTTTTGTCGACAACGAGGGTTACACAGGGAGCTGTGCCCGTAATCCCTTTAATTTTGGGCACTATGACACTGAGTTCATGAGTCTACATGTAGATGGACATTCCTATCCGGCAAAACCTTTTCAACCATACTTCCAGAGAGGACAATATACACGTGAATATTACCAGATGATACAGACAACAGGTCGTCATTTAAAAGACAGATCGCTGGCTGTAACGCATGGTGATTTTGGGTCCGGCTACACACTATTCTGTTTTAATCTGGAGCCCGATGACGGATGCTCAGGGAATGTTTCACTAATTAAAACGGGGAATGTGCGTATGGAAGCCCGTTTCAGAGTACCACTCACCCGTACCGTTAATCTTATATGCTATGCTGTTTTTGACTCAGTTATTGAGATATCAAACAGACGGCAGGTGTTATTGGATTACTACTAAAACACTATGAATACCATAGAATTGACTAGTGTTGTTAGAAAGCGAATTATTAATGGCACAGATTTCATGGGTGTACTAGCAAGCGATCAGCTTCCACAATCCCCTGTGTGTAAACATCCTTCAATGGTGATTGTGAACACTCATCCTTCTAACAGGCCTGGGGAGCATTGGCTGGCTATCTATATTACAAAACACAGGAATGGCTATTTCTTTGACAGTTTTGGGAACCCTCCAGATAGTGCGATGTTTCCAGAGGCTATAGTTAATTTCCTCAAGAATAACTGCACCGATGTATCTTATTCTAGAAAACAGGTTCAGAATAATTTTGCTACAACATGCGGCCAGCACTGTGTGTTTTTTCTATGTCACATACAGAAAGGAATGTCTTATTCATGTGTGTTAGACCTGTATGGTAATAATCCTGTTAATAATGATGCAATGGTTATCCGATTTGTTAACAGAGTACAACCTGCTGTGTGCTGCGGGGATCATTTTACCTGTGTACAATGTGCTCTCTGATGTAACAAGTAGAACTGTTGAGAAAAATAAATAAAAAATAGAAGCCATCTTTATGTGTAAAGAAAATTATTTAATCACATGATTGCAGGGAATACAACATCATCATCATCATCATCATCAAAGAAAAGCATTTTTATTCACATGTATGCAGGGAATACATCATCATCAAAGAAAGGCGTTTTTATTCCCATGTTCAGTATAGATGGGGAAAAAAATACAAAATACAATCAATAGGTCTGACATTCGATATGGCACACTGGTGTAGATAGGTATAATTCCATAAAAATAATCAAAAAAAAAAATAATCAAAAACCCTCCCATGAATCACCACCCCTCTTCCTCCTCCTTTTTGATTTTGGGGTGCTATGCCCGTGTGAGGCATCTAGAGGTCGGACCCCTCTACCCCTAGGTGTAAAACGCTCCTCACCCGAATGTGTACTATCATCATCATCATCATTAACAATTTTATATTCGGCTATAGCCCTACGTACCGTTGTGTTGGGGACGGCTGATAACGGTACATTTATATCCGCTAATGTTTTTAAAAAAATCCTCCACCCTGTAGGTCTAGAACTGTCTAAAACATTATGTGAAGCAGTGACACTTTTCACCAAATCATACAGATGCGATCCTCTGACCCTGTGATTACCAGCGATCATTTCCCCCTGTTCAGACCATGAGATAGTTTTTTTAGCATGCGTTAAGGCATCCAAAATGTATTGAGCATTTTTCTTGCTCTTTTTAGGCATGTGTTTTATAACATCCCCTACCACCAGACCCTTTTGAGACACATCATTATCACCCTGAGAAACGAGAGGGGTTGAGAGCCCACTACTTTCATCGGAGGGCAGTGATAAGGTCAACACGTTCTTTTCACGTTCACCCTGTCTCACCATAGTCAGGTATCTCTGTAAAATACCCGCATATTTTTTAGCCTTCTCATACATGTCTGTATCAGGCAGTTTCAATACATCGGTCATGGCTCTATCAAGTTCATTTTGCACCACTTGTCTTATAGAACCAGTGTTTTGGTCCTGCTGCTGCTGCTGCTGCTGCTGCTGCTGGGGATGCTGTGTTTGTAGCTTTAAGGCATCCATCTGATTCTGGGGTACCAAAAACATTTTTTGGGTGTGCTCCATTGTTACCTCCCTCTGTTGATGAGGCTAATTATAAACGGAATAGCGGCCCCTAATAGCGGTAGTAAAAATCCTCCTGTCTGGTTGAGGGTTTTTTTCTTCTTTGTAAGTTTTACTTTTTTATCAGCAACCTGTCTGATAAGAGCTTTCCTCTTCCTTAAAAGCTTGTACTGTTTGTCAGTCAAAGGAATATTACCTCTCAACACGTTGAGAGCTATCTCACACAGAGAGTTAATAAAGTCTGCGTCTGCATTACTCACAATGACCTTTCGCACTCTCGGCGACGCCTTATATATCAACTCCAGCAGAGACAAATTCCTCTGCATTCGGGACGACATTGTTACCTCTTTTGTTTTTTAGGGATGTATGCAACCGGGTGCTCTGATAGCAAGGCTGTTCTGAGTCTCAAATAATCAGGGGTCTTTGCTTTATAATCTATGAGGAGATATCCGTAAGAGGGGGCGGTGGCATCATTAAACGCCTCTAGAAAATATTTAGTATTACCTGGAAACATCTGTCTAGCCAATAGTGTAATCTGGTATTTATCCCTGGGGTTTTTAAACAAAATGAGATAGTTTGTGTTTAAACTAATAGTACGGCTAGCTTTACCTTGAATAAACTAATTTTGTACTAAATATATACAGCTGAGATTTCTATGATGTACATATTTTGTAAAAACATTTTGAACTTCTATGTTATTACTGGCATCGTTCATCAAGTCGTCTATGATGAGCAAGTTGTTTTTGTCTGGAGGGAGCAGTACGTCGTCACACAGAGACTCGGGTAAACCGTCTACAAATTTGATATCTCTTATTTTAAGGAGTTGATCATATAAAGGCTGCCAGCAGGAGTAAATGTAAACTACATTATCAAAACTGTGTGAAATAACCCTCGATGCATTTTCGATAATATCCTTGACAAAGAATGTTTTACCACAGTTTGAGGGACCGCTCACCACTAAGCTAAATGGATGTTGTAACCTCACATCAAAGCCCTGATCAGTATCCATAGGGGAGGGTGGTGTAATCAGACAACACTCTGCGCTTATTGTACACCACCTGGACTTTCTTCAAAACTGACGCATTTTTAAGATGGAACTTCTTCTTATCCCTGGTGATGTTGTCAGACACAGTCATCATGTGTGCATTGGTGTTCTGATTGGCTACAAATGCATGGACTAGACCAGTCAGTGCCTCAGGGGTGACAACTGCGGCATTTTTGGCGTTTAATGTCACCCCTTTGCACTTTACCTGTGTTTTGCCGTGTTTCGTGTTGTATGCATAACACTTTGGACCCCCTGATACAAACTCTGTGATGTAGTCTTCCTCAGGGAGACCACACACATCCCCGTTGTTTATTTCGTCTGTCAAGTCACCAAGATGCGAGCCGAGGGGCGGGACCCTGTCACCCTCCCGTGATGTGAATACAACGCTGTCTGTGTCACAGTACAACACCCTCTCCTGCAGCGTATCTAACAGCTCATAAAGCACCAACCGCGCGTGGGCCGTTGTCATGGCTCCTATAAACACATTTACATCTTTTATGCGTGAGGCCCGACCATCAGCGTAACACCACTGCACCAGTGCTAACTCGTCAGAAATAAAGCAGAACTGTCGCACATCGAAATCATCGCTAAACATGAGCTGCATAAATCTGTTGGGGTCCGTGATCAGTTCACAGGATGGCATATTGGTCCGCATGCTAAACCGGCCCCACAAAGAGTTTAGGAGTAGTTTATTACAACTTCTCATTGCTTTGTTGACCTTGATTTTGCTGGGATCAAGCTTAATGCCCTCCTTTTCGAAATAGTCAGCGACATACTTCTCCTGATCAGCAGGTGTTTTGACATGTCCAGGGTAGCCAGAGGCCTCCTGCTTACACTTGAGAAATGTCTTGACATAACCCTGAAACAATGTGTCTGTGGTGCGGGGGAAATGCCACACTTCATCCATGGACACAATCTGGTAACCCTTTTCAACCGCCTTCTGCAGCTCGAAAGAGACCCACACACCCGACAGCTGTCTGTCTCTGTCACTGTGTGCACATGCACTCGTCTGGTTCAAATCTTCAGCACACGTGCAGCACAAGGGGAACATTAGTTTGTTGTGACACCTGTATGGCAGGACGGGGTGGTACAAACCTTTTGGGGGGAGCACCGTGCACTTGATAAACCCAAAATAATTATCTATGGAATCGAAATCCCTAAAGATAATCTGGGGATGTCCAACGGGGTACTGTTTTGTGGCCTGAACAGTCGGATACAGACTTGTGAAGTCATAGTATCTGACTTTTTCATCATCACCAGCCTGGTGATGTAGCTTCAAGGCATTTGTACGCCCCCCAAAGAGCGCCTCTCTAGGATTGAGCCGGACCCGCATCTTGTACGTAGACATGAATGTCTGCACAGCCAGATGGGATTTCTTTAATGCTGTCCACTCACACTCCCACATCACAACAACCCGCAGACGATATTTATTTTGCAGAGCGTGTATTTTGTCCATGAACGCCCTGTACTGCTGGCCGTAGGTGACCTTGGTGACGGGGTTCAAACCAGATGGCACGTGACATTTGACACATCCGTGGAAAAAACACCCTGCAAATTCGTAGCAGATGTTTGTGTCTGCATTAAAGCCGTCCACATAGAACGGGGGAAACCGTTGCTCACCATGATTGAGCGCATGCCTGATTGTGACGCTCTTTGTGTGTGCCACATATTCAAGCCACTGTATCGAGACATCTGAGTATGCCTTGTTCTGGGGCATGTATGCACCTTCATACGTTAGAGCCACAGTGTCTACGGGGAGAAACAGGGTCTTGAACACCCCCATACAACTAGAAGCCAGTGTGGTGAATGCAAATGGATCAATCTGGGTGCACTCCAGAAAAGACTCGCGATAAATAGTGCACGCTCGGCGCAACACTGCTACATCGTTCACGCAGTAGAGTCTGATCTCTGCCTGGAAATCAAATGTTTTGTCACAAACGGTGTCATACCAGCTCCTGAAGGAGGTTTTGGCACTGTCACCCATCTCGTTGTAGCCATAGTAAGAGGGGGCGGGGTATCTTCCTATGTAATACTCTCTCGCTCTAGTGTTGAATTTGTGAGGGAAATATCCTTTCACCAGATCCTCGAACCCCAGAGCTGCAGGGGTTTTTGCTAAACTCATGGGGAGAAAGCTGAATGAATCAATCCAGCGCTGTTGTAAACCCTTGTCATGCATCAGAATAACCCGACTCCCCCTCATTATCACCTCCGGTGTAATCTGTTGTTGAACAAAGTACTCCAGCAGGAGATAGTTGTCGAAGCCGGAGGCATTATGTGCTATGAATGTGTAACCTCTGTACTTTGGCATTCTGTAACGCTTCACAAACGCATCGACACAGTTCAAGGTGTTGAAACAAAACTTGTTCCCATCCATATCCATCGCACACACAAAATTTGCCTCATGCTTGCCATTATGATAACGAGTCTCAAAATCAAAAAAAATGTACTTCGTTTCCACATCTTTTTTCTCCTGGGGCTGAATAAAACATTCATGTGTCACATCGCTCTCCAACATCGGCACCCTACAGTGTGGACAGATAGGGGAGGGGCATGTGTGTGTCTTTTTACAGGCCTTGTACGTTTTACCACACATGTCACAGTATTTCATAGTATCACAGGGGATGATCCTATGAACAGCTTCTGGAAGCTTGTGCTGAGCATAACAATTTTGTGATCTACATATGCGGTTACAGCCGTCACACTTGATTGTTGAGCCAGGGTGCTTATGGCACTCTGTAAAACATACATTGCATCGGTATTGACAGTTGTGGTATAGAGGTGTTTCATATGTTTGGTAGCAGAACCCGCATACATAAGATGATCCGAAAAACCCTGTCTGATTTTCAATCAGGTAATAGTGGTCATTGTGCAAATATAGCCAGATTGTCTGTTTGTGGGGTGTGTCATGTGTCTTGAAACACTGCAGTCTTTTAATGCCGTCATTGTGGTGAAATATTACAATTTTCACCCCCAGATGTGCCTCAAAGCTGGATACATCAGCGAATGATACACGATGCATGTGATCAAAGCCAACGGTCCTGTGTAGTAGGGATGCATATGCTAATTTAGCATGCTCTGTCAAAGAGGAGTTGTTGAAATGGGCCAGACAGAGAGAGAAACATAGATTATGACCCTCACTGATGACTGGCATGTGTAGAAAACGGCCTTTCTTAGCCAATATCTCATTATAGGGGATGTTCCCTAACCTAAGACGACCTCCCCCACTTCTATTTTGTGCTACAGTGACTACTAGCTCCAATGCATCATCAGACACAGATTCATCATTACTCTGAAGGACCTGTGCAATTTGCTCCATAAACATGTCTACGTTGTATGCATCGTTTGCATTTAGAACCGCCTGTACATCACTAGCCAGTGAGGGCCCCCGCAGCACAACATTTAAAACACTGCCCGCAGGGGCCGTGTTTATAGCCTGGTTGATCACTCCAGAGACGCATCCTCGAACCATGTCTGGGACTTGTTCTATGTCATTTAAACTAATGCCTCTGAAATCAACACGCTGCCTCAGTTCAAAAGCATTAAAAATGGGGATTGGCCTTCTATGAATAGCAGGGGGGATGACCCCCCCACACTGAACAGTGGAGGGGGCATTCATCGCCGTCTCAACAACCATCTCTGAACCCACGCTTGCATCCCCCCGGGGGAGCGTCAAACAGTCACCGTCTCCCCCACCTGGAGCCGTGGATGCACCCCCGAGATTATGCAATTGACCCGGGCTTGTTGCTACATGAATGTGCCTGTGTGGTGTCTCCGACTCAATACGACCGGGCTCACCCTCCCTTCTATGATTAGCAGAGGGGATGACCCCACCACACTGAACAGTGGAGGGGCCTTTCATCGCCGTCTCAACAAGCATCTCTGACCCCCCGTTTGATGCTCCCCCGGCGGGATGCAAACGTGGGGTCAGAGGTGCTTGTTGAGACTGCAACTCAATAACCCCCACGTCTGGCTCATCATCAATAAATAGCATACGCCCGGGCTCACCCACCCTTCTATGATTAGCAGAGGGGATGACCCCGCCACATTGAACAGTGGAGGGGCCTTTCCTCACTGTCTCAACAAGCATCTCTGAACCCCTGTTTGCATCCAACATGTTGAGCCTCAAACAGTCAGCCCCACACATACCTCCCCCAAGATTATGCGATTGATATGGGCTTGTGGTTGCCTCAATGGGCTTGTTAGGGGTCTCCGAATCACCCGGTCCCTCATGATGCAGGGCTTCATTACATAGGGGGGTCCCTATCTCTGTGGGGTCTATGAACTCATAACTTGTAGACATTGAACATATGGATGCTGTGGGAGAGGAGGAGGAGGAGGAGGGGGAACTCATGGCTGCATGAGCACTATGTATGTCTGGTCTTTCATTGCTGCCACATAATACATCAAGCAGCGTGGTGTACCCTTCATCTACATAAGATAAAGACGGTTCTGTAAAATGAGCCGCCCAGCTCTTCTCAGCGGTCTCCGCTGCAGCCGCAGCTTTAACAGCAATCTTTCGTTCCGCCAGGATGCGCGCTCTACGAGAGATTACACCCAGCTCCTGTATCAGGATGTCATATTCAATCATAACCTGTGCTATGGTAGAGGGCGGGGCGTTGTTATAAAAAACCTGATCATTAGCAGGCGTGTTTGGAGCGTAAACACTCACACGGGTATCCCCACTATTAACAGCCTCAGTATCTATGTCAAGTTTTAAAAATTTCCGGGGTGGCTCCATATTGACCCAGTGTATAACCCTCCCTCTAAGAAACAAAAACTAAAACAAACAACCAAAAACTGTCTAGTGAATTATCGAGCCTGCCTAGACTCTGTCTTCCATGACTGACATAATATGATTGAGAGTACTAAATATGTGTTTTGTACGTATTACACTCGCGCGAATGAATTCCTCCTGAGATTCCCTCCCCAAAGTAATCCTTCGATCTAGCCTTACAATCTGTAGTTGCATGGTCCTAATGTTAGCGCTCATGTCTTCACCCATCGGCTGTATGTACTGTGCGCCTTGCCCACGCTCCTGCTCATCAATCCACTGACTTACATCAAACAAATCATGTGAATCTACATCAGCACCAGCCTGTACATCATTAATAGGGCCTACAGGTATACACACAGTATCAACAGGTGCAATACTTTGTTCGTACAAATATCGCACGGGGTCAAACGGCTGGTCAGTAAACAGTGGGCCTGTTTCTATACACACATCATTACCATCAAAATCTTGGTCGCATACAAATTGTGCGGTGTCCACAGGCCATTCAGTAAACTTTGAAGCGGTTTCGAACTCACTGTTTGAAGCCTCTGCAACAGATATTTTAGTCTCTGATAGGTGCTCCGGCGGGGAGTTGATCGCAAAACGGGCAGATGATCCGGTGGTGGGCCAGCACCCGGCAGCAGCAATTGCAGTCAAATCGGGTTCAGCTTGGAGTAGTGCCACCACTGCTATGCCCGCTTCATCTGGGGCGTTAGTGCAGGATTGCGGCCTCTCCGGTAAAACCCTTGATAAACAAAGACAAATATTAGTAATATATAGATGAAAACCCCCTGGGGTAAATAAATGAAACATTATTTAACGAACACACACCTAGACACACTCTTAGTTTGTCGGGGCTCGACAATCGATGTACGGTCATGTGCTCCAACGCTCTCATATGCAGGCTTACAGATGTTTTGTCGGGGTCTCTCAGACAGAGTCCTAATGAACAAAACAATAGTTAACTATATATATATATATATATATATATATAAACAACATGGTAAATTAAACATGTACACACCTTTTTTTAACACCAGCCCGTTTATATCTCGACGATAATCTCCCAGGTTTGGGAGCGTTGATGTCTATATTTATTTACAATGAAACGAAATTAATATTCTCTTTTGGAAGGGATACAACAGAACATTGGTATTTACAATTCATTCACTCACAGTGGTTCACAGGTTTTCTCACAGACCCCTGATGGATTCGTTTTTTTTCCGGTGATTGAAAATCATCTGATGAATCTACAATGATATGGAGTGAAATAAATAGTTAAATAAAATAGATTATCGTATTAACCGAATAAAAATGGTATTTAAACCCTAAAACTAAATACGCACCATAGAAGAGGCTCGGTGGTCTGTTTTCAATATCTTCCCCCCTATACACAGGCCTGCCCGCTGTTGATGAGAGCCTTTAGAAAACAAGTCTGATTTAAAATAAACACTGACCCACGAAATAAATAAATAAAATGAAAGAAGAAAATACTTACGTTTGATCAGTAGTCATGGCTTGATACGGACGAAATGGATCTGCTCCAGATAGCTCCTTGACAGCACATATAGTTGTCAGGGGAAAAGGCCTATGCTGTGATTGACGGCTCGCTTTATGCTGCATCATTCAAATGACCCCTCCTCCTACAGGGCACGCTCGCAGGCCCGCGCAAAGAAGTTTCATATGTCATGTGATCAGTACCATGTGTTCGCCTCAGGCGCATGTGTCATATATGGACACGTGCACGCGCAAAGGTTTTGGACCAATTAATTGTGCACGCGCATACCAACATATGTATTACTACTTTCATTTTTTTGCATTAAATCATTCTGGGATGTTTGCTGAAATTGATTGGATGGCCCTACCTAGAAAGTTTTCCACCAGCCGCCACTGGCTCCAACTACTCACTTGGCACAACATTGTGTGTGTCTCTTGTTTATTAGTATAAGCTGAGAAGTTGAGTGTTTTTCTGTAATTAGCATCAGCATGAAACACAGACAAACTTACTTGACTTCCATCAAGTAAGTTCCTTCTATCAAAAGCAGATGCTTAGAGAGAAGCAGGAAATAATTCATTCCACCACACTGGCGGGAGGAAGCAGAAAGGAATGCATTCTGCACGATCCACTCCGTCCAAATGAGTCTCCAGGGGAATCAAAAGCAGAAAACACATAGTTAGACAATACAGGCTAACGACAGGGCTAAGAATATCCTCGCTGTGAGCATCCATTACACATCACATCACAGAGAGGAATCATTTCTGAGGATGGTTTACCTCGGGGATTTCACATTGTTACTGTTGACAGGGATGTCTTGACTCTCAATGGATGTGGAAAGAAAAACAAGCTATGACTGTACTAATGAGGTAAATTAGGCTTTAGAGACATTGATGGATTAGTGAACGGACCTACCAGGCACAGGGGCTCAAGTTGTCAGGAAAGTGAATCAAATGACTAGAAAAGAGACATTAAGCAACAGCAAAGCATTACAACTACAAAATGACTACAAAGACATTACCACAAAAAGTCACTAAATAAACTAGAAAGAACAGTTCATAAGTTGGTAACTGGCTTACACTAAAACAGGCAAAGGGTTATTTGTTACCCCCCTGGCATTTTGAAATGCATATTACTCTGTTAAAATGAATCCCTTACATCTCTCAGTTCATGACTTTGTGTATTAATCGTCTAGTGAATCTTGGAGGGTGTGGGAAAAAAAATTATAATTTCTACCTTAAACTGCAGGTGTGTGTTCCTAACTTCAGGGACACATATCAAACCAAAGACCAGTTAAAACCTGTTGGGCCCTAGACGATTTTTGGACTAATTTTCGAAAATATTGTACACATACGCAAAGGGCCCAACTACAAGGTATATGTGAACCATTGCAAAGAATTATTAACACTAAGAAGGGTTTGCTCATATGATTTGAGTAAATAGGTTCAGTACATTACTGGTTAATGGCTGCTGAAGATGGAACACAGCCCTATGTCAAATTCGTATGGTGAGAAAGCACTATTATTCATAATGCAATATTAAATTAGGCAGGGTGAAGCCTAAAACCCACCCACCATCATAGCAAATGATGGCAGTAGTCACCTACAAAAGAATTTGAGTGAATAGAGTGAAGTAGGCCCGAGCAAGAGACATAAACGTGTACGAGAGGTCACGAGAGGTCGTCATGTCAGAAACAGCCTCTCCAGCTGTTCCATTGTACTTTTAGAAGCTAAATAACTATATATTTAACTTCCTTTATCCTTCTACATGCTCAATCTATCACATACAGCAGTTAGAAATCATTTTGGAGAGCTGGAACCGTCTCCAAAGCTCTCCAAGCCGGCGAGCTACGGGAGGATTGCGCAATAGCTGGTGTGTATTGGGCCGTTGTAGAGCCCCTGATTGGTCGATTTTCGTTTTTTTTCGCTCTGTGCACGTGGCTGCATGTGGCCAATCGAATGGCGTTAACAGATTTACCAGGAAGTGTTTCGTTTTCCGAAAAAATCCGATCTAAGCCGAAGTGCCGGCGCGTAAACAGCCGAGCCTGCCTTGCTGCAAACTTGTCCCCCCGCGTGTGTGACCCCCCTTCCTTTGTTTCACAACGTTTTTTACAACTCAAATGGACAGCAGGAGCCGTTTCTGCGGTCAAAAAGGACTATAAGGACACTGTTTGATGATTTTGCTTCAAAACTGTGAG
Organism: Leptoclinus maculatus; assembly: GCA_032191485.1. Lineage (NCBI taxonomy): Eukaryota > Metazoa > Chordata > Actinopteri > Perciformes > Stichaeidae > Leptoclinus > Leptoclinus maculatus. The sequence goes on along the minus strand of JAVDOI010000003.1, from coordinate 1,015,078 downwards.
TACCATCCCATAATTATTTGGCTGAGTTATTGTTGTTGGGGGCTGCTGTTCCCCCGGTCAACTTTGAAGGGTTTCCCAGAGAGGGAATCAGAGATGTAGGGTCGGAGCGTGGATGAATGCTACGGCTGCTAACTATATAGCATTAAGCTCTCAGGTTGATTTGCGTCTTTTGAGAGGCTATTTCGGGTGCGTATGTCGTCCGAATGAACGCGAAAAAGTGACGATATTTAGCACGAGGCTAGGAATGTTGTCTTAGATTGTGTTTTATTGTGTTTTGAGTGTGTAAAGTGTTACACATGCTTCGGTTCATGAGAAATTCTTCGTTCAAACGCTATGCTCCATGGTTGTGGAAATATTATATTTGCTACCGAAAATAGCTTTCTTCGGTACCAGTCGGTACCAATCGGTACCACTAGGCGCCCTACCGGGCGCCTCTCGGGCTAGAAAGGTTAATTGGGGAAGGCTTGTGAATTTAAAAAAAAATTTGCTAATGTTCCTCTTCATGTTCATGGTTTAATTCAGGCTCTTTGTCATGGTTTATTAAATGGTTATACAGTTCATTAATGAATATAAAAATGCTCTTGACTTCTTTTGTCTGCAATTAAATAAGGCACAGTTGTAAAATTAATAAACTTTATAAACACAATTTAAAAAACTTGTATATAAATGTTGTTTTTCTAGGTGGTATTGGAATGTTAGCGGTTCTCGTGTTTCACTACCAATAATATGAAGCAAAATGGCAACTTAAGACAGACAAAAGACTACATAATGATGTTGTCTTGTTCCTATATGGACCTCTGTACCCATGGTGCCTTTAGGTAGTTAGTTGATTCCTATGTGATAATAATTAGATTTCTCATCTAATTGTTTTCTTTGCTTGCGGGCCGCTGTGATGTCACTTTCAGCCTCTGTAAATGTACACTTGTGCTCCTCTAGGTGGCACTAATACATCACACTTCCACACATCCCTCCCAGGACACACACTTGACGGTACATTTCCTGCTTTTTCACCACATTATTATTCCTCACCAGCAAGCAGAAGGCGGGACTTTAATATGTATATTTTCCAATGACCGAGCAACATTTAAGTGTTTCACAAACAGGGATAATTATTTGTGAATGGCGGATTGTGAGCACTCCCTGCTGAGCCCTTTACCTTCCGTCGGTTTATTTCCCCTTCCCGCGCCTCCCTCAAATCTCTTTTTTCAGTGGGGTTTAATTGCAGTAATCTCCAGTAGAACTAGGAGGCATTAAAACTAGTTAGGCCTGTGACAGCTGCTGAGTGTGTGAACACACTCGCTTTCACAGATGAACCAGTAGCTCTGCACCCTCCAATGGAGGCAGGGCCACAAACCCAGCTTGTTTTACAAACATCACCTCTAATGAGTGGAAGGTGGTCGTGGTTTTACCGTGCAGCAGTGGTCCGACTGAAAACTGATCACTACGATGTGTTCTGAGACATTTATGATGATTCTGCCCCGACAGAGGAATGGAAAGATAGAAAAGTAAAGGTTGGTTAAATAAAAGTAGAGTATTATCAGTCAAATGTTCTTAACGTATCATTATGGTGGAGGAATGACTCCAATCATTGTTAAGTTAATTGTGAGATTATTATCGGGTTAAATGCAGAGGTCAGATTTAATTTATGTACATGAAGAATGTGATCAAGTTTAAAATATATACTATGCAACAGTTTCCTCAAAAACAATGTATTGACTGATACAAAAATAAGTGGTAAATGGACTGTACTTGTATAGTCTTTTCTAGTCTTCCGACTTTAACACTACATGTCATCATTCACCCATTCACATCCATTCATACACTGATGGCAGGGGCTACCATGTAAGGTGCCACCTGCTAGATATTCACACACTGCTGGCACACCCTTTGGGAGCAACTTGGGGTTAAGCGTCTTGCCCAAGGACACATCGACATGGACAGGAGGACCCGGTGATCGAGCCACCAATCTTCTGATTGAAAGACCCGCTCTACTTTTGAGCCTAAGTCCCTCTCAATCACAGCGGGATGAAGCACACCATGGGCTGCATTCATTCAAAATACTGCACCTTCCTGCAGGTTTGTGAGGTGTGGATGTGTTTATTTGTGCTGTAGAAACAATCAGAAAATACAATTTTAATCTTCTGATTCACTGCTTTGTTTTTACTAATGTCCGTCCCAAATATAACAATTTGTTCATAAATGTATCAGCTGTGGACTCAAAAGACCTTCTCAAATATTCTGTGGAGCATCTGGGCATCTTTAACTGGTCACTCAACACAGTTTTTAAAGAGTAACTTCACTTTTCTGTGCGAGTGTACAGTCTCTATCATACTATCAGTTGACTCTGGTCCCAGGCTATAGCAGTGCTTTGCCTTTTTGAAGAGGAAACCAGATGTTGCTTTGTGCTCTATGCCCCAGAAGTACAAGCCAAAGTCACGTCCTCTCCCATTTCTGAACCCATCGGCTATCATTCTGACAATGATAAGCCTCTGGGGGCAAGGGGCTATATTTCAGGGGTTCCCGTGTAGCCATATGTGTTGAAAATGTTGGATGGATTTGACTTGCTGTGTTATTAACTTTTAGTTGTTTTTTAATTACTTACCTGGTTAATTAAAGGTTAAATAAAAATATAAAAAAGAATTCCTTCTCCGTGCGTTGCTTGTTGTTTAAACTCCGATTGCAACTTGAGTTGGAGTTGAGAGACGATGTGTACGACTAATTGTTTCACTTGTTATCCTCATAAAACGCTTGGTATGATATCTCAACAAAAGTTACTTCTCATTTTTCATGCGTTTTCCTACGAAAGCCAGCAACTTGTGTCAACTTCTGCTCCTTACTTGCATACGGTCTTTCAAATAAACTTCCAGTTTCACAGGAAACTCAGTTAGTGTTAGGCAACAAAACTACTTAGTTATGTTCAGGAAAAGATCTTCTGGGTTAAAATAATCACTAGTGCTGTTACTGAAGTACGCAAATTACGTGACAAATAAATCAACGTGGACTTCTCGTAGTGGCGGCTGGCCAATAGAGGGCGCCGCCCCCCCTTGAGCCACAAAAAATAAAAATAATAAGAATAATAAATTATACAAATTATCAATATTTGTGTTTTTGAAATATGTAATGCACCCAGTATTATGTGTAAAATATGATATCTGCGCAAAATATATGCTTTTCCTGCCCGTCCTCTCCGCCTGTCTGCATGTCTCAGCAGCGCTGGGGCCATGGAGAAATGGCCCACAGGAGGCGGGTCTATGAAGCAGTTTAGCCAATTGCTGATTAAAGATATGAATGTATGACATACAATTTAGCCAATCAGCGTCCTCAAATACATTAAGCTGCGCGCCAGGACTAGTCTCTACAGGCAAGGCGAGCACGAGCACTACTCCAAGACCCGTTTGAGAGGAGAACTTTGGCGGAGAAACTGCAGGTGAACGGGGGCTCATGGGGTATAGAGGGTCATCCGGTATCTGCAAGGTTGGCAGTTCGATCCTTGGCTACTACGTGTCCTGTGCCGAAGTGTCCCTGAGCAAGACACTAAACCCCTAACCGCTCCCCGGGCGCTTCTCAGGGATGGGTCAAATGCAGAGAACAAATTTCCCCTTGCAGGATGAATAAAGTATAATAAAAAAAAAGATCATCTTGACCTCACAATCAGACAGCAGACTAGCGGGAAAGGGAAGCATGCTTGCTTTTTAAAACAACAGGGACAGATCCAGCATGGACAGTTACGGGAGTGAGGGATATGAAGCACCTGTCTGAGAAAGTAAGGAAACATGAGAACCCCAGGGCACACATGGAGAACTCCTTCAAGATAGCCATGTTAGGCAAAGTGAACGTCTGTTCTTCTACATAGTTGTCCTCAGTCTCATCTGCTTAACTTGGTCATGGAGGCATCAACATTTAATTGAGACAGAATAAATGTTAAATATTTAACTGCAAAGTAGTAATGCGTTTTTGATACCTTCATTTATTACATTGCAAAATCAAAAAAACGGTCAAAATGTGTTAAAGTATTGATGAAGTGATGAACAAGTCGTTTGATTGGACAACAAAAGCGTGACAGAAATTCCACTATTAACTTTAGCTCTGTTTCCCACTGACTTTTAGCCCCGTGTTTAGTTGATTTCCCGGGGATTACCCCGGAAACTGGAGGCTAACCAGCCAGCCCTAGGCTAAAGTCAGGGTCACTTAGCTCCAGGCTAAGGGAGCTGTTAGCCTGGAGCTAAGTGCAGTGTGGAAATCCTTACAGCTTTAGAGCCTACCTTTTGGCTCCTGGTTCAGACATCCCGCTTTAGAGCAATAGATACAGGATTAATTCATTCCTACCACCATTTCCCTCCATTAGCAAAGCAGCTGTGGCAACATCATGAAGCACACACAACACTTTGGATTGGTTCTGCTATGCAGGTTGTTTTTTATAAATTCCATTTTTGATTCCACACAGTTTTAGCAACCCAACAAGGGAGATTGTCTCAACTGAGCGAAGCATTTAGACTTGTGACATTACATTTTCTATTGACGCACAGATAACATATAGTATATAATGATATAAGTAAACACAGAAGTACATTTGTTAAATAAACTTTTTTAACATTATGCAAACAGCACTTAGATTGAGTACATGATGTGATAGTAAGCGTATGATAAATACATTTATTTATTTAATTTATTGGTCTGTGACCAATATTACATATTAAAATACTTAAAATGTCAAGCATATATTAAAGAAATTACAAAATAGAATCATATTTTTACACTTAGAATGATATTACCTTTTAGACTCCATGCCAATCTTCAGGCCTCTGCTCAAAAATGTGCTGCCCACACTAAAGAGTCTAGCTCTGTAACTACAAGGTGTATTAGAATAATTTTTGGATCTATACATCAGATACAACAGTGTGATAGTAATACCTGATGAGGAAATATTGTTTATGTTACAAGTTTATACTATATGAAGATAGAAAACAGCATAGACTGAAAATTCTTAGGTTCGCCTGCCAAAAAGCACTCCAATTTTTCAAATGTTTTTGAAATAATAGCTACCTGCCTAAAATTCTCCAGCATCGAAGTACATATAATAATATGCATGCACAGCAATTTTTACCTTGATTTAGTGAAGTATGTCTGATTTAGAGAGGTTTGAAGATTACATTTCAGCCGAAATTCACATTTTGGTTGCAGCTGCAACAGTTTTTCCATTGTACTTTTATACACTATATAACAATATATTTCACTTTTTTATCACTAATATTGCAACATCATACAGCAGTTTGGCAAAATTTTGAGCAATATTTGACCATTCTGGGGTGTTTTTCACTTCTCCTCCATGCAATTTCCTCGTCTCTGTCTGAGTCAATGGAGCCCTGTATAAGCCTATGGTGGGCGGATTTTTTCATACGACCCCTCGTCAGAACCGTGTGGATGACGTGTATTCAACAGGGAGGTTCTTGAAGTGATTGAAAGAAGTTTTAGCCACTAAAAATCGAGAAACGCGCCGGTCAACCCCCGAGCGAAAAAATGATTCGTCGAACGGGAGAAGGACCACCATCTTGTCATACTTTGATGAAGAGACTCCATTTTAACACAGTTAGACACAGAATCAGTAGGCGAACACACGTTACAATGGGATTATAAGGATTTTCGGACGTTTTCACCCAGAAAAGCACCTCAAGGTGAGTAACGTTTCAGATTTTTCGCAGTGTTGGAGTGTGGCTTTGAGCGGTTTGTTAAATGTATCTTTTGAACGGTTCGGCGGAGAGGAATGCGGATAACATCGCCAGCTTTGGGGTGGAATTCCAATGTGAGGTCATGCTCTGTTTTTACATGTGGCGCCTAGTTTTCGGGTCGAGAAATCCAATCGGAGACCATAGATCGCCGATTCATGGTCCCCATTTGCTCATATTTTGGCAGATATTGTAGTTATTTATGGCGATTATGTACAGTTGTGTTTGGTGCGTCTAAAAGTTGACTTAGATAGTAGTATTGTTCGGGTTTTTTATTTTTAATTAAAGGATTTCGGAATATTTGCTAATTCCTGGCTTATTTATCAAGATTCATGCCTAGAAATTAATAAACAAAATTATGCAAACTCATTTTTTGCCTATTTAAGCAATTACAGCGCTTTTTAATACTCCTGATATGGTCCGTCTGCAATATGCATTTTTCAAACGCGTTATTTTCGCGCCCCGTCTATTTCGCTATGCAAGTCCGGAAGTGACGTCACTCGTTCTAAGCACGGGCACCTGCTTCTTTGTTTGTATTGTACATTGACCATATTGTTAGTCACTCAGCCGATAAATCGATCAGTTAGGAGGTCTTTGTCACCGAAATAATGGTTCACTGTGTAGCCTGGGGGTGTAATAGTGATTTTAAGAAAGGATCAGGCATACGTTTTTTTGGTTTCCCCTCGGAGAAAGACAAGAAACGGAGGAAAATCTGGGTCGATAGATGCCGGCGTGGTGAGCAGAACTGGCAGCCGAGTAAGACGGCAAAACTCTGCTCTCTTCATTTTGAAAAGACTTGTTATGTGAAAGACCCAGACATGTTGACAAAATACGATTATGGGAAGTTCAAGTTGTCACTGAATCCCGATGCCGTGCCGACCATTTTTGCTAGCATACGACCTGGAGATCCCGAAAAAATAGCAGCCGGGACCGGGAAGGAAAATCCACTGACGTCCCCCATACGTGTGATGAGGGGTGCCTACCTCAAGAGAAGAAAACGAGAGGTGAGTTTGTGTTGTAATGTAATCTGTGTTGTACTTAAAATTCTGTATTTAGAGATCAAGAAAACGTGGTAAATATCGGGAGAGATATAAGGATTTGGGGAGAGGCTCGCCCGGACACCTCGCGCGATGCGTGTTGCCGCTAGACACCTATTTTCAATACCGACGAAGTTGGTTTGCTTCGATTAGTTCGAGACATTCTCCGTCGAGTAAATACAAAAACTACACGGACATATGCTTTTAGTATATTACATAATGAAGTTCATATGGTTTTTACTATACTACTTATTGTGATGTCAATTCTTTTTAGACAAAAATGAGCCCTTGCGTTATTACAAGTCCATGCACACTAGAGCTAGTATATTTGTGTGCACGTGTTTGGCACTGAATTTTCACCTTTAAATTTTCGGATTTTGTTTTGTATTTATACACGATAACACACACAGGAATTATTATCTCAGCAATTATTGAATTATTTTTAGGGGTCCATGGGACCCACTGTCCTGTAAAAAATGCGTCCCAGTGTTTCAAATGTCCTGTAGATCTGTTGTGAGCTACTGGTATGCAAAATTGTAATCAAATGTCATTTGGTTGACATGAGGAAATTGAAAAAAACATGTGAAGCAAATATACATTATCAAAATATGAGTCTCATCTACTCGATTTTTGCATCCCAGAGAGCAATTTATGAGTCAGGGACCCCGGGTTTACACGCCCTGTATATACCTGCACACGTAACAAGTATTGTACACATACACACATGATAAGGTATGATACATGTATATGTACACACGTACTAAAGTATTATACACGTACATGTACACACATGTACAAAGTATGATATACGTACATGTACACACGTACTAAAGTATTATACACATGTACACGCACGTTATAATTATTATACACTTACACACACATAACATGTACATGTGTTACATACATACACACACGTAACAAGTATTATGCACGTAAACACACGTTATGATTATTATACATTTTTTTTGTTACAGACGCTGAGTGAACTTCTGAACACTGTGCAGACCAGTCCAGCTGCTGTACCCGATGAGGATGTGGATTCACATGATAATGATGCATTCAGTCACCTGGTACCCCACGACAACATCGCTAGTCCACCGGTATCCCACGACAACATCGCCAGTATGCCGGTACCCCACGACAACATCGCCAGTATGCCGGTACCCCACGACGACATCGCTAGTCCATCGGTACCCCACGACAATATCGCCAGTCTGCCGGTACCCCACGACAACATCGCTAGTCTGCCGGTACCCCACGACGACATCGCTAGTCCACCGGTACCCCAAGACAACATCGCTAGTCCACCGGTACCCCACGACGACATCGCTAGTCCACCGGTACCCCACGACGACATCGCTAGTCCACCGGTACCCCACGACAACATCGCTAGTCCACCGGACACCCGTCGAGACATCGCCACCAGTCCAATACCCAAATTCGCAGTTAAGCGGACCCAAGTGAATATTCTCCCAAAAGTTAGGGTCAGGCGAATACAGGTGGCACCGCTGTACAAGGATGCTGGAGTGCAGTGTGACTTAATCCAATCACCATCCCATGGCCAGTCAGTCAATGTTACAGGTAACAGTGCTACTAGTGTTTGCACTGTTACGTCTGCACGTAATCAGACCCGAAGAGATGTGACAGATGAGTGTGAGGAGAGTGATGAAAATAGTGACAATGATACAGATGACGACAGTCACTATGACCCAGATGAGGATGTGGAGGACACGGACAGCGACACTGATTTCGAGGCGGACTGTGAGATGCTGGAAGAGGACAAGATGCTGAAGGCCAATCTTCATCCAAAGGAGGAGCGCCAGTTCTTGGTGTCGGAAAGCTGTCTGAACAGTCTTGTGAACTCTTGTAAACTGTGTGCATCACCAGCTACAGGCAAGATAGCATATATAAAAGGTATGCACATGGTGCTTGATGTACATTGTGAATCAGGCCATCAGTATAGGTGGTCAAATCAGCCAACACAGGGCGCATTACCCTTCATTCACTTGATGTGTGCGGGAGGCATTCTATATACAGGCAGCAGTGCTACCAAGGCCCTGAGGTTTTTGGACTTCATGGAAATCCCAACATTTTCCTACAGAATTTTTACAAAGATTCAGAGAGCTTACTTGGTGCCAGCAACACTATCTGTGTGGAAGCAGAAGCAACTGGAGCTTTTGAACGTGGGAAAGACAGACCTAGTCTTGGGTGGGGATGCCCGATGTGACAGTCCCGGTCACACAGCGAAGTACGGGACATACACACTGATGGACCTAAAGCGTTCATGTGTCCTAGATATTCAACTTGTTCAGGTAAATGGATAATGAGCTGCTTACATGTACAGTAAAACCTCGCTATCTGAACACCCCTCCAAGCCGAACACCCCGCTAATCCGAACACTTTTTCTCGGTCCCGTTTTTTCTCCTATATGTTATGTATATCAAAATAAGAGCCATTTGGCTAAACTGAACACCCCGCTACTCTGAACACTGAACACTTTTTCTCGGTCCCATTCCTTATATGTTATAGTAAAAAACACCCCTCTAAGCTGAACACCTGTTTTTTTCAGTTTTCAAAACTGTAACTGTGTTACTCACAGTATCATAATGAACACCCACCTAAATTAACCTTTGGTGGTATTAAAAGACAAATCATGGACTATACCATGTATACTACATGTAATTTGTTACTTCAATCACTTATTCAGAAAAAAAACTTGATAAGTATAGATAACACAGGTAAGTACATTCATCATCATCAAGTGAAGTGTTAGGATTAGATACACACTGTTGGGCAATGTTCACCCAACATAGCAGATCATGCCAATCTACATTGTATAAAAGAAATTAGTACCTTTGTACACCACCCCTCAGTGACACCTGTGTACAGTACAGTAATAAACACATGTGTATTTCATGGAGTGTGGTTCCATGCAGTTTTATCACCACATCTTGAACAAAGACATATTGTGTCTGTAGGTGCTCTCTCCCTAATTGGGGCCAGTACTGCCTATTCTCAGGACAGGAGGGCTTATAAATCAATAGCTTGACCCTAAAAAACTAATATACTCTTATAAAAAAACAATTTAACTGAAAAAACCTGCACCCCTCTAAAATGAACACCCCGCTTATCTGAACACTTTGGCTCGGACCCCCAGGCGTTCGGTTTAGAGAGGTTTTACTGTACATGTAATGATGTTGAATCAAAACAAAACCCAAACTAAATAGCTGATTTCTATTTTCAAAAATATTTATTCGTCACGTGCATAAAATAATTTACACATTTTCCATATACCAGATTTGATTTGTAATTGTCAAACATGCACACCATACACAACATAAACAAAAAACCATCAAACAAACAACATGATGTATTATTACTCTTTTCCAAAGTCAGAAACGTACATGTATACAGCAGTCCCCATGTGTTCAGTACTAGTTGTATAAACTTGTTCTTTTAGCTCGGTGTATTTTCCTGCCTATAATATTGGGGTAGGATACCACTACCAGTGCCTTTCCATTTGGAATTCTGCCAAATTGTTTTTTTTATTTGCATCTGCAATTTCTAATCTATTGTCAAAAAACCTAAATTATGACAAATTTTTCCTAAAGGAGTGTTTCTTGCATTCATTTGAAATTTTCAAATTCTCCTGAAACGGTCAGGAAAATACACCTGAGTCCATACAAGTTATCACTGTGGAGTATGTATACAAGTGCCACAGAAAATGTTATTGTATGGTAGTTTGTCACCAAGAATAATCGATATAATGACAGTTTTACCTGTTCCATATCTCCATGTTAAACATTTTTTTGCAGTCAAATGAAGTGAAGAACAGCTTCAATATGGAACTGGAAGGACTGAAGAGGTGCCTCGGACATCTCCAGGAAAAAGGGGCCACAGTTAGTGAGGTGGTGACCGACCGACATGTCCAGGTGAAAAAATATATGAAGGACAATCACTCGGACAAAAGCCACTACTTCGATGTGTGGCATATTGCCAAAGGTAAGTGCAAGTATATGTACATTATATCAGTGACCAGATGAACGGGGTGCCAAAGGGGTTGTAGCGTGAAGCGTGATCAGCCTAATTTTCAAAACATGACGTGTGAAACAAGCTTTTTTTACCACTAAGATAGGTCAATTTAATATTGAGCGCGAGGCGTGAATTTCATTTTATTTTTATGTGAAAAACCTGATCGCTGTTTTTATTTTACGTAATCGTGTGAAGGCACCCCCCCCCCCCTTTGGTACCCCTGATGAAAGCTGTGACAACATACATGCATGGGTATACAAACACTAAGTTTTCAGAGAGAAATATATTTTGTGTGTGTCTGCAAGGCTTGTTACTTGTCCCCATATATATAGACTAGTACAGTGTGGGTTGATAACAAAAATTGTATTGATTGAAGAAAATAAGTAAGCATGTAATATTGGGAAAGCTAGTCACTGTAAAATTTATATATACGGTAATGGTTCTCATAATTCGTACAGTAAAATTAATTATATTTCCAAAATTTGGGGGGGTATAAAATATTAGAATTTTTTTGGCTCTGTTTTATGTATAAATAAATTATCCAAATATCTCAAATTTATGGGTGTACTAATTATTAGCGTGTATGAATAATTAGAACTATTACCGTACATGTACATGTGTATAAGACTTGTGAAATGTATTTTCTAGGTGTTAGCAAGAAATTGGAGGCAGCATCAAAGATCAAAGGATGTGGAGCGATCCAGAATTGGGTGAAATCTGCCAGCAACCACGCCTACTGGGTGGCAGCTTCCTCGGGGGATGATCGCGACATAAAACTCGACAAGTGGCGGTCCCTCCTCAACCATGTGAGAAATGTGCCACACAGGCCATGGAGACAGATTCCCTGCCTGTCTGCATGCCCCGCTAGATGACGAAGAAGAGCGGGCGTGGTTGAAGTCGGGTGAGTGCCAAATGCTGCTTCTTTCAGTGATGAAATGTATAGTGAGATTTGCTGTAGTAATATAATTATGGTACATGTATAGGTAGAGCTATCAGAAACCCAAATTTCATAATAAATCAGAGTTACTTCCAACTGCAACTTTTACCTCCTTTGCAGTATCAGCACAACATGCACAATGGATAAAAACACTAATGCATAAATTCAATTATAAATCATTGAAAAAATATAGGCCTTTACTAAACTAACTACTGTACTACCTATTCTACTATTGGCAATCACAGATCAACAATTCTGTTTTATTTTGCAGGATCCAAGGAGTACAAGATTTTTGCAGGGGTGGTGGACAGCCCCTATCTTACCAGGGACATCAAACAGCTGTCACCGGTCTATCAAACCTACTCCCTGGAGGTGTTCCACAACGTGGTAAACCACTTTGCCCCAAAAAGTCACCACTTCTTCCACCAGGCCATGACGACAAGGTAGATTTATACACATACACATGTACATGTACACACATTATGCCAAGCAAAATGTCTTTGGGCTATGCCTACGAAGGCACTGGATATTTAAATCCTGTGTACTCTTCGGAGGGAAATGCTTCCCTTATCCTTGACACCACACATGCTGGGAGGACTTTCCTGCAATTCTTTGGTAGTCTGTGCCAAATCCATCGAACAAATCTCCGGTAGGCCACGTATCTATACAACCTGAAAAAGGAGATGTATTGTTACCTTCTAAATGTACACAATATCAATATGTCACACGTTCCATTACTCTGGCCTTGCCAAATCATAGTCACTAGGCCAAACAAAATATATAGGTGTGGTTCCGGTTTCCCGACCGATCCAAATTTTACCGCCGACCCTAGACTTTTTTTCAAGGGAAAAGAAAAAGTAAAATCTGTATCTGATTATCAAATCTAGAGGTAAATTAGCCCCCCCCCCCTTCAAAAAAAATCTCCCTACCCTATTGTGGATAGAAGGGACTTATTTTTGTGAGTCGGAACAGAAATGCTTCTGATAGTTTTTATACACTATGTTCATGTTATTATCAACATATTTATTTGTTGCAGAATGTATGTAGCAGCCATGCATTTCAATGAGAATGGCAACCGGAGTCAAGCAGCTACTAAGGATGGGACAGAGAGGTGGAAGGTGTGCTTCCCCAAAGCCAAGAAGGGAAAACATGCAGTGGTCAAGCTAGTGAAGACTGAACCAACCTACAGTAAGTTGGCGTATGCATATTTTATATACAATAAGACTAGAATGTAATGCTTCTATCAGAATTTAGAAAATCACGGATTTTTATAACGGGCCATATGTAATTGAAAATATAAGTTTACATAAATATATTACGGCTAGACCTGAAGTCACTGTCTCCGGGCAAGTAGCTTGTAGAACATTATTTCAGAGAAACTGAGCAATCTACATATAATGTCCATTCTGGATTTGTTCTGGTGAAAAAGTAATCCGATTATCATGAATGTAATTAATTGTTGACGAGTCAGTGATATATACTAACAGCAGCTTGTATCTTTTGCTTCCAGGCTATGCGAGAGATCTGATGGATGCCGTGTTTGAGAGGCGTTTAACTCATCCCTCCTACAGACAAGCCCTGACAGCAGCCAAGGCAGAGTCGGCATGCATTCCTGCTAGCATCACCTCCAGCTATGACCAAGTTGACAAACAAGAACTTGTGAGGAACAGAAAGTCGAGGTTTCGCAAGAACTAATGTGTCTGTGCTACACAGTCTCTGTACATATAGCCTAGCTGTGCATAATTGACTATCAGAAAAGCAAAGTTGTCGGAGTACACTCAACTGTAACAATGGTAATGACATCATATTATGAGGATGATCCACACACACACACACTGACCACAAATTTGTACCACTTTTGATATACTTACTTGTGAGGTGGCTGGTTGTCATCCAATGGCCCCTCGGTGTGCGCGAATTCAATAACCGAGACTTGGATCACATCCAGGTTTAGGCAGTTGGCAACGAAGCAGTGGTGTTGGGTAATGCAGTCTATATTATCTGTGCATGTGTCAATTGTGTGTTCAATGTCTGTGGACTCTTTGCAGCACCTGGATTCGACACCAGTTGACATTATCTGGCATTGACCACAATCACACCTGCATTGGAAGAGATTCCACATTTGTTTGCACTGTTTATACATGTATGTACTGGTTTATTCAATAAAAATGTGAAGGGGATGTTTTCCAGCCAGACTGTGTCTGAGGCTGCTTATACTATGGGTCAGATGAACAAAATGCATCACCACATGTATATACAATAAAATTGGAGAAATGATATATATATATTCAGCTCCGAACAGTCAGATATATCAGAGAGAGAGAGAGAGAGAGAGAGAGAGAGAGAGAGAGAGAGAGAGAGAGAGAGGCGCGGAGGGGAGGGGAGGGGAGGAGATGACAGGGTTACTAGTACATATTATTACATATAGAATAATTTTGAAAATTCCCGGTGTCTGAAATATGGGGACACAAATTTATTTTTGTTTGAGAGAGGGGAAGGGAGATGGGGGAGTGGGAGGGACAGAGATGAAAGTGAGAGAGAGTTACTAGTATATGTACATAAATATAAAATAAATCTCCCAATATTAAAAATTCCTAGTGTTTGAAATATAGGAGAGAGAGAGAGAGAGAGAGTGAGAGAGAGTGAGTTTTTGTTTACTATTATTGGCAACCAATAAAATTGTTTGCATTCTAAATAATTATTTTGTTTGTCTTTTATGATTGTCCTGAGTATTGCCATTTTACCGGTAACAAATGGTGTTATGGTGCACCAGTGGTCCGTGAAATCCTAGAGAGAAGCCAACTAATTGGATGTGATTCCAACTATTCACTGCCCCGGGCCGGGGGCCGGGTTAACAAAAGACAGGTGAAATCCGATACTGAGCATTTGATTGTTTCAACCATGTAAAATAAAGTGCTAACATCATCCTCGAGTACCGTTTACAGCGTGTAGATTATTTATTTTTTTTTTTTTTTTTTTTACGTTTCACCTTTGTACATATTACAGCAGCATATGACAAATGGTAATTTTCAAAGCATGCAGTAGACATTGGGCCATTTTTAACCGAGCGCTAGAAGTTGATGAACCGAGCGGACGGCTGATCATGGAAATACGGTCCATTTTGAAAAAAATTTTTTCCTCGAACGAGTAGCGATCTTCAAAGTTCACCAAAGTCAATAATTTTGGTATCAACATAATCCCTATATACTAAGGAGTGCAAATCATTCACTATTATGACCCCGCACCATACCCCCTGTGCGCAATTTGAAAGATCGGTACCACCATACATGATTTCCTCAGATTTTCCTCGTTTTACCCCGACCCCATTTTGACGAGAGATTCGCCCGTCGTGCAGTTTCGCTTTGAGTGGCTATCACATCCACAAACATCGAAACAAACTATCTTTCTTTTCATTTTCTACTCAATTGGTCGATACAACAAATTAATGGCAGGTGGAAATTTGAAGTTTGTGGTAAGATCTGGTAATGTTACGTTTCAGAGAGAGTGAGAGACAGACAGGTGCTCGTGGTAAAATTAGCGAGGCAGTCTGACAGACGTACGCTCGTGTTGAAAATCATCGATTATAATCGGACAATAGTATAGCAAACAATCCGATCACATAGTAGCTATTTTGTTTGACAAATATACGCATTGGAATCGTTTTTAAAACAACGAATTACATTTTTATTCACTAAATTACAAATTCGTGTAGCGACATCCGTTTCCTGGTTCGAGAGATCGGCTACACTTACCAATCAAGATTGCCGATTCTCTCGTCACCGGACGCTTCTTCCGTGTCACTCTCGCTTTGATCTGAATCAAAATGTGCCGGACAATCCCTTGCCAGAGGTTCGAATTGGTATGGTGCTATATCTAAATCGAAATCAAGAGAAATATCCGCGCCCTCCATCGTGCTGTCTTCACTACGACTATGTGTTGCACTGTACACAGCGTGTGTACTCCCACAGGCAGTTAGAATGAATGACGTCACAGCTTCACAGCTAGTCACGTGACCTATTAGCTCATTATCTCGAAGTCGGCCGACAGGTACTCGCGTTGGGGGCACATTCATAAGCCGATTTTAGCACTTTACTGGTGTCTGATCGATCTGAGTCAAGGCATGATGTTAATTTATGGATATTATTTCCAAAAAATGTCCCAAATATGTAAATATTCCGAAATCCTCTGGGAACTAGGCCATTTTCTCGATTTTTTAATGTTTTCTTAAACTCACCTTTTAAGGCACTTTCATATATGCTACATACCCCTGTCTTATATCAAAATGTGCAAAACAATCTCAGCTATCTATATAATAAGGCACCAATTGTCCTAAGGCACTGTGCACTGTGCAATTTGGCCCTAAAAAAAAAAGTCGGAAGTCCAATTTTTGGAAAATTCTTCAAATCTCGACTTTACTCATGTGGATGAAGTGTTTTGGTGCTTGAAATTAGTTTACCAAAGTCTTAGGTTCACACAAGTAGTGGAATATATATGAATAAAATAGTAGATAGATGTATAATAAATGGCAAACCAAATTTTGTAATATCATTTTTTAGTAGGTATCATTTACTCTCACCAGTAGAGGAACTGTCACTTTACTTCAGAGGAACTGAGATGAAATGGGACTGAGTGATGACTTCATACTACAAGCTTCATAGGATGTGCAAATGAAAAATTAACATTACAACAGTTTTTGTTTTCAAACCAAACCAAATTTATTTACAAAATATAAAAACAAAAACACACTATTTACAAAATTGTTTCAGCTGCCAGTTTCTCAACTTGTGTGCCATGCTGCGAAACAGTTCCTGTCCAACTGCATGCAGAGGGGAACATCACACTCCTGGCATTTCCATGGAGTGTCCTTTCGCTGGCCGTGGCTGTGGCAATGTTCACACCTCTTGCGACCTGTGGCGGCTTTCAAGCTGGGGCCTGGGATTTCAGCAGCGATGGCCACAGGAAGATGACCTGCAGGTGCCCGGGCAGGAGCTGTGTGGAGAGGCATGCCCAAGAGCTCAGCAGTCAGCTCCTCCATGAAAAGTCTGTGTGACATGGGTTGTGTTTGCTGGGCCAGACAGAGTTCCTTGTGAATGATGTAGCTGTTGGTGGTGGCAATGTCCAGAAAATGGTAAAAAAGGTTCCTGTACCAGTGCATGGTTTTGTGTTGTGCAGAGTAGTATTGAATGAGCTGGTCTGATTGATCAACTCCACCCATGTGTTTGTTGTACTCTGTAACCGGTGTGGGACAGGGGACTGATGACCTTGACCAGGAGCCATCTGTGCGTTTCACCTTCCTCAGCACAGTTTTCCCAGAGTATGCTGCGTGGATGGTGGAGCAGATCGATACTTCCCTCGTGTCCATCCATTTCACAAAGACGATGGGGTCATCGCGGATCCATCTCATGGAGCCTCTCTCCGACTTCTTTGTGAGGGCGTTGACATCTGTCCGAGGGCACTCCTTGCGGTACTCCCTGTAAGTCCCACAGGCAGCAAATCTACACGCATGGAGAGCCCTGAGGAGCTTGGGGCTTGTGTAGATGTGGTAGCCTGTGCCAAGGTAGCCTGCCTTCACTAGGGACATCACAACGTCATAGGACAGGCCCTGTCCGGAGGGGATGGTGCTTTTGCCGGTGTAGATGGAAAAGTCCACTGTGTAGCCATTCCTCGAGTCAGCCAAGACAAACAGCTTGAAGCCCCACTTTGTGGGTTTGTCCTTCATGTATTGTCTCATTCCAGATTTGGCCTTGGAGGCGACCATTCTTTCATCCACAGACAGGTTGATGTGGGGATGATAAAAAGCCTTACAGGCAGTCTGGATGGTGTCCATGAGGGGTTTCAGTCTGAAGAGTTTGTCATGGTCAGCTGTGCCCTTTTTGCTGTCATTATGGACATCCTCGTCAGGGTCACTGAGATGAAGGTTCCACGATATTGTTCTGTATCTGTCCCGCGGCATGATGAGTGATGGACTACACAGGGAAAAGAGGTGATTCAGTCTCCAGTAATCCGAAATACTGTCCAGCTTGACCATGGCCATGTAGAGAAGCATCCCAATGTACCTGTAGAAAAAACCTACATCCAAGTCGGTCCAGGTGTATTTCTTTCCTTCTGCCAGTTGCTTAGCGGCCCGCTTGTTTGTGTTTCGACACAGTGTTTGTACGGCTTGTACAGAGAAAAACAGTTTGAAGAGGTCGAGGGGTGTATATGTGGCGGTGGAGCTGAGCTGTGGCCCTGGTGTCCGAGCTGGTTGAAACCTGGAGACAGGGGGAGCAGTGTCCGGTTCTTTGTCTGTCTTCCAAGACATCGGAGGTGGGTGCGCTGGTGCTTGGGCACGGGACCTCTTTGCTGGCCGGACTGGTGATGATGGCTGTGGTGGAGGTAGTTGAGCTTCGGGGGCACGGGTCCTCTTTGCTGGCTGTGGTGGCGGTAGTTGAGCTTGGGGGGCACGGGTCCTCTTTGCTGGCTGTGGTGGCGGTAGTTGAGCTTGGGGGGCACGGGTCCTCTTTGCTGGCTGTGGTGGCGGTAGTTGAGCTTGGGGGGCACGGGTCCTCTTTGCTGGCAGTGATGGAGGTAGTTGAGCTTGGGGGGCACGGGTCCTCTTTGCTGGCTGCTCTGGTAGTGCCCTGGTAGTGCCCTGCCCTGGCAGCTGTGAATCCTCTCTGTAAAAAAAAAACATTGAACCGTCATTACTAAGTAAAGTTCTCACTCCCTTTGTCACACACACACAGATAGATACTTGCTAACACTCGACTACGTGCATGTTTACATGTCTCTGTAAAAAGCTGCATTGTTGACGCTAGGCTACGTCAACAATGCTAGGCTACGTGGACTCAACAAGGACTCTGAAGTCATGTCTCGACGGGATTTTGGAAAAACTTGTCCATGTATTCAACTTCAGTAACACTCGACTAAGTGCATGTTTACATGTCTCTGTACAAAGTTAATCACAACGCACGGGGAACGCTGCATTGTTGACGCTAGGCTACGTGGCTAACAGCGTGGCTAACAGCGTGGCTAACAACAAGGCTAACACTCGTCTATGTTTAGATGCATTTTCGAAGCTACACGAGGTAAACAATGGACTTACCCATCTTCAACTGGATCGCGATTATTCTGATACTCTTCTTCATCATAGGAATCGAAGTCATCAGGCTCTGAAGCTCCTCTGTCATCTTCGCTCTTGTAATCGAAGATTTCAACCAGTGCCTCAGCTGCCGTAAACATCTTCTGCACTGGCTTTCTCTGCGGCATGGACTTTCTCTGCGACATGGTGTCGTGTCGTTTCGTGTCTGTCTGTGTCGTCTTCTTCTTCTTCTTCTTCTTCTTCTTCTCCTTCTTCTTCTCAGTCTTCTTCTCAGTCTTCTCCTCAGTCTTATCCTTCTTCTTCTCCTTCTTCTTCTCAGTCTTATCCTCAGTCTTGTCTTCTCCTTCGTATTCTTCGTATTCTCCTTATTCTCCTTATTCTCCTTCGTCGTCGTCTTCTTGCTCTGTGTGACCAGAGTCTGACCTGACGTAATGTTGACTGATTTATACGTAAGGTGATGGGCGGTCCTTAGTGATTCCCTGAGCTGATTGGTTACTTTCACACAAAATGTAAATGACACAGGAAGCCATGACGTCACACACGTCCGCTGCTCTCTATCGAAGCATCGCTGCGTGCCCAGCTCGTCATAACTCGTCATAAGCATCATAACTCCCTGTGTGAGTCACGTACAATCTCACGAGAATATGGACACGGAAGTAGAGAATCTACAGATTTTCTACAGATATTAAAAAAAAAAAAAAGTGCCGTTTTTTATTTTTTATTAATAGAAACATCGAGTGAGCGCCGCATTGACGCATCACTGCGCTCATAGACCCACAAGGGTTAAGCTATCATTGTTTAATCGAGATGTAGGTGACCCCCTGGGAGCTGCACAGACCCAAATTTGGGTACGTGGAGCGTATGAGAAACAGTGTGTGAGATTTAGTGGCATCTAGCGGTGAGGTTGCAGATTGCAAGCAACCACATGACCCTCTGCTCACTGCTGCCTTTCCGAGCGTGTTGGAGAACTACGGTAGCCTTCAGGTTAAGAAAGATATCTTTAGGATTTAATTACTACAAGGAGCTAATGTCATCAATACGATCAATACTGAGTTATTTAAAATTAAGAGATAACTAAATATTGTTTCAAGAGCAGCAACAGTTACGTTGACAATGGCAAAGTCACTATATAAAGTCAATAATATCTCACTGGAAACATGTCAAATGTCAATAGAATGAATAACATTCCTGAGTGAAGTTTATAAATGATAATAATGATTTAATAATGGCAAATACAGACATCGGATAGTATCAGTCATTTCTCCTGGCTGTTTTGTCTCAACCAGTAGACAAGTTTACAAGAACAAACTAACATAATCAGTAAACTTCAGACAGACAGTCATGTGTCAGCTTGTATGTAAAAAAACAAAAACTTTTGCCCGATCTTTCGTTCTGTGCTTGTATAAACAAAGCAGCGGTGGATGAAAGACTGCAGACAGAGGTAAATCAATTAGGTTTTACTTTCATTTACATGTCCGTTCTTGTTGAACAGATGTTTTGATAAAGTATTGGCTTTTTACTCGCATATGTATTATTGCAGTAACGAGCGACGTTGCCATCAACCCGAGAATCCTTCACTTCACCTGGTTCACTTCACTAATGGTCATAAGGGGGGCGACTCCTCAGGTTGCAAAAATAAGTCTGATTGTAGAGAAATCTATGAGAAAATGACCAATGGGTGACATTATGACTTCTTCTATACAGTCGAAGTGCGTGTCCCATAGTGTTGTTGTGGTTTGAGAACTAGCCGTTTTTTGGGCTGATTCTCGAAAATACTATACCCATATTCAAAGGGGCCCCACACTCTAACTACAAGGTCTTTTTTAATAATTCCAAGGGATTATTAACACTAAGAATGGTTTGCTCATATGAATAGAGTAAATATTATGTATATATTACTGGTTAATAGCAGATGAAGATGGAACACAGCTCCACTTTGAAAATGTCAAATTCGTATGGTGAAAAAGCACTATTATTCATAATACGATATTAAATGAGGCTCAGTAAAGCCTAGAACCACCCACCATCATAGCAAACGACAGCAGTAGTGAATAGAAAAAGAATTTGAGTGAATTGAGTGAAGTATGCCAGAATTGGAGATATAAATGTTATGCGGGGTCACGAGAGGTCGTCATGTGAGAAACAGCCTCTCCAGCTGTTCCATTGTACTTTTACAACCTAAATAACTATATATTTAACTTCCTTTATCCTTCTACATGCACAATCTATCACATACAGCAGTTAGAAATCATTTTGGAGAGCTGGAACCGTCTCCAAAGCCTCTCCAGGCCGGCGACCTACGGGAGAATTGCGCAATAGCTGGTGTGTATTGCGCCGTTGTAGAGCTCCTGGTTGGTCGATTTTCGTTTTTTTTGCTCTGTGCGCACGTGTCTGGTGTGGCCAATCGAATGGCGTTAACAGATTTACCAGGAAGTCTTTAGTTTTCCGAAAAATTCCGATCTACGCCGAGGACCCGGCGCGTAAAAGTCGCAAGACTGCCTCGCTGGAATGTTGTCCCCCAGCTTATTTGACCCCCCTTTCTTTATTTCACAACTTTATTAGAACGGAAATGGGACAGAATGAGGTGAATCAGCGGTCAAAATGGAGTTTAAGGACACGGTTTGATGATTTTGCTTCAAAAACGTGAGTACCGACCCAGAATTTTTTTGGCAAAGTGATAGATGCTGGGGGCTGCTGTCCCCCGGTAATGTTTGAAGCATGTCCCGGAGAGGAAATCCGAGATATACGTTCGAAGCGTGATCGAATGCTATTGTTGCTAAATACCTAGCTTTACCATGGACCGTTGAAAAACGACTTTTGAGAGGCTGTTTCTGTTACGTGTCTCGGCCAAAATGAACGAGAAAAGTGACGATATTTAGCACGAGGCTAGGAATGTTGTCGAAGATCGTGTTTTATTGTGTTTTGAGTGTGTAAAGTGTTACACATGCTTCGATTCATGGGAGATTCTTCGTTCAAACGGTAAGCTGCATTTTTGTGGAAATATTATATTTGTTACTGAAAATTGCATTCTGCGGTTCAGCTGAACCGGAATTCGCCCTCCCCCGCCCCCACACCGACCCCCGAGGGCCGGTACAGGTTGCATTGGGTTTGATGATTTTGCTTCAAAAACGTGAGTACCGACCCAGAATTTTTTGGCAAAGTGATAGATGCTGGGGGCTGCTGTACCCCCGGTAATGTTTGAAGCATCTCCCGGAGACGAAATCCGAGATATACGTTCGAATGCTATTGTTGCTAAGTACCTACCTTTAACATGGACGGTTGAGAAATGACTTTTGAGAGGCTATTTCTGATGCGTGTCTCGGCCAAATAAACGCGAAAAAGTGACGATATTTAGCACGAGGCTAGGAATGTTGTCGTAGATCGTGTTTTATTGTGTTTTGAGTGTGTAAAGTGTTACACATGCTTCGGTTCATGAGAGATTCTTCGTTCAAACGGTATGCTGCATTGTTGTGGAAATATTATATTTGTTACTGAAAATTGCATTCTGCGGTTCAGCTTGGTACTGTTCAGAACCGGAATTTGTCCCCCGGGAGGCGGTGCAGGGCCCAGAAAGTTTATACTGACTTTTATTTTATAAGCGTAATTTGTCCTGAAAAATCAGCCAGACAACTCGTCTCCCTGTACCAAAAAAAACCCCAATTAATTGCATTTTGCGACAATATTACAAACTGACGTGAGACTGTGCTGAATGTGAATGCAGCCCTCTCAGAGAGGTATTTGTGTGAAAAGCCTGCATGCTGCAGCTCCAACAAGGTGTATCTCTGGCGCAGTTGCTGTCTGTGTCATCCTGCTGATGCTGAGTCTCATATTTCCAGAGGCAGTGTGGGGACGAGTTCTTTACTCTATGCTTCTTCTATGTCAGTGAATCATAGGCACCCGCTAAATCCAAGTATAATTATAATCAGCGCATATTCAACCACATGTCACACCTGCTTTTCATAGATATAATAAACAGTGATATTTTGTGTTTTCATGCCTCTCAGAGGGCTTGTTCATCCAATGTGATTTCACTGTAATGAACAGTGGCGGCTGGTCCATAGAGGGCGCCGCCCCCCCCTTGAGCTACAAATAATACAAAATAAAATAAATAATAATAATAAACTATACAAATTGACAATATTTGTGTTTTTGAAACATGGAATCACCCAGTAATATGTGTAAAATATGATATCTGCAGTAAATATATGCTTTTCCTGCACGTCCTCTCTGCCTGTCTGCAGGTCCTCTCTGCGTGTGCACGTCTCAGCTGCTGGGGCGCTGGAGAAACTGCCCCAAAGAGGCGGGTCTATAAAGCAGTTTAGCCAATGATGCTTTAATGCTGACTAAAGATATAAATGAGTGACATACAATTTAGCCAATCAGCGTCCTCAAATAGATTCAGCTTGGGGCAGAATTAAATCTGCCCCAAGCTGCGCGTTCTCGTCAGGACTAGTCTCTACAGGCGAGCGCCAGCGCGAGCACTGCTCCTCCAAGACCCGCTTGAGAGGAGAACTGAGAGGAGAAACTACTGAAAGAGCTGATCCCAGATCAGCCTGACCTTACAACAGCAGACTAGCAGGAAAGGGAAGCAGTACATGAAGCTTCTCTAGTAGCTGTACACCAGACAGGTTTGGCTAGCTGGATAACGTCATGATAATAACTTATTTAGCTTTTTAAAACAACGGGGACAGATCCAGCATGGACAGTTAGGGAGTGAGGGACATGAAGCACCTGTCTGAGAAATGGATATATAGTTATATATATATATATATATATATATATATATATATATATATATATATATATATATATGTGTGTGTGTGTGTGTGTGTGGTGTGTGTGTGTGTGTGTGTGTGTGTGTGTGTGTGTGTGTGTGTGTGTGTGTGTGTGTGTGTGTGTGTGTGTGTTTTATATTATAGTGAATATTATTACATGATATATATATATTATTATATTATACAGAATATTATATGATATATATATTATTATATTATACTGAATATTATTATATGATATATATATTATATTATACTGAATTCCCTGTGAGGGTGACTAAAATAAGATGTCCTGACGTGTTTGTCAAAGTGTTATTTACTGCTTTTTTTCGTGTTGGAATGAATGTTAAATATTTAACTGCACAGTAGTAATGCGTGTTTGATACCTTAATTTGTTTGCATTAAATCATTCTGGGATGTTTGCTGAAATTGATTGGATGTGGCACAGCCCTACCAAGAAAATTTTCCACCAGCCGCCACTGGTAATGAACCCTCTTTATTGGAGCTCTTGTAGTGTATACTGTATGCTGCAGTGGCGGGCCGTGCATTTTATACCTGGGCCTTCTGTGCTGTCCTACGGTAGGACAGGTACGGTATTTGTTTCTAGGGGTGTAATAATACACATATTCGTATTAAACCGTTCGGTACGAGGCTTACGAACCGATCAATACGTTTGAATAATACTAGTGCGTTTGGAAAATGCAGAAGCTTAAATTGTGGGAAATATAATGTTTGTGTGACCTTTTGAACCCCGGAACAATAACAAAAAACAGCTGAGGCTTCAGGAGCGGGGAAACAACAGCAGTTAGCTGTTCCCTACTGATTCAAACAGAGAATCAAATGTCCGAAATAACCCTGCGATGACGGGATGCTTCGTCATCAACGGACAAGTCAGAATCAATGTAATTAACACAATGACAAGAACAAACTCACAAGAACCAGTCACATATATTTATATGACAACATAAAATGTCAAGCATGACAAATCAATCCAGCAACACTGCAGCGCTAGAGCACGAGCCATTTATATTATTCATAAGAACGACACGATAGACAAATGAACACAGTAGAAACGCTACTGCAGATGTAAAAAACAAAAGCAGTTGACTTACCAAAGCTGCCTTCACTTGAAGACAAAGTCCATCTTTCTTTGTTAACAAAGTCAGTAACTCACAAATCCATTTCTCCTCCTTCAGCCATTGAGGGTTAAAAAAACAAAGCTAGGTAAAAAAAAAAAAGAATCTACACCAAGCAAAACGCTAAAAATGTCAAAACTTCTCTTATGTTTCAACCTGAGCTCTTACTAAACACTAAGATCTGCTAGCTAGCTTTGTTTGACAAAAGTCACGCTGGCCCACTGACCAATCACGGCGCACGTTAATGCAGACGTACTTAGCAGGCTACCTGAGTACCACTGGCACGTCAAAGAATACGCCCAACATGTCAAACTAAAGATCTGATTGGTTGAAGACTATGACAATCAACAATATCGTCCCCATTCACTTAAACTGCAAAGGGTCTCTAGCGGGCATCAGGCCTCTCTCCTTACATAGAGACATAGAGGCTGAATCTGATTGGATAAAAGCTCTCTTTAAAACAAGCTGTGCTGGAAGCAGAGCAACAGAGGAAGACAGGAGCTGTGCAATGAGAAAATAAGCTAATGGGGAAAAAAATGATGATACATGTAGTGTATTTGTGAAAAAGTATTAAATTATAAAATAGCTATAACTTTGTGATTCTGTTTAGGCCAGCAGAGAAGGCTTAGCTGGCCCTGACGGCCCACCACTGGTATGCTGTGACTTCTTTTACCCACACAGATGTTTAGCAAAGGAAATTTGGGGTAAAATTTTGGGTGAAACAAAAATAATGTGATCTGAGTTCATCACACCACAGAAAAATCTTTTCATAACTACCCAGCCACATTTGAAAGAGAAAATAATAGCCAAGTATATAAAATCAGATTTCAAAATAGTGAAAATAATCAGTATTCTCTGCTCTGAAACGCTGGGTCCGCTGAAGGTGCTGTGTTTTAAAAGTAATTCTCATGTCACAGAAACCACCAAGAGTGAATCTTGTGTTTTGTATGTTTTCATCATACTGTTTTCTGGACATGTGTCGGTGGTTTTGTTTCGGTGCTATACACAGATCTGATTCCCGCCCGCCTGCTCTCACTTCCAGTTCTCTGACGCTCTGTGCCAACAAGTTAAAAATGGAAAACGAGTTTAAACACAATTTAAACTCTGGGAATTGGATAAAACCACCGTAATCCAGTCATGAACAGCTGAGGCAGCGAGGCCCGATTCTGCACCAGCAGATAGGGACTCTACATACAGTACTCTCACCGGTGGTGTCCTTCCGCGCCCCCATAGTCCAAATCCATTCTTTACAGTCCTTACAGGACTGCTACCACAAGGTAAATTTGACTAACACTAGTAGCTAGCTACTGCTCGATAAAAAGAAGGATTTGTAAATCTGAAATAAGGAAATTTGGACTCTGTTGGAGATGCTTGAATGGAATGGAATTTTTACTGTTTAAAATGTAATTCATTTGGTGCCAGTTTGTCACACTGACATTCATACAGTGCTAGAGAATTGATGATGAAACTTGGAAAACATCATTGAACCAATGCAATGCCAATATTGTATTGCGTTTATTGATTGGTACGACCCAAGAGGACGTCCTCTCTTGGAGATTAATTTTATGTGTTTTGGCCAATAGCAGATTAGCAGGAAAAAAATGTATTAAATTAAATTGATAGAAGGTCCCGCCCTTAGGAAGGACAGCAGCAGCCCGTCTTCCTCCATGTCTTCTCATGCAGATTATGTCTGCCAGTCCCAAACATTTTTAGCTGTTTACTCCTGCATGGATTCCTCTGTCCTAATTGTGCTTTCTATAACAAGCCTTTGTTCAAAGAATCTTTATTAATCTTTGCTCAGACTATATGAGACAGAAAAATAAATGTGTGCTCTGAATTCAGTGGTAACTTCCTTATGACTTGTTTCCCCCCTCCCCCTCCCTCGGTTAATTGTTTGTGCAGGATGTGGCCCAGCTATTAGCAAATCCTCAAATCCCCAGCAGTGTCTTTTCATAGGCTCAGGAGAAGCATTGAGGCAGGCTAATCCTTTCTCAATCAGTACGTTTGGAGAATAGAACGGGCTGAGCTTCAATAACCAAAGCCTTCTTACTCAGCGGTGGCGAAGGATCGGTGCTATTGCGGAACCAACACATAGAGCTCTGGGATGAGTTTCCAAAGCTAAGCATATTTACATATTTTTCCACTGTAGGGATAGTGGGTCAAGTGTGTTGTTATGAGACATGTGACTTAATGATGGCATGATCTCATTTACCATTTATGAGACACTACAATTTCAGGATTTGAGTGAGACAGATTGCCTCAGGCCTTCAATGCTGAAGTGGGTGATAGGCAGCATTAAACCATACAACTTATGCAAATAGTATTCAAATTATTCACTGCAACATGAACAAATACTGCTTCTTTTTTTCCATGATCAACTACAATGGGAAGCTTCCATCCTTAAATCCTACTTTAACTATCAGCGTAACCAATCAACACCACCACCAGTCCTTCCTAAAAGTAAGCTACGATGACAGAGGACTAGATTCCATGTACTCCCGCACTGTGACTTTGACAAATAGCCTATACTTACCTCATTGTTATTGGTTTAAATTGACCATAATCAAGATAAATTGCTGCTTGCTGGCCAAATTACATCCATGTGGCTTGGGCCTCCTTAAGGCCTCTCGTGTTTAGCTTTGCAGAAATCGTTAAGTTATTTATTGTGGCCATTTCTCCTGTGATGCTGAAAGACTGTAAGGAACCATCACAGGTAAGAGGGAATGTGTGGTTATTTAATTCAGTTTCCCAATAATCATAAAGCGTTTTATGGACAAATTGGTTTTCCCACAAATAGCAAAGCATATCCCCCCCAAGCGGTGAGGATTCAGCCCATATAACATTTGTGTGTGGAGTAGAGCTGCTTCTCTCAACAGCGCGGACCTCTGGTGGGCCTCAGAGGGCCAACTGGTGGGCTGCGGGCATACTGCCAAATGCTTAGATTAAATGACATTTCTTGTGGTAATATACAAAGCTAATTGTTTTTTATATCATGCTCAAAACTGAACATAAGTAAAAAACGTCATATCATAGAGAGGTAGAGACAAATGTGTCTAGCTCACTTTCCCTCGGATGCAGCGACACAAAATGGATCGTTTTTTGAAAGCTCCAAAGCATGTGGTAAGGAATTATGACCCTGAATACATTCAATCAGGATTTATCATAGCAGGCAGTGATGGTGAGGGTAAGCAGCATATTTATTTTGGTCATTACAGCTGACAGTGGTATTACATTTCTTTACAGTCAGGTATATTTTTCTCCTTTATTGTCATGTTATGTTTTTTGTCATTAATTTGGGAAGGTGGTCCTAAAGTTATAAAAGTTTGAGAGTACCATATCACTTTAGTTGGATCCACAAAACGCTTGATACTCTCCAAAAAGTCACAAATGAATATAAGAAAGCTGAGTCTTTATAAAGGGTTCATCTAGGGTTGGCTACAGACAAGGCTTAATGTAAAAATATTAATATATTTTAGTAGATTGTGCCTTTTGAGCAGCAGCAGCGTTTTCCAGCAAAAACTTCTTTCCATACAGGGAGACATGGCATCAAGTGCAGCAGCTTTTGCCGACCGTCCTCGGCTTGTTGGAAAAAAAGATGCCAGAAGTGAAATCTGGAAGTACTTTGACTACATTGCAGACAGTGAAGGAAAGCCCACTGACATACAGAGACCCGTCTGCAAAACTTGTTTCAAAGCCACACAGACCAAGGGAGGCAACACGTCAAACATGGCAAAGCACCTTTCAGACAGACACCCCGAACTTTTCAAAGAGTTCAAAGAACGACAGTTAAGTAAATGTGATTATAAACATGAACCAAGCCCACCCATATACAGCCTAACATGAGTAGCCTTAGCCTAGTTTGATGACAAGCCTATCTGATCATGAGGTCACAATGCACACAAAAGTGTACTAAATGAAACACAATTGATGCAAAATGGCTCCATGCTGGTGGAGCCTGAGGGTGGATCTTGAGCTAATTATTTTTAATTTTAGTTAAGTGTTCAAAAAGCTGGGCAGGAACAAGCTGGTAAAAAAGGGAACCATACAGATGTTTTATTTATTACTATTATAGATAAATATACCAGTATCGTATCGTATTTGTGGTATCATATCGTATTTGTGGTATTGTATCGAATTCTGGTATCGTAAGTATCGGGTATCATGATATTTATGGCAGGTATCGTATCGAAGTCATAATTTTGGTATCGTGACAACCCTAGTCCCGAGTAGAGAACAGGCATGCAGCACAACAGTAGAAAGGTCATTGATTATTCCATTCATCACTTTGGTACCAGATAGCTTGACCACTACTCTTTGATTGCCATGAAATTAGTTGTCTGTATTCATGATCCCCAGAGAATGGTGATTGTCAGTTGAAAATATAACCTTTACCCAACTTTTGGCCAATTTATTGCTAAGTATCTTGAAAACAATATTTCCATTAGCTGTGGAAATGTTGGTCCCCGGAGTGGGAACCTTAGAGAATTTATTTACACCCCCAAACAAGTTATTTCAAGGTGCTAAATTCGATATTCAGAGCATTAACATAACATCAATAACACTGATAACACTCCGGTTCCCCCTCAGGTAAACACTGTTTGCTCTGTCAGCACTGTTGTGTTATTTGCACTGCTAGCCCTTTTAGCACTGTTAGCTTCTAGATGCCTGCTCGGCTGTCCTCATGTTAAGAGCATTGTGGAGAGAATAAGATATGCTCTGAGTCCCACATTTAAAATAATTAACAGGAATAAAGATTTATACAAACCGTTAATGTAAAGTTCCCTCTTTCTCTTTGAGGAAGCCAGAGTGTATTCATCAGGGCATGTTCCCAGGTCAGGTTTGTGAGAAACACATTCCTTATACTCTCGGTAACTGACCCTAATAAGTCACTGCAGTGCAGTAATTGGTCCCATAATCTCCAAACAAAATGCAGCTGAATGATATGTCGTCTTTGGAGATGAGAGAGTGTAGTCTGGAGAATGATGGCCTATTTTTTCAAAGTAGAAAATGGTTCACTGGGGTTTCAGCTGTGAGCTGGTGACACTGTACACATCAACGTGATGAAGTACAGCTTGGCATTATAGTCTGTACCTCTCATTTGTCTATTTCTGTCCTTTCTGTCTGACTTGATTCTTCCTCTCCACCTTACATTTATGTCTTTTCCCACCAGTCTATAAGAAAGAAAACTTACTTTCTGACTTAGATCTTGTGTTGCTGAAAGCCTTCAGGATAGTGATGTGGTTCTGCTGATGTCTTTTGTATGTTTTGGCCTACAGCACAAGTTTTTGACATCTACTGGTCTGGTTGCCATGAAACTTGCTATGGATCAAAAGGATGAATCATGACATGAAATACCATGTTTTTCCCGGCCCCGATCTTTCTTCCAGACCCCTCTTACACCTGGTATTAACTTGTGTCAACAGACGAGCCCTTCCTCTCCAAAGGGAAAGTCATACAGCAGCACAGCTGTGGGACAACTGAGACGTGCAAGACAAGGGTGACCAATGGGGTTAGTCGAAACTAACACTAGTCTTCCACTGGCTCTGATTACCTTCTTTCAGTATAAAGCTGGGTTCACACTTTATACAGGGGGGAGATCATATTCTTCTTTTGATTATATTCCACAGAAACTGTGTTTACATTCTTTATTCACTTTGTGAAACAATAGAAGAATGGGCGATGAGCACACATAGAACTTGGGTTACATCCACGTAACTTCCGAGCCTTGTGCCATTACTGAATAGGAGATTTCCATTGTCGTAATCACTTTGAAAAGGTTTTCAGTGGAAATAGTTTTGCTAGATGTGTGTTAGTGAAAAGGAGAAGATAACTGAGACTTTCTTAAACTAGCATGATGTTGTCTTTGCTATTACCATCTCCATCGGCAACAGAATCTCAGAAACCATTGCAACAGCGGCGCTTGTAGTTACTACATTTTTGGTTTCATTTGTTGTCCTTTCGTGTTCATTACTGGAGCACATATGGCATATGACAGAATACACTCATCGATATAGGAAAAGGAATTATGGGGGTGCAGTGGACTACATCAATGACCACCAAGTTACCAAAATTGGGTTCAGGAAACAAAACCACTTAGTTCGGGTTCAGGAACGACAAAAAAAATGTGTGTTCATGTACACAAAACTAATAGATTGCATTTCGTGACTATTTCACGACCTGCCATAATACTGAGAGGTGAAGTAACACAGTATTCTTTAAAACTACAACTTCTGCTTTCTGTCGTAAATATTCAAAACGGTGTGCAAGCCATGTGCATTGAGACACGCTGCCATTATTTTACGTGGACATGACTGATTTAATGTTTCAACCACAGATGGTCTTCCTCAGGTCAATGTGAAGAAGTGAACACATCTGTATTTAATAAGTGGGTGATGATGAAACCTCATCAGCCTGAATGAGTCCTCTGATATGAGACATGTTGAGAAAGATAAGAGACTGATTTGTCCACTTCTCTAATCTTATGGATGTGATCTGTGTCTGTCTGTGATGGGAACTGGGACTCAGGACATTTGTACTGGAATGATCAATGTTTAATGACACTGCAACATGCTGATACTTTTGCTATTTACTTTTTACGGTACATGCGCATGATTTAGTGATTGATTTGCCAAATCATAATATAATCATACCTGCAAACTTGTGACTTTTCGGCGAAATTCGCCGTTTTGAAAATATAATCAAAATATATCATCCACGTGAATCGTGTAGATCCATAGAGTTTTTTTTGGGTGGGGCAACTGGCCAGCCAGCGTTTCTCAGATTGGAGTGAGACAAGGAGAAAAGGTGATGTGGCGATCTTCACAATAAAACATCTTTGATGTGACGTGTCGAGTCTTGTCCAATCAGCGTTAAGATGTCTACACCGTCTTTCCCTCCGTTACAGTTTAAGTTACGTTATGTTCCGTTACCGTTCAGACTTGCTGGGTTACGTTAACGTCCACTGCATGCGGAACTTTGTCGACTTTTAACGTTCGTCAATTTCGCGATTTAGGCGGGAAAAAAAACGTAACGTGATGAAACATGCAGCCCCCCGTGTTCCGGTTCAGTTCATGCGGTCACTCGTTAACATTAAACTAGAACACCGGCGGATCTGGTTGCAGGTTGTTTTTTTTAACTCAAAGTAGAATGACCACAGCCAGAGGACTAACAGTCCTACGTTGCTCCCAAGGGCCCTGAAGTAATGAGAGAGAGGGTTAAGGTGTCTGTACCTTCATTTCAGCGGGTTGCTAATGTAGAGGTGTGTATAGATCACAGCTACCGTATTATTTTACTCTTGATAAGCTACATTAGCCAGAGTAGATTATCATTTTAATTTAAATAATTGAACTGGATTGAATGCATATTAATTGCAAATAGAAGATATGCCACAATTCTAACAGCTTTACAGTAACAGTAGAAGTTAATATGAAGACATACAGTAACAGTAGAAGTTAATATGAAGACATACAGTAACAGTAGAAGTTAACATGAAGACGTACAGTAACAGTATAAGTTAACATGAAGACGTACAGTAACAGTAGAAGTTAACATGAAGACGTACAGTAACAGTAGAAGTTAATATGGAGACATACAGTAACAGTATAAGTTAACATGAAGACATACAGTAACAGTAGAAGTTAATATGAAGACGTACAGTAACAGTATAAGTTAATATGAAGACGTACAGTAACAGTATAAGTTAACATGAAGACGTACAGTAACAGTAGAAGTTAATATGAAGATGTACAGTAACAGTAGAAGTTAATATGGAGACATACAGTAACAGTAGAAGTTAATATGAAGACATACAGTAACAGTAGAAGTTAATATGAAGACGTACAGTAACAGTAGAAGTTAATATGAAGACGTACAGTAACAGTAGAAGTTAATATGAAGACGTACAGTAACAGTAGAAGTTAATATGAAGACATACAGTAACAGTAGAAGTTAATATGAAGACATAAAGTAACAGTAGAAGTTAATATGAAGACATACAGTAACAGTAGAAGTTAACATGAAGACGTACAGTAACAGTATAAGTTAACATGAAGACGTACAGTAACAGTAGAAGTTAATATGGAGACATACAGTAACAGTATAAGTTAACATGAAGACATACAGTAACAGTAGAAGTTAATATGAAGACGTACAGTAACAGTATAAGTTAATATGAAGACGTACAGTAACAGTAGAAGTTAACATGAAGACGTACAGTAACAGTAGAAGTTAATATGAAGATGTACAGTAACAGTAGAAGTTAATATGGAGACATACAGTAACAGTAGAAGTTAATATGAAGACGTACAGTAACAGTAGAAGTTAATATGAAGACGTACAGTAACAGTAGAAGTTAATATGAAGACGTACAGTAACAGTAGAAGTTAATATGAAGACGTACAGTAACAGTAGAAGTTAATATGAAGACATAAAGTAACAGTAGAAGTTAATATGAAGACATACAGTAACAGTAGAAGTTAATATGAAGACGTACAGTAACAGTAGAAGTTAATATGAAGACGTACAGTAACAGTAGAAGTTAATATGAAGACATACAGTAACAGTAGAAGTTAACATGAAGACGTACAGTAACAGTAGAAGTTAATATGAAGACATAAAGTAACAGTATAAGTTAATATGAAGACATACAGTAACAGTAGAAGTTAATATGAAGACGTACAGTAACAGTAGAAGTTAATATGAAGACATACTGTAACAGGGTTCAATGAAAACGAATCACTTTATTTTGTACAGGCGATGGTTCTCGCTACTCTTGCTATCTTTGTTTTTATATGATTAAAACTTTTGACAATGAGACCTCGGTCTCAATGGATTTTGTCTAAATAAAGGTTAATAACAATAGAGCTGGGTTTTGGGTTCGGGTGCTTGTCACCTCTTATGAGTTTGCAGGTATGATAATATAGGAGACAACAAGCAAGGAAAGTTATTAAGGAAAATGTTTTACTTATTGTTGAACTTAAGAGTATAATATTAATATAATATTTGGTGATCACACTTGAGAGATTCAGACTGTGAATATTATCTGGTGTTTATGTGACAGGTTGTCAATGTATACGCACGGAAGTCACGTTCAAAAGCGATAGCAACACCATCATGGTGCATAAGCGTTCCCAAGCACCTATTTTCCAGCCTGCGACGGCTGAGCCCCGAGACAAAAAAAGCCTCATCTTTTGGTAATGTCATGAGATGAGGAACAGCCAATCACAGCCAGCTGATAACTTTTCATTCTTTCGTAAATATCAATCTACAGTAAATAAATGGAGAAGATAATTTTAGTTCAGGACTACCTGGAGCTTTACTATCTGAACATTATACTTCGACTTTGACTTTTCCGTCTAATGACGTCACAACATCCGGTTGAAAGGTCAGACAAACTAACGAGCTGTAACTGTGAGGAAAATCCATTTCTCTTTGTATTGGTTTAGTTTAGTCAGTGAGGTCTACTGCTAAATTATACAACTTCATCATCATCATCGTCATCACAGTGCAAGGTTTGGTTGCTTAGTAACCGTAAGCACCACTCTGCTGCTTTCTCTTTTTAGAATGCATACATGTTTTCATTCATGATCAATTTCAGTCACTTTCTACTTTTGAGCGCTGTTAAACCACTGTCAGTTCAAATTCACCACTTGCAGATGGCAGGAATTAAAAGCCTGGCAGGATTATTACCCTTTGAGCTGCTGGAAGGCGTTTAAAAGGTGAAACATCTGTGCATGAGTGAGGAGTTTCATTAACAGTGCAAAAACATCTCTGCCTCTGCCCCTATTTCGACTGCCTCCCCCACTGCCCTGGTCAATTACTATAATGATGCACTCTCCTCCTGTCTTGACGTCATCGCCCCTAAAAAATCCAAACTCGTCTCCCTCACCCATTCCGCCCCCTGGTACACTGACCAACTTCGCCACCTCAAAGTGCAGGGCCGTCAACTGGAACGTCTTGCCAACAAAACTGGACTTACTGTTCACCTTGATGCCTTCAACAGGCATGAGACTTTTCCGCCGTTCGGCGGATTTCCGTCAATTTTAGAACTCCAGAGACCATTTCCGAGATCAGTGTAAATTCGAGGAGTTTTTTTTTGAAGGGATGGTGGTAAGGTACCTCCGTGGGCTCTGACGATCGCCCCCCCCCCCCCGTGTTCCGGTTCAGTTCACGCGGTCACTCGTTAACATTAAACCAGAACACCGGCGGATCTGCTGGCAGGTCGTTTTTTTAACTCAAAGTAGAATCAAAGGCCCAGATACTGATGAGACGATGAGGCCCAGATACTGATGAGATGATGAGGCCCAGATACTGAGATGATGAGGTCAAAGAGTTTAATGAAGAGGAGGCTGTTTGTGTAGCGCAGCTTGACGCAGGGCTGAGCTGTGGGTGGAGCTGGATAAAGGTGGAGGTCTAAACAGACGTGAGTACAGCTTCCTGCTGTCACAGTGTTTTAAATACATTGATGAGGCAGGGTATGCTGAATGCAGCCTCTGCTCCAAGGAGATAAAGTACAGCAACATGCCCTCTCATCACACTACCAGACACTGTTCACTGTGATGACCACAGCCAGAGTAGATTATCATTTTAATTTAAATAATAGAACTGGATTGAATGCATATTAATTGCAAATAGAAGATAGGCCACTATTCTAACAGCTGTACAGTAACAGTGGAAGTTAATATGAAGCCGTACAGTAACAGGGTTCAATGAAAACGAATCACTTTATTTGCAGGCGATGGTTCTCGCTACTTTTGCCTCTTTGTTTTTATTTGACTAAAACTTTTGCAAATGAGACCTCGTTCTAAATGGATTTTGTCTAATAAAGGTTGTTAATAATAATAATATTGATTTAAAATAGAAAAAAGAAGCTAACTAGCCAGCTGTTCAACTGGAGCTGAAATAGTGATAAATAACTGAATAAATTATTCTTTTGCTTAAAGTAAATATGGTCTTATCACTAAATGCTACATTTTAAAGATCATGAAATGAAAATTCATGCCCCCCCCCCCTAGAAATGTTGTGTCGATAATGTTCCTCCCTTTTCAGCATTTGTCAGTCTCATCCCTGCTTCAAACTCCACCAACAACAATATAAAGATGCCCTCAACACCACTCGCTCCTCTCACTACTCCATCATCCAATCTGGCTCCAACAACCCCAAAACGCTTTTCTCCACCATCAACAAACTCCTCAAGCCCATGGACACCATCTCCACCTCCTTTACCACCAGCAAATGCAACTCATTTCTATCCTTCTTCAACGACAAAATCATCGCAATACACAACCAGCTGGCTGCCCCCCCCCCCTCCACTACCACCCCCCCAGCCCTCAACATGACCCTCCCCTACTTCCAAGCCACTCACTCTCATCCTTCAGTACAATCACTGAAATGGACCTCTCCTCCATATTCTCCACCATGAAGACCTCCACCTGTGCCCTTGACCCCCTCCCCTCTTCCTTCATCACCAACATCATCAACTCCTCACTGTCCTCTGGTCTCATACCCCCCACACTCAAGATCGCTGCTGTCACCCCCGTGCTGAAAAAACCTGGTCTTGACCCCGACATCCCCAACAACTACCGGCCCATCTCCAACCTCCCCCATCTGTCCAAAGTCCTTGAGAGAGCTGCTGCATCACAACTCAAGTCCCACCTCAATCTCCATAATCTCTACGAACCCT
Organism: Leptoclinus maculatus; assembly: GCA_032191485.1. Lineage (NCBI taxonomy): Eukaryota > Metazoa > Chordata > Actinopteri > Perciformes > Stichaeidae > Leptoclinus > Leptoclinus maculatus. Next base: position 978,674 of record JAVDOI010000003.1, on the reverse strand, counting down.
TCCAATACGGCTTCCGTTTAAAACACAGCACAGAAACTGCCCTACTGAAAATCACAAATGATATACTTCTCTCTGCTGACTCTGGCTTCCTCACCATCCTCATCCTCCTTGACCTCAGCACCGCCTTCGACACTATCAACCACTCCATCCTCCTCTCATGTCTCCAGTACTCCCTTGGCATAACTGGCACTGCCCTCTCCTGGTTTACCTCATATCTCTCAGACCGACATCAATTCATTGCAATAAACAACTGTAAATCCTTCACCTCCCCAGTCACCCACGGTGTCCCCCAAGGTTCCGTGCTTGGTCCCCTCCTCTTCATCATTTACATCCTTCCCCTTGGACAAATCATCCGTCGTCATGGTCTCGATTTCCACTGCTACGCTGATGACACCCAACTCTACTTCTCCTCCAAGACCATCACCTCAGTCACCCACTCCACTCTCACCGCCTGTCTCACTGATATAAAATCATGGATGCAACAGAACTTTCTCAAACTCAACTGCAATACATCTGAAATACTCATCATCGGTTCAACTCCCTCACCCGCTCAGCCCAGACCTTCTCTCTCAACATTGATGGCTCCATCGTCACCCACTACACCCAGGTCCGCAACCTCGGTATCATCCTCGACCCCACCCTCTCTTCCCTACCCCACGCCAACCACATCACCAAAACTGCCTTCTTTCACCTCAGGAACATTGCACGCCTCCGGCCCTCCCTGTCCTCTGCCACCACCGAAATTCTCATCCATGCCCTCATAACCTCCAGACTCGACTACTGCAACAGCATCCTCTATGGCTCTCCCAACAAAATATGTTCAGAACTCTGCCACTCGACTGCTCACCTCCACCCGCCGCTATGAACACATCACCCCGGTCCTTCGCAACCTCCACTGGCTCCCGGTCAAATACAGAATAGACTTTAAAATATTACTCACCACCTACAAAGCCCTAAACAACCTGGCCCCTTTCAGACCTCCTCCCCCTCCACGCCCCAACCCGTTGCCTCAGGTCCGCCGGTGCAAACACCCTGAAGACCATCAGGACCAAGCGCCGGACCTGGGGTGACAGGGCCTTCTCAGCTGCTGCACCCCCCCTCTGGAACGCCCTCCCCATCCACATCCGTGAGGCTCCCTCTCTATCATCATTCAAACAAGCCCTCAAAACCCACCTCTTCAAACTAGCCTTCATCTGCTAACCCCTGCACCCTGCCCTCAACTACATGACCCATTCCGCACAGCTTCTCCACTTTTTTTTTTTTACCAAAATGTTCTGTTTGTTTGTTTTGCTTCGGTCTCTTTTTGTTCCGTTTGTCTCTGCCCTATGTAAAGTGTCTTTGGGTATTTAGAAAAGCGCTTTATAAAATTAAAGTATTATTAAAACGCCATCAGACTTGGAGAATGAGACCTGGTGTGTGACATGGCTCTGTTGTACTGACGGAACTAATGTTGTGGAAATTAAAGTTATTCTGCATTCATCAAGTCACCAGGTAAACACAGAGGAGTGTTGAGTTTGCATTAACATCAATTCTCATCCACGGCTAATTTGAACAGGATCAGATTAGAAAACAGAAGCTTCTTACTGAAATATGTCTCTAACATAACCTGTATAGAAAATATAGGCAAGGTTCTATCTTTTATCTGCAGTGTAAGTTAAAGCATTCCTGAGAGCAGTTTCATAACCACATACTGTCATGCCCACACAACCAGGGAAACACAGCCTTCCTTTCTCGTCAACTGGCACCATGCGGAGCAACATCTGTCTCAGGCTTTCCACAGAGCATGTGCTCACACACGCTTTCCCACCACCACACACTGGGACGGACGGACACATTTGAAGTCGCGGACATGGCCCGTCAACCCCTGCAGACTGGTGGCATTATTTCCTGGAGCTGTATAGACTCTCCAGCAGCAGCGGAGAGTGGGGGTCCCAGTCAGCGTGTTGCTCAGCGATAAGTCAGGAGCTGCCTTTCTGAGCTGTTTGTGTCGTGTGCACAGAGGAGCCGTGTGTGTGTGTGTGTGTGTGTGTGTGTGTGTGTGTGTGTGTGTGTGTGTGGGGGGGAGCTCTATGGGAAAAATTTGAGAGAGAAAAATTTCAATGTGCATGTAACAGGAGGGTACAGAGGACAGAAATTAGTGGCAGCGCAGCAATCACAGGCCGAGTCAGTTCTGCAGGTTATTAAGGGGTTTTAATCCAACAAACACAAAAAACAGAAAACGTAGCTCCATCCAGAGCTCGATCAATAAACTATAACACTAAACTAAATCAGCCGGGCCGCTAGCCGACTTACCGGGCTCAGTCTTCTTCCACTCGAGGAGAAGACACTCTTCTCCCTGCTCCGTTTCCCTCCTGGCCTTTTGTTCCCCTCCCTGATGAGGAGATCAGGATCAGGTGTGTCTCTTCCCACACCTGATCTCAATGCTCTCCTAAGGGAGTGGGTGGAGCCTTCTGCCTGGAATGTATCTGCCAGCCACTACCCTGCCCCTCAGGCCCTTACAGTGCACAACACATTTCACATTTTAGAGGAGGCGGGGTCAGAGAGAATGGCTTTTGATTGCACCGCAGGTCCCACATATGTATGCAGAGGACAATAATCAAGTCTCTTCTAATCAAAACCAGCTCGCAGCTTGAAGGACCAACAAGTGTGATGAAAGACAGAGTAGACGACAATGTTGTCTTCTAAAGTGCTACATTTATCACCAGCCTAGTGTTCCCTGCCTTCACTTTTTTCCTTTTTATAACAGAATCACTACAGGGAAGTTAATGTATTATACTGTATATAAAGTAAGGCTATACATCCATTTTGATTGTTAACAGCCAATGGGTGGTTATCACTACCTTTCTAATGCTTCACACAGGCCAAACTGCACTTACCACAATGTGAAAATATAAGTTGCTGTTGTGTAAAGGAACAAAACAACTTTAGGTTTAGGCAACATAACTACCTGATTAGGTTGAGGAAAAGATCGTGGTTTGGGTTCAAATAAGTTTTATGTAACTTACGTTAGGTATATACAGTAAGTTACATAGCAAAAGTAGGGTTAAACAATTCAACATTGACTCTTGGTTTCGATCGAGACACACACAGCGGTCTCCTGGGTCAAAGTCCTGTGCTTATTGGACACATACATCCACCCGACCTCCTCCCTGCGGGGACTTTGTGCGGACCCAAAACTATGAGGCTGATAATTTGAAGAGGGGGGGTTATTTTATTTTAAGAGCTGTGTGTTTGCATTTATCATATGATGGGGCCTGAAAACATGTTATCACAGGCATAACATGGGGACCAAAATCCTGGAACAAACGAATTTCAGGTCAAGTACAGTGAAAAGAAGCTCAAAGAGCGTGCTGTTTTCAGGGTTGCATAAACCAACAGTTGCTTAGGAGATGCAACTCGTTACTGGCCTCTAGTGGCAGATGATGGTACAGCTTTGGTACCAGGCTCATTCACATGCATGGAGGAAGGAAAATAACTCTGGATACAGCTATTAGTGCATTTTATAGCTTTAAGGACCGAATGATATAAATGAGGGCCATGTAAGTGTTCATACTGGAAGTTGCAGTTCAATCGTTTGGCCACTATGTAAAATTTGCTTTAAAGCCTAGCGCTCTTCATGGGGGCTTTGGCCTTTTGCATGTGCAGTCTAAAACATCTTAATCTTCTTATTTGGCATTTCACAGCAACTACCGTTGCTTTACGGCAGTGGCGGGCTGTCAGGGCCTGCAAGGCCTTCTCTGCTGGCCTAAACAGAATCACAAAAAATATATATATATATTTATAAATATATTATTATAATTTATAAAAATATTGTTCCCATTATCTTATTTTCTCATTGCACAGCTACTGTCTTCCTTAGTTGCTCTGCTTCCAGTGCAGCTTATTTTAAGTAGAGCTTTTATCCAATCAGATTTCACCTCTGTGTCTCTCAGTAGAACAGAGGCCCGAGGCCTGCAGACTCAAAAGTGCTTCTATGTACCGTTTAAAATGAATGGGGACGTGTTTAACCAATCAGATCTTTAGTTTGACATGTTGGGCATATTCTTGAGTGTTAGCAGCCGCTACCCCCAGACCAGCCGGCCTACTCCACCGTCATCGTTACACGTCCATTGCTGCTTTGCCGCGAAATCCAGGGTGTGCTGTGATTGGTCAGTGGGCGAGCACGTGACTAAAGTGAAACGAAATTTAACTTGCCAGCAGAGCTTAGTTGGAGTAGTACGAGTTCAAATTGAAAGATATGGAAGAAATTATAACATTTGTAGGGTTTTGCTTGGTGTAGTTTATTTATTTTTTGACCTAGCTTTGTTTTTGAACACTCAACGACTGAAGACTATCGTGAAACGAAACTTAACAGCAGAGGCTTGCAGCTCAGCCAATCAAATATGGCCAGCCTGACAAGTTTCCTGACTCTTCCACACACCATGACACAGGGGGCTGAGACGAGGAAAGAGATTGCAGAGCAGTACGTTTAACGTTTGGGTTGTGAAAGTTAAATCATGAGACGGTCTCCTAAAGAGACGGATCAGTTTGTCATTAAGGGATGATGGTGGGTCCCACAGTCAGACCAGCTGAGAACCACTGTCCTACATGAGCACAGAAAACATTATATTTTCCTGAATTTAAGCTTCTGCATTTTCCAAATGCTCTAGCGTTAGTCAAACGTATTGTAAGCCTCGTACCGAACGGTTTAATACGAGTACGTACATAGTTACAGCCTTAGAAACTAATAATAGCTGTGGCGCCATCATGTGGTTATAAGGTGGTATTTCAGCTGCATGACAGCAGTGAAGGCCTGGGTATAAAATGCACGGCCCGCCACTGCTTTACGGCCACCTTCTGTATTTTTTTAACTCAACAAAGACATTTCAAGTAAGCTGAGAAAATAAAAATGATATAGAGTGCAAAACCTACCTCAGTCACTTTTTGAGTGCAGTAGTGCGTGATGTGTCTGTCCCGCAGAAGCTGAGGTAGCAGTTGAGAGGGACAGGTACCCGGTTTCATACACTGAAATATGTTGATTTAGGAGTTATTTCTGATTGTGGATATCTATAGACAGATGATTGAGGACTCCTCAAGTACTGTATCCAGTACTTACATTTTTCTCATAAACTTTATTCATGCTTGAAATGACCTCTTCTCTATATTGACACATTTCCTTTGCTTACATGGCCGGCATCAGAGACCTTAACTCACAATCATTTCTGTAACGAACTGCCTTCCTCTGACATTTTTTTTAAACAAAGTAGGACCCAATTACATCCCAGCATTAATATTCATCAGTGATGCATTCGACATTATTAAGCATTTAGGGTAAACAAAGTGTTCGGGATCATTAGAGATGAAATGGGAAGACAAAAGGTGGCGGGGAGGTGGTAGAGGGGTCTGTTAGAGGCCAAAGGGAAGTGTGTGAGTCTCTTGCAGCTGCTGATAAAGAGTGTGCTCCAGCTAAGTGGATTAATTATTAAGACGCTGCTTGGATCTGTTGTGATTCAGCAAACATTAAGATTCTTTATTATGTGATAAATCACATGAGGTGTATGCAGGGGGCGTTTTTGTTTTGTGAAATATTGGAAGGACACAGAAGGAGTGTCTTGGATGAGTCATACATGACTTAATTCATCATGATGACACTGAGAGCATAAAATTGAGTGAGATAATAGCACTATTTCTATTCCAGAACTTTCACTACTTTGATTATTAATGACTTCTTAATATTCTGAGCATTTGCCAACTTTTTCCAAGGACTGGAGTGCAAATTTCAACAAAGTAGAATTGTTTGGAGCTACATCTGGCATAAGAGAGACTCATATTCTATTCCTTTTAATCAGAGCAGGATTCCTTCCCTGTGGACGTAATTACATGGTTCATAATCCAGACCTGGTGCTCTGCAGCAGGCTGCACATAACACAACACCTGTTTCCACATAACAAACATGTTCTCTGAACCTCGACGCAATCATTGTTGGATGCTAAATCTAATGATGAACCTCAAAGCACCATTATCACAAAGCTTGCTGTTCTAGACCTTGTATCCTTTATGTATCAATCAAATAGGATTTTGTAGTAGAAATGTCTTTCCTGACAGAGGCAAGTTTATTTTGCCAGTATTGTTAAAGCTTTGTACACACAGGTGTTTTCAGTTATTCTGGCTCATTAGACCTCTGCTATAGAAAGAAATGCCAACATTTTCCTTTGAAATCTATTATAGGAAGTGATAAGTGAGTAATCCTCTGGGACAATGAGCAGTCATACCATAGACTGTATATAAGAAGTGGAAGTAGTCCTTGTGACATTACCAATTGGTTTGTGGACTGTGGTTTTGAGACCTTGAGTTTCGCATTTTGGCCATCGCCATCTTGGATTTCCGGCAGTCACCGCTTAAGTTCTTTGCAACCAGTGAACGGAAATGACCATATTTGGTCGGCTTTGGTAGCAACCCGTTTATCAGAAGGTAGCGTCACCCTAAAGCGTACCCTGCTATATTTCATTTCATGTTTATCTGGCGTAAATTCAGGAAGACTATACTCTTGTATGCTTAGGCTTGTAGTTTATTTCTCATACATCAGCCATTCACTCCTCACGCATGCTCACACATCATTTCCTTGCTGTTATTGTTTGGAGCTGTCAATCATGATATCAACTGGTCTCTTTTATCCAATAGCACAACGAAACAATTTAATTGTTAGCCTATCATCCTGCAGCTGTCTCTTTTTAAATATGACTGTCTCTCTACCTTCAGTACATTCATGCTGCTGTTACGCACCCCTCCACCTCCCCATCTTCGCCCAATCAACGCATCATTGTATGAGCCTTATCAGCCACCACCACTACCAGTGTCTGGACTCCACGAGGGGGCTTATCTTGCTGCTGCTCAGGGCACGAATCTCCCTGTAGAGTCCAAGCGCCAAAGACTCTGTCAAGACCTTAGCATCACATATCATCTGTTAATAATAAACAATTATCTTTTCTTCATCTGACTTGTGTCTCCTGATTGAAATACATATACATAGAAAACAGCACAACAATTATCCAACGCAGTTTATCACCTGCAAAAACGCTCAATCCGATCAGGGCCTATGGTCTATTTGACTCTAAATGGACCATCATTTACTAAATGAACATCATGCTGTATTGAAGAAGACTTGAAACTAGAGATTGAGACCATAAACTCATGTTTACAATGTTTACTGAGGGAATAAATCAAGAGAGAAGTAGAGTCATTTTCTCATAGACTTCAATACAAACTCATTTTGCAACCAGAGGAGTAGCCATCTGATGGTCAGTAGAGATAATGCAAGATTAAGGCACTTCATTATTGGCTTCACTTTTCAGAACCAGAGGTTGTCACCTGAGTCATTCCAAATTTCATTGCAATCTGGCCACTATTTGTTGAGATGTTTTAGGCCCTGATCAGACAGAGCAGGTTATAACTCAGAGCGCCTGACAGCATTTGCATTTTTTCTTATTGTGGTGACTTTTGGGAGCTATATGACTTTACCAACCATAGTCTCCATGGCACTATTGACTGTTGGTAGCGTACGGTTTATGGTTTGTGTTAAACTAACATTACCAGTCAGTCAGTGGTTCAAAAATGAAAAAATTGGAAAAAGACACCAGTGGCGGGGACTATTGACTTCTATTTTAAACCTCATATCCAGTTTCATTGTCTCATATTGTTGGATTTCATATCCAGTACATACATCAACTACAATAGCTGCCAAATCAAGCCAATCCAGGACATTAACAGTTAAGGGTTTTCTCATCAGCACAATGATGTCTTTCATCCCTTATCAGTCAGCCCTCATGATAACTGAAGCCAGCGCACTGTAATTCCTCAAGTGACACCTATTGTATGGGACACTCCCCTGGATTTATATGAGCAGAACTGCAAAAGAAAACGCTGTCATTCTGGGAGGAGAGATAAAGGGGACAGCTTAATGGGCTGCTCCCTTGATGACGAGAATATGTCAGATATGCACAATTGAGATAATTACAGCCCGGTGGACAGTTCAAGGAACGGCCAGACAGAGATGCACTGACGGCATGCAGTGTGCTCCAACGGATCATGAAGGAAACTTGGAGGAGTTTGTTTCTTTGAGTAAAGCACAGCTTCAGTTCATTTAGAGCCAGAGACAAAGCTGAGGGACATAATATGGCCTACTTCTTCTGAATTATAAGACGTCAAAACAAGTTCTCACAGATCTCTCCCCAGATTTTGTGCAGGGGTAGAGTTATCAGCGAGTACTGTGGATCTTAGTTTGCGCGCAGGTAGATTGGGAGACTTTCTGTTTAATGTTTGAATAGTTTGGGAAGATTGTATTGTGGGTGCTGTACAGCTCTATGCACCAAACATCTGTATGTTTGGTTGTGAGCAGCAGAGGGAAAGAAAAAAATAAGAGCATTTGAAATATTGCCTTACGGTTGCCATATTTGCAGCTGAAAGTCTGCGTAAATGTGCAAATGTGTAAATGTCATATGATCTACTCAATTTCACTGTTTAATGCCAGTATATTTTCAGAGAGGTAAATAATATTGATGCAGCACAAAGAACACTGCCGTACTGCTGGATTATATTTGGATATTAAGTTAAGGCAGAGTGGAAAATGAGACAGACAGTAAATGTCATGAATTGTGCACTTTCATCCACATATGTGTTTGGGACCAACATTGCTGTCGGCTTTATTTTCTGATACTGTATTCAAACACAGCACTTCCACTTCTCAGTCAATACAGGACATGGTAAATCAAAAAATGGCAGCTGCCATTATTTACAAAGACAAAAACAAAAAATTACAAAGTTGTTTATAACATTAGTTGTAGATCCCTATATTTAAAAAAATTAAATATAAACAGTAGCCAAGTTGATTTTTACAAATGTTTTCATGGGTTCATTTGTGTTTTGGGCTGTAAGAAATCGAGGAGCAGTGGTTCTACTCAGAGCTCCTTCTGGTTGTCTGCACTCCTCACCCTGCCCCTAACAGTGAGCCCAGCCAGCTGAAGTTGACCAACAGGAGTTGGCCATCAGGACTAATAGGTCAGTGTCAATTCTAAAAAGTCAGTTCTACAGGAGGTATGTCTCCACTGCCAACAAAAAAACAAGCAAACAATAATCATTGAAGTTTAGTTGATGCAGATACATTTTTGTTACATAAGATTCCTATATTGTCCTGTCCAGAGCAATATTGTATATCTCACCTTTAGTATTCATGGTTACCTGGGGATTGTCAACTGGTATTACTGACCCCAGACCCTTCATCTAGCACCACCTTCAGTGTAAAATGTCCCCTTGATTAACACTTTCATGTATCTCCAAAAACAAATGATGAGATGGTACTCACTGTGGTTATTCATAACCCCCAGATGATGAATCCCTTGTGTTTTTGTTTACTCGCTGACCTTTCTTGTGTTGCCATCATCGGGTAAAATCTAGACAAAGGTCCGCTCTGAATGCAAGCTATCTCATAATGTATTAAGCAGATTGCCTTTAGATTTTTTCTGAGCTCATTCATGCTTCTGTAATGGGAAAATATATTCACGACTGTGTCCGTGTTGTGAACCCGAAACTTACGTGTGGTTAAAACTATGCAGTAATGAGGAACTTATAGTTGAAAGTCTCATCTTACCTTGAAACCGTAACCGACTCCTATTTGAACACAACTGGCCGACTCCAGATAATGAGCAGATCAAGACGGTCTGTGTCATAAGACCTATACTCCCCTATGTATGATTTATCTAAAGGTGTGAACCTCTGTATGCATAAAATGATACTGAATGTTGAACCAAGTTGAAGTTAATACCACAGACTGCTGAATACGTATCTGTTGTGTTCTCTTCCCACTTGCAAGTGAATAAACGGAAAAGGCAACTTTGAATCTTCTGAAGACTTTATTATTTGATTTGTGAACAAAACTCTCTTCTCCCGATTAACATAGAAATCTTCCATCACACTTCTGACCCATGACCATTCTCTAGAATCACCCTCAGCAAACTTTATAATGTTACATGATATTTTTGTATCATCACCTCTAATTTTTTTAGATGGTTTGATGAAAAGAGACATCCTGGCACTGCACACTGTAATCAAAGCTGGAAGGTTGTGTCATCAGTGTCCCCTCTCTGATGTAAGGCCTCGCTCATTGACAAAAACTATTAGATAGAAACTGATTAAGCGATACATTTGCAATGCCCATTATTCCTCAGGAGCAGACTGTGTGGAGGGATTTCACCTTCAGACTTTTAAAACTCATCATATAGGGATTCTTTCATCTGATGACTTCCCTCCCATCTCTCTGGGAGTTGTTACAAGCAATTATAAGTCTAACAAGGCAATGCAAATCGCTTTAGCCCCACATCAACAAACCGTAATTAGCCAGTAGCCTAATGTCAAATCTCCAGCTTTTCTTTCTCTAAAACAAGACTCAGGCTTTGCATCTCTGAGATCTTTAGGTACTACCACAGAGATGTGTGCGGATTTGAGACAAATTATGCAATTTACCTTTTCCAAACTGTCTTAAATGCTAATTGGTAGAGAGGTGTAGAGAAGTTAAACCAGAGACAATGCAAGAGAGAGTGTAATATATAAATTATATTAAGATAAAATAGAATAAAAATAAAAATGCACAGTATATACAATGAATTAGAATGGTATCAAATGAACAACTAGGTAAACTAACCAAACTGAACAGTAGTGCAAGGATCATGGTATAAAATGAACTAGGTAAACTAACCAAACTGAACAGTAGTGCAAGGATCATGGTATAAAATGAACTAGGTAAACTAACCAAACTGAACAGTAGTGCAGGATCATGGTATTAAATTAACTAGGTAAACTAAACAAACTGAACAGTAGTGCAAGGATCATGGTATTAAATTAACTAGGTAAACTAAACAAACTGAACAGTAGTGCAAGGATCACCAACAACAGCAAGCAAGTGTTGTAGTCATTTGAAGGATGATGATCTGTTCAGAGGTGATTTATTATACAGTGATATAGCAGAGGGCAGGAATGTCCTCCTGTATCTGTCCTTGTGACAGCGGAGCTGGATCAGTCTGTTGGAGAAAGTGCTCCTCTGTCCCTGCAGTAGGTGGTGCAGAGGGTGGTCCGGGTTATCCAATATGGATAATAGTTTCTTCAAACAACAGAAATTAGCATATTTACAAAAGTGTAACCGTTAACGCATATAACCTGTTTTATTTAATGATATAAGTGATTAAATGTCACGATTAGGCTTTGCCTTCTGTGTTCTGTTTCTTTGTCTAGTCCCACCTCTCACTCACCTAATCAGTTCATTCAGTGCACCTGCCAGTCACACTCACCTCATCAGCTCATTACTCTCACCTGCTCACTCTGCTTCCTCCACTATTTAAACCCCTGCCTCACACACACTCACTGCCAGATCATTGCGTCATGTTTCATGTCTACCTGCCCGTTTTGCTCGTCCTGTTCCCCGGTTTCCCTAGTGATGGCGAGATGAAGCATTGAAGCTTTCCATCCAATTGGTTCACTCATGGGTCGAAGCTTCACGGTGCTTCATTTGCTCTACTGCGCCATCAAGTGGACAATAAATGTAAAACAGGCAGAGTGATTAAAGTGATACCATTGCTTTGGTGTGTGAAGCATTGAATTGAATAAATCAATGAATGATGTTTGTGATGCGTGATACATTATGAACTTATTAATATGGTGTCTGTCTTCATGATACAATGGCGGGGTCAAAAGGGAAAGTGGAAACAAATTGGGGAGAGGGTTGTGTTGTGAAAAGTAAAAAAAAAGAAAAACGTTAGGATGTTATTGTCCTATACATATATACAAAATTTGACTTCCGCATTTAACCCGTGAGCAGTTAGGGGTTCAGTGTCTTGCTCAGGGACATGTCGGTATAGGACATGTAGCAGCTAAGGATCGTACCACCGACCTTGCGGTTACCGGACAACCCTCTCTACCCATTGAGCCACAGCCAAATGTGCTTATGTTACTAGGTTTGTGACTCCTCTTATGTTACTCGGTTTGTGACTGTGCTTATGTTACTAGGGACAACATGTAAGACGTTAAACATTTTATTATTCATTTTTATTTAAAAATAACAACATTTCCACAGTGCTGGGCTTCAGGCGGTTTCTTTTTTTTGAGAGTATTTCGCCTGCTTTGGAAAACACCCTTTCACAGGGCACAGATGAAGCTGGGGTACATAGAAAAGTAACAGCAAGTGTATACAAGTTAGGATACACATTTCTATGTCCTTCCCAATACTCCAGGGGGTTCTCCAACCGTCCAATGTTTGGTTCACCCAAGTACCGTTGGACCGCCACTGTTGCATCCGCAGTGTCATTTTGAGTCCTCGTCTGCAGGACTGTGGTGTCGAAACGTTGCCACAGTTTGCTACCTAAGACAGACAAACAGGCTGTAAGTGACAAAATACAATAACACAATTATAATGTATCCAGTATCCATTACCTTGAGTCACACGCTGAGAAGCTTCTGGTATGGGTGGTTGTGAGGAGGAGGAGGAGGAGGAGGAGGAGGAGGAGGAGGAGGAGGAGGAGGAGGAGGAGCGGTTTCGTAACAGAGCAGCACATTCAGACGTGAGCCTCTTCTCAGCATCTGCTGCTTTAGTCGGGCTAAAAAAGCCTATCTTTTTAAATCTTGGATCGAGCAGTGTCGCCAGTGACATGATGCTCATTGTTTGCAATGTGTTTAGCTTCTCCTTCAACTCCTCAGACTGTCAGCCATTGCTCTGCTCTCTGGAGCTTGGATAATTCCCGTCTCCTCCTCCAGTGTGTGGTGTAGCATTGACAAAAGTGGAATGACTTTTGATCCTGACACTCTCTTCTCCTCTGACAGCTCAACTGTGGCATCATTAAATGGGGACAGCACTTTTAGACACTCTGCGATCATGTCAAACTGTTGTGACGAGAGTGGGACTACGTCAGTGCGTAGGCCTGCCAAAGCTGCTCCTACAGGTTCCCTGAGGTCATAAAGACGTTGGAGCATATGGTATGTGCTGTTCCAGCGCATATCCACCTCTTGAATTAGCTTCAGTGCTGGCCGGCCCATTTGCTCCTGCACCTGTGTCAGCCTCTCCTATAAAATTAGCCAACAAAAAGTGATTAATTCAAGTGTCACTGCAGCAGCAACTTAAACAAAACAATTTAGAATATTGCAATGAAATAAAGGAATTCACCTTTGCAGTGGTGCTGCTCTTGAAATAGCCCACTATCTTCCTGGAGTTTGCCCGGATGTCAGACAACAGTGTTTTGGGCAAGAGACTTTTTGATCACCAAATTTAAAGTATGTGCCACACAATTTGCATGACGCAAATGAAGCTCCCTGGCACAAGCACCCATATTTGCTGCGCCATCAGTCACAAGGCAAGTAACTTTCTGTGTGATACCCCACTCAGACATAAGTGCTGCTTTCACCGTTGCCAAATTTTCAGCAGTATGTGCCTCAGGGAAATGCTGCACCCCTAAAACAACTGAATGCAAAGAGGTGCTTGCATCTATGAAATGGCATGTCACAGCTAGATAAGCATCAGTGTTGACAGAGGTCCACATATCTGATGTCAAACTAACTGCTGATGCCTTCAACACAATGGCTTTGGCTTTCTCCTTAGATTCCCTGTATCTGTCCTCCACCATAGCTTTCAAAGCCTAAAGGAAAGAAGAGAACACTCTTAGAATGGCAAATATTGGGAAACGGGGAAGAATGCTTCATGTGCTCACATACGCACCTGTCTTGTGGGGAGAACATAGGTAGGGTTGAAAGCTTTAACAAGCTTTCTGAACCCTTTGTCCTCCACAATAGTGAAGGGCTGGGAATCCTCAATCACCATATTGACCAAGGCCTCATCCACATCACTCTTCTCTCCTGACAAAAAAAATGTAGTATTCAATTACAGATGTCATTAATTACCCACATTTAAAATATAAATTATTGTTTTCTAATACAAACGTACCATGTCATTTTATGTTTGTATGCTGTCTTATCATTGCATCCTAAAATGGCTTACCTGAGCTTGGTCCACCTTGGTTGGTCTCCTTGTTTTCATGCAAGGCTCTATAATGCCTCAGCATAGATGAGGTGTTATTGTTGTATCCAAGCTCCCTTGAACACAACAGACACTTCACCTTTTAAAATACCAGAAATTAGAAGAAAGACATTAGAACAAGGGATACGCTGTGTCACATTTATTTACAGTATATTACGCTAGTTATTAATAATAACTTATTACTATGTGCATACCTTATTATGAGAGATCAGCTCAAAATGTTCCCAGACAGGGGAAAATCTCCTCTTTCTTGCTGGTTCCATCGCAGAAAAAAGAAGCTTGAATACGTTGCAAACAAATGCGCAGTAAAGTCCCAAGTACACGAAATGTGACCGGGGATCCATTGCGTTTCGCTGCCCCTTTTATTTCGAATCGCACGCCAAACCCGTGAACCACTTCCTGAATCAGTCACGTGGTACCGGCGGTTCGCGAGGCTTCGAACGTCACCACATACGTCATCAACACAAGCCTCGATACGCGCCTCATAAAAATCTTCCTGGATTACTCGACACAAGCTTCGAAGCCTCGACACGACGGACACATCACTAGTTTTCCCGTCTGCCTGCCCGTTCCTGCTGGATTATCCCCTTCGTCTCCTGTCTTGTCCGTGGATCCCCTGTTATGTCCTGTGAGTTTCCTGTGTTGTTTAAGTGTTAAATAAATACCGTTTGCACGCTACTCTGCCTGGTCTGCGCTTGAGTCCTTCACCATGCCCCGTGACATTAAACATATAAATTGCATAGACGCTTTATGTAAAATAGTTACTCAAACATTATATAATCCTTCCTGTTCAAAACAGGATCAAACCAGTTACATTCTGTGTCTGACCAAGAAACAGGAGGACTCGTGTGAGTGACTCATGATTTTGAGGGAGATACAAGCTGAGAGAACAGAGTCTTCACCCTGTGACTGGAAGACCCTTCTGCTATCAGAAGAAGAGCCGGTTCCAGCATAGAGACTGGATCACACTTCTTTAACAAGAAGACAAGGCTAAAGTGAGCGGAAGCTGATTAAAGAATACCTGTTAACAGCAGGATTGTCAGCATTAGCTTTTGTAGCACTGAGACTGTTTCATTGAATTGAAATTGTTGTATGTGACTGTTGTGAGACAACTTTAATAAAACCACAGCCGTACCATTTGTAAGTGACTGGGATCCAAACTAAGTACTTTTTTTTTTTAGACCAGTTTAACCCTCTTCCCCTGTCCCTGAAACATGTGATACACAGGTGATGACCGACTCTACCAGCGGAGCTTAAGGTAAGTTCCCTGGGTAAAGACTTGGCACTTTAGTCAAAAATGGTGAGAAACTTAAAATAGGCAATAGTAAAGTATAGACGATCTACATAACTATTCATACTGGGTGTTAGGGTTACATCCTACTGAGACGCCCTACAAGACTCTCAAAGACAATTCCGAAATTCTAACAATTCAGCTACGGGGTGAGATAAAAGGCCGAAGGTATTTTTCTGACACCTCTGTGGGACACTAAAACCCACTAAGGTTGGTCGGATTACCAACTGAGTTACCACCATGCTTTCCCCGGGGCAGGATCTGCTCACGCTACAAGGTAATGTGAATTACGGTTGCACCATGCTAGCAAGCTGGCACTAATTTGTAACTTACCTTTGTTCTGTCACTTATGGCTCCAAAAAATCCAAGATGGCAACAGACAAAATGCCAAACTTGAGTCTCCAAAATGGTAGTCCACCAAACAATGGGTGACTTCATGGGGACTATTGGATGAGCACTTTATGCTCCTATTGGTAACATCACGCTATCTAGGTGAGAAGAGGCAAAAAATTCTGACACTTTAGTCCTTTTGTCTGGACGTCTTGGCATCCCGGATGCTTTCACCATGATAAACCACACAGGATAAAACCAGCAACTCTCGGACCCAACACACATTCTGTTTGGCACATCTGTCAGGTCTAGCCATTATCGGGATTATATCTGTCACGATTGGGTTTTGCCTCCTGTGTTTCTGTGTCTGTTTCTGGCCCAATCCCAATGCCCCCCCCTAAACCCTCAAGGACTTACTGACGTCACCTGGTAAGTGGTTGAGTGTGAGAGACTGTGAGGGCTTGAGATGGCGTAAATAGGAATGGGACAGCACTTTGCTGCAACATATCACGTGTTGTGAGATCGTAGAAAAATATGAAAGCATAAAAGTATAACCATCACAACATATAGCTTGTTTGTCTTTATAATCATCACAACCGTTACGACCGGAGAGTACAATCTGTCTCAGCTTTCTGGTACAACCAGAAAGATGAGACAGATTCCTCTCCAAGTCATCAAGCACTTGAGAATTCTGCAACCGAGCACACAGAACAGGAGCATCTCTCAGCACCAACTCATCTGCAAGAGGGGAGTAAGGTGGCAGTACTGCGGTTAAAGCTACAGGTGACACCTCAACTGATGTGGATGCATCGATTTCACTAGGCCTTGTCACATATGGCTTCAGCATGTTCACATGGCACACACGAGTCTTCCGTCTCCTTTCTGGGGTGCGGATGACATAATTAGTTTCATTCAGTTTATTTTCAACCGTGTAAGGACCTACAAACTTAGCCTGCAGTACTGAACCAAAGACAGGCAGAAATGCCAGTACAACATCTCCAGGTTGGAAACTGCGCTTGACAGCATTCTTGTCATAGTAAGCCTTCATTTTAGATTGCGAGATCGCCAGTGCCTCTTTGGCCACCTCCCCAGCACAGTGAAGGTGTTTTTGAAAGAACAGACAGTCTAGGATGTTATGGGCAGAGGAAGATTCCCCAACCAACTGTTCACGCAATAGTTGCAATGGCCCTCTGACTGTGTGGCCAAACACCAGTTCTACAGGACTGAAGCCCAAGGACTCCTGAACAGCTTCTCGGATCGCAAACAGCAAGAGGGGTATACCCTCATCCCATTCCTTACCGGCCTCAAGACAATAGGTGCGTAACATGGTTTTCAGGGTTTGGTGGAAGCGCTCTAGCACACCTTGGCTCTCTGGATGATAGGCACTAGAGACTTGATGTTTCACAGTCAACACTTGTAACACCTGAGCAAACACCTTTGACATAAAGTTACTCCCTTGGTCTGTTTGAATGACCTTTGGCAAGCCAAAAGTGGTACAGAATTTTACCAATTCCTTCACTAACAACTTGGCTTTGAGAGAACGTAGTGGAATTGCCTCAGGGTATCGAGTTGCAGCACACATCAAAGTCAAGAGATACTGGTGACCAGATTTAGACTTGGGCAATGGGCCAACACGGTCAAGAATGAGTCTCTCAAATGGCTCTCCCATCACTGGTATAGGAACGAGTGGAGCTGGGGGAATAACCTGGTTTGGCTTCCCAGCCATTTGACACACGTGACACGAGCGGCAATACTCGGCAACATCACCTTTTAAACCAGGCCAAAAGAAATGCCTCAATATGCGGTAATTAGTTTTCGTTATTCCAAGATGACCAGACAGAACATTGTCATGAGCTAAGCTCAGTATCTGTGACCGATAACCAGAAGGGACAACAAGCTGGTGAGTAGTATTCCACTCACTGTCAACAGAAGAAACCCACTTACGCATGAGGATACCATCCTCCCAGTAAAAAGTGGCATGAGTAGTGCCACTTTCACCCTTAGGCAACACTGCTGCCATACACTTGGCCAAAGAGGTGTCAGCCTTCTGGGCTGCCATCAGCTGTTGCTTGCCAACCTTCAACTGTGTGTCAGGCCCAGCAGACACATCAACAGGACTGGTCAATTTAACTTCAGTAGACTCATTTCCAACCGAGGTAGTAGACAGCTTATCTAGAGGTAACTCAGAAGTTACCGAAGGATCAGCCTCAAGACTGTCAACAGGTGAAGCCACTTCAGATAAATTCACCACATCTTCATACTTTCTTGACTGGGCACGAGTTACAATACAAGCAGGAAAGACTTTAGGCAACCGAGATGACAGATCCGCACTCTGGTAATTGTCAACTACAGAGCTTGTTGGTCTATCCACTACAATGGGAGCAGGGAACACCCTCCCTCCAGCCAAATCATTACCCAAAATCAGGTCTACTCCCCCAATAGGAAGCTGGGGACGAATCGCCACCACAACAGGGCCTGTAACCAAGCCAGATTGCAAATACACAACATGCAATGGGGCTTTAAGCCACATCCTCGGACTAAAGCACTGCTACCAGTGGCGGTCTTCTCAGAGAGAGGCAACACTCCTGCCAAATACAAGGACTGAGAGGCTCCTGTATCCCTAAGGATGCGAATTGGGATGAGCTTCTCAGCATCAGAAATCGCTATTGAACCCTCCATACGGAATGGTGCAAAGGGGTCATGCTCCGTGCATTCTTTATTGTACTGACAAGGACCATCTTCTGCACAGGGCAACTGCTGTGGTACTGAAGCTATTAGCTGTGGTGGAAAAAACTATTCATTAGTACCGAGTGAGTCTTATAAACCTGAATACTGAAACAAGAAACATTGAGGAAAGAAGTTTGTCTTTAACGTATTTATTCTCTGCGCAGAGAAGGCTTCATCGTCATACTGACTGCAGTCTGCAGAGGATGGGCCCAGAGTGTTGGTTGTGTACGACTTATAAAGGCATTGAGCACATGGTGGGATAGGAGGAGTTCATCACTAGGACATCTGGACAACAGTGATCATTCACTGATCAACCATTGAATGGTTAATCACTGATTGGTCCACTGATTGCATCCCCATTCAGCCCCCTATCTAAGTTGACAGTATCAAGCCCCTGATTAAGACACACATCCAATATTACTCAACCTGAGAGGACACTTACTGATCATGTCTGACATTATTAACTTTGTTAATACAAAAGGGTCAAAACACTGAGTGGTCATCTAATAAAACAGGAAGAAGATACACAGTGGAAATGTACCATCACATAGCCCTACAGGCTTAGTACCTTCTGACTTTCGATTGAGAGCAGGACAGTTTGCTTTGAAATGGCCAGGCTTTTTGCAATAAAAACAAATCCTCTGAGTCCACCTGGCTAAAACCTGCAGCCTTTGTGATGGGAACTGACGGAGACCCATTGCTTCCAGGTCTTAAACGAAAGGTGCTAGGAGAGGCTAACCCTTGTGGGTCTATGACCGCAGTGATGCGTCAATGCGGCGCTCACTCGATGTTTCTATTAATAAAAAACGGCACTTTTTTTTTTTTTTAATATCTGTACAAAATCTGTAGATTCTCTACTTCCGTGTCCATATTCTCGTGAGATTGTACGTGACTCACACAGGGAGTTATGATGCTTATGACGAGTTATGACGAGCTGGGCACGCAGCGATGCTTCGATAGAGAGCAGCGGACGTGTGTGACGTCATGGCTTCCTGTGTCATTTACATTTTGTGTGAAAGTAACCAATCAGCTCAGGGAATCACTAAGGACCGCCCATCACCTTACGTATAAATCAGTCAACATTACGTCAGGTCAGACTCTGGTCACACAGAGCAAGAAGACGAAGACGAAGGAGAATAAGGAGAATAAGGAGAATAAGGAGAATACGAAGAATACGAAGGAGAAGACAAGACTGAGAAGAAGACTGAGAAGAAGAAGGAGAAGAAGAAGGATAAGACTGAGGAGAAGACTGAGAAGAAGACTGAGAAGAAGAAGAAGGAGAAGAAGAAGGAGAAGAAGAAGAAGAAGACGACACAGACAGACACGAAACGACACGACACGACACCATGTCGCAGAGAAAGTCCATGCCGCAGAGAAAGCCAGTGCAGAAGATGTTTACGGCAGCTGAGGCACTGGTTGAAATCTTCGATTACAAGAGCGAAGATGACAGAGGAGCTTCAGAGCCTGATGACTTCGATTCCTATGATGAAGAAGAGTATCAGAATAATCGCGATCCAGTTGAAGATGGGTAAGTCCATTGTTTACCTCGTGTAGCTTTGAAAATGCATCTAAACATAGACGAGTGTTAGCCTTGTTGTTAGCCACGCTGTTAGCCACGCTGTTAGCCACGTAGCCTAGCGTCAACAATGCAGCGTTCCCCATGCGTTGTGATTAACTTTGTACAGAGACATGTAAACATGCACTTAGTCGAGTGTTACTGAAGTTGAATACATGGACAAGTTTTTCCAAAATCCCGTCGAGACATGACTTCAGAGTCCTTGTTGAGTCCACGTAGCCTAGCATTGTTGACGTAGCCTAGCGTCAACAATGCAGCTTTTTACAGAGACATGTAAACATGCACGTAGTCGAGTGTTAGCAAGTATCTATCTGTGTGTGTGTGACAAAGGGAGTGAGAACTTTACTTAGTAATGACGGTTCAATGTTTTTTTTTTACAGAGATGATTCACAGCTGCCAGGGCAGGGCACTACCAGGGCACTACCAGAGCAGCCAGCAAAGAAGTCCCGTTCCCCCCAAGCTCAACTACCTCCACCACAGCCATCACTGCCAGCAAAGAGGACCCGTGCCCCCCAAGCTCAACTACCTCCATCACTGCCAGCAAAGAGGACCCGTGCCCCCCTAGCTCAACTACCTCCACCACAGCCATCACTGCCAGCAAAGAGGACCCGTGCCCCCCAAGCTCAACTACCTCCATCACTGCCAGCAAAGAGGACCCGTGCCCCCGAAGCTCAACTACCTCCACCACAGCCATCATCACCAGTCCGGCCAGCAAAGAGGTCCCGTGCCCAAGCACCAGCGCACCCACCTCCGATGTCTTGGAAGACAGACAAAGAACCGGACACTGCTCCCCCTGTCTCCCGGTTTCAACCAACTCGGACACCAGGGCCACAGCTCAGCTCCACCGCCACATATACACCCCTCGACCTCTTCAAACTGTTTTTCTCTGTACAAGCCGTCCAAACACTGTGTCGAAACACAAACAAGCGGGCCGCTAAGCAACTGGCAGAAGGAAAGAAATACACCTGGACCGACTTGGATGTAGGTTTTTTCTACAGGTACATTGGGATGCTTCTCTACATGGCCATGGTCAAGCTGGACAGTATTTCGGATTACTGGAGACTGAATCACCTCTTTTCCCTGTGTAGTCCATCACTCATCATGCCGCGGGACAGATACAGAACAATATCGTGGAACCTTCATCTCAGTGACCCTGACGAGGATGTCCATAATGACAGCAAAAAGGGCACAGCTGACCACGACAAACTCTTCAGACTGAAACCCCTCATGGACACCATCCAGACTGCCTGTAAGGCTTTTTATCATCCCCACATCAACCTGTCTGTGGATGAAAGAATGGTCGCCTCCAAGGCCAAATCTGGAATGAGACAATACATGAAGGACAAACCCACAAAGTGGGGCTTCAAGCTGTTTGTCTTGGCTGACTCGAGGAATGGCTACACAGTGGACTTTTCCATCTACACCGGCAAAAGCACCATCCCCTCCGGACAGGGCCTGTCCTATGACGTTGTGATGTCCCTAGTGAAGGCAGGCTACCTTGGCACAGGCTACCACATCTACACAAGCCCCAAGCTCCTCAGGGCTCTCCATGCGTGTAGATTTGCTGCCTGTGGGACTTACAGGGAGTACCGCAAGGAGTGCCCTCGGACAGATGTCAACGCCCTCACAAAGAAGTCGGAGAGAGGCTCCATGAGATGGATCCGCGATGACCCCATCGTCTTTGTGAAATGGATGGACACGAGGGAAGTATCGATCTGCTCCACCATCCACGCAGCATACTCTGGGAAAACTGTGCTGAGGAAGGTGAAACGCACAGATGGCTCCTGGTCAAGGGTTTCAGTCCCCTGTCCCACACCGGTTACAGAGTACAACAAACACATGGGTGGAGTTGATCAATCAGACCAGCTCATTCAATACTACTCTGCACAACACAAAACCATGCACTGGTACAGGAACCTTTTTTACCATTTTCTGGACATTGCCACCACCAACAGCTACATCATTCACAAGGAACTCTGTCTGGCCCAGCAAACACAACCCATGTCACACAGACTTTTCATGGAGGAGCTGACTGCTGAGCTCTTGGGCATGCCTCTCCACACAGCTCCTGCCCGGGCACCTGCAGGTCATCTTCCTGTGGCCATCGCTGCTGAAATCCCAGGCCCCAGCTTGAAAGCCGCCACAGGTCGCAAGAGGTGTGAACATTGCCACAGCCACGGCCAGCGAAAGGACACTCCATGGAAATGCCAGGAGTGTGATGTTCCCCTCTGCATGCAGTTGGACAGGAACTGTTTCGCAGCATGGCACACAAGTTGAGAAACTGGCAGCAGAAACAATTTTGTAAATAGTGTGTTTTTGTTTTTATATTTTGTAAATAAATTTGGTTTGGTTTGAAAACAAAAACTGTTGTAATGTTAATTTTTCATTTGCACATCCCATGAAGCTTGTAGTATGAAGTCATCACTCAGTCCCATTTCATCTCAGTTCCTCTGAAGTAAAGTGACAGTCCCTCTACTGGTGAGAGTAAATGATACCTACTAAAAAAATGATATTACAAAATTTGGTTTGCCATTTATTATACATCTATCTACTATTTTATTCATATATATTCCACTACTTGTGTGAACCTAAGACTTTGGTAAACCAATTTCAAGCACCAAAACACTTCGTCCACATGAGTAAAGTCGAGATTTGAAGAATTTTCCAAAAATTGGACTTCTGACTTTTTTTTTTAGGGCCAAATTGCACAGTGCACAGTGCCTTAGGACAATTGGTGCCTTATTATATAGATAGCTGAGATTGTTTTGCACATTTTGATATAAGACATGTCTATGTAGCATATATGAAAGTGCCTTAAAAGGTGAGTTTAAGAAAACATTTAAAAATCGAGAAAATGGCCTAGTTCCCAGAGGGCTAAGCTCTTAGTCTCGCCTGTTTTGCCACTAAAGACTGTTTTATGAGCCAAGACATACTCATCTGCAAGTACAGCAGCCTCCTCCACGTTAGTCACTCGTTGCTCATTCAGGTAGGTGGCCACCACTTCAGGGACACAATTTCTAAATTCTTCCAGGATGATCAACTGCTGAAGTTCCTCCTTGGTCACCACCTTTTGTGATGTGCACCACCTAGTGAAAAGGATTTCCTTTTCTCTAGCAAACTCCACAAATGTCTGCTCCTCCGCCTTACGATACCCTCGAAACCTCTGTCTGTAGGCCTCAGGGACCAACTCATAGGCACGCAAAATGGCTGCCTTAACGATGTCATAATCTGAGTTTTGGGGCAGAGTTAAAGATGAATAAGCCTCCTGAGCTCTACCTGTCAGTACACACTGCAACAGCAGTGTCCAGAATTCTTTAGGCCATGCTAAGGTGGTAGCTACCTTAGCTCTAAATTGACCTTTCCTAAGGGAAGTTTGAGCAATTTCAACATGGTACTGCTCTGCAATCGTCAGGAGCTGGGCTTTGGTACATTGAGCCAGCTGCTCTATTGTAGGACCTTCACTGATCTCATCAGAGTTCATTGTGAAATCACAAAAACAACTTTATGTGAAACAAATCACTACAAGGTAGCACACAGAAAAATGGGCTCCCTCTAAGTAAGCCAAACCAGTAACACAAAGTAACACTACCACACAGAAATAGTGCTACCAAACAGCACAGCTTACCTACACAAAATCAGAGATTAATTGAAATGCACTAGGCTGTCTATACAAGAGCAGTTACTTAACTATTTCAGGCCACACAGTATAGAAATAATGTTAACAGTACTCTTACCCCTACGATACACTGAAATCTTAAACACTACCTTTCTACCTCCACTGAGAAGACAGTAGGTTCCACAAAATGTAGTCCCTGCAAGAAGCATGAGACTACCTGAACACAAAGCTCACACAGATAATAGAAAAGTATGAGCACTGTCTTACTAAGCCAGCCAGACGAATCAGGGTTCAATTAAATTACAGCCTAGCATTTAACAAAAACTAGCGTGCACAACAAACAAAATGTCTCCACTCTTACTACTCACACAGTGTACAACATGTGTGAAGCACAAAGGCCAGCAAATGCCACCACATACTATCCTGAGAAATGAACATTTCAAACTGACCTATTCTTGAACTTACCTGGTTTCCTCTCTACCTAAGAAACTGTAGTTCTATCTGGCTAAACCTCAACTAGTCTTCGTCGGCTTTCCCGGGCACGCCAGGGGCCACCCCAGGGTTACCGCACCAAAAACAATAAAGTGGTGCTGGTCTCGCCAACACCCGCAGGCTTTCTTAACCAGGCAAGTTAAAAAAATCGGTCACTAAAAATTCTACCTTAAGTGGTGACATCAGCCTGAACCTACTAACTAAGTCTAGGAGTAAAAAAATTACCTACGGCTAACTGAGCTTCGGACGAGCCCCCATTATGTTACGACCGGCTCGGGAGTCGCAACATAAGGATGAACACAACACCAAAGTAGATGCATAAACCCAAAGGTTTATTACAGAACACAGGATAATCGTAATGTGCTAGCTGGCTGAAGACCAGGGTCTGGTGGCAGGCAGCTGAGAGAGCGAGGGCGGCGCAAGGAGGCGCTTATGAAGGTGAAACCCACACCTTCATCCAGGTGTCCTCAATCACTCATCAGGGAGCACCTAGAACTTAAAGACAGAGCACACACATATGCACACACACACGCACCAGCATTCACAGCAGGTCATAGAATTGTACATAACACAACATATAGCTTGTTTGTCTTTATAATCATCACAACATATAACTTGTTTAAGCCTCAGTTCCACCAAAAGCCGGATATACTACGGATGTCCCCAGATCACCCCGGATAAAAAGAGTTGTGATCCGGGGTGATCCGGGAAGGAAATTGTCCCGGATGAAAACACATTTGACATGTTTCCCGGTTCTACTACGGTTCCGCCACGGATCATCCCTGTTCAAGCCTGGTTTATCCCGGATGGCCACGGTTTGACCACGGTTCAACTACGGATACGCCACGGACACGCCCCGGATGAAGTGTCCCATCCGTGGTGCAACCGTGATGATCCGTGATCATCCGTAGTACATCCGAGGTGTCAACTAGCTCCCGTTTCATCCCGGATTAACACGGTTATACTACGGTTATGCTACGGTTCATCCCGGTCCTACTACGGTTACGCTACGGTTCATCTCGGTCCTACTAAGTTTCTTCCCGGATGCGCTATGATCAACACCGCCCCCCTCTCCATTCCCGGATGTCCCCGGATCACCCCGGATGTTAGTTGTACGTCCGACGAGCCGCTCGTCTTCCCGGATACGCCGCGGATGGCCACGGATGGCCACGGTTCACCACGGATGGCCACGGTTTTACTACGGTTCATCACGGAACGTCCCGGACTGACTACGGTTTCACTACGGTTCCACTCCCGGATGACCCCGGATATGATCCGTAGTGTATCCGGGGACATCCGTAGTACATCCAGCTTTCGGTGGAACTGGGGCTTTACACTTATTATAACCAATTTAACATAAACTGTTTTATTTCATATTAGATGTGATTCAACATAGAATGTTTTATTTCATGATAGAGGTGATAGAAACATATAAACTGATTAGAAGCTTTATGTAACAGTCACTTTAGCCTTGAATAGTGGTTTGGTTCTATCCGGACCAAACCAGTTACAACCAGTTACATTCTGTTAACTCTGGTACAAGATGCTTCCTGTATGTGTGACGCATGTGATTAGGAGAGTTACTAGAATCAGAGTAGTATAAAAGAAACAGAAGTGCTCCCTTCTTTTTGAGCTTTTTTCCCCCTATCTCTAGAGACGGGATATATTTCTTCATAAGAAGTTAGAAACCCCGGTTTAAAGGGAGAGACTTCCTTAATAGACCCTTAAGGGTCTTGCCCCCTGAGCGGGAGTAGAACACCCTTCTGCTGTCCCATTCAGAGATAGGAGAGAAGACAGCATGAGAAAAAAGGAAAAACACACAGCGAGAGCTGAGTGAGAGACCCTGAAAACAAGCAGGGATATTTAGCATTAGTTTTAACAGAACTGAGAGTGTTTCATTGAATTTAAATTGTTCTATGTGATTGCTTTGGAAAAACTTTAATAAAACCACAGCCTTACTATTTGTAAGTGACTGGACCCAAACTAGAGACTCTGGTTTTTTAGAACAGTTTGACCCTCTTCCCTGTCCCTCATCCGTGTGATACAGAGGTGACGACCCACTCTACCAGAGGGACTTAAAGGTGAGTACCCTGGGTGAAGACTTGGCAGTGTTAGTCATAAATGGTGAGAATTTTCACAATAGGCAATAGTAAAGTATAGACGTTCTACATAACTATTCATACTGGGTGTTAGGGTTACATCCTACTGAGAGCGCCTAGGGCGTAGCCGTACAAGACTCTCAGGAAGACAATTAATTCCGAAAATCCTAACGATTCAGCTACGGGGTGAGATAAAAGACCTATGGCATTGTTCTGATACCCCCGTGAGGAGACTAACTCACGCGGGAAGAACAACCCTAAGGAGTAACCACCGTGTTAGGTGCGCACGACTGTCCCTCTTTCCCCGGGGCAGGATCCGTTCATGCTAAACACATTACCATGAAAACGACAAGAAATATGATGTATAATTGTGGGTATTTATTTTATACTTTGTACTCCCTGATTTGAAAGTCTTCCAGGCTCTTTCCTCACAAGATGAGTTAACTTCATATAATTTATTTACTCGTTTTTGTCAAAACGGCTTCAATGACAAAATCAAATATTTGTTGAATAAATTAATAAATATTCTCTGATGTCATGTTTATTTTTTGTTCCATCTTTAACCCTTAATGTTGCTGAGTAAACTTAATAAGACAGGCTGAACACATGTGAGCCGTCCTCTTTGTTTACCTTTTTTTTACATCTCCATGCGTCCACTGGTTACCCCATGTTTAACGTCACATTGCAATGATTTGTGGGTAATTCCCTTAGGCAAAGTCAGCATCCTATGCTGACTTACGGTAAGGGTTCATAAAGGGCTCAAAATGTCTGTGAGAGGGCCCTCAAACACTCAATGATTTGACAGTGGGACAGCCCTAAACCCTCACGGATTTCGCGGGAGCGCGCTTCAAAGTCTGTGAGTCCGTAAGGGGGGACATTGGGATTGGGCCTCTGTGTCTGTGTGTGGCTCCGCCCTGGTCTCCTCCCGTCTCCCTGATTTTTCATTTACTACACCTGCGCTCAATCACCTGCCCCTGGTTTTCCCCTCTGCCACACATATATACTCCTCTGCTTTCCCTGTCCGGTGCCAGATTGTCTTTGTTCTACCCCGTGTGTTCATCGCCTTCCAGCAGAATTCTCTCGTGTTAATTTCTATGGTTTGTGACTTTGCCCCGTTTTGGGGATTTTTGCCTGCTCCCTGTCGGATTTGTTTGCCTTTACGGACTGACTTCCAGTGTATGACTGCTTGGTGCATAGTAAAAGACATCACCTCGTCTCCTGTGTCTGCTCTTGAGTCTCTGTTCTACCCCTGAACCGTTACAATATCATGTTGGCTGAATCCGGTATAATACAGTTTGCCCTTAAAATGATCAGCTACACCAACGATATGTTCTATCATCGAGCATTTGGCTGCAGTCCACTATGCTGGCACCACTGTTTTTTTTCACTTCACCTCCATCACGGATCATTTTGCTGAATCTGGCCAGACTGTTCAGAATTCAGGTCAAGGTAGGGTGAGGCCGCTCATTTACTCCACTGAGTGTTTGAATAAGGAGACAGAACTACGAGTTCTCAGCTCAGTACAGCCTGCACCTGAGCTCCACCGTCATTTCTCCAGGAAGCTACCTATCACTCCCTCCAGGAAATACACAACACCTTAGTTCTTCTGTTACTGATGAATTTATTCGTCTTACGTGCTCTCTCAGTCAACACCACCGTCACCAATCCACCGTCGAACTGTTTTAAATACATTTTGACATACAAAATAATCTGGCATTAACATTAGACAAAAAACAGCTTGCACGCAAATATGCACAACGACAAATTTACATGAATAACATACCTCGCTGGCTGCGAGTATATCAACTTCTGCTGCTTCACGTGTCTTCTTGTTGTCGCTGTGCCACGACTAAATGTGTCTCAGCACAACAGAGGATGCAACAAATGTTCCTATCAAGTAAAAAAACAAACAAAAATCCATATTCATAAAAACAAGCTGTGCAAATATGTAAACAAGCATATTAAATAATGACATATCATATTAAATGGCAGTTAAACTACCGATTAACACTGCACCACCTCCATTCAGTCGAAGTCCCGCTGTGGGCTCAGAAGCCTGCACGCAAACAAACCTGGCTAAAACATATCCTCTGTACACAGAATGTGAAACTAGTTAGGTTGCACAGAAAATAACTTACAGAACTTATCTTTGGGTTGTGGCTATTATAGCTGCAAACTGTTAAACTACACGTGAACAAAAGTAGTCTGCAGTAACAGCTTCCAAAACATCTTTCACTTGTCGTGAGTGGCCGACTTACCATTTACTGCAGCCTCCACACATAGAAAAGAATCTCATAGTAACTGTTGTTCAGAATATCTTTTAGAGAGCATAGAGTTTCTCGCTGTCCTTGGTTGGCTGATTTTACAAATGTTCTCTGCTACTGTACACGATCATTCCCTGCCTCCCACCAGTACTCACTGTCCGTTCTACCCTGCACACTCCTCAAGGCTCACTTCCCATGAATAACAAACTAGTACCCCAGACCATTAATAATACATAGAAAAACACACGGCCCCCCCTGCACACTACACCCTCCCTACATCCAATGCTTACAAGTGTATCTAAATTGAGCAATCATGCGCTCCGAATTTCTGAGGCCTTCTCGTGTTGGATTTCCTGATTTATTACACAGACTCTGAGCTGCAGAAGTTGATACGCCCTTCATCTTCGAGAAGGACGTAAAAAGTTGTTGGCCATGATGTGTGAATATAAAGGTGGACTCTGCAGGGCAGGAAGGCGGCCTTGATGAACCGTTAGAAAGTCATTATTTCAGCTGTGTATGATTGATCTTTTCCCAGGGACTCTCAACAATTAACCCACAAGCTATTAAATGTTGGCAGTGTAGCAGAGTGGCAAATAAATCAGTGTTTTACACATTCAACATGGGTGAGCACTTGATTAACACTGGGCCCGCCAGGCTTCTACCGCTGACACCTGCCAGATCGTCATATGTCATTGTTTGTGTTCACAAGCACATCAATGATGCATTTGTGTGATGAAGTTACTAGAAATGATGGGAAATGAGCTAAAAATTACAGATAATAGAGCAGGATTGGCAACCTCTTTCTTCTTAAATCACATTTTTTATTTGCTGCTGCTGCATGAAGCCTCGCATACTTTTAATTTTTTCCCAGAAGCTAACCCTTGTGCCTTTCCAATGAGGGCACCGATGTGATCATATCCGGTTCAGAAGCTTTGTAATCCAGCCTCGAACTGCAGTGTATTTTTTTGAGACTTTTCAGAATAAATCAAAGTTATATTCAACACTGAATCTTTGTCTGTCATCTGAGATCATTTATCTATTTTTCCTTGTTGAAATCAGTTATCTTTAGCCGCCCACTAGCAATCTCATGATGCCTTCTGTTGAGCCTGTTGACCAATCAGAGGCTGTGTTCCTGACTGTGGCAGCTCTGGGCCCTATTCCTCGTATGTCGCGCAACTAAGTCGATCAAATGTCCAATTATCCAGCTTAAATTACCGAGATGATTGAAGGCAGGATATCTCGGTTCCTCAAAGGCTGATCAGCGCTCAAACAGTCTCGATAAGTCGAACAAGACCTCAGTCATCAGGATAATTGGGCGTGCCCGTTTTACGTCAAAAGGGGGAAGCGTCGATCACCGAAACCATGATTTTCTAACAGAACAATAGCGAATAAAGTAAAAGAAAGAGTGTCTTTTTTTCTCCGCTGGCGAGCAGGAGATGATCATGAACGCTTATGAGGAAGTCAAGACCATAATCATGGCTAAATCTAACACCGCCACCGCTGCGAAATATATATATAATATAAAATATCGCAGACAAGTTAAATTCGTAAGTGTTGGGAAAATGTATAGGCTAATTTTAAATGCCTCATCACCCCAATCAATCAGATTATATTACTTTAAATGTGCGGCAGTAGGCTTAATGGAATGCATCATCGAATGAGATCTTACAGCGAAAATAATTATCTCAACTCTTTCAGAATAAGTAGATAAAACAAGACCAAAGAGTATCTAATTGTTACGAATTAATAGATACTTATGAGGATATATGTACTGTATGCGCTTATGTATCATACTATACATGTGTATATACATGTATGTGTAGATTACCATATAGAACTAGGAGTTTGAATATGTGTGTGTGAATCTGTGTATGGGCGGATCAGTATGTATATTATTCATAATCAGAAATTCAATCAATTGAAGCAGTGAAAAGAAATTGTGTGTGATTCTCTCTATTCTTATGAGTACAATAATGATATGCTATGGTGTACTAATAACACTGTCATATAATTATGAGTGCTTTCAACCATGTAGTTGCAACCCAGCCATCAAGAGGACATGGGAGCAAGTACAAACTAAGCACAAACACATTATTCAGAATGGTGAGTCCATACAATATGTGCCATGGTAATTGTATTGAACACATCCATAAGTTTCTTAACACTCTGGGGTCTATGAACGCGATGTTTCTATTAATATCTCTGTCAAAAAACGGCACAGAAACTTTTTTCGAATATCTGTAGAAATCTGTAGATTCTCTACTTCCGTATCCATATTCTCACGAGATTGTACGTGACTCATAGCGAGCTATGATGCTTACAGTTCGTCATATGACTCTTACAGTTCGTCATATGACGAAGAGGATTACCGGAATGGGTGAGCTCATTGTTTACCTCGTGTAGCTTGTTAGCTCGTTCGTTAGCACGTTTGCGTCGAGCTCGATCGTGCGAACGGCAGCGTTCTGAGACAGCTGTAGCTTTATGATTTACTTTTTACGAAAGAAGAGGGGCAGGCACTTTCCTTCAATGCGGACTCTCGTTGGCTATTGTAGGCTGTGGACAGGACAAGAAAGCTCCTATTGGGTCAAATGAGGTGTCAGAGTGCAGCCGCCATTTTGAGACCCAGAGACCGGCATTTTTACATGCGAACCAGAGTTACGTTGAAAAATACATAACTAATTAAAGCTGCGAGCAGCGATGGACGGGCCCTCCCGCACGTCGGGGGTGCCGGTGGGACTCTGGCCTGCGCGTCCGAGAACGTCCGCGACCTGATGCTGGAAATGATGCTTTGCAAATAGTCCAATGCTTCCTGTATCCGCTGCCTGGCACTACAGAACACGTGCAAACATGCATTATGTATTGTGAAGGATTTCAGTATTAAAAACATTATTAGTATGATTAATAGCACCCCTAGTGGTGAATAAAAGTGTCACAATAATAAGAATGTCAAAAATATGTTAAGAGTCACAAAATATTTACTTATGGAATGTATTATACGTTTACAGTATGTTTACTTATAGAGGATATTATATGTTACAGTATATTAACTCATTGAATGTATTAAACCATAAAAGCATAGTCACTGTAGGTATTAAACGCTGTAAAGAATAAGTCTTAAGGGTCAGAAAGGGAATATTCTGAGCGAGGCTTTACAGGCATGGAGCAGAGGTGAAACAGTGATACCATATAAGGAGATGAGCTGCAAGGAACAGAGGTGACCTCACCGATGAGGAATGTGATCAGAAGGATGGACAGCCGTGCCAGACACGAAGAAGAAGGAGGGGTCGAGGAACTTTTGCCACAAAGGATCGATAAGAGGAGGAGCCAATACTACTACAAGCCAATCACTGATGGACACAGACATTTGTTTTCAACGTTTTGGGACAGTTCAAACACTTTCCGACTTTTAGGGGATATAAAGAACAAAGTTTTAGGGAGTATTCTTCAGATCATATCACCATTCCATTTTCAGATAATCAGCTGGAGAGCTGAACTGTGAGGGAGTGTGTGGATGTGATCTCTGCTCTCGAGAACATTACTATCGATATGTTCCAGTAACTTTTTGGGTGCGCCTGCGCAGTAAAAAGTAAACAAAGCAGCCCAGCCCAGCGGCCTTGCAGTTTCATCAGAAAATGTACCCTCCACAGTAGCTCTATGTCAAATGTAAACCACATTGTGTAAAAGTCATGTAAATCGGATGGTGTTTGTCACAAAACGCAGATGTCCTTTCGCCAGCAGGTGGCGCTATGAGTATTAGTGAAAATTAGCTTGTAGACATCCTCAGGCCATGAGTGTTATCAAGCATGGGAAGTTTGGGACCGTTTGGAAGAAGTCCAGCTGAGTTACATCAGCTTTTTTGATGGGGAATCACGTAAAGTAGCCGCCCGCTACGGCTAAGACATTCCGTCAAACGTAAAGCTTTTGATAACTTTTAATCACAATGGTCTTGACATTGTACTATATAGTTACACTAACTCTCTGCTGTGAGAAAAGTTTATTCAATTTTAGTTAGAGTTCACATTTTTCTTCCTGGCAACAAGCTTTGTGAACAGTCATCATATGGCCAACCAATTGTGCTAAATGATTAATCAACCATTTATAAAACCATTAGCAACAGCTTATAAAGCCTTCATAGATGCCTCTTGTAAAGTGTGACCCAACGTTGCTTTTTTTTTATTGTTCAGTGCTCAGTGAAAATAAGAACACGAAAGTCTTTTCATTTCGATAAGGATGAAATAGCTGAGGTCTGAGGCATTATCCTCAGCGCTCAGGGAGGGACGGGCTGCTTTTGGCAGGTTTGGACACCAGCAACGCCTATAGGCTGACAGCACCGAGCATGCACCACTGTGCTGAATCTGAAGTAATTGCTTCTCTGCTTTTTTCCGTTTTAAAGAGGCCATCATGGCTCATCTGAGGATGGGGATTTCAATTCCTCTTTTGTGCTGCAATTTCATTCAGTCTGATGGACCTGGGCCACATGATATTTAATGGCCTTTCATTTTACCCAGCACTCTCTTTAGCCCAAGGACTTAAACATGGATTTCTGCAGAGGTCAGACATATTCAGTAGTGTGTTTGACATGTAGTGCCTCTGAATGCTGGGGTTTGTTAAATGGTACGACCAGTCTGTCATATTTAAACTTGACAGAAACATTTAAAGTTTGACAATTTCTTGTGTACTAAAAGCCGAAGCGTGTGTGTATATATAGTGTATACTTCATAATATTATTACATGGAAAATATTATCCGACAGGATAGGATGCTGATTAAATGGGATGGATCTAAAAACACGTACAAAGTGACTATATGAGACTTGCATTCATTGATTTTTTTTTGGGGGAACAAGCATGAAATACAACGTCTGACATTTCAGAATCAGAACCGTTTATTGCCAAGGAAGTTTGCACCTACAAGGAATTTGTTAGTTGTATTCATGGTTTTGTGTTGCTTGGTTTTGTTTTAAATGGTTTTGCCTCTTTTATTATAACCTGTGTCACAAGTATATTAGATATATACCTTTTTATTGTTTTTTAACTTATTAGATGTTACAGACTTCCTGTATTTTAATACATCCTGTAGGGTTAATTGTTGTAATAAATGTTGTAATCTTGGGGTAATCCTTGGTTTCAGTAAGTCATTCACTGCCACCTGTACCCTTATATACAATCTGTAGGCCAGGGGTCTTCAATTCAAATTCCAAAAGGTCCAGATTGAGAAAATCTCCTCGGGCAAAGGTCCGGAACATTACAATAATATCTAACTCGCGCCACTTAGTGTTGAATATATATATATATATATATATATATATATATATATATATATATATATATATATATATATATATATATATATATATATATATATATATATATATATATATATATATATATATATATATATATATATATATATATATATATATATATATATATATATATATATATATTCAAGAAGTCTAGTAGTAGTAACGTCTTGTAGCAGAACAGAAATGCACAGAACAGCCCATTTCCCACCTGACAGGAAAAGAAGGAGGGGAAAGGGAGGCTATAAATTAGACGCACCTGTGAGCAGGGGGAAGGGGAAAAAACAATCAACTCACCAAAGCTGAATGGAGGAGCAACAAGAGAGGAGTGAGAGTGTTAATGGAGTTAAAGAAGGTATGATTCAGTTTCTGGACCTGTTAAGCTCACCATAAGAAATAGTTGCCAACGACTAACTAAATCGGAGGAGCAAGGATTCATGAACCAACTGAACACGCGGAGCTTTCTTGGAGGACCAGGCCTTACTGGAGGTATGCTGATCCCGGGAGCAGGTGGTGGAAAAGAATCGTGTTCTACTACAGCTTGGACCAGGTTGGGCCTCCTTAACTTCAAGGATTCATCAGCTAAGTCCCTTTTAACTGCAACTCTCCAGGCTTCTCCTCAAACACTTACACACCCTGAAATGAACTGCCTTCCTCCATACTACAAACAGTGAACTGCCAGATATTCCTTTAGCTTTGGAACGGACCTACAACCACACACACACACACACACACACACACACACACACACACACACACACACACACACACACACACACACACACACACACACACACACACACACACATTCACCTGGAGTCCTCATTCATTTCTATTACTCCATGGACATTTCATTTCTATATCTGGACTCGGTCATGTGGTGTATTTGATGTAAGGTATCTTTTTGTGTATAGAGAAAGAAACTATCTGTTTTGGTTTGATTTATGATTTTGAGTAAACTATAATTGACTGAACTGAAACACATTAATTGGTTGAGTTTTGATTACTGTACATTTTGTATCTGGGTTCGCAGGCTGGTCGGGTTAGTTCTCTCTCCAACGGTTCACAGTGCTCTTTCTTTATAAAATTGACAGGGTGGAATTCCAACTATTCTCCCGTCTGGAGCCCAACGTGCACTGTTGATTAGTTGTGAGAAAACCTACGCTACAGAAATGGAGCCCAACGTGGGGCATTTTCGAATCGAACAATGACATAAAGTTACATATTAAGTTTAAGATTTAAAGCTGCAATTTGGGGATTTTTCATGTCTAGTATTTTGGTTGTGTTTGCATATGCTCTGTAAGATTTAAATGATTTGCATCCTGCTTTTGATTACTATTATGGTTAAATTGGTTTGATTATTGTGATGAATAACCTTTGATGATGCAACATGTAAAAATCACACCTGTCACACAATTCCTTCAGACATATACCAGCTACATATTGCATTATGTCTAATCTACAGCCTGCTTCAAGGTCTCCATCACTTGCACTTGATATAGAAACTCCTGACAATACTTATGGTGCAAGCCATGGATTTAGTGCACACTTACAGACTTACTTCCCCACTCCAAGTCTGCATCCGATCGTGACACCTGGCGTTCAGGGTCATACATGGCCCATATATTCTCCTCACATGGATAAGTTACCAACTATCAATCAATCAATCACTTGCTTGGGAAACTGAAGATGTGCATCGCTCACCGGATCCAGGAGGAGGTGTTCTAAATCTTACAGCTTCCAGTCCGTATTCACTATCCCAGTCTCAATGTGAACTCCCAGGAGTAATCCCTACTCCAGGCCGGGATTTAAATCGGATTGCAGAAAAAACCCAGGAGGGTTGGGATAAGATGCATAAAGAATTGGACCAACAAAGTTGATCAATAAAAGCGCTAACAGAGTGCTTGAAAGGAAGTCAAAATTCTGTGAATGAACAATTCAAGATTCTTGTAGATCAAATAAGCTCAAACCATCGTCAACTTTTCACAAAGATCACCTCCCATAAAGAATGTATGGAATTGGAAATGGATAAAATAGTGAAAGGAATAAAGATGATTGTGGAAGAGGAAGTGAAACATTCTGAAACCTCCCTTCTATCAGAGATACGCTTTATGACTGAGCAACTTCAAGTGGAAATACAACAGGAGCTCAAAGCTTTTAAAACGGATACTCAAGAAAGTATCTGTAGGTTATCGAAAACCATTGAAATAAATAATACTGAGACAACACACTTGACTTCAACAATTGGACAAGTAGAAGAGGAAAATAAAGAGCGATTTCAAAGTCTTGAACAGAAAACAGAAAAAAATGGAATCTCTCATGGTGAAAGCTAAAACTAACTCATCTTCTTTAAGCTCTAGTGCTTGTCCAGTGGATAAGTTGTCCACTGCTGAAAACTCCACACCAGCTGTAATAAAAAGTGACCATATCAAGATAACTTTCCCGACCTATGGAATGCATAATGATGATCCTGACCCTCTCAACTACTTAGCCAAATGCCATGATTTTCTTGCTCTACATCCCTTAACTGACGCTGATATTCTTGCCACCTTCAGAACAGTACTCCATGGTACTGCTCGCGACTGGTGTGAAATCGCCCGATCAAAGAACCACATGGAGTGAGTTTGAAACTGTTTTCCTAGCAGCTTTCCTCTCACAAGATTATGAAGACGAGCTGGCAGAACGTGTATGAACCAGAAGACAAAAAGAGAATGAAACAATCAGAGATTTTGCTTTCTCTTATAGAGCTCTCTGTAAACGATGGAATCCCTCTCTCACAGAAGCTGGCATTGTTAAATTGATTCTAAAAAACATTAAACCACTTCTTGCTAGTCAACTCAGGGGTCGAGTAGACACGGTTGAAGATTTAGTTCGCCTTGGCCATCAACTAGAAAAAGACCATGAACAAGAGATTGAATACAACCAAAGAATAGGTATTAAAAATGTAAACCCCTTTCCCAAAAGTAACCCCTCAGGTCCACCTTTTGATAGACCCAGGTCCTCTGTTTTGTGCTGGAGATGTACAGGTAACCATTCCCCTGGTTCCTGACCACAATATAGTTCACCTAGAACTTCCCCTAATCCTTACAGACAGCAGGCTCCCACGCATCCTCAGCGAGTTCCAAAACCAAAAGGGCTGCCTGGAAATGGTTCTGTGTCTGTTGTCAAAGCTAAAAAATCTGGCCGATACCAACAAGCTCAGGAGTTATCAAATTCAGATGCATACAATCCAATTTCAACCTCCATTAGTCCCACACAACTACTTGTACCAGTTTCCATAGGTACATGGCGTGGAAAAGCTATAGTTGACACAGGAGCAAGTTACACTCTCATTCATGAATATCTCTGGATGGAATTAAAAGGATCAAAGGCGGAACTACAACCATGGGAAGAAGGTCCTTTGTATCTGGCTAATGGAGAAGCAGCTAGTCCCATTGGATGGGGAAACCTTTCTGTGGATCTTCAAGGAAACATAGCCACTCTCCCTGTTGCTGTACTCGGGCCGAAAACTCTAGCCTATGGTATGGTCCTTGGGCTTAATTTAATTTCTAGTGTCGGAATGGTAATCAATGTAGCTGATAAAGCATATAGTTTTAAGTCCAACCCCTCTGTTACCTATCCATTCCAGCCCGGTAGTGCCAACATACCACAGAATAGAGATCATAAAACACAAACGAACACCCAAATGACAAAGAACTATCCAGTTCGTAATCTGTCACTAATAAGTTCTGTTCCCCCGCCCCTTCTCTCTTTGGAGCCTGTGCGAATGGAAGTAAAAGATTACATCAACCTTGCTGTGTCTGACGCTCACTTGCAAGAAGGAGAAAAGAAACAATTACGACAACTCCTTGAGTCTAATCCACAGGTCTGTACTAATCAGCCTGGAAAAACTGATGTTTCGCAGCACACCATCTATACCACAAACTGTGTGCCAATAAAACAAAGACCTTACCGAATGTCCCCTGTTAAGCAAGTTATTGTGGAAGAACAATTAAGAGAGATGATTTCTAGCGGAGTTATTGAACCCTCCCATTCTGGATGGGCATCGCCTGTAGTTCTACCACCAAAAAAAGATGGAGGGCACAGATTTTGTGTGGATTTTCGGAAAGTTAATGCTGTCACTGAAACCGACGCATATCCACTACCAAACATCAATGAAATCCTTGAATCTCTTTCTGGAGCTGCCTTTTTCTCCACAATTGACTTAAATAGTGGATACTGGCAAGTACCCATGGATCCAGATAGCAAAGCAAAAACTGCCTTCGTCACTCACTCTGGACTATATCATTTCAATGTCATGCCCTTTGGTCTCAAGAATGCGCCGGCCACCTTCCAAAGGCTCATGGAGAGAGTCTTAGATGGCCTGCGAGGAGAAATCTGTCTAGTCTATCTAGATGATATCATTGTTTATTCCTCAAATGTTACTCAGCATTTTGAGCGTCTACGGATTGTAATGGATCGACTCTGCAAAGCCAATCTGACAATCAACCTCAAGAAGTCTAGATTCTGCATGAAAGAAATCAGATTTCTTGGCCATATTGTCTCTGGTAAAGGAGTCAGTGCTGATCCTGACAAAATCGAGGCAATTCGATCCTATCCAGCACCAATGAATCTCAAAGAAGTTCAGAGGTTTTTGGGGCTTGCTGGATGGTATCACAAATTTGTACCAGACTTTTCAAAAATTGCTCAGCCCCTAAATGGACTAAAGAAGAAGGGAAGACCTTTCATCTGGAGTCAAGCATGTCAGGATGCCTTTGACCAATTGAAGTCCAGGTTGATCTCTCCGCCTATCTTAGGTCACCCAAATCCTGACTTACCATTCCTAGTCTATACGGATGCAAGCGATATGGGTCTTGGAGCTGTGTTGACCCAGAAAACGGGAAATGGAGTCGAAGAAGTTCTTGCGTATGCAAGTCGAACACTAAACAGAGCTGAAAGGAATTACTCTGTGACTGAAAAGGAATGTCTAGCCATCATTTGGGCTCTAGAAAAATGGCAACATTATCTCGAACCAAGGCTCTTTACTGTCATCACCGATCATTCTGCCTTGAAATGGGTTCTTTCTTCAACAAAGACCACGAGTCGTCTGATCAGATGGGCACTAAGGTTGCAACGGTTTGACTTTATTGTGGAATACAGGAAAGGAAAGCTAAATAGTGCTCCTGATGCTCTCTCAAGGATTTCCCTTAACATCAGATGCTGCCTGTACTCTAAGAAAAAGGATATGAATATCCCTATTTCACTTGAAAGAATTTGGGAAGAACAGCACAAAGATCCTAATGTGGAGAAAATCATGACTCGGTTAGCAGAAGGAGACAAAAAACTGCAACAGGATTTTGTCATAATCGAAGATAAAGTATATCACAAAAAACAAATGTCAGAAAACCAATTCCACTATAGGCTCTACATTCCCCTTAGTCTGGTTAAAGATATACTCCAGGGATATCATGAAAATCCGTTAAGTGGACACTGCGGTATTTTCAAAACCTACAAAAGGCTTTATGAAGTAGCCTATTGGCCTGGGATGTGGACTGATGTAAAAAAGTTCCTCAAGCATTGTGGAGTTTGTCAAAGTCTCAAAGCAGATAATCAGAAACCGGCTGGAAAGATTCAACAAACCAATGTCAAAGGCCCTAATGAGATGTTGGGTATTGACATTATGGGTCCCCTACCAAGAAGTCCAGAAAGACACGAATACCTGTTGGTGGTGGTGGATTACTATACCCGTTGGGTTGAGTTTTCTCCCTTGCGATCTGCAACCGCACCAGCAATAGCTCGATTTCTGAAAAAGGAAATTTTCACAAGATGGGGTGTACCTGATTTCATCTTGTCAGATAGAGGATCCCAGTTTGTATCCTCGATATTCCGGGAACTCTGTGAACAATGGACTGTGACTCCCAAGCTCACGACGGCCTATCATCCGCAGACAAACATGACAAGAGTAAATCGTACTTTAAAATGTATGATAGCCTCTTATGTGGATAACAATCATGGTAAATGGGATCAATACCTTCCTGAGTTCAGATTTGCCATAAACTCTGCTGTTCAAGAGACAACAGGGGTAACGCCAGCAGAGCTGCAAATTGGCAGGAAACTGATTAGTCCTATGGACAAGATTCTGAAAGGGAAGATTTTTTCCCCTGATGCACCTACTTATGATGTTGTTCAGCACTTAAAACAACTCAAAGTAGATGTGGATGAAAATATAAGGAGGTCAAGACTAAGACAGAAAAGGAACTACGATAAAAACCGCCGCACGCTGGATTTCAAACCCAAACAAAGAGTGTGGGTTCGAAATTTCCCTCAGTCAAGTGCCAAGGACAAATTCACAGCCAAGCTGGCCAAAAAGTGGAAAGGTCCCTACCGAGTAGTTCAACAGCTTGGACCACTAAACTACCGAGTTGTTTTGGAGGATACCGGACAGGATATAAGGACTATGCATGTTTGCAATCTTAAACCCTTCTACCCTAGTGCTGAGGACTTGGAACTCATGGAAACAAATAAAATACTCGACATCCTACAGGAAAGCTCAGAGGAAGAAGAGCCACCACGGAGCGTGGTCTTGTCAAG
This sequence comes from Leptoclinus maculatus, assembly GCA_032191485.1. Classification (NCBI taxonomy): domain Eukaryota; kingdom Metazoa; phylum Chordata; class Actinopteri; order Perciformes; family Stichaeidae; genus Leptoclinus; species Leptoclinus maculatus. Next base: position 938,361 of record JAVDOI010000003.1, on the reverse strand, counting down.
GGGGGAAGAGTGTAGCAGAACAGAAATGCACCTTTTCCCACCTGACAGGAAAAGAAGGAGGGGAAAGGGAGGCTATAAATTAGACGCACCTGTGAGCAGGGGAAAGGGGAAAAAACAATCAACTCACCAAAGCTGCATGGAGGAGCAACAAGAGAGGAGTGAGAGTGTTAATGGAGTTAAAGAAGGTATGATTCAGTTTCTGGACCTGTTAAGCTCACCATAAGAAATAGTTGCCAACGACTAACTAAATCGGAGGAGCAAGGATCCATGAACCAACTGAACACACGGTGCTTTCTTGGAGGACCAGGCCTTACTGGAGGTATGCTGATCCCGGGAGCAGGTGGTGGAAAAGAATCGTGTTCTACTACAGCTTGGACCAGGTTGGGCCTCCTTAACTTCAAGGATTCATCAGCTAAGTCCCTTTAACTGCAACTCTCCAGGCTTCTCCTTCTTCTTCTCCTCAAACACTTACACACCCTGAAATGAACTGCCTTCCTCCATACTACAAACAGTGAACTGCCAGATATTCCTTTAGCTTTGGAACGGACCTACAACCCCCCAACCACACACACACACACTCACACATTCACCTGGAGTCCTCATTCATTTCTATTACTCCATGGACATTTCATTTCTATATCTGGACTCGGTCATGTGGTGTATTTGATGTAAGGTATCTTTTTGTGTATAATTGTGTATAGAGAAAGAAACTATCTGTTTTGGTTTGATTTATGATTTTGAGTAAACTATAATTGACTGAACTGAAACACATTAATTGGTTGAGTTTTGATTACTGTACATTTTGTAGCTGGGTTCGCAGGCTGGTCGGGTTAGTTCTCTCTCCAACGGTTCACAGTGCTCTTTCTTTATAAAATTGACAGGGTGGAATTCCTACTATTCTCCCGTCTGGAGCCCAACGTGCACTGTTGATTAGTTGTGAGAAAACCTACGCTACAGTCTCTGTGTAGTCAACAACTGTCAAATCAAATAAAGAAAGTACACATCAATTATATTTTAACAATTATTATTTTCAGTTTTCAAATTTAACTGGATAGATTATGAATAATACATAGAAATACATAAATAAATGTTCTCATTTCAATTAAAATAATGGCTCCATCTAAAAATAAAATACACAAAAAAGAACTTTTGAAAAACTTACATCTTAAAAGAAAGTGCTTGATTTTAGAAAGATGAGCCTTGTGGCTGAGGCTGCTGACAGGTATTTGCTTGTTTTTTTCACATAACTCTTCTTTTTGTTTCCCCTCAAGTAAAGTTCCAGCTACTGTACTCATGCACTCCTTGACAACCTCTCCGTCAGTGAATGGCTTTTTATGTTGACCCAAAATCCAAGCAACTGTCAGGGAACATTCGTAAGCACGTTGTTGGGCAGTGAATGAATTTGTCAATATTCTGGTGGAACGTTCATATTGGGCTCTTAAATCATTTATTTCTGTGCCCTCAGTTCAGATTGGAGTGGGTATGTTTGGTCTCGTAGTGGCGTTTCACATTGGCGCTTTGAATAATGGCCACGGTATCTGAGCATATGAGACAGAGTGGTTTAGTAGCGCCAGCAGGAAGAATGAACAAATACGAGTCCGTCCATTCTTTGTTAAAGCTGTTTTCGAGGTCCACCTTTCTCTTTTTAGAGCACGCCATGTTAACTTGCTTCTCCGACTTTCTCACTGCTTCTCTCTCACTGCTCTCGCTCCGTCTCCCGCCTGTCTGCGTAATCTCACTCGACTCACGATGCATTTTGGAATAAACATTCGATTGGTTGAGTAGCGTCACGTGAGATTATTTACAATGCATGTAATTGGTCGGTGTGTTTCCTGAACTGCTGAATGAGTGCCGTAAAGGCCAGAAAAGCTGCGCAGGTTAAAACAGAAGCGCTCCGCCAAAATGTTTAATTCTCAATTATCCATCAATTATACGTCCGGGTCCGGATAGGACAGCGTCTTGGTCCGGATCCGGACCGCGGTCTGCCTATTGGCGACCCCTGCTGTAGGCTTTTGAGTGGTTTGAGCCGGTATTAAAAGGTGCAGTGCATTGTAAATTGTAAACCCAATCCAGGCCTTGCCGTGGCCCGTGGTCACATTCTATCACATTTTATCATCTTATTAAGTTATGGCAAATGTGTTTACACATCCAGCCGACACAAAGCAACATTAGAATTCCTTTAGAGTGGTGTCCACCTGATGAATGCAAGTCCATTATTCACTGTCTTAGCTGTTTTTTGTCTCCACCTCCTCTTAAACAAAACACAATAAAGCACGATCTACGACAACATTCCTAGCCTCGTGCTAAATAGCGTCACTTTTCGCGTTCATTTTGCGTTCATTTTGGCCGAGACACGTAACAGAAACAGCCTCTCAAAAGTCGTTTTTCAACCATCCATGGTAAAAGCTAGGTATTTAGCAACAATAGCATTCGATCACGCTTCGAACGTATATCTCCGATTTCCTCTCCGGGACACGCTTCAAACATTACCGGGGGACAGCAGCCCCCAGCATCTATCACTTTGCCAAAAAAATTCTGGGTCGGTACTCACGTTTTTGAAGCAAAATCATCAAACCGTTTCCTAAAACTCCATTTTGACCACGGATTCACCTCATTCTGACCCATTTCCGTTCTAATAAAGTTGTGAAATAAAGAAAGGGGGGTCAAATAAGCTGGGGGACAACATTCCAGCGAGGCTGGACATTCCAGCGAGGCTGGACATTCCAGTCTCCCGACTTTTACGCGCCGGGTCCTCGGCTTAGATCGGCATTTTCCGGAAAGCTAAAGACTTCCTGGTAAATCTGTTAACGCCATTCGATTGGCCACACCAGACACGTGCGCACAGAGCAAAAAAAACGAAAATTGACCAACCAGGGGCTCTACAATAGCGCAATACACACCAGCTGTTGCGCAATTCTCCCGTAGGTCGCCGGCCTGGAGAGGCTTTGGAGACGGTTCCAGCTCTCCAAAATGATTTCTAACTGCTGTATGTGATAGATTGTGCATGTAGAAGGATAAAGGAAGTTAAATATATAGTTATTTAGGTTGTAAAAGTACAATGGAACAGCTGGAGAGGCTGTTTCTCAAATGACGACCTTTCGTGACCTCTCGTACGTTTATGTCTCTAATTATGGCATACTTCACTCAATTCACTCAAATTCTTTTTCTATTCACTACTGCTGTCGTTTGCTATGATGGTGGGTGGTTCTAGGCTTCACTGAGCCTCATTTAATATCGTTTTATGAATAATAGTGCTTTTTCACCATACGAATTTGACATTTTCAAAGTGGAGCTGTGTTCCATCTTCATGAGCTATTAATATATTAATATATTAACCAGTAATATATACATAATATTTACTCTATTCATATGAGCAAACCATTCTTAGTGTTAATACCCCCTTGGAATTATTAAAAAAGACCTTGTAGTAGAGTGTGGGGCCCCTTCGTTCAGAACCGGAATTTGCGGAATTTGCGGGTGCAGGTTACCAGGTTACAAAGAGTTTTAAACAGCCTAATGCTTGTCTTTGTTCACCAGCTAGTCGCTAGTCACTTTGTGTGTCTGTTGTTTGGTGTTGGGAAAGTAGCGTATAGAAAAAACTGAAGTGGTAGAAAGCAATCTATTCAGACTTTTGGTCCCCAGTATGGATCGAGCTCCAAAAACACTGGATCCTGGAACGTGTCTGCATTAATATAGCATCAATGACATTTTATCAGTGGTGGGCCGTCTGGCCTAAACAGAATCACAGAGTTATAGCTATTTGGGGCGACTGTGGCTCACTGGGTTAAGAGGGTTGTCTGGTAACCGCAAGGTCGACAGTTTGATTGGCTGGGACGTGTCCTGTGTCGAAGTGTCCCTGAGCAAGACACTGAACCCCTAACGGCTCCCCGGGCACCTGTCATAGGCAGCCCACTGCTCCCTATATACAGGGATGGGTCAAATGCAGAGACAAATTTCCCCCTTACCGGGATCAATATAGTATAATAAATAAAAAATATTTTATAATTTAATAATTTTTCATAAATACACTACATGTATTATTGCTTATTTTCTTTCTGCACAGCTACTGTCTTCCTCAGTTGCTCTGCTTCCAGCCTGCAGCGCTGCTTCCAGTGCAGCTTGTTTTAAGTAGAGCTTTTATCCAATCAGATTTCACCCCTATGTCTCTAGGTAAGAAGAGAGGCCCGATGCCTGCTGGGTAGCCTTTGCTGTTTAAGTAAATGGGGACGATATTGTTGATTGTCATAGTCTTCAACCAATCAGATCTTTAGTTTGACATGTTGGGCGTATTCTTTGAAGTACCAGCATTCTGGGTGGCCTACAAGTACGTCAGCATTAACGTGCAGCTCAGTATTAACCTGCGGCGTGATTGGTCAGTGGGCTAGCGTCACTGTCTTGAAGCAGAAAGCTAGCTAGCAGAAGTTAGTAGTAGTAGTAGTAAAGAGTTCAAGTTGAAAGATATATAAGAAGTTATGACATTTTTAGCATTTTGCTTGGTGTAGATTCTTTTTTTTTTTTTTACCTAGCTTTGTTTTTTTAACACTCAATGGCTGAAGGAGGAGAAACGGATTTGGTGGCAGAGTTACTGGCAACGCCTTTCTGGAGGACATTTCAGGAAAAAATGGACATCGTATCAAAGGGTCGGCCAACCCCACAGCTAGCACCCCTGACTATGAACGGTATTTCTAGCTGACACCGTCGGAGAAGCGTTGCACATTTTATGGCTAAGAATGCGTTTTATTTGCAACTGAGTGTCTTGGTGTTTAGATAGATAGATAGATAGATAGAAACTTTATCATCCCCAGGGGGAAATTAGTATGTAGCAGCAGCATTTTACAGAGTAAAATATAATGTATGGAAAAGCACAATATATATAGTACAACAAAATAACAGAGCAGATATTTAATTTGAAGAAATATAATAATAAAAAATAAGATAAAATAGAATAAAAAAAAATGCACAGTATATACAATGAATTAGAATGGTATTAAATGAACAACTAGGTAAACTAAACAAACTGAACAGTAGTGCAAGGATCACCAACAACAAGCAAGCAAGTGTTGTAGTCATTTGTTATAAAGTGTTATTGCAGTGGGCAGGAATGTTTTCCTGTATCTGTCCTTGTGACAGCGGAGCTGGATCAGTCTGTTGGAGAAAGTGCTTCTCTGTTTCTGTAGTAGGTGGTGGAGAGGGTGATCCGAGTTATCCAATATGGATAATAGTTTCTTCAGTGTCCTCCTCTCCACCACCTGTTCCAGATAGTCTTGTTTGCAGCCAATGATGGAGCCGGCCTTCTTAACTAGTTTGTTAAGTCTGTTGGTGTCTCTGGCTCCAATGCTGCTCCCCCAGCAGACTACAGAGAAGTAAAGTGCACTGGCCACAACAGACTGGTAGAACATCTCCAATATCTTGCTGCACACGTTGAAGGATCGAAGTTTCCTCAAGAAAAAGAGTCGACTCATCCCCTTCTTGTACACAGCGTTGATGTTGGTCTTCCAGTTCAGTCTGTTGTCGATGGAGACACGTGTACTCCTCCACCATGTCCACATCCTCTCCCAGAACTCTCAGCGGTTGTGAAGTCGACCACCATCTCTCTGGTCTTGGCCACGTTCAGCAGCAGGTGATTTTTACCGGTCCACTCTACAAAGTCCTCCACTACTGCCCTGTACTCCTCCTCCCGTCCGTCCCTTATACACCCGACCACTGCAGAGTCATCAGAGAACTTCTGCAGATGGCATGATCCTGAGTTGTACTGGAAGTCAGTGGTGTACAAGGTGAACAGGAAGGGAGACAGAACAGTTCCCTGTGGGGCTCCAGTATCACTGACCACCGTATCAGACAGCACACGGCCCAGTCGGACAAACTGTGGTCTGCCTGTGAGGTAGTCAGTGATCCAGGAGACGGTGGACGCGTTAACCCCCACCACCCGCAGCTTCTCACTCAGCAGCAGTGGTTGGATGGTGTTAAATGCACTGGAGAAATCAAAGAAAGTGATTCTCACAGAGCCACCGGTTCCATCCAGGTGCGACTGAGCTCGTTGCAGCAGGTAGCAATTTGCATACCACACAAGGCTGGTATGCAAATTGCAGAGGGTCAAGTGAGGATTTCACCTGCGGTCGAAGGTGGGCCAAGACCAGCCTCTCCAGCACACCAGGTCGGTAGTCGTTGAGGCCAGATGGAGTCGTCTTTTTTGGTACAGGTCATGGTGTCTGTGGTGGCAGAGCCCTTTGAAGTGGAGGGCTCTGAGTCCATGCAGCTACCAGGGGGGACAGAGGGGGAGGTGTGGTGTGTGGAGGAGACAAATGAGGGCTGTGAGCTAAACCTATTGAAGAAAGAGTTTAGCTCGTTGGCCCTCTCCAGGGAGCCCTCTGGTTGTCTCCCTCCAACCTTGAAGCCAGTAATTGCTTCATCCCGGTCCACACCTCCCTCACATTGTTCTGCTGGAGTTTGGCCTCCAGCTTCCTCCTGTAGGTGTCCTTGCCCTCCCTGAGCTTCACCTTCAGGTCGCGCTGGACTGTCCTGAGCTCGTCCCTGTCCCCAGACCTGAAAGCTGCTTTCTTCTTGTTAAGAAGAGCTTTCAGGTCACTGGTGATCCAAGGCTTATTGTTGGGGAAGCAGTGTACAGTCCGGGATGGAATGGCGGTTTGTTCACAGAATTTGATGTATTCTGTGATACAGTCCGTCATGTTGTTGAGGTCCTTCCCATGTGGTCCACACAGCACATCCCAATCCGTACACTCAAAGCAGTCCTGCAGGGCGTCATTAGCCTCCTGAGACCACCTCCTCACAGTCCTGGTGGTCACAGGCAGCCTCTGCACCAGAGGAACATACCTGGGTGTCAACAGGATCAGGTTGTGATCAGACCTGCCAAGCGGGGGAAGGGCAGTGGCACTATATGCATCCTTTGCATTAGCATAGATTAAGTCCAGAGTTTTATTGTTCCGAGTGGGGCAGTCAACATACTGGTGGAAAGTTGGCAGGGCTTTATCCAGAGTGTTAAGTAATTGCCAAAAACGCACCAGGATGTTGACTCTGCAGTCTAGACACAGTGGAGTGTATGGTGTTCACTGCTGCCTCTGCTGATGGCGGGACGTACACAGCCTCAACAATGGCAGACGTGAACTCCCTCGGCAAATAATAAGGATGCATCCCCACGGCTAACACACACATGGTCGGATTGCACCACCTCTCGTTCACATACACAGCAATCCCGCCACCCCTCTTCTTACCGCTCTGTACAACGTCTCTGTCCGCCCGAACAGTCCTGAAGCCGGGAAGCGACGCACTGTGATCCGGAAAATCCGCGTGCAGCCATGTCTCCGTGAAACACATGACACTACACACACGGAAGTCCCTCTCAGTCTTAACCAGCGCGCCGAGTTTGTCCGTCTTATTCGCCAAAGACCTCACGTTTCCCATTATCATCGCCGGTACCGACGGTTTGTATTTCCTCTTCGCCCTCCGCTTAGCGCCAGACCTGCAGCCCCGAGCCCTTCTCCGTAGCTCCGCCGGGATCTCAGGACTGGCGCCGGGCAGCTGATGGCGGGAATAGACAATGCCCCCACTCATTGTGTGTGGCTTTCCGATACAAAGAGGGAGAAAAGTAACTGAAAAGCTACGAGAAAAGTTGAGAAAAAGTTACGGTCCGTTGTCTGACCATAACAAACTAAACGTGAAGGAAAAAGAACTAAAGAAGAGAGGAAAAAGTGGAAAAAAGACAAAAAATGAGAACACACTCGGAGCTGCTGCGACAGGCAGCCGCTGGCACGGCGCCTTCTTGCAAGGATCTTGGAGCTGTTTGGAGCTACGCTACGCTAACCTGAGGTGGCTAACGAAGGCAGCAAAACGACACCATAGCACAGCAGGACACCTACAAGCTACGGTGCTTTTGAAAACTTTTGCTGAGACCCGAGTGGATCTACAACTCAACGAACACATTCACAGGAGGACGTCTGGCTGGAACTGAACTGCACCGATGTTCTGTACAACCGCGGTATTAAACTCTGTCTTTAAGTGAACAACAGCTTTGGTAAGTGAAGTGCTTTTGTGTTTTTACATCTGCAGTAGCGTTACTACTGTGTTCATTTGTCTATGGTGTCGTTTTTATGATATGGTTAATATTGTTCCCTCTGATGTGAATAATAGTTGAATGACTCGTGCTCTTCAGTGTGCGGCGGCACACGTGTTTTAGCGCCACAGAGTTGCTGGATTGATTTGTCATGCTTTGTTGTCATATAAATATATGTGACTGGTTCTTGTAAGTTTGTTCTTGTCATTGTGTTAATTACGTTGATTTTGACTATATGCATTGTCCGTTAATGACGAAGCATCCCGTCATGTGCAGGGTTAGGGTCGGACATTTGGTTCTCTGTTTGGGGTTTTGTTTTGTTTTACAAAGCAAGAATGATGGTCTGGAGAAATGGGGATTGTGTGGCGATTGCTTTAGCCCTGCTTGAATCAGTAGGGAACAGCTAAACGCTGCAGGGAGAGTGTAGCGTGTTTGCTGCTGTTGGTTTTCCTGCTAAGCTAATTTAGCGCGCCTCGCAGATCACACGCGCCTCACCAGAGTACGTACAATATTTTGTTTCCGGGGTGGGCCCGCCACTGCGTCTTATCCATGTAAAGATATACATCATACATCAAGATATACATGTTGTGTAGCTCTCTGAGCTACACAACACGGGCCTCCACAGCTTTCTCACGGACAGTCCCTGTGAGTTAGAACATTTCACAGCAATTGAATGAAAATATTTCAATACACTGACTTTATCCCGTTACGGAACGCGGATATTTTGAATGACGATGCAGACTTTGGAGATGTTTCATTGCACCAATTGTGGAGCTTTTGTCATTTTTGGACAATTAAAGGTGAATGTGAGAGATATGAGGAGAGGGATGGACACGGGGAAAGAGGAAGGAGAGATGCATGCAAATTCTGGGAATATGAATCAATTGAAGCTACGTGGATCTAATTATACAATGAAGACCTCTAATCCGCCTCATGTTAAATGTGAGCTCCTCGTACACACACATAATATAGATATGCACACACACACAACAACAATACTTTCAGCTTTCTGTCTGAGATAATGAATTCACGAGCCATCGGTGGTGGAGATGAACACACCTGCCCTCTCTCTTTTCCATACAGTATTCATGGCAGTAGCTCTGCAGTGACTCCTCTACGGCATGGAGAGATGTCAGCTGCTTAAAGAGAGGAGCTTCTATTTACAATTTCTTCCACATATTCCCCCGCCTGTTTACTTATTCATCAGACCAAATAAAAGCAAGTTTCCTCAGCTGGATACATGCTCAACAGCAGTTTTAGTTTGTGCCAGGCATGATGTTGATTATATTGGTGTGACTAAACTGCTAAAAATCCTTAAATAGGATTTGCCTTCGTTTTTCAGCACCAGAGGTTGCAGCTTGGTGGTAATGAGTGGTTATTTGAGTTAGTTACCTTTCTATCAGCTCGAACCAGTCTGGCCATTCTTCTGTGACCTCCACCATCAACAGAAAATATCCAGTGAGCAGCAGCTCTCTGGATATTTTCTCTTTGTCGGATTGTTCTCTGTAAACACTCAAGATGGTTGTGTGTGAAAGTCTCAACAGCAGTTTCTATATACTCCAACCATCAACCATGACACGTTCAAAATAAACAGACGCACCTCATTTTGCTGAAAATTTGACCTTCTGATGAATATGTTCTACACATCACATAGCTGTCTGGCCCATGAAAGAGACAATCTACCCCGTCTGTGTCTATGAAGCATTGAGTCAGCTGTGGCACTCAGAACACAAGTTGGTGCTTGCAGCCGAGGCCGTGAAGAGAGGCTCCGAGCTGCATCTTATTTATTCACAGCAGCAGCGTTAAGGTGCAAGAGATCCGACAGGCGGGAACACTGGGAACAACTCTCGTATGCATGAGTTATATTGTAATTTCACTGCCACCACTTGGCTTGATTATACATCCTCTTACAGCAGAGGGGGAATTAAACTCTATCAGCCGGAGAGCGCTGATGCAATCTGAGTGGAATGACATGTCAGCGGGCTCTCCACCGTATCCCCTGCTGTCTCTATTGATCTTGGCATTTCTGAATTGATATGATTAAACATGATGTCGCTTTGACACCGAATCTTAAGTGGTACATGGGACTGGCATGCAGTGGCACTTTGTGCAATGAGAGCGTGGCATGCAACTGCACTCAGATTTAAATGAGCATTAAGTGGTTTCATTTAGATTAGAGGTGTTGGTAGCAGGTGCCTCATTGCTGTCGGGGATGAACCAAAATATTTGTTCTTCTAGCTGACCAGACATGTTATCAGTGCCTCCTAAAGCTGTGAGAAACTGCTTTAGAAAGATGCTGATTCAACTTTATGATCCTTTTGGAGGCAGTTTTTGGAGCTGTTGACCTGCATTGCGATTCTATTATTATGTCAATGAGAGTTAGCCAAGTAACAAACACTCGTCAGTATAACGCAGCACCCTTCAACAGCACCACAAACTGCTTCCTCCAAAAAGATCATCCAGTAAAATCAACACCTCTCTAAACATTAGAACAATCATAAAGGATTTCTTACAGATCTGTTGTAATAGACTGTTTTAAATTTAGCCAGGTGGATCCAATAAAATGGCACATGAGGTGTGAATTCACAAACAATGGATTGCAACCGCTGATAGCACCATAAATGTCAACCGCTATCTGCCCATGTCTCGAGGTTTGATTCCCAAATGATATTATGCATCACGTGATATGATTCACAACGCCGACTAAGCCTCTGCTGTTAAGTTTCGTTTCACGATAGTCACGTGCTCGCCCACTGACCAATCGCTGCACTAATAGTGACGTAGTGGTGGGCCGGCTAGTATGGGGATAGCGGGCTCAGACACGTCAAAGAATACGCCCAACATGTCAAACTAAAGATCTGATTGGTTGAACACTATGACAATCAACAATATCGTCCACATTCACTTAAACTGCACATGGATTCACTTGTGAGTCTGCAGGCCTCGGGCCTCTCTTCTTACCTAGAGACACAGAGGTGAAATCTGATTGGATAAAAGCTCTACTTAAAACCTTTTTGCCGCGAGTGCCCCATATATAACGCACATGTAGTACAAATCACGTTTGCTAAATGAATAAAATTATATTTTATGACATATCATATACCTATATAACGATGAGATTCTGGCCAAAAAAAACATAGAATCATTTTACTCACTCAAAAAACAGTTATACACAAAGTAATTAAATATACCAGAAGTACTACTACAGTTTTACGTATTTTTTCGCCAGGAAACGGCGAGCTACGCACTTCGTTTTCAGATACCAAGACAAAACTAACTGCGATCATGGCTGACCCGTAGATCAGAAAGCACGAGGACTCGACAGCGAATCCACTCGTATCTTTCATATTCCTCTCCTTGAAACCATTAAAAACGTATATATATATATATATACATACATATATATACATATATATATATATATATATGTATATATATATATATATATATATATATATGCATATACACATACACATATATATATATATGTATATATATGTATATATATACATATATATATATATATATATATATATGTGTATGTGTATATGCATATATATATATATATGTGTATGTGTATATGCATATATATATATGTATATGTGTATATGCGTATATATATATGTATATGTGTATATGTGTATATATGTATATGTATATATATGCATATGTATATATGTGTATATATGTATATGTATATATATGCATATGTATATATATGTATATATATGTATATATATGTATATATATATATATATATATATATATATATATATATATATATATATATATATATATATATATATATACACACTCACACACACACTCACACACAAAGAAACAAACAGTTCAAATGTTAAAATCAAGTGAATATAGTGTTTCACAGGTCACACTGACTCAGGTGATGACATGATATGATACATTTTGCTGTGTAGGGCATTTCCCCAAGTAAATATGGGAGTTTCTCTATTATGTTTTCAAAAACAGATTGCATTGTTTGTCATATTGGGGAAGTGTTAATTTCTCATGGCCTGGTATTTGGGGCATGAAGTATAGTTGTGACTCAACCTTTGTAACTGTGGTAAGATCGTTTGCGAGTGAAGTGCAGTAGTTGTGTCCATCCAATACGTGATCTAGTTCTCTTGTTGTTGGTTGATCATTTGATTGGGTTTGTGGTCCTGAGGCTGTTCTCATGGCCATGTTAGCTTGTCTCTCCTGGAGGCTTTAGTAAAGCAGTCAGTTTGCTGTTACTGACTGGCTTTGCTTTGATGCACCCTCCATCTGCTTTTCTGAGTATCCCTCCTGTGTATTGTAATAGCACTAATTGTGCTAAAGTTTATCCCACAAGGCCGTGGAGAAGGCTTTCTCATTTGGATGAGCGCTGTTGATCAGTAGAAATGTATTTCACTCCTAAGGACTATTGATTTGTAGATCAGTGCTTGGAGAAGCAGCAGTAACCTTGTCAAAAGGGAGGGAAGAAAACACACCACTTAACAGAGTGAATGTAAGGATAGGTTTCGAAAAATGTAAAGTCACTTCACATACTTTTAGATAACACGTGTTAAATTATGCAAAGTAAAAGGAAACTATATATCAAGCCACAAGGTGTAATTAGAGTCATTGGGCAGGAACTGAATATAAGCTCTCAAAGAGAATATAAAACAGGTTGATACAAAACTAAAGAGGCAAGTATAAAATAAAATAAAGCAATGAAAAAGAAAGATGTCCAGATGAGTGACAGAGGGGCAAATAATCATACTACTGTATGCTATTTGGTGAAACAGGGGCAACAGACAGATCTCAGGTTGGAGTTGGTGAAGTGCCAACCTAATCATAGAGTATCAAAAATAATATTCTTTTTATTATTTATTTTGATATCATAGGGCGAGGAGGTTAAAAAAGAAGACAGGAGAGTGTGTTCCATGTAGCGTAGTAACACACTGCTCAGCCTCCCTGGGAAAGCTTATGTCTGGGTGTTGGAGGCTCTGACCGATTGTCGGACCTCAGATCCAGGGGGGTACTTCAGGAGCATGGGGTACCTGGGCCGTCCTTATATTACCAAAGTGAGAGGGCCCATCAAACATGTTTTCGGTGGGTGACGGTGTCCTCCAGGGTTGTCCCTGGTCACCGATTCTGTTTGTTATATCCATGGACAGGATCTCCAGAGCAGGCAGCAAGGGAAGGACCCAAACACAGATAACAGAAGAGGAGACAGCAGGAACTATTCAATGATTTATTGAATATTATTTATACAGCCTTGGCCCCGCCTGCCCTGCTGACTATGGGAATTGTAGTCTTTTACCCAAATGCCATGATGGGTTGTAGTCTTTGCTGCAATAACTGGGAGGGGATGTATCTCCCATTGATGACCCTCCCTCTCATGACATCACAACATGTATATGACAATTTAGAATCATAGTAATAGCGCCACCTAGTGGCAACCGGAAGTACGTTTTGTACTTTGACATCCTGCTCCTCACAGATTAATCAGATCCCTCTAAAATGTTGTCAGAAAAGCCTTAAGACCTTGATAATGCTTTATTGTGAAGATTGTAAGAAGTTGTCGAAGGGCGGCGACGTGGTGGCTCGGCGAATTTCAATCCTTCGCCATGAAGAAATAAACTGATGTAACTCGACTCCACATCATCAGATCTTTACCAGATTTCACATGTTTGATTAGACTCCAGGTCTGAAGACATTTGCAGGCCAATTTTGAATCAGTCATAGTGCCACCTACTGGTAATAGTAAGTTAGTCTTTATACTTTGGCTTGTTTCTCTTAGTAGGTAAATCGGATCAAAATCAAGTTAGTTCCACACAAATGTAAGAAGTTCATAATGCCAGTTCATGAAGCTTTTGATGGTTTGTCGAACGCCGTTGCCGTGGCGACGCAGTCTTCGCCGTGAAAAACGAAGTTAATTTTGAGAGGCTAAAAATTCTTGAAACATAAGCAAACTTGGCACACAGATTTAAAGCCCAAAATGTAGTTATATAATATGATTTTATTGGTTCAGAGGGACAAATCGGCTCAATAGCGCCCCCTACAATATTTCGACGAAGCAGCCCTCATAATACGTTTCACATAGATTTACAAAAATTTGGTGGGCACATGTATCACATGTGGACTTAAAAGAAAATCTCTTGGAACCATGCTCTAAACCCAGCCGAAAGTCAGCCATTTCGAATTTTTTATGAATGTCTAGTGTCGTTTTTATGATTTCCAGGTGCTGTACTTTAACAAAGTCCTCCTAGGGAAATAATCGAATCAACTTCAAATTTGGTCAGAACAATCTAAAGACCTTTGTGATGAAAAGCTGTTGCCGTGGCGATGCTTTGTTCGCCATTAAAAACGAAGGTGTTTTTGAGGGGCTAAAAACATTCAAAACATAATCAAACTTGTGACACATTTAAAATCCTGAATGTAGTTATCTGATGTGATTTTAATGCTCCAGAGTGGCAAGTCGGCTCGATAGCGCCCCCTACAATATTTCGATGATGCAGCCCTCGCAGTACGTTTCACCTAGATGTATACAATTTGGTCAGCAGATGTATCACATGTAGACTTAAAAAAAAGTCTAAGGGTTCCATGCTCTAAACCAGAGGTCTTCAACAGGGGGTCTTCAATAGGGGGTCCGCGAAATATTTGGTTGATAAGACCATTTTCTTTTTTTTTCCAAACATGAATCTTTCCATTAATTTAATAGTTCAGTATTGTATGCAAGATAACAGGTATGTTTATGCATGGCAGTGGCACTAATAGGCCATCACTCATTTAGTATTGAATGCACAATAACAAGGTATGTTTATACATGGCACTAGGCCCAGTTTAATATAAAACACAATTTTATACAATATATCTAGTCGGGGGTCCCTGCTCCAGCTCCCTATCAGTTTAAGGGGTCCTTGGCCTGAAAAACGTTGAAGACCCCTGCTCTAAACCCAAGTCAGACATTTTAAATTTTGTATGAATTTCTCGTGTTTTTTTTCCATTTCCAGGTACTCTACGAACTCTTCTTAGGGAATTAATCAGATCAATTTAGAATTTGGTCAGAACAATCTAAAGACCTTAGTGATTAAAAGTTACTCAAAGCTTTAGGTTTCATCGAACGACGTGGATATGGTGTGGCAGCCATTTTACATGGTTCACCATCATCCATCAAGCTGTTGTAACTCGACTGTACTTTGTCAAAACTGTCCCAAACTTGACATGCTTGATGACTGTCGTGACTTTAGGACTTCTGCATGCCTTTATTAACTCATAGTCATAGCGCCACCTACTGATAAGCACTGACGTAAGCAGGATTCTATAATTACAGCGCCCCAAACACTGAACTTATTCGTGTGCACAACACCAGAAAAAGACTTCTCTGATCTAAATATGTGCAAACTAAGATGTTTGGAGAGCAGAAATTGGATGAAAAAGGTTTCCAAATCGTGCTTGTACGTGGAGTTTTCATTAGTAGTAAATTTAATTGTTTTCGTTCGTTTAGGAACAGGCCGTAATGTAAAGTAATTTCATGCAACGTGAAGTTTGTTTAATAAAATCAAACTGCACCCAGACTAATTTGTATGATAGATTATTCTACATCGGCTCACCTTTTGGCTCACTTATTTCTTTATAAAAAGATGTTTTTTTCTCCACATGGAACTAAACATTCTCCTATTTCTCCTCGACTCTTCCAGCTTTGGGTCACTCAGCAGTGATTGTCAGAGCTACCTGCACAAACAAACGACCTGCATTTACTTTGTCTGTTATGTAAGTAACATTGAAGCGCGTTCACACATATTCAGTTTTTTGTCAATTTTTATACGGTGACAGTTATGATTGTATTCGGAGGTACACTCAAAACATCAGAGGCTTAAGACCTGGCAAAATGACTTGGCTACGCCATTGGTCGACAGGAAATACCGTTTAACTTGTGCATGCAGTGTATGATGGTCACAGAAATGCATGGCGGCATCAACCAGACTCCTGCCAGTACCCTCAACGTGCGTCAATATGCGAGGGCCCGATCAATGCTGCTTGCAGCTTTAATTTATTTGTCATTTCCTCGCTCCACCATATTGACGGTCGTCCCAAAGCTCTTATTTCTGCTCTGAGGATGGAGGAAGGAACTCCGAGGAGCCATGAGCGAGGACGCACGAGAACAGCCTTCCAAGAAGTGTTTTAACGGCCGACACGCCCCCTCATTGTTCATCAGTCATGTGATTGGATGCTGCAGCTGATCAGACTGATCAGATTTTTCTAAATATCGCTGGAGTTTCATACCAGAGTGAAGACAGATCAGATTAAACTCAAGCTTTATATTTGATTAGTTTTCTGATTCACCGTCTGGTTTAAATATGTGTTCATTGTAGTCTGAACAACTAAAGGACCACAAACAACTTTCTTCATATATTAGAAAGATTTGTCTTTTCATGATCTGATATTTCTCTCAATAACTTTTATTATGGATACAATTAAAGTCAGAGAGAGCTTTTTAAATAATGTATCACCATTTCATTCAGTCACGTGAGGCTGATCGAGTGTCGGGTTTGATGAGTTTTATCATTTAAGTTAAACCTGAAACATGGAGCCTAATAAATTAATTCCAGTATTCAAGAGAAACAATAATCATATTCTGGGTTAATTAATAATGACGTCACAATCAGAATTTCAAAATTACGCAAATAATTCATAAATATGACAAACGCATTCCGTCGGTAGAAATCGGTCCTGCGCTCATAAACAGAACACAGTATCAATATCAGACTGTATAAATACTCAATGCAGTTTGTTAAACAGGTAATGGGCTACAGAGAGAAAACATATCTCCTCTGGCAGTTATGATTACTGTCTCTTTATTAGTTATTAGTATTATTAGTGACTATTAAGTACAGTGATGATAACTGTCTTTATTAGTATTATTAGTGACTATTATTAAGTACAGTGATGATAACTGTCTTTAGTTATTAGTATTATTAAGTACAGTGATAACTGTGTCTTTATTAGTTATTAGTATTATTAGTGACTATTATTAAGTACAGTGATGATAACTGTCTTTATTAGTTATTAGTATCATTAGATTATATTATTAAGTACAGTGATCATGTGAACAGATACAAACTTCTCAAAAGTCTCTCCAGCTGTTAAAGCCGACTGACAGCTGATCAAGAAACAGACGTCGCTTCACTTGACGCTTTAGAGGAAAGGACGTCTCATATCTCTTAAAAATTATTTCCTTGTTTCCTCTCTCCTCGCATGGTTTCCTTGCATCTCTCCATGCATCCCTGGGGGGAGGGACTAAGACACAAGGAAAGGACGCAAGTGAGGGAAACAGTTTAAGAGACTTGGGATGTACACTGTGCATTGGAGAGTGGAGTAGCCCTTTGATGACCCCAGGGTGTTTCCCTCCACATTCTAACTTCCATTACAGTTGACAACTCACTGTTTTTTTAAATAGCCCTCCAGATTTACCAATCCATTCTGTCACAGAGAATAAAGTATCCCCCCTCAGTCTTCAACAGCCAGTGCCAGTGGAAACGAACCGGCAGACAATCAGAGAGAGCAAGAGGGCAGACTTGTGCAGGATCAGTAATGAGGAACACGGCAGGACAGTCATTTGACGGGGAATAAACTTTGAGCCACTCGGCTCGTCTCCTCGGCTTTAATTTACAGTAATTCATTTGTCATTGTTTATTTGCGGGACTTAAGGGCCAATCTTATTCAGTCATTCACTCAGCAAACCCACGAGTGTCTGGAATGTTATTATAGCACAACCTCATATATTGGAAACCCAAACAGAATGAAGGTCAATTTGAAAATGTCGGAGCATTTTCTCTATAGGGGCTAGAGATGCAGAGGGAGGCTTTCAGCAGTAAACAATAGTGACAGAAGTGATTGGAACAAACCACTCAACGCACACAATGCTGATCATACATTTTTATATATTTTCTATCACACAGAACCCTGAGCGTTCAATGGTAGGGGATGTGCATGTTGAATGCCAAATAAAAAAATGTATTTACGCAACCAAGCAACTATTCAGAATAGTTAAGGTCTGGATAAGCTTGTACAAGGATGTAGAACGATTGACACATCCACCAACCCCACCTTACCCTGAAGGCTATTTAACATTTCTGTGGATAAAGTTTAGCATATACTGTCGGAAAAAATGCACTTATCACGAACGAATATAATGATGTAATTGATGCACATCAGATTAAACAGCAGAGCCTGGGCTACAAGAATATGTAAGCCGTCTTTACATGCTCCAAACACAACTCAAACACCAACTAAATTAATTACCAAATATCAAAATCCATATAGCGCCACCTAGTCAACCCACTCACCACATTTCTGGCTCTACCGCTGTGGTATTTTATGCAATACGCACACACGATATCTCAAATCCAGCTACAACAAAGCATCAGCGAGCTATGAGCCAAAGAACACCAACAACAGAAATCGCTTCATCAAACGATAGTTGTAAAATTTCTCTTACCTTTGTTGTTTTTCCGTGATATGTTTATTTTCCCGGTAATTCCAGACTAAAATACGTTAGACCTACGTCCTGTGTTACACTAAAATCATTCCGGGCGTTTCTACGTTGCTGTGAGTCCATGCAGGAAGTCTGAGAATCGCCTTGCGTCACAACCAGCATGTCTCACAGGACGGCGCCCTGCTGATTCTGATTGGCTAACAGTGCTGTCAATCTCATTTTGGTCGGTATAGCTAAATTCTATTGGCTCTAACGCTTCAAATGAGGTGTCAATCACTGAAATCGACCAATGGGTTGCGTACTCACAGGGGGCCGACATCGAGAAAAACTCCAGTACGCAGAGAGACACAGAGGACTCAGTGAGGATTCTGGCTTTCAAAATGAAGCCAAACTGCTGTATTTGGATGTATTGAACACCATTAGTGATATGCAAGTGAAATATATAGTTTGGTACATGAGAAAATTCAAATGGCACAGGTGGTGCCAAAATGACCATTTTGGAGACCTCGCCTAAACTCTCTGTACTAAAACCTCTCTAATTTTGTTCTGCTTCACTTTATCAAAGTCAAACTTTGCAGAGAGACTTCACATATTGTGCTATGATTTGTGAGAGGTTTAGACCTGCAGCTTCATCATTCCAAAGAAATAATAATCATGTAAATGCTTTTTTTTTTTAGGCAAACCTGAAACCTTTCAATTTGTGCTGTGTCCCATCTTCATTTACTCTTAACCAGTAACATATATACTGATATTTACACATCTGAACAAATCTCACAAGTGTTCTCTTTATTATAACACCAACATTATTCAAATAGACCTTGTGGTTGCAGAGATATAATCTTTTTATCTTTATCTTAGTATGAGTATGCAATTTTTGAGCGGAGGCCTAAAAAATAGGTTCTTTTTTAAAAGGTTAAACTTGCCTCTTCACAGGAAGTTAGCAAGACAAATTTCCCTCCAGACATGTGGACACTATTTGGTGAAAATGTCAATGGTAAGCAAATTGATACGACATATTACAGCACATAAGGTCTTACTGAACAGATTATGCAACTTGATAAAAAAAAAAAAAAACGAATGAGGGTAAAATAATTTCCTGAAAAGGTGCTTCACCAAACGGTTTAATTGTCACTTTATAAAAAGGTTTTCGTAAAAAGTAAATTTAGTACTATCTAGAATAAGTACGGAGAAGTAATGAAACTACTAATTGGATTGTAACCAATTGACATATTTTGGAATAATAATATAGCATTATAACAGTACACGGTCTGTCATTTTATTTATTTTTTCCCTTTCTGGTTTACAAACAAAAGATGGATACTAAATCTTTTTACGTAGCAAGGCCACGCAATTTTTTGGCACTTATACCAGAAAATCCTCAAGACTAAGATGCTGAACTGAGTGATGACGATGACCTAATTGAGGATCCTGATTATCAGCCCACACAAGCAGAAGAGACTGGGGACACTTCTCTTGAATCCATGGATGAGAAGGAGGTTGCCTCAACAAGCACATCTTCTACACTGCCTTCTCGTAAGAAGAGCAGAAAAGGTAAGAATGCCCTAAAAACTGTTTCCTTGGAGGAGTCAGAAAGAAAGGCACAAGGAGAATCTGGAAGCATGAAGACATTGAGGAATTCCAGGTTCCTGAAACAATATTTGAACCCTGTGAGGCTGTAAAGACACCCTTCCAGTACTTCAAAATGCTCTTCACTGACAAAATGATTGAACATATTGCTCATCATACCAATCTGTACTCTGCCCATGAGTTGGGGGATCCAATCAAGACTAGCCCTGAAGAGATTGAAGATTTCCTGGCAATACTACTCTTCATGGGTGTGTTCAACTTCCCAGCCCTGGAGGACTACTGGCACCACGGGTCACATTTTGATCTGATAGCTTCTGATAGCTGATACCATGCCGAAGAAGAGATTCCAGCTGTTACACCGGTTCATCCATTTTAATGATAATCAGCAGCGCAACGACAGTCCAGAACAATTTTACAAAATCCGCCCCCTCTTTCATATGCTTCGTGAGCAGTGTCTCCTGATCCCATCCACTTACTAGCACAATGTGGATGAGGTCATGGTGGCATATAAAGGCACAAGGGCTGGCACTCTCCGCCAATATATTGCCAACAAGCCAGACAAATGGGGCTTTAAATTGTTCTGCCGGGCCAGTTCATCTGGCATCATCCATGACCTACTGCTCTATCAAGGGTCATCCACATTCTTCAATGTTGCCCTACATGAGGAAGAGCAGGGGCTACATCTAGGAGCCAAAGTGGTGACCGTTATGCAAAATCATAACACAGCCAAGTCTTTCTGTCGTCTTCTGTGACAACTACTTATCAGTTACAACTTGATCCAGAAGCTGAACGCAAACTTGGGTGTCAAGTGCATCGGCACTGTCCGACCAAACCGCATTGGTGGAGCTACCTTGATGACAGACAAAGAGCTGATGACGGGGAGCTTTTGATCACAGGTCTGCTGAAGGGGTGATCGCAGTCAAATGGTATGACAACAAATGCGTCAACCTTCTGAGCAATGCCTGTGGGATCATGCCTCTTTCAACTGTCAAACAGTGGAGCAAAGAGACCCGTGCAAAGATTACTTTCCCGTGCCCATCACTCATTCCTGCCTAAAATCAGCATATGGGAGGCATTGATCTTTCTGACATGCTGGTACACCTGTACAAGACCCCAGCCAAGTCAAGGCGATGGTACATTCCCCAGTTTGGATACATCCTTGACCTGTGCATCTTAAATTCCTGGCTGGTCTACAAGAGGGATTGTGGCCTACTGAACGAGAAACCAATGCCTCTCAAAATATTCCGCCTGGCAGTCGCCCACAGTTTGATGAGTCAACAAACATGGACCCAAAGTTGGCAGTCTTGCTCACCTCCACCTCAGAAGAACAGTTACACCTCAAGACCCTCACAACCAGATGTGCGTTATGACAACTGTGGACATTGGACCCTTCACTGGGACAAGCGTGGGAGGTGCAACCTGTGTCCAAAGGGTGTGTTGAGATGGAAATGTCAGAAATGCAATGTTTTCCTGTGTTTGAATGCAAACCAGCAATGCTTTGCAGCATACCATGAGAAATAAAGTAGATCTAATGCTCAAAAAACATTTGTGCTGTTGAAACACCGCACAGATGAGGTGTGTTGAGACTGAAATGTTAATAATGCAATGCTTAAAAGCATTCCAACAATAAAGAAATAGGATTGGAATGCTTAAAAGCATTCCAACAATAAAGAAGAGGATAACAATACTTGGAATGCTTAAAAGCATTCCAACAATAAAGATTTGAAGAACAATACTTGGAATGCTTAAAAGCATTCCAACAATAATAGTCCCGCAGGATTACAGTCAGTGTGCTTTGGCACAGGCAGTATTACTGCCTTTGTGCCACAAAGCCACACTGAACAAGTATGATGAAGTGTAATGTAAAAGTGTCAAGTGTATTTGTAACACGAACGTGTTACCACCGTGGGCTCTCCCAGCACAATGACACTAGTACACGCCGATCGTACTGCTTAATGTTCTTTATTTGAGATTTACTGTTCAGGCTGGTCGCGGCCGTGCGCTCTCCTGCATAGCCTCCGAGCGCACCCGCCTGGTATGACTCTGTCGGGAGGATCTGTCGTCGTCTCAGTCCATCCCCAGCCTGTGTCTCCTGTCCGCACTTTCCTCGCCGCTCCAACCCTACTAGCGTTTATATGGGGCAGAGACACACAATTTCAGATTGACTTCAGCTGCGGCTAATTAAGCCTCTTCTCAGCACCCTTCCCTGAACCACTCCCCCCCCTCTGCAGTGAGCCCACACACGCCCCGCCGCCACAGTATTTAAATAAGAAACGGAGGGGATGTGCAGGGGAGTGACCGGTAGGAAATTGTCCTGGGGATAACAGAATTAGTGGGGGTCCTGGTCTTTGTTGATGAACCCGACTGAAGATGGGAAAAAACTGTTCATGTGACGTGAGGTCTTGGTCCTGATGGACCGCAGCCTCCTGCCAGATGGAAGGGGCATGAACAGTTTGTGTCCAGGGTGAGAGGGGTCGGCTACAATCTTTCTTGCTCGCTTCAGGGTCCTTGAAGCAAACAAGTCTTGGAGGGACGGCAGATTGCAGCGAATGATACGCTGCAGTCTGCCCTTGTCCTTAGCTGTGGCTGCAGCGTACCAGACCGTGATGGAGGAGCAGAGGATGGACTCAATGATGGCTGTGTAGAAGTGCACCAACATTGTCTTTGGCAGGTTGAATTTCTTCAGCTGCCTCAGGAAGTACATCCTCTGCTGAGCGTTCTTTGTGATGGAGCTGATGTTTAGTTCCCACTTGAGGTCCTGGGATATGATGGAGCCCAGGAAGCGGAAGGACTCCACCGCGTCGACGGGGGAGTCACACACGGTGATAGTGGCAGGTGGGTCTACGTTCTTCCTGAAATCCACAACCATCTCCACTGTCTTAAGAGCGTTTAGCTCTAAGTTGTTCAGACCGCACCAGGTCACCAGATGGTCAGTCTCCCACCTGTAGGCAGACTCATCCCCACCAGAGATGAGTCCAATGAGGGTGGTGTCATCCGCAAACTTCAGGACCTTGACGGACTGGTGACGAGGTGCAGCTGTTTGTGTACAGGGAGAAGAGCAGAGGGGAAAGAACGCAGCCTTGGGGGGAACCGGTGCTGGTCCGGTAGGCTGAGACGTGTTTTCCCAGCTTCACGCGCTGCTTCCTGTCAGACAGGAAGTCTGTTATCCACTTGCAGGTGGAGTCCGGCACGTGCAGCTGGGAGAGCTTGTCATGCCGCAGAGACGGGATGATGGTGTTGAAGGCAGAGCTGAAGTCCAGGCATAGGTTCCTGAGGAGTCCAGATGCTGGATGATGACGTGAAGGGCCATGTTGACTGCGTCGTCTACAGACCTGTTGGCTCTGTAGGCAAACTGCAGGGGGTCCAGGAGTGGGTCAGTGAGGATTTTTAGATGGAACAGGACAAGGCGCTCAAAAGACTTCATAACCACAGAGGTCAGGGCGACGGGCCTGTAGTCATTAAGTCCTGTGATCCTAGGTTTTTTGGAGACGGGGATGATGGTGGAGGCCTTGAAGCATGCTGGTACGTGGCATGTCTCCAGGGAGGTGTTGAAGATGTCCGTCAGCTCACCAGCTCATGTTACAATAGTCCTGGAAAGAGACGAGCGAGTGGAGGAGTATTCAGTTGGTCAACCACACCGCGAGATGTCGTCCAGATACAGGCCCTCCCTGTAAGCTAACAAAACAGCTATTAAGGGCCCCACAGTCACCATGGGGCCCCTAAACATTGACGGTTCATCTGATCTGGCAACCTTACATATCTACACTGAATTGGTACTTGTTGCTAATGTAATGCTGCCAGAACAGTCTTCTATAGGGCGACATTAAATGCTAGCTAGCAGCAGGTCTTTATCGCCATCACAACGTCCCAGCTGTCTTTAAAACCCTCTGGGAACTAGGCCATTTTTTGGATTCTTTTATGTTTTCTTAAACTCACCTTTTAAGGCACTTTCATATATGCTACATATACATGTCTTATATCAAAATGTGCAGAACAATCTCAGCTATCTATATAATGAGGCACCAATTGTCCTAAGGCACTGTGCACTGTGCAATTTGGCCCTAAAGCTGAACAGTTGGAAGTCAAATTTTTTGAAATTCTTCAAATCTCTACTTTACTCATGTGGACGAACTGTTTTGGTGTTTGAAATTGGTTTACCAAAGTCTTAGGTTCACACAAGTAGTGAAATATATGAATAAAATAGTAGATAGATGTATAATAAATGTCTCAAACCAAATTTTGTAATATCGTTTTTTGAGTAAGTGTAATTTACTCTCACCTGTAGAGGGACTGTCACTTTACTTCTTTGTTGTCTGGGCTGGTAGTGCACTGCACCCTGGTCGTGCACTGCACCCTGGTCGTGCACTGCACCCTGGCAGCTGTGAATCCTCTCTGTAATATTGAACAGTCATTAGTAAGTAAAGTTCTCACTCCCTTTGTCCTTTCTTCCTCCACACACACACAAGATAGATAGATAGATACTTTATTCATCCCCAGGGGGACGAGCTAACAAGCTACACGCTCGAGCTAACGGACGAGCTAACAAGCTTACACGATGTAAACAACTCACCCAGTCCATAAGCTCGTCATAAGCATCATAGCTCGCTGTGTGTCACGCAGACTCCACTAACTGTGTGTTTACATGTCTGTAATCATAAAGCTACAGCTGTCTCAGAACGCTGCCGTTAGCAGACGTGCTAACTAACGAGCTAACAAGCTACACTACACGATGTAAACAGTCCGTCCCCCAGATCGTCACATGATGAACTGTAAGCTCGTCATAGGCATCACATCTCGCTGTGTGAGTCTCGTACTATCTCGTGAGAATACGGACACGGAAGTGGAGAATCTACAGCTTTCTATAGATATTCGAACCATTTTTCTGTGCCGTTTTTCGACGGAGATATTAAAAGAAACATAGAGCGAGCGCCGCTAACGCACCGCTGTGAGCTCCGCTAACGCACCGCTGTGAGCTCCGCTAACGCACCGCTGTGAGCTCCGCTAACGCACCGCTGTGAGCTCCGCTAACGCACCGCTGTGAGCTCCGCTAACGCACCGCTGTGAGCTCCGCTAACGCACCGCTGTGAGCTCCGCTAACGCATCACTGTGCTCATAGACCCCCGAGGGTTATTAAGGCCTTTTCACAATCATAATTATCGTAAATCATTCTTGCATGTCCGTGTAAAAAGCGAGGCTTAAACAATTACAGTTGGTTAGATTAGGTAAGGTAAATTACCTCATTCCCCTTGGATTCATTCATTTACACTTAAAAAATTGTCCAGTCAAAAATATATTTACTGTGGAGTTAGGAGTAAAAATCTAAGATTTTGTATACTACATTTTTGTATGGATTAAGATAAAACCTTGAACTGATAGACTTCAGAGGTCAACACAAATGTTTCCAAGTAATGACTGGCTATGTTTGCAGGGGTCCTGCACAGTTAGAGCGAGACTTTGACTTCCCCAAATCCCATTTAAATAGAAGCTTTCACTACCGTTACATGTTTGGAAACCTTACAAATGGCGAGACGTAATTGGTTGACATAGCCCTCAAAGCTTACCACAGAGGGACAGAATGACTGGGTCAATATTGAAGTCTCAAGAAACAAGTCATGTCAAACATTTGATCAGCATGGAAAGAATATGAACTTTGAATTCAAACAGGAAAAAACAATCGACCGGACAGAGATGGCATAGTTGTTCTTAGCTTTGTGCTTCATGGCCTATTAGAGAAACATTATGTTTGTCTGTGTATGTTTCAATGGACATATGTTATCGAAATGCAATAACAATTAAAACCTCCTTCGCTCTGCCTCCCCAAATTTGGTCATATAAAGCCCCCCTTGCTCGATTAAACAATGATAGTTTTTTTTTTTTTAAATATTCAGAAAATTCCGGACAATACTACTATCTAAGTCAACTTTTAGACGCACCAAACACAACTGTACATAATCGCCATAAAGTACTACAATATCTGCCAAAAATCTGACCATGATTCAGCGATCTATGGTCTCCAATTCGATTTTTCGACTCGAAAGCTAGCTGCCACAGAGAAAAACAGAGCATGAACTAGCATTAGCTTTCCACCCCAGAGCCGGCGATGTTATCCACATTCCTGTGCTCCAAACCGTTCAAACGTTGCATTCACAAGCCACACTCCAACACTGCGAAAAATCTGAACCACTACTCACCTTGAGGTGCTTTTCTGGGCGAAAACGTTGGAAAATGATGATAATCCCATTGTAACATGTGCTCGCCTAACCATTATCTATCTACCCGTGTTAAAATGGACATTATGACGTCAACACATGAGCAGGGGGGAGGATTTTACTACCAGCATATCAGATCCTACTCTTCGCACTACGCGCAGCATTATTAATTTTGACTGGCTAACAGAGCTGTCCATCTTATCTACGTGTCAAGAAATCAATTCGATTGGGTCTAAGGCATCGAAGGAGGGCTCAACTATGTAAATCGACCAAACTTTCACAGAGATAAGCTCCTGCGCAACACATGCAGCTCTCACAGCACACATTCACTTTTTACGCAGCAGAGCTCTTCAGCGCACAGGTGAGTCGTGTGTCTACTCTTTGCAGTATTTTTCTAGTCAGTTTTTTTAGTCATTTCTTCAAAGATGTCTAAGCCAGGACCGAAGAAAATGTACACCACGGTACAAGTCTTGGAAATGCTGACTCTGGATCCTGGCAATGATCTGTGTCCTGAAGATTCGTCGTCGGACGATAGCGACCTGGTCCATAACGCGCAGGACACCCGTGACTCAGATTACGGTCCTCCATCATCATCGGAAAGGTATGAATTGTCTTATAAATATTATATTTTATCGATTTGTTGATGTCGAATTTTCTATATCTTTCTCAGGGCAAAAGTTTTATGGTCGGATTGTATAGTGTGTGTGTGTGTGTGTGTCTTTGTGTGTGTGTTCCACTGCACAGTGTGTTTATTTTGACCAAGTTCATTGCATTTATGTTTACATATTACTAATGAATACATTTGTTTTTCTTCCACATTCTGGTTTACAGTGATGAAGACTATGAGCCTCCCAGTGCTAGTGTCCCAGGACCATCAAGGGCCCCACAGCCAGGCCCACCAGCACCTCCCCCCGCTGCTCTACACACCTGGCCTTTCACACCTCAGCCAGGCCCATCAGCACCTCCCCCCGCTGCTCTACACCCCCGGTCATTCACACCTCAGCCAGGCCCAGCAGCACCTCCCCCCGCTGCTCTAAACCCCGGCCTTTCACACCTCAGCCAGGCCCATCAGCACCTCCTCCCCCGACCACTCTGCGGAGAGAACGCTCCTCTCTGGGAGCTTCTGCTCCAGCGACCAAGCGTGGCAAGGGTAAAAAAAAAAGTGCCATCTACAAGTGAGGAGGACAGGTGGCATAACCGGGAGGAGGAGTGCATCAAACCTGACCCTCTCAGGTTCACGCCGGCCAGGACCCCAGGACCCACCTTCGACACCACCGCAGCATGGTCTCCTATCAGCCTCTTCCCCCTTTTCTTCTTTTTTTTGTGTACAGACAATTTTCTTTCTTTTTTTTGGTGTACAGACAATGGACAATTGTGTAAATAGTTTATTGGTTTTACCTGTGTTTTTAGTTTGTTAAAAATAAATGTGTTTGAATTCAACATTCAGTTGATTTGTGTGTTTTTTGAATGGGAAAATATATAGGTCTGGTTGAATTTTCAAAAAAAAAAAAAAAAAGCCAAATTCATCCTAATTCTGCAGTATTAGGATGTATTGAACACCATTAGTAATATAAAAGTGAAATATTTAGTTTGGTACATGAGAAAAGTCAAATGGCACACATGGTGCCAAAATGTGCCCAAATGCACATTTTGGAAATCTCGCCTAAACGCTCTGTACTAAAACCTTTCTAATGTTGTTCTGCTTCACTTTATCAAAGTCAAACTTTCCAGAGAAGACTGTTCACATGTTGTGCTATGTTTGGGAGAGGTTTAGACCTTCATCTGCATCATTCCAAAGAGATAATCATCCTGAAAGTGCTTTTTAGTCAGGTGGAATTGACACTTTTCAGTTTGAGCTGTGTGCCATCTTCATTTACTATTAACCAGTAACATATATACTGATATTTACACATCTGAACAAATCTCACAAGTGTTTATTATAACATCAAAATTATTCAAATAGACCTCGTAGTTACAGAGCTACACTCTCTTTAGTGTGGGCAGCACATTTTCGAGCAGAGGCCTGAAGATTGGGGAGGAGCTTAAAAGGTACTTTAAATTGCTTGAACCAAACACTAGCCTACATATGCCTTTATTGAACTCCCCAACGCCACCTGGTTGTCATGTTTCTGTCACTGGTGATTGGAGCTGAAGCTGATGAATGAAAAATAATACATTATATACTGTGTCATTTGAGTTATGTGTCTCACCCAGGGATAAACTAAAAAAGAAAAAGTTGAAAAGTCCAAATATATTTTTAACTGCTAAAAGGTTGACCTGTTAGACCAAAGTATCTCCATATCACTGCACATTAATTATGTCTTTATGAATGCAAGGGGCGAGTGTGTATTTATATGTAAAGTAGATGCCTGGTCCTTCCTGACCGCTGTCAGACGACTATCGCAATCACTAAAAGTTGCTGTGATTACTGAAGGCAAGGGCACTGACAACTGTGCTGTCTTAGGCGGAATTACAACAGGGCTATCAATAACAGTTAGAGACCAGCAGGCAGAGGAGTCACTTTCAAAGTTCCAGCCTGGAAACACTGATCACCTGGACTTGGAAAGCAATAGTGTCTGCTGTATAAAGTGATATATGTTTCTGAAGTTGGAAGTTTGTATTTCATACAGCAGAGCAGACAGACGCATTTAGAAGCTAGCTGGTGAACATACTGGAGCATTTAGCAGCTAAACAGACAAATCTTTTTTTTAAATCTCTGGTTTGGTCTCCACCAGCTCCTGAAGTAAAAGAGTGAATATTGGATTAACGATTGTTAACCCAATTAAAAAAAATCGTAAGCAGTAATACTATTCAGATATTGTCACGACCTGGCTCTGAAGCCATGACACAAGAGAGGGAGACGCAGACAGATGGCAAAAATAAGCAAACACGTCATGCAACAACAATGCACCCCTGTGCATGAAGAGCAAGCCCTGGTTGCCAGAAAAGCGGAGCTTTATACTTGGAGAGCACCGGGCCCAGGTGCCTCCAGTTAGGGCGATCACCACCTCCTGGTACCTGCTGCCTTAAAGAAACATACATACATACAAGTAAAAAAGGTAGGGAACCGTCACAGATATTATAAAATTATGTTCCGATACAACTACACTTTGAACACATTGAAACACTTTGGTTAACATTGTAAATTAAAATAAAACAAAAGAAAAACATTTACAAAACTCCTTGGTTAGGTCTAGGCAACAAAAATACTTTATTAACTTTAGGCACCACAAAAACTTCACAGGGCACAGCAGTCTCCTGGGTTAAAACTCGTGGTGTAACGGATCACGGGTCGATCACCCCTCACGGTTCGGATCACTCGTGAACCGCGGATCAATTGAATATTCTTTTTTTTTTACAGTGTAATCATCATAGTGTGTAATAAAGTTTTACTGCTGCTGTTCCTAACAAGTCCCCGAATATCAATGCAGATTGTCAGTGAACAGATATAAAGCATGTGTTCACATGAACGGAGCAGGTTAAAAGCATTTAACGGCGAAAGTCACGGCGAGCGGAGGAATTTGAGAAGCTCCCGGCATCATTTAAGTCGCAAGTTTAGGAGTATTTTGTCTTCCCTGTAACTTATGACGGATAAGGGTGGTGGATAAAACCGTTACGGTATGTAGGCATTATTTAAAGAGAAAGACATACGACAAGGAAAAGACTGTGACCGCTTTCACCACGGAGGAGTGGAGATTCATAGTCCGGTGCTGTAGACACGCCCCCTCTGTGAGAGTCACACAGACACACACCTGGTGCAGGTGCTGACAGAAGCAGTAGAGTGGAAGCTAGAAGGCCCAGTAGTAATATCCCAGTCACTACAGAAAGGTCTACCCTCTCCCCAGACAATGGAGATATTCTCATCTTTTTGAAAATAATGTCACAGTAATGGTAAACATTATTGTGTATTTGAATGACATAACCTGACAGGAAGTAAACACAGACCCAAGTTGTTGTTCAGTTCAGTTGAAACAGTGTAAGCTTGCTCACTGGCTGTTTCTTTCTTTCAATATTGATCAAAGGACGAGGGCATCAACATACCTCATGTTGCACTTAAACTTAAACAGAATTGAATATTCTTGAATGTTTTATTTTTATTCATTTATTTCATTTTGTTTCAAATTGGACATCTTCAATATTTTTGTTTTTATGTAAGACTATAGCCAAAGTTCTTTGCTTTAAGTGTTCTTGAAGTTCTTTAATTAATAAATAGAAAGCAAAGTTATATTTGTCTCCTCCCCTTTTCTTTGTTGATCCGAAAAATTATCCGAACCGTGACTCATGAACCGTGATCCGAACCGTGAGGTTTGTGATCCGTTGCACCCCTAGTTAAAACCCTGTGTTCTTCGACCCATCCATCGCCCAAACCTCCTCCCTGTGCAGATTTCAGTGGACTCATTTGAAACTTTTTTTGTGACTCATCAAAAAACAAACGTACTCCACGACAATCCAGGCACTAGAGAGGAGGATCATGGCAGCACAGTTGCCCGGTCCAACAGAGCAGATGTGGAGAGAGACGGGTGACTAATTCTGGAGGAAGTGGACTTCCCCAAACTACCTACGGCCACACAAATCATGCACTTTGTACTGTGACTATATTATGTTTTCTGTCGTTCTGCTGGAGCTGGTAGATGCTGACCACCGCTTCATTATCGTCCAGGTTGGAGACTTTGGAAGATGTAGTGATGGATTCATGCACGCTGGCTTTGATCTGGGAAATGACATGGAAGTAAAACTTGTGCATGTCCCAGCAGTCTGTCCTCTGCTAGGACCTGGCTGAGATGACACTGTTGCATTCACCATGGTGGGAGAAGCTGCTTTCCTAACGCCTGTGTCATGAGGCCATTCACAAGACAATACAAAATATTTTTTTCATTTAATCATTTTATTCCAGTAATTTCATAATCAAAACCTTTCTAGGAAATAGGAATTGCATGTGTTGACAAAAAAGGTTCAAATGCTTATGCTTAGCTATAGTATTTTATTTACGCACTATAACCATTATTTCAAAAGCTAAAAATAGGTTATCACCAGCCACAGGTGTGACAAAGTAATAATAAGTACTAATACGATTATCAATGGGAGTAAGTATTAATTACAGTAGCCCATCTACCATAAACTGCTATCTAAATCTATGTCAGTTACATCAGTGCTTCATGCGAGTATTCTTGTTGAATTTGATGCCTACTCAAAACATTTTAAAAAACTACCAACAACCTTTATCTATAACAGCGTTTTTCTTTTACTTTCCTTCCTTTTTTGCTGTGGCACATTGTTGCTGCTTGTTTTGACACAGTCATTGGGTTTTGTTGAGTAAACTGGCAGACAGAATTATGTGCCTTGTATTCAGACATTTTGCACAGTAACTGCAACATTGTTGTATGTTGTTTTTATGTTGAATTCTTTTTTTTAAATAGTGTTGCTGTTATGGTTTCATAATATGCAATTATATAACATATTGTTGATGTTAACCGTATAAAGGGGGGTGAAGGTTTTTTCTAGATCAGGAGAGTGAGAGCCCATATATTTACCACTTAACTTGTGGGCGACCTTTTTACCCTGTACAACAAAGCATATACTCACTCGTTGCTAAAACAGATGTTTTTTTTTTATTTAATTAAATGTTGTCCTTGTATACGAGGGATGAGGGTCATACAAATCCTTCTTCAAGATCCACTTTGAGGAAAATGTTATGTTGTTCATCTTTCCCAATTCCTCTGCTGGTTGTCGTATGCTACGTTCAGTGTTTGTGGCTTAAATGAGGCTGGTCTTGACATTTGGCTTGCCCAGTATACTCTTTCTAAGTCTCCACTTCAGCAGCACCCACATGCACCAAACTTTCCAGTTTCATTCCTCTCTATATTCTGAAGGTTTTTACAGAGGAGTTTGTTCAGATATCATTCACAGCCTGACTTATTTGATTCCTAGTAACATGGCACAAATTGTTTCTGTTGACAATATTTTCTGATTTATGGAGTGATACAAACCTTTGACTCCAATACAGTATGTTAACAACATGAAACAATCATTTTGAATCTGTCTTCATCCAATGTTCACATCGCTGGTATGGACATTAATGCAAATTAGCATTAGATTTTCATATTTAAACATGCAAGTGAGGAAAAGTTGAAGGACTAAAAATGATTGTCTTAATGTATGCTGCGTTCACACCAAACGTGGCGTGAATTATTCGCGCGAGTAGATTACATACAAAGTCTATGCACAGACGCGATGAAACTGGAGTGACGCAAATTTGCGGCGCGATGGACGCGATTGATGCGAATTTGCGTCCAACGCCAAATTGCCCCAAACGCGCGAGTTGACATTTTTCAACTTCGCCGAAATATTCGCGTTACGCCCCCGCGCGATAGCCTATCAGCGTTGAGATCCTCCCCCTGTCATCCTGCCGTTGTTGAATCAGGAAATAAATACTGTAGCCGTCTGTGTTTACCCAGAGCTCTACGATACCTCATATCAATAGAGACCGGACCAAACTATGTGTATAAATGTGTGTGTGTGTAAACCAGATGGTACAAACAATGAAAAAGACGCTGCCGTATTTACGTCTAGATGACGTTATTGTGAGTGTTGATGGAGCTGCTACCATGTTAGCATAGCCTAGCACCAATCGATCCGAGCTCCATTGAGAAAACAAGTATTTTAAAAGTTATTTGCTTGTCGTCTTGCGGAGAGAACTAACTAAACATGAATTCAGACAAATCGGCATCATTAGGTAGTTATTTCGGAGTCCCTTTTTGTCGGTTTATTGCAGTTAAATCACAGCCAAATCAGTTTATTTGGGGCTCATACAGCCGTAGTAAACAGCGGACGTGTGGCTTGCTAGACACAGTGAATACATCTCGATACAATCCACGGAGCTCCTCTGGACAATGTTATTAACCCAGACATGACGGCGTTTAGTTTCCCGTGATATCTGGGACTTCCACAACACGTACTAAGCAGAAATAGGTTATTTTTTCCATGGTTGATGGTTGACAGTTGAACGGCTTTCAGGGCGATAAGCCACGCCCCCTCTCCAGCGCGATTCACGCGAATGAACACAAATGGTCCCCGGCGAGGCCGGCGGCGCGATGGACGCGAATTTGCAGCGCGATGAATTCGCGCCGCGTTTGGTGTGAACATAGCATTAATGTAGGAAATCAAGTGTAAGTTTCATAGTGATATATATTAGTTGCAGTTTGTACCCTATTCACCTGTAGTGTGTCCCCTTCAATTCAAAAGAGAATAATGCTAGTTTTCTAACATAAATTTGAACATTTTAATGAATATTAATATCAGTTCAATTAACGAAAGAATTTGTCATGATCGTTCAACAGCTCCTGCTGAAATCAACATAAGGAATCTTTATTAAGGCATCTTGAACATTCATAATTTCCATGCGAGCACAAGAGATGAATGCAAATTAATTAATTGAATCCTTTTCGCCTCTGTCTTTATTTGAGAGCCAATGAGCCGGGTTTGGACCGATCATGTAGACCAGGGGTCCCCAACTGGCGGACCGTGGTCCGGATCCGGACCCAGACACAGTTGCATCCGGACCCAGGGCCTAAAACCGATAGATAATTCAGAATTATTCATATCAGACAGTGAGTTTATACTTTAACCGGCGCAGTTTATTCAGCGGTGCAGGAAACACACCGACCAATGCGTTGTAAATCACATCACGTGATGCAGCTCAGCCAATCAAATATGGGTATTCAAGTTTACTGACTAGTGAGATTTACACACACCGTGACACACGGGGAGAGACGAGGAAATAGAAAGAAGAGCAGGTAAATTGCGCTAATCAGAGATGTTATCTCACATGACGTTCTCCAAAAAGAGAAACGTGTTCAGAGAGAATAGAATTTATAAGCAAGAATGAACAGAATCTTATATGTTAATTCTTCCCACAGGCAGTTAAAACCAGCATGTCTCATATGTTCAGAAACCGTAACTGTGGATAAAAGCGGCAAATGAAGCGGACTACGAGGAAAAGCATAACTCTTTTGAGTCTGAAATGAAGACACAGAAAATAAACCTAAGAGCCCAATATGATCAGAATCATAACACATGAATTCACTGTTCAACAATGATGTGAACAGAGAGAATAGAGCTGAAACAAGTCCTTTAATAACCACAGATAAAGTCCATGCACACTGATGTGGCTTTTTTGATTGACACCTGAATGAACTGAATTTAAAGCTGCAGGACAAATCAGTGAAATACATTTTTCAAAAATGAATTACGTTATTTTAAGATGCACATTTTTTAAAAGCTTTCTGTTATGTCAGTTATTCTTTAATCCAGCTCTTATTTTACTTGAAATGAGAAGAACATTTATTGATGTATTTCTATGTATTATTTATAATCCATCCAGTTACATTTGAAAACCAACAATAATAATTGTTAAAATATAATTGATGTGTACTTTCTTTATTTGATTTGACAGTTGTTGACTACACAGAGACGTTGTTACTACTACTAGGCTTCTTGAATATATATATATATATATATATATATATATATGGCACTAAATAGCGCGAGTTAGATATTATTGTAATGTTTCGGACCTTTGCCCGAGGAGATTTTCTCAATCTGGACCTTTTGGAATTTTAGTTGAAGACCCCTGATGTAGACATTCAGTGAAGCTGCTCATTGATCACGGTCAGGGAGCCAATGGTTTATCATTATGTAGAGTTTTCTATGTGGTTTATGGGGAATGGGTCAATATTAGTTTCTGCAGTGGCCAGTTTGGTACATGTGCTCACAGCTTAATTGGAATTTGAGAAGGACCAAATGTATTCAAACTATTCTGTTTATCTGTGTTGCTGCGGCATCTGCTCTCATACAGTATGGTAAAAAAGTTGGGCTCTGGCCATGCAGTGGATCAATTATGGGTGTCCTCTGTTAGGAGAAGCAAGGGCACTGAGCAGTGAGTAGAGAGATGTATACGTTTAAAACAGGCAGAAGCTGAAGAGTGAGGCAACAACACAGCCATAAACAAGCCTAATAGTTCCTTCTCTTGCGAGAGGTTGATTAATGTTATTCTGCCTCAGACTTTTACCGCTCCAGCTAATGTTTGGATAGGTCCAGTCAGCAAGTTATTGCTACCAGTCAGGCTTAGGGGTGGGGTAACAGAATAAAAAAACGTAATTAGATAACCAATACATTTCGTAAAAACAAGGATTACTAGCAGGATTACAATTTTAAAATAAAGATTGTTTTACTGCCAGGCACATATACACACATTGGTCTCTAATGTTGATGAAGGAATGCTTTCACTGGGTGGACATTTGGCCATTATTTAGTATGTAAAGCAGAGAAGGGGAACAATGTCACACACAGTTCTTCCTTCCAGCTGTGAAAATGATTGTGAAGTGTGAATACTTGCATACTTAACAAAGTTCTTAGTTCACATTTAAATGTGCATCGGGTAATTATTACAAGCAGAGACAGCGTGCAGTGCATTCCCTAAAATACTGCTTATAATAACACTGCAGCCTAAACAAAAATACATATTATCAGTATGTAAGTTTAGATAAGTCATCTCATTGATTTTCTTCTTGTCTTTATTTGCATATCTGGTACTGAGGTAGTCTAAAAGTAACGGAAAGTTTAAAGTTATGTTTGTTGCTGTTGCATTACTTACATAACCTTATGTAATGGAACCAGTTAAGTTAGGGATTTGAAATTAATTACATTACAGTCACTAAAGTAATGCTCTGTTACTCCGCTTCTTAGCTAGCTAGGCAGCTAGTCACTGTTCCGCTCCAAGGACCCAAATTTGGGGGCATAGAGCACAAAGGGTGTCACATATAGTGTCGTAAATTCGTACATTAAAAAATAAAAGATATATATATATATATATATATATATATTTTTTTTTTTTTTTTTTTTTTAAACAGCAACACCCGAGCAACACTACTATCTAAGTCAACTTTTACACACTCCATGATTCGGCGATCTATGGACTCCGCTTCGACTTTTCGATCCGAAAGCTAACCGCCACACAGAAAAACAGAGCATGAACTAGCATTAGCTTTCCACCCCGGAGCCGGCGATGCAATCCACATTCCTGTGCTCCAAACCTTTCAAAAGTTACAGCCAACAAACCGCTCAAAGCCACACTCCAACACTGCAAAAAATCTGAACCACTACTCACCTTGGGGTGCTTTTCTGGGCGAAAACG
The DNA here is from genome assembly GCA_032191485.1 of Leptoclinus maculatus. Lineage (NCBI taxonomy): Eukaryota > Metazoa > Chordata > Actinopteri > Perciformes > Stichaeidae > Leptoclinus > Leptoclinus maculatus. The sequence continues at coordinate 901,825 of JAVDOI010000003.1, read as the reverse complement.
TTGGAAAATTACGATAATCCCATTGTAACATGTGCTCACCTACTAATCCTCTGTCTACTGTGTTAAAATGGAGGTTCTTCATGAAAGTATGAGAAGATGGTGGTCCTCCCGTTCGACGAATCATTTTACGCTCGGGGGTTGACCGGCGCATTTCTGGATTTTGAGTGGCTAAAACTTCTTTCAATCACTTCAAGAACCTTCCTGTTGCATTCACGTCATCCACACGGTTCTAACAAGTGGTCATATGACGAAATCCACCCACCATAGGCTTATACAGGGCTCCATTGACTCAGACAGAGACGAGGAAATTGCATGGAGGAGAGGTGAAAACACCCCAGAAAGGTCTAATATTGCTCAAAATTGCTCAAAATTTTGCCAAACTGCTGTATGATGTTGTCCTTGACCAATATTAGTGATAAACAAGTGAAATCTATAGTTATATAGTATATAAAAGTACAATGGAACAACCAAAATGTGAATTTCGGCTGAAATTGAATCTTCAAACCTCTATAAATCAGGCCTACTTCACTCAATCAAGGTAAAAAGGTGCTGTGGATACGTATTATCTGTTGTACTATGATGCTGCAGTGTTTTTAGGCTGATAACTACATTATTTCAATAACATTTTGACAATGGGAGTGCTTTTTGGCAGGCGAACCTAAGGATTTTCAGTCTATGCTGTTTTCTATCTTCATATAGTATTAACTTGTAACATATACACAATATTTCCTCATCAAATATTAATATCACACTGTTGTATCTGATTTATACATCCAAAAATTATTCAAATAGACCTTGTAGTTACAGAGCTACACTCTCTTTAGTGTGGGTAGCACATTTTCGAGCAGAGGCCTCAAAATAGGGCTGGAGCTTAAGAGGTTTAAACCCACATTTAGCTGTTGATGTGCGGTAACACCTTCAAACTGAATGGGTGACTGCTTATAGGAACACAATATTTGTTTTCTATCTTTACACGTGTTAATACCAGAGGATGCAACATGGTTGAGATTTTGATGTTTGATGGATAAGGTTGGCATCAGTGTACGCCCAGCGCTCCATTGTTATGCTAAAGTCCCACACAGACTCAAAGTGAATGTACAAGATTACATGTACATATACAATTCTGTACACACTTTGCACATACAAGACTAAGGCTAATATCGATAACAAGGAACACCCCAACACACTCTCACCCAAATTCGTCAAATACTGCAGCTTAGTCAGTGTCCCTAAGCTTCAAACAACGGCGCTCTACATACCCCTCTAGCGTCCGTTTTAGACGTTACAGGAAGTTAGGTTTAGGCAACAAAAGCACTTAGTCCAATGCTCCAATTTTAATTTGAGTAACACAGAGGTATGTAACTATTTACTTCAGCTGCTGTCAGGGTTATTAACCGTTAACCCAACAAGCATTCGACTAAAAGGTGGCCCTAAATGCTAGATGCTGTTAGTGAAGATAACGTGTTTTAATTCAGAGGCCAGAAACATCTGTAAACATGGGCCACGCAATTTGATTGTTTCATCTCACTTTACCAAACTGTACTGACTAATTGGCTTGTTGAGTGTTCACACAACAGGACTGCCAACATAAGTATTGATGATGTTTGACAAGGACTGGATTGAGACCTCCCACACAAGGACAGGAGCTCAGGAGGGCAATTAAACCGGGACATGCTCACAACGGGGGGTAATGAGGCTCCATAATGATCCGACTCATGTACCAGTGAAAACTCATTTGAGATGACCTAATTAACTAACCTCTTGACTGTGTAGTAGGCATCCAACTTATAAAGCTACTGAAGACTACAGTCTAACTGGATGTGAAAGATTAAATATTGAATATTAGCGATATGATCCACTGCATGGACTTTTTAAAACTGCTTGAAACTGTGTTGAAAATCTGTCTTTTGAATAAAGTTTTGAATAGTCCCCAACCTGGCTTTTACATTTATATCATCTGCAATACAAAATTTGTAGAGAATGTAATGTGGAACTGGAATTTTTGAAACTTTCCTACTGTTTGGATTATCACAATTCCAACAATCCTGACAAATCTACAAATGACAGTGTGGCCATTGAGAACAGCTCTAAACACTTTGGCCTGTAGGCTTGGTCAGACATGTTGTAAGAACTCTATATTGGCCAGAATTCATAGGGAGGATGTCTGACCAGATTTAGAGATCAAGGTTTGCTTACTACATCCTACATGTTGTGTTTATGACTGACACTTCAACGATTTTTTGACCAAATGTTCTATGGATCTAATGACGCTCCTTATCAAAAAACTGAAGAAAATGGTTACTGAGATAAAGACATCTACGTACTTCAAGCGGCACTGATTCATGAGAAGACTGGTGAAAGAGTTGAAAGACGTTCAACCAAGACCTGGAGGATAAAAGAATGGAAAAATGTATGCACGGCAAGTCTATACACCCAGTAGACATAAGAGATATCACAGAGGACGACCAAATAAATGGGACACAAACGCAGATCTGTCTGATGCATCCTGGACAAAGTCGGCAGATTTTACAAGGCCACGAGCCACAGATGAGGGGGAATACCGGACAACTCGTGGCCCAACAAGGAGAGGCACTGACAAGTACATAAGTAGACACGCCACTGGAAGAGAAGAAATATCAGATAAGGAGAACAGTACAATCAGGGAGTGGGTGAAAAGAAAGATGAAGACATTACTCAGCAAGGGATTAGGCTCCGGAAACACAAATATAATTTTTTCAAACAGAAGAGCTATTTTGTCCCCTCAATAAATCAAAAGGAATCTATAAAAAGCTTTTGCATGCTTGTTGAGTATCACGTAGAACAGTTGATTTATAACAAGGAGAATGTAAACGTGTATAATAAACTGCCAAAAGCACAAAGAAAGGCATTACAGGAACTGCAGAATAATACAACTATGCCAATAAAAGGGGTAGTATTGTAGTACAAAACACATTGGACTATGTAAAGGAGTGCATCAGACGAAAAGTTATCCTATAAGATTCCTGGAGAAAATCTATAAAAGTCCTGCAAATCCCCCAGGAAGACCAATTACAGCAGGCATAGACTCTTTAACGGCACCTATATGTCAAAATGTGTCGACTTTTTTACAAGACCATCCAGCAGAGAAATTACCTTTTATAAAAGATAATAGTGACATGATGAAAGTCTCTTGAACAATGTCCTCCCCTTCCTGAGGATGTCGTGCTGGTAACTTTCAATTACTAACATACCAATGAAGGGGGGCTAACAATCTTCAACCATTGTCTCAGAGATAGAGGGAATCATTTCATTCTGTCCCGTAACTACTTCCTCTTTGATGACGATTACTAACTTCAGGTATATGGCACAAGCATGGGGAGCCCTTGAGCTAATCACTTTGCCTCTCTGTTCGCTGACCTTTGGGAGGAATCACTGATTATGAACTGGGAGAAGAGACGTTTTTCCCATAATGTTCTAATGTGGGGACCTTTTTTGGATGACATATTCATGTTATTTAAGGGTACTGAACTGCAACTGAGGGAATTCTATCAGCCCCTTAATGGACATATTGACAATGAATCGTTCACAATGGATTACAGTTCAAGAAGGATTCACTTTTTGGAACTTGGGATAGCTGAAAAAAAGCACAATATATATAATGACCTCTTTGTCAAAGCCCCAGAGAGAAACTCACTCCCCAGAGCAGACAGCTGCCACCTCTCAGCCATTTCTAATGGCCCAAAAGGATATGCTATAGAAACTCAGATTTTAAGCACCACCCTCTAAAGAAGATTTCAGGAAGAAACCAGAATCAAAGGGTGGACCTGTTTGAAAGAAAGTGGGGAAGCTGAACCAATGTTGTTCATTACAAACTAAAATAAGTTTTGGAAGGCATTAAAACATTAATTGCGATTTAAGAAAAAGGAGATCCATTGTGTAGAACATATTGTAGAGGAATACATCATCCACTCTCTGCAAATATATTGGTATTGAGAAGCAATGTGTCACCATTTGTGTTTCCATTCAATTGTCAGGCAAATTTTAAGTGATGTCGCAAAAAATAAATGTGAAGGAACATTTCCTTCAACTGGTTTGGAGTGAATTAACTTGGCTATGCCAAGCGTAGTTTGGTCAGAAGTTGGCGTAATAGGCAAGGCTTTACGCTGAAAAAGTAAATTATTACATTATTGCTATAACCCCAATAATAACGCTCTTCTCCTTAGTTAAAAATGTAAGACAAATTAAGTTCAACTCAACTGTTGCTTTGCCAATATATCTGTAATTACTCTATCTTTACTGGAGCTGTAGAGCTATAGGGAGGAAAACATTTGAACCAGAAGTGGTGGATGGAGCTACATTGTGGTGTTCACAAAATTGGTTCAGTCATTGTTCTTCAGCTCAGACATCCATCCTTTAACATTATGACACAGAGAAAGTCACCTGTGGTATATTGACCGAGATATTGTTGTATGGTTGAAATATGTACCAATGCTTTTAGGACATCGGTGAACACGGTCCTTTTCTAGGTTTTGTAGCACGCATGCGTAGTAACTCGCTGCAGGTATTTTGGATGAATAAAGTGAACTAATGCTACTTTTGCATCCGCTTCGTCTACAGAAACTGTCGACAAAGATAAGCTGTTTGTTTCCTCGCAGGAAAGGTGAGACACTCGGTGTCAGTGCTAGTGAGTACGATGGCCCTGTTTGGAAGAATTGACGAATTGAAGCCAGAAAATGAACAATGGTTAGCATAGAGAACGGATGGAACAGTTCTTCGAAGCTAATGACATAGCCGAAGATATGCTAGCAAGCCAAGCTGCTCAGGGTAATGGGTGCGGCTACTTATGGGTTGAAATCTGGTGCAACCCGGAAAGCCAAAAGATAACACATTAGACAAAATAGCGGCCATTTAAAGAAACTTGGTAGCAGAAATATTTGTAACCAAAAAGCATTAGTACTCATTACAACCCAATAACAATATTGTGGTCAATATACCACATCACCCATAACTTTGTAACCTCCCAGTATTACTTACTTTAACTCACTTTTCAGGTTTATCTTAATCAATTAATCCCAACTTGTTCCAACTTTGTTCCAACGATGCTGCTAGAGTTGACCACCAAACAGCCAGCCTTATAATGTTCCCCAACCACGATTCTGTTATATTCTAGATCCTTCAATGAAACTGCCAATCTGCCTTTCTATGAATTCTGACACATTTGTTTAGTCAACAACAAATTCCACAGAATTTTCATGTTGTAAATGTGATGTCATTCTACATACCAACATTCACTTTGGAGCTCACAAACATAACTAGCAAGTACATGCAAACACATAAATCTTTACAGCTTCCTCACAATTTGAGAAGTGATGGAGGTGGATTCGTATTTATTCAGAGCAGATGACAGACAGAGAGAGGGATGAAGGACTGCAACCTCTCTGAGGCCAAAATCCAAATACTCTCATTGATAGAATGATTGCCATTCAATACACTGCTTGTTTTGCCAGCGGGGACTTTTTTTCCTATTTGAATTATTCTGTATTATGGATGCATTCAAAACACAGACTTCTAACAATTGTAGAGCAGCACAAACACATACACAAACAGAATTGTGACCTCACTTCTGTGATTGATTTCCACGGCTGAGAGCGTGAGGTGGGGCGAGAGGGCAAATTGATCGTGTCATTGGCTGGTAAGCATGGGGAGGAAAGAGGGAGACACCGCGCACGCTTTGTGTTCATTGATCTAACCTCTGAGATAAATTAATTTCTCTGTCCGCTTGGCGTTGTGCTGCTAACTGTGCTGGCTCATCAGTGAAAATAGATTATCTCTGGGACCACCAAAGAGGTTCTCTGATTCTCTTTATGAGATGATGAATGCTCTTGAAGATAACATCTCGTAGTCCAGTACCCCGCAGTGATAACAAATCAATTAGCGTACATTTAATTTTGTATTAAAATATCTGCCGTGTTGTTCCCTTTCACGTTTCACAGTGTGTCTGTGTGGGATTTTGCGGGCCACATAAGTAAGTATACCAGCGCAGGCCAGTTTGAGGCCCATCCTGTCATAAATTTGGGATTTCTCACCGACCCATCCATGTCTTTTCTGAGTATTTGCAGACAGTTCACAGGCTCAGGTGATAATTCTTTCAGAGAATTTAGAGTTGAAATCGCAAATATTCACTACACCCCTAAAAGATTCACACCTGACCTGACAGTTCAATGTAAAAGTGATGAAATCCTCTTACTGCAGATTCAGGTTACATACGGCTTACAACGCTAAAAAATTGCTTTTAAGGTTGAGATGAAATGAAAAATACCTTTTTAATTACAATCCGCGATCATATTTTGCACCTGTTTTACAATAAATGCTGTCATAACCCGGCTCTTAGGCCATTACAAATATGGACGAGACACAAGGGATGGTGGTAAAGTAAAGTATTTATTTTAACTAAATAAAGAAGTAATTACCTTTGTGAAGTCAGAAACATCAGTAATGTGAAAGCGTGTGTAATGAAGTGCGGGGTGTTGTCAACGAAACCAAAGAAGACCAAAATATAACCGGTAGCCACTGGCAGAGATCACTCCACGTACGCCGGAGAAAGACCAGAGCAGAGCAACACTGGAGCAGGGCTTTTATGCTCCAGGACCAGGTGCTCTGCATCAGCCAATCAGCCATGACTGCTGTTAGAGGCCGGGTCGTCACAATGCAAAAAAAAGACTTCTTATTTTCATATCGAAATCCAATTGTCATTTCTACCAACCGATTTTCAGCAATTAATATCATGCCATCCATCCAACAATCAATCTGCAACTTTAAGCCACAAGAGGTGTGTCTGGAGCCACATTCTCTGTATCACACTACATTCTAAACCCGCCCACTTTTTAGCGGTCCAATCAAATGCGAAGGATTTGATTGAAATCCCTCTTGTAACTGTAATCCGCTCAAATATTCTGTTCCACTGGGGAATACTTGAAAATGCTCGAACTACCGTCTCACTGGGACATTCAATTTAACATCTCATGGTCCATGACTCTAGATTTTTTTTCTGCCGTCTAACATGAACAGTTTGGACCCAATGTAGTGTTCCTCACAGCCATTACATCCAATGTGTTTGCTTGGACAAAAGACTTGACATGAATTTGGAACTCACTTAGTACAACATATATAAGGTGAACAGTGCAGGTCTGCTGACAGTTCTCAGAAATGTGCATCATAAAATGCTCTCGTAATTCAGATGGATTACTACAAAACATATTTATAAATGCTAATTAGTGGTATATGACAGGGTCCCATTGTTGGAAGTTATCAGAGCCACAGAACTCCAGTTTGGGTAAAGCAGAGGAAGCCTGGATGGAGCTGATGGGAGATGTGCAAGCAGCAACCTCCACAGCTGATCTGTAATTAGCAGAAACACCTGTCAATCAAGCCAAAACACCCGAAACCTAAACACATGACATTTAGATCCTTACTTTGTGTAGACTTTTGAAAACTTTAGCAGTTATATAGCTGCATTGGTTTCAGCATTGTTGGCTACTGTTATAAAATAATTTAATTTCAAGCTAAAAACATGGTTGTTTTATTTAGTTTTTGAAACATTAATACATATGACATCTACATCATTATATCCAGGAATCTAGTGAGCAACCCGACCTCATGGAAATATGTAAAATAACCACGACCTCTTAAAAGCACATTACGTGGCGGTGGCCTCTATTATGTTAAAGTTACATGCCACTACAAACAATTTAACATTTAGGTAACAAAATGGATGCTAGGTTTATGAAAGAAAAGAACACAGTTTGGGATAAAAGAACTAAGTTGAACCTAACAGGAAGTACATGTTCTGCCATTCTTTATTTTGTTTTTATTGTATTATTTATTATAAGTATTGATACCTGGTGCCCCCTTATTTTTGAATTTAATTTGTATATAATTATATGTTCTTATATAAAATAATCTAATCTTTGTTTCGTTCAACCACAGTTACTGATTATGTGAGCCCTTATGTTTGCATTCATTGAATAAATTAATAAAAAGAAAACGTGCCACCACCACGTATTTCTGTGAGATCAGGCTGATGATACCAGTACCAAGAGAAATTATAATCAGTGATTTTTCAGAAATATTTTATTTATGTCCTTCCTTGTTTAATTAATTTGATGTTTGACTTTTTTAAGTTTAAGTTTAAGGTTGTCCCTGGCAACAGCTCAATAATTAACAGTAGTTATTCCTAAACCTTCATTCCGAGGCCGTTCCTGGTCTAATCTGAAGGAGGCAGAACAGCACAGATGTTGCCAGATGGTTTAGGGCACGGACCCACACTTTCACTACTTTGTTTCTATTACTAGCACACTCCAGCAGCCCCACAGGTGCTTTCCTGGCAGCTTGCTGCAGCCCTGGAACAAGGCCTTGGAGACTCCATGACCCAGACCAATTCATCAAACTCTCTTCTCCTCGGGTCTCCAGTGTTGAGGACTGACTGAGCCTGTCGTCACAGCAGCTCTTAACAACCCCTCTCTCCAACGTCCCAGTGTAAAAGGGACACTCTCTGGAAATAAATCTGTGCCCTCGCAGGGCTTTATTACCTGCTGGCTGACACTCAGAGAGCAGGCAGGATGATCAGAGTGGAGACTTTTTGGGGTTTGTTAAAGAGGATGTGGTCCCATTGGATTCAATTGATCTTCATTAAGGGGCCACAGCCCTCGAGGTCAGATAATACATTGATAAAAAAGGTAAATGGAGGAGATAATGATCAAATACGATCGAACGTTATGCTGAAAATTCTTATTAGGATCAAAAATAAGAAGATTCAGGGGTCACAAATAAATGATCAAATATCCATATGTTGAGGTGCATATTGATATCCATATATAGCCTTGCAGTTCATGCATATGTTGTTTGTTCTCCTAACTGTTTTCAATGTGTAAACCCATTTTGTTTAGGTCAGATGTATTTATTTAATGACCTTCAGGCACAAGGCCTTACTCTTTCCCTAATTCATACCTGCAAACCCATAAGAGGTGAAAAACCCTGTCGGGGGGCTCCCCGGGATAATTTTATTTTAAATATGAGCTTTAAAATGTAGTATTCTGGTGTACTCTGAGAAGAAAGTTAAGTGATAAGACATTTACTTTAAGCAAAAAACTAATTTATTATTCAGTTATTAATCAGTATTTCAGCTCTAGTTGAACAGCTGGCTAGTCAGCTTTTTTTCAATCAATATTATTATTATTAACCTTTATTTAGACAAAATCCATTGAGACCGAGGTCTCACTTTCAAAAGTTTTAATCATATAAAAACAAAGATAGCAAGAGCAGCGAGAACCATCGCCTGTACAAAATAAAGTGATTCGTTTTCATTGAACCCTGTTACTGTATGTCTTCATATTAACTTCTACTGTTACTGTATGTCTTCATATTAACTTCTACTGTTACTGTATGTCTTCATATTAACTTCTACTGTTACTGTATGTCTTCATATTAACTTCTACTGTTACTGTATGTCTTCATATTAACTTCTACTGTTACTGTAAAGCTGTTAGAATAGTGGCATATCTTCTATTTGCAATTAATATGCATTCAATCCAGCTCAATTATTTAAATTAAAATGATAATCTACTCTGGATAATGTAGCTTATCAAGAGTAAAATAATATCTGTGATCTATACACACCTCTGCATTAGCAACCCGCTGAAATGAACCCTCTCTCATTACTTCAGGGCCCTTGGTAGCAACGTAGGACTGTTAGTACACTGGCTGTGGTCATTACATTGAACAGTGTCTGGCAGTGTGATGAGAGGGCATGTGAGCCGTTGTTGCTGTACTTTATCTCCTTGGAGCAGAGGCTGCATTTAGCATACCCTGCCTTATCAATGTATTTAAAACACTGACAGCAGGAAGCTGTACTGCTCTCCCTTCACGTCTGTTTAGACCTCCTCCTTTATCCAGGCCCAGCTCCACTCACATCTCAGCCCTTCATCAAGCTGCGCTACACAGCCTCCTCACACAGCCTCCTCTTCCTGAAGCTCTTTGACCTCATCATCTCATCAGTATCTGGGCCTCATGATCGTGGTCATGAAAGTTATTATGACCACGAAATCATCCTCATTCTACTTTGAGTTAAAAAAAAAAACCTGCAACCAGATCCGCCGGTGTTCTGGTTTAACGTTAACGAGTGACCGCATGAACTGAAACAGAACACGGGGGACTGCATGTTTCATCACGTTACGTTTTTTCCTCCTAATTCGCGATAATGACGAACGATAAAAATCGACAAAGTTCCGCATGCAGTGAACGGTAACGGTACATAACGTAACTTAAACTGTAACGGAGGGAAAGATGGTGTAGACATCTTAACGCTGATTGGCCAAGACTCGACAAGTCACATCAAAGATGTTTTATTGCGAAGATCACCACATCACCTTTTCTCCTTGTCTCACTCCAATCTGAGAAACGCTGGCTGGCCAGTTGACCCCCCCCCTCTCAAAAAAATAAAAACTCTACGGATCTATACGATTCATGTAGATACATATTTTGATTCAAAGCGGCAAATTTCGCCGAAAAGCGACAAGTTTGCAGGTATGCTAATTAAGAATATGATTGGTATAAATCGACAATTCATTGAGAGTTTAATGCATAATGCTTAAAATAATACAGATAATATAAAGAATGCAATGATGACCTTCCCACATGAACTGCTCACTAGAGCAGCCAGTGATGGAAATTACATAATGCTATATGTTTGAGGAAGTTGTACTCTTCAACAGGGCTGTAGTCAAGATCAACTGATTCGAGACCAAGTCAAGTCCAAGACCAGCTCCAGTGGAGTCTGAATCAAGACAAAGTCCAAAGGCAGTCAAGAACGAGTCCAGAGCTAAACAAGTCTTGTTTAAGACCATAATAGGCAAAAGACTGTGTCAACGGAAATGCATTGCTAGGCAACAACTTGGGTCCATGTTTACTTCCTGTCAGTTTGTGTCATTAGCATACACTGCAACAGGATACAAACTGGGACACATTTGTGAACGCTTCAACCAGCTTTTAAGAGATGTTAAGAACCGAGTAGACTGGAAGCTGAATTAACATTGTACTCTTGGTAGAGTAGATTTCTGAATATAGGAACAAGAAGACCGCTCATCCTTTGAGTGGGGCCGTGGCATCCTTATCTTTAATAGCCACTCTAAATCCCACACCATAATTTTACTTGTCCAGAGGTAAAACAGACTCATGTCATTAGCATTCATTTTACAGCTTGGGTTGAGCTCCCGTTGATTGTTTTTTCACCCTCCATCATCTGTAGGGGGGGGGGCTTGAACCGTAGCCTCGGGGGCCAACTCTGTAGGCAAATGAAAAATGAAATGGTAATTAAGAGTGAGATGGAAGTGGCGCTGGCTCGCGAGAAAATGAGGAAGCGATGCTTCGGGTTTTGGAAAAGGGGCTGAAACGGGCTGTCACTGCGGGAAATCTGGAGGCACAGTGGAGTCATTGTTTCACCGCTGACAAATCTCAGGAAGGCCCAGCTAATTTATTTCAAGACCCTCATTACTCGCTCAGACCCTCGCAGGTGTTGCTTTATTAAAAAAATTAGAAGCCTGCTGGGTGTACTGCAAGTTTATTTAGTCTACAGGGGGGAACTTATGGAAAAATAACTGCACTTATACCTAAAGATTCAGCCGAAACACGCCCAAATCAGAGTGCACTGATGATTAAATCAACATTATGATTCTGTCAGACTGAAGAACAATAAAACCACATGCAAGAGCAGCCAGCACATGGCCAGCCAACCCTGTCACCTACAAAATTCCTTACATACTATTAAAACTATGTTATATGGTATTATTATATTACCACTGTAAAACATTTCAAGTCAGTTAAACTTGCAAATGAAAGTTCACCTGCTGCCTTGAAAATGCATGTTAACTCAACTTAAAGACTGCCTTTAATTCAACTTTGAAATTAAAGTTAATTAAGTTGATTTAACTACAATGTTGTAGTTGTCTCAACATTACTGTTTAAGTTGTCAGAGTTGATTGAACTTTGTTTCACTTGTTGTTTGAACTTGGTACAGCGAGTTAAAACAAAGAATTGTTTTACATTATCAGGTCAAGAAAACGTTCCTTACCTAATCAAACCAACACGCATTTCTGCATTATTGTAGCTCAGTTTCAAGTTAAAATAACTTAACCACGTGTATACAACTTACCATTTCAAGTTAACTTGACTGATAAAAAAATCACCTATAATTCTTATTTCTGATAAAAAAAGATAGCATTTATTTGAAGATAAGATACACAAGCTTTAACATTGGGTTTAACATGCCGACACTTAAACAATGTTCCCACATACAAGTGGAGGCAATCTGACTGACAGACAGAAGGTGGGGTTGTGGACAGACAGACAGGCAGAAGGTGGGGTTGTGGACAGACAGACAGGCAGAAGGTGGGGTTGTGGACAGGCTGACAGAAGGTGGGGTTGTGGACAGACAGACAGGCAGAAGGTGGGGTTGTGGACAGGCAGACAGAAGGTGGGGTTGTGGACAGACAGGCAGACAGAAGGTGGGGTTGTGGACAGACAGACGGGGGGGGGGGGGGGGGGGGGTACAGTACAGTGACAAATGTGAGATAATTACAAGAGGTCCATAAAATCAAGCAGAAAAATGTTGCATACTAATACAGATTAAACTTGCCATAACATCAATACAGTTATGTTTTACCACATTATATTAATATACAACATGTGTTGACAACTAGAAGTGTTGAGGTGAGAGGGACAGATGGGAATGAGAGAATAAAAGAGATGGGAAAAGACAGAGATATAAATAAGGTAGGGTGTGCAGAGGCAAAATGTGGGATACTGAGGACTTTATAGAACTATATTAAACAATTCTAATGATTTGTGTGTTTTTGTTATAAAGTTAGTGCATTACGAAAGGTTTTACATGTTTAAACAACCAACCTACAGTTCAGAACAGTCTGTAAGGTTTTTCGCTTTTACATTTTTCAACCAAACTTGACCTGCTTTGTCTATACCCAATATGTAACTCCTGTTAATAATTCTGGACCCTATCCTACCCTATCCTTTTTTATTTTACTTATTCTCGAAAATACTATACCCATACTCAAAGGGGCCTTACTCTCTAACTACAAGGTCTATTTGAAAATTTCCAATGGATTTATAACACTGAGAAGGGTTTTCTCATATGAATTGAGTAAATATGATGTATATGTTACTGGTTAATAGCTGATGAAGATGGAACACAGCTCCACTTTGAAAAATGTCAAATTCGTATGGTGAAAAAGCACTATTATTCATAATACTATATTAAATGAGGCTCAGTAAAGCCTAAAACCACCCACCATCATAGCAAACGATGGCAGTAGTCACCCACAAAAGAATTGGAGTGAATAGAGTGAAGTAGGCCAGAGTTAGATAGAATTAGTGGGATTTTAGTATTAGAATTAGTTTAGTATGATGATTAGCACCTCTTATGGTGAATAGAAGTGTCAAAATAATAAGAATGTTACGATGGGTTAAAGAGTTGCAATATATTTATCTATGAGATGTATTATCTTTACAGTATGAGTATAGGAAGCATCGTGGAAATGCCGCACATATGCTTGTAAAAAGTGTCAAAGTATCAGGAAGTACCAGAATACTTATCGAGTGTAGAGTGTGTTTACAATATGTTTACTATAGGAGTGTTGAACCATAAGAGACAATTATTGGATGTATTATTAATAAGTGTATTAATCTGTAAGAATAGTCGATAGGGATAGACAGGAATTTTAAATCGGGCTTTAACAGAGGACACCAGGATTAGAGCGAGGACCCAAGAGGGACCCAAGAAGGAGGAGCTACAGACGGAGACCAATAGGAGACGACGAGGGAGTCAGCTGACTAAGGCTAGGAGGAGTCAGCTGGAGCTTGCGTAAAAGCCAGAGTCTACATGTGAAACGTGGTCCGCCGGGCTTATTTGACCCGCCTTCGTTCAGGAAAGAGTTTTATTAGACAGGAAATAGATACAGGAAGCTGATTTCAGCGGTCAAAATGGAATATGAGGACTTCTCTTTCATTTTTCTTCGAATGGTGAGTCAAATTCAGAATTATTCTGCGGGCTGTATGGCGTGTTTATGTCGTGCTCTTTTGCCCGTAACGTTTGAACCGTTTCACGGAGAGTAAATCCGAAGTGTTCGGCAGAAGCCGGGTGGAATGCTAATGTTGCTAAGTAGCAAGGATTAGCTTGGAAGCTAAAAGATCGCTGTTGGGAGGTCTTTTTCCGAGTGCGTATCTCGTGAAATTAAAGCGAAAAAATTACAATATTTCGCAAGAGGTTCGGAAGGTTCTGTTTTATTGTGTTCAGTGTGTAAAATGTTACACATGCTTCTGTTCATCAAAACGGTATGCTACATGGTTGTAGAAGTATTATATTTCTTACTGAAAATTGCATTGTGCGGTTCTGTTCGGTTCTGCTCGGAACTGGAACTGCCCCAATTGGGGCAGGTTCGGGCCCAAAAGGTTTTAAGTATGTCAAATCTAAACATTACAATAAACTACATACAGTAGTACTATTCAATAGTTAACATTAAACTGGCTAACAGCCCTGTGGCCTCACTGATCCTGTCTGTCTCTCTCTCTGCTGATGTGAAGACACACTGCTGGTAATAGGAGGGGCTGGTTGTAACAAAATGTCAACTGTTTGGAGACCCTTCACTTTATAAGGCTTAACTATAGATTTTTTAACCTACAATTGACGTTCGTTTTTAGTTAATTCAACCATTTGCCAGCTCCGTTTGTCGGTGTAAAACACACCAGTGATGAAGCGAGTTGACTGCAGAGGGAGCGGTCAAAGCCTCTCCATCTTTAACAGGTGTTTGAATAATTCGTATGGTCTCTACCGGAGGATTTGTGGTCATTTTAAATAATGTTTTCACTCTAGGACAGGAGTAAACTATAACTAAAAGTCTGTCTCTTCATCTCCCCTTTCTGCTCTGCTGTCCGCTGTGTGTGGAGTTCAGCCTCACTCTCGTGAGTAACGTTAGTGGACGGAGTAACGTTACTTTAAGACGGAGTAACGTTGGTGGACACTAGCAAACTTGCTGACTAATGTAAGCTAGCTAGCTCGTTTTCACTTCAGTGGCACAAATAATAATAAATAAAAACGAATATTGCGGTCACATTAAGAATGAACCAATAGTTAATACTTCTACATTAAATACATTTTATCAAAAGCACGACAGATTAAATAGGTCCACCATTTTTGTTTTAAAAAGTTTGCGGGCAAAACAGACCAGGGAAACTGTTAAGCTAGCTAAACATCAAGGCCACACATTTAGCCTTTAAAAAGCTCGACCTACATAACTGTTACATTACACATGATATTAATTGAGAAAAATACTCAGTCATAATTTAAACTCACCTCTATGTGCTGAAGCCCAGCGAAATAAATCCTCACTGTTTCTGTCCGCTCTTTTTGTTGCAGGCAGAAAGTAACGTTATGTTCCTCCGCCCCAATTCATTGGCGGTTGCCAGGTATTGTCACAGTTTAGGCTTTGCCCCTGTGTT
The DNA here is from genome assembly GCA_032191485.1 of Leptoclinus maculatus. Taxonomy (NCBI): domain Eukaryota; kingdom Metazoa; phylum Chordata; class Actinopteri; order Perciformes; family Stichaeidae; genus Leptoclinus; species Leptoclinus maculatus. The sequence goes on along the minus strand of JAVDOI010000003.1, from coordinate 886,282 downwards.
CCTGTGTCTGTGTGTGTATGTTTCCCCTGATTGCACTCATCCTACTCACCTGCCCAGTCCACCCAGCTGCCTTCAATTTCCTAATCACCCCACACATATATATATACTCCCCTGCTTTCCCTGTGCTGGTTGTGAGATCGTCCTTAATTCGTCCCCCTGTCTGCTCCATGTTCCAGCATTTGCTCATAGTTTGTCACTTTGCCTTTTTGTTAGTTTTTGCTCGGTCCCGGTTGGAGTTGTTTTAAGTTCCTGTTTTTTGGACTGCTTGGTGCTCATTAAAGAACCCAGCATTCTACTCAACCTCGTCTCCCGTGTCTGTCTGCGCTTGAGTCTCCGATCTGCCCCTCGGACGTGACAGAATGATCTCACCTTGCAAGACTCAGCAGACCAAGGTTTGGTGCGCGTTACCCCGGAGTGGTATGAACAGTTCATGGGATACCACCTTGTCCAGAAAGCGAACCGTGACGAGTTGAACTCAGCGGATCAGCGTTTTGGGCGTTTTTCTGCTGAGTGGTATGACCATTTTGCGGGAGCCCGCCTGGCCTTGGGTGGGCCTCGGAGTGTCCAGGAGGCAAACCGCGACATGATGGACATCCCGTTCAACCCTCGTAGGAGGCAGAGACGGAGGAAGGGTCAGACTCCCGTTCCCGCTGGGCCGCAGCGATCCCCCGTTCCCGCTGGGCCGCAGCGATCCCCCGTTCCCGCTGGGCCGCAGCGATCCCCCTTTCCCGCTGGGCCGCAGCGTTCCCCCGTTCCCGCTGGGCCGCAGCGATCCCCCTTTCCCGCTGGGCCGCAGCGATCCCCCGTGTCCTGTCGGCGGTCCGGCCGACTCCAGCTCCCCGTGCCCTGTCGGCGGTCTGGCCGACTCCAGCTCCCCATGTCCTGTCGGCGGTCCGGCCGACTCCAGTTGTCACCTCAGCGCCGCAGCGACGTCCAGTTCCAGTCGCCGCCGTCTCAGAGCAGCAGCGACCTCCAGTTCCAGTCGCCGCCGTCTCCGAGCAGCAGCGACCTCCAGTTCCAGTCTCCGAGCAGCGACCCCATCCAGCTTCGGCCCCTGTCGCCCCCTTCGAGCCGCAGTCGCTCCCGGACCAGGCAGCCACCAATGAGTTGAACCTACTGTTGGCAGGCTTTGCCATTTGGCTGAGCCTTGCAGTCTCCAAGCAGCAGCCTCTTCCAGTTCCTGCCGCTGCCGCCTCCGTGCTGCAGCGACCTCCAGTTCCTGCCGCTGCCGCCTCCGTGCTGCAGCGACCTCCAGTTCCTGCCGCTGCCGCCTCCGTGCTGCAGCGACCTCCTGCCGCTGCTGCCTCCGTGCCGCAGCGGGTTCCAGTTCCTGACCCCGCTGCCGAATGCCAGCGCTCTCCAGTTCCTGACCCCGCTGCCGAATGCCAGCGCTCTCCAGTTCCTGACCCCGCTGCCGAATGCCAGCGCTCTCCAGTTCCTGATCCCCAGCCTCTGGAGGCCTGTTCCTCGGCTGACCCCCAGCCTCCCCAGTCCGGCTCCCCTGAGCCCCAGTCTCCCCAGTCCGGCTCCCCTGAGCCCCGGCCCGAGCTGCAGTGTTTCCAGTCCGACCCACCCGAGATCCTGGGTCCAGAGCCCTTCTGCCCGTCGGGCCGTCCGCCTGAGCTCCTGGGTCCTGAGCAACTCCGCCAGTCAGGTCGCCCGCCTGAGCTCCTAGGCCCTGAGCAACTCCGCCAGTCAGGTCGCCCACCCGAGGTCCTGCGTCCGGATCCCTCCTTCCCGTCCGACCGCCCTCCTGCCCGTCCCCCAGAGCCCTGTGGCGGGTTGGATCCGGCCGTCCCTCCTCCGGACCCCCTCCACCCACCCTATGCGGTGTTGAGCCGTCCCTCCTCCGGACCCCCTCTGCCCGCCCTTTTTTGTGTTTTCTGGACTTTGGACGTCTGGTATCCGTCCCTTGAGGGGGGGGGGGGGGGTACTGTCACAGTTTAGGCTTTGCCCCTGTGTTCCTGTGTCTGTGTATGTTTCCCCTGATTGCACTCATCCTACTCACCTGCCCAGTCCACCCAGCTGCCTTCAATTTCCTAATCACCCCACACATATATATACTCCCCTGCTTTCCCTGTGCTGGTTGTGAGATCGTCCTTAATTCGTCCCCCTGTCTGCTCCATGTTCCAGCATTTGCTCATGGTTTGTCACTTTGCCTTTTTGTCACTTTGCCTTTTTGTTAGTTTTTGCTCGCTCCCGGTTGGAGTTGTTTTAAGTTCCTGTTTTTTGTCTGCTTGGTGCTCATTAAAGAACCCAGCATTCTACTGAACCTCGTCTCCCGTGTCTGTCTGCGCTTGAGTCTCCGATCTGCCCCTCGGACGTGACAGGTATATAGTCTCCCTCCGCCGGTGGCAATAGTCCTTTCTTGTTTACCACAAAATGGAATTTAATTGGAATTTAAGTATATGACTTATCTGCAGTGTTTAACCAGTAGACTATGTCAAAGCTTCAACCTGCCCATGGTTTAAAAAAGACAGTTTCCCTGAAACTCGTTTTTTTCATCCTCCACTCCCGCCTTTTGTCTCTTTTTATTTGTTTTACTGATAACTTAAAATCACAAGTTCAATCAAAACTTCAAAATCTCAAAAAGTCAACACAATGAATTACTGTAAGTTTAACTTTCAAGAACTTGAACAGTTGAGTTCAAAATGTAAAACATGTCAGAGCTCTTTGAGTTAAGTTAACCCTCTGGGAACTAGGCCATTTTTTGGATTTTTTTATGTTTTCTTAAACTCACCTTTTAAGGCACTTTCATATATGCTACATAGACATGTCTTATATCAAAATGTGCAGAACAATCTCAGCTATCTATATAATGAGGCACCAATTGTCCTAAGGCACTGTGCACTGTGCAATTTGGCCCTAAAGCTGAACAGTTGGAAGTCCAATTTTTTTAAATTCTTCAAATCTCTACTTTACTCATGTGGACAAACTGTTTTGGTGTTTGAAATTTTTTTTTTAAAGTCTTAGGTTCACACAAGTAGTGAAATATATGAATAAAATAGTAGATAGATGTATAATAAATGTCTCAAACCAAATTTTGTAATATCGTTTTTTGAGTAAGTGTAATTTACTCTCACCTGTAGAGGGACTGTCACTTTACTTTGTTGTCTGGGCTGGTAGTGCACTGCACCCTGGTAGTGCACTGCACCCTGGCATCTGTGAATCCTCTCTGTAATATTGAACAGTCATTACTAAGTAAAGTTCTCACTCCCTTTGTCCTTTCTTCCTCCACACACACACAAGATAGATAGATAGATACTTTATTCATCCCCAGGGGGACGAGCTAACAAGCTACACGCTCGAGCTAACGGACGAGCTAACAAGCTACACGCTACACGCTCGAGCTAACGGACGAGCTAACAAGCTTACACGATGTAAACAACTCACCCAGTCCATAAGCTCGTCATAAGCATCATAGCTCGCTGTGTGTCACGCAGACTCCACTAACTGTGTGTTTACATGTCTGTAATCATAAAGCTACAGCTGTCTCAGAACGCTGCCGTTAGCAGACGTGCTAACTAACGAGCTAACAAGCTACACTACACGATGTAAACAGTCCGTCCCCCAGATCGTCACATGATGAACTGTAAGCTCGTCATAAGCTCGTCATAAGCATCACATCTCGCTGTGTGAGTCTCGTACTATCTCGTGAGAATACGGACACGGAAGTGGAGAATCTACAGATTTCTACAGATTTTCGAAACATTTTTCTGTGCCGTTTTTCGACGGAGATATTAAAAGAAACATAGAGTGAGCGCCGCTTACGCACCGCTGTGAGCGCCGCTAACGCATCGCTGCGCTCATAGACCCCCGAGAGTTAAAGAGAAGAAGTAAGTGGACATAACTAAAGAGGGCTGTGCTGTTTTACATTGTACTTTATGAACCTGAAATGCACTGCCAGCTGCATTACATCTTTTATTAAAGGCACAATGAGTAGGTTTTGTCGCTGTAAAAACAACATTCAAAGTTGGCCTCTTCTTCCCGGCTGAACCAGGGATAAGGTCAGTGTGGGAAATACTTAGTGGTGATCCCCCAATCTAATAATCAACATCTCTTAGACAGGGTTGAGCCTGCTCAAGCGGGGATGGACGCTAATAAAGCTGTGCAAAAAACATTGAGGGGGTATGGAATCCCAGTACCTTTAATCTAGTACAGTAATACATGCAATTGATAATTGGTGGCATGTCACACTCACTTTGCTGGGGTTTTTTGAGCGTTGCCAAGTTACTGTCATTGAAACTTTACACTTCCAACAAATATTTTGAATTAAAAACATACCAGGAATAGTCGTGACTGTGCCCTTTGAGCTGTTTTTAATGAGAGAATGGTAGAAATGTACATTACACTGAATGATGCTGAATTAAACTGATAAACATGGGGGAAGTGCTGAGTTGAGATTGTTTTGTTTTACCTGTCAAACTCATCTTTCAAGTCGACGTGGACAAGAATTCCTTAAAATGCTCAGAATGGAGCATTTAAACATCTTCAGTTCCATGATAATTGAGCAAACTTTATTTGCTGGTGAAGACCATGTAATATGATCAAAAGCTCCAGAACAATGGAGTAACTGGACCATGTCAAGAACATTAGCTGCTGTATGCTACTGTATAAATCAGGTGCCTGGTCCTATACAGATGATAAAGTCTATCAAACTGTGTTTAGCTACGCCAGCAAAAACAGACAGCAGCTGATAGTAAGGAACTGTAAAACAATGGTCATGTAATTGTAGTTAAAATTCTTCTGAAAGCTGTTATATGTATGGAGTTATATTGTGACTTAAGATGTCAACTGCATCATCTTGTAGTCCAACGCATCAGTGAAGGGGATGTTTTAATGTTTTTGTGCGGTACAGTGCAATAAGGGAGTCCAGAAGATCCACTCCACCCATATTCTTGTTGTGTATCTGTACCACAGCAGGGCAGGGGACTTTGAGCAGCATCGTTTTCTTGCGATCCCACCTGTCAAACCTCTATGACTGGATGGGCTCCAGTGTAGTCACTCAGAATAGTGACTGAGTGGTTATCGTACCACTTGACAACATGCAGGGTGGTTTCTCCAACGATGGCCATCTTCTGCTCAAAGGCTCCACGTCCTGCTCTCTTCAGCTCAGCATTGCTCATCAAGCTGACACCTGGTAGTTGGTTGCCAAGAACAGTATCAGTGCAGTGAATTCCCTGCTGTGCCAGTGTGAGCACAAGAGGGACACTCGGGAACCAGTTGTCGAAGAAGAGCGTGAAGTTCTCTTGCCTGGGTATAAGCTGGGCAAGGCGAAGGACAACATTGACACTTGCTCCCACATCTGCTAGCTCAGTGGGTTGTACAACTCTCCCTGTGTATATTTCAAAGTCGTGCATGTTACGCCCGGTCTAGGGGAACCTGGACGCAGCATAATATAAGGACTCCCCCCTCTCTTCCACTCCCAAGAACGACCATTGCTGCTGTAATACAGTCCATCATATTTATTGATTTGAAGGCAGGATATCTTGGTTCCTCAAAGGCTGATCAGCGCTCAAACAGTCTCGTTAAGTCGAACAAGACCTCAGTCATCAGGATAATTGGGCGTGCCCGTTTTACGTCAAAGGGGGTAAGCACCGATACCATGATTTTCTAACAGTACAATAGCGAATAAAGTAAAAGAGCGTATTTTTTCTCCGCTGGCGAGCAGGAGATGATCATGAACGCTTATGAGGAAGTCAAGACCATAATCATGGCTAAATCTAACACCGCCATCCCTTCCGTTCGTACGGCTTGCTTACGAAAATGATGTCACAAAACATGGCCGTTTTTGGTATCCCAGCATGCACAAAATCCTCATCTTTGCAAAGAAAACATCGATTTTCTTTTCTTTTTTATAATTTGTCCAAAGTCTGTCCAAAGTCGCCATGACCGCTGCAAGTCAGGTCTTGCAGCATTTCGACGGCGAAAGATACATTACAGACCCGAATTTACTAGTGAATGTACTAGCGGATGTTACCATGGAGCTAGCGGCTTCAGAAAAGGCTAGTAGTTATAATAGAAACCTAATACTTGTCTTTCATAAGCTGTCAACCAAATTGTTCATAATTTTCAGTTTTCACATGCGGTCTGATGAATCTTTTCATGGAAAGAACACTGTAGAATGGTCATACTTTGTCCTATCTTCTTCAAATACATTTGAGGCAGGTGTTCACTGATAGTGTAGTTACAGCCCTATACTGTCCTTTACCTGTACAGCCACAGGCAGTTATTTATACTGAAAGATACTTTTTTATTTTAGACGGACAAAACTCTTACATTTTTACTGACTTCAAAGGCCCACTGCTCTGTTTCTGTATGACCTACAGGTTTTCTGACACTTTCACAAGGAACTTTAGGGGTTTTTCTTTCTGGCAAGACCTCATTGATGCATATAGTCAGAGTGGTTCAGACGCTAGAGACATTTTAATTTGGGTATGTCATTTTAGGCGTTTTTGCTCCAAATTAGGGGGGGAGTAGAAGAGGTGCCTGCTGGCAGTAGGCTTAATGGAATGCATTATCGAATGAGATCTTATAGCGAAAATAATTATCTCAACTCTTTCAGAGTAAGTAGATAAAACAAGCCCGAAGAGTATCTAATTGATACGAATTAATAGATACTTATGAGGATATATGTACTGTATGCGCTTATGTATCATACTATATATATACACACACACACACGTATATGTAGATTACCATATAGAACTACAAGTTTGAATATGTGTGTGCGAATCTGTGTATGTATGTATATTATTCATAATCATAAATTCAATCAATTGAAGCAGTGAAAAGAAATTGTGTGATTCTCTCTATTCTTATGAGTACAATAATGATATGCTATGGTGTACTAATAACACTGTCATATAATTATGAGTGCTTTCAAGCCCCATGTAGTTTAACCAGCCATCAAGAGGACATGGGAGCAAGTAAAAACTAAGCACACAAACATTATTCAGAATGGTGAGTCCATACAATATGTGCTGAACACATCCATAAGTTTCTTAAGCACCAAATAAACTTTACGAACAGCACGGCATGCAGCGGCATCGCCGACACTGTACAATAATGTACCACTCGCAAAAAAGTGCACGGCTATGCATACAGTCTGTGAGACGGTCAATGCTCGTGTGGTGTTCACAATGTATGACTCCAGAAGGTCTTGTAAATAAATGATTCCTTGTCGGCAGAATCGATAGTGCTCGTAGAGGAAGTCATCGTGATGGGATAACGGCTCTTGGCGATCTCGGTCAGTGTACGTTTTAGTCATCTGTTTTACTTTAATTTTTATCGTTTCATCGAATTAACGGTAAAACAGACGATCAAAACGTACACGGACCGATCTCGAAGAACTCTCTCCCTATAAAACGCTAATCTAACTAATATCGCTCCTTCATCAATGGGATGAGGAAGGGAGATGACATTTTTGCCGGGGGAGTGGCAAACTTATCCAGCTTCCTTCAGTGAGCCTGCTCTGGAGCAGGTTCAAGCTTATTGATGTGTTGCTATGGTGATTTGGCCAAACTTGCTTCGTGGAACCGAAAAGCCTGAAGTATGTAATCTCTAGGGGTGTAACGGTTCACAAAATTCACGGTTCGGTTCGGTACGATACAGTGGTGCCATGGTTCGGTACGTTTTCAATACAGTAGAAAACTATGAATGCCAGAGAAACGTACTTGATTTTAAAATATATTTATTCATTAAAACTAACATCATGAAGCTATTCTTTGACTTTGAACAATGATGGAACTATACCTGAGTGACTCATCTTCTGGGGTATCTTCTTAGCAACACATAAGCATAAAAAACTAAAACTGCTCCTTAAAAAATGTAATGTAGTATTGTTACTTACATCTTCTCCATCATAATTTTAGTATGAACAATGATGGTATACACCTGAGTGAACATGACTCTTCATCTCATTCAGTGGTGAGGTAATGTGTGTTACAGTCAGGTAGCGTTGTGTCTGAAGAACATGGCTCTTCATCTCATTCAGTGGTGAGGTAATGTGTGTTACAGTCAGGTAGCGTTGTGTCTGAAGAACATGGCTCTTCATCTCATTCAGTGGTGAGGTAATGTGTGTTACAGTCTAGTAGCGTTGTGTAGCCCTCGACGTCCAGGCATCCGTTGTCAGAGCAGCAGCGGGTGCCTCGACATGTGATTCTCTACTTGTGCTTTTGTTTTCTTGTACAAAGCGGGAATTACGGTTTGGCTGAAATGGGCTCGTGAAGGAGTAGTGTAACGGGGTCAATAACATTCAGCAGGTTCATAAAGCGTTTTACACTACAGAGTCGGGTCTCATGTCTGCGGCTGTAAGTGTACCAACCGCCGTGGTGATCGCTTTAGTCCTCATCAGCAGGGAACAGCTGCTTAAATCTTTTCGGGGAGAGTTTGAAGCGCGTGTGCTGCTCCAGGTTTTCGTTTAGTTTCACCCGCTGCCACACTGGGGTGATGTCGGCGTAAATGGGTTAACATGTTTGAGGTATTCCCACTGATGTAGCCTACACCCGTGTAGCAAATGCGACAAACCGTTGTTTTTTTATCCATCACTCTCTCGCCATCGCCCTCATAGTTCACAGAGAAACCAAAGTGGCTCCAAACACCAGACCTGTAGGCCGTTGGAGGATCTTTTATTCCTGGTCTATTACTAGCCATGTTGCACCGAGCTAACGTTAGCTTCGTGTAGCGTGTCTCACAGCGCAAAGTGCCCGACTGGAGTAGGAAGTGTTTCTTTGGTGGTGGGCGTGTCAGAGAGCACGCTGTCCGTTACGTCATGCGTGTTGCCAGTTTGAGAACGGTGGCTCCACCGAAAACATAATATTTCCCACAATTTAAGCTTCTGCATTTTCCAAATGCACTAGTATGAACGTATTGTTCGGTTCGTCATGCGTACCGAACGGTTCAATACGAATACGCGTATCGTTACACCCCTAGTAATCTCATCCTCAAATTTATCCGGCTTACTCAGTTAGCGACGTACGAGGAATAGGGCCCTGACCTACTCCCAAACTGAACAAAAGCAAAACACAGGTAGCTTACCTAGTTCCCTAACCAAAAACAGGAGAAAACAAATGTAAACAAAAGAGCGGCTCACCCCTAACACTACATGGACTGTTATTTATAGTATGTGATAAGTGGTCGCCCCGATCCATATTACAGCGACCACCTTTGCTGTGCAGCACGGTCCGGGGAGAAGAGAGAGAGAGCCTCCCCAGTCTTCCCTTGAATGGAACCATCTGCTCATCAACAGCCAGATTTTCTCCCCATTGGGATTGACGTTGGTTTGGAGGTTAGATGAGTGGTCGGATTTTGTGGACTGGATCAGCCTTTTCCTCATGCCTCTCTTCATTGTTACTGAAGTGCAGGGATTTTTTGTGGCCTCCCATCTATTCAATGTCATGTATCAGCTACTTGGGACACTCAGCAGACTTTGTTCCAAAACCGAACAATGACATGTACACCACAGTACCCAGGAACTGCTCCAATTCTCTTGTAGTGAGGTTAATGGGCTTGTTTGTGTCACATTGTATTGCATATTAATTGGACTGCCCTACAATAACTTCCAGAATGTCTTCAGAGAAAAACTGAAATACTGCAAATACTGGATGGGAGACATGATATCATTACATCTGCTACGGCCCTGCCATTCTGGGTGAGCATAGCAGAATGCATTGTGGAGTGTTCTCCACCGGGGTAGGCGTGGAACATCAACCTCTGCTACATCTTGATCCTGATCCAGATCCACAGACTCAATGTCATTGTCAACAGACAAGCATTCTCCTAAAAGAAATAAGAAAGCACAAATTTGAATGTGTCATATTCAAAATGAATGATTGTGTGTGCGTCAAACACACACACGCACACATTACTCTGCTGACTGACCCTTAACCTACTAACTGTCACGCAAACCTGATTCAGGGATCCACTCTTCCTGACTCTCTAGCTCACTGTCCTAACTGTACCCTAACTGCTCGATCCTGTTCCTTTCGCCCAACATTTTTTCCTGTAAATATCAGTAGTTAATAAAGCAAAAACATTGACTATCGTCATAATTATGCATCCGGGCACATCTCCACATTATAGCATGATATTGGTCTAACTGCAAAATGTTTCCCTGAGGCACACTATTTTAGTATAGAAATAAAAACTAAATAAGTATTTAAACTATCAAATATACTTCTTTACATACTCATGCAAACATTTTTTTATATAAAGTTATTTCAATTTAAACAGGTTAAAAAGTGATATTTATATTTACACAGGAGGCACTGTGTCGTTGCAGCTTTGCTTTCTGAAAAGACTGCTTCACCCCAAGAGAAAAGGTCACACCCACTTCAGGCCCTCATTTCATTGGACACAGACCTATCTGGTGATTTGATATACTTTAATTTTATTTAAAAAAATGAAAGGGGCAGTGTGAGGTCAAAAAGGTAGTTTGTTGCCCGAGGGCAACAATATCCCATAGAGCAGGGGTGTCCAAACTACGGCCCACGGGCCAATTGCGGCCCGTGGTCCATTTTTAATTGGCCCGCAGCAAATTCTAAAAATATAATGGAATATGGCCCACACTTGAAACTTTTTTTATTTTTTTATTACATAAACGGACATTTTTAACACAAGAACCGGCAGCGAGCGGTGAACAGCGGGTTTGTGTGGCGTCACTTCTGCTGCCGCTCTCCCCCCCCACCAGGTGACACGCCCGGTCCGGAACCGTCTGTCCCTCCTGTCTCTACATAGCATATTGTACATGGTGATGATGGTTATAATATCAAGCTAGCGATCGATGCTAACATGCTAATGACGCTAGCATGCTGTCTAGGCTAGCGCATAGCAAGTTATCTTATCAGTGGAGTAGCTAGCTATAGGAAGAGGGAGATTGGGAGCTTGTATGTTCATGATAACCTTATCAAGAGACGTCTGACCATCTAATCTTGCACTGTAAAGTTATGCTGTATCTTCTCAATGTGAATGTCATAATGCTATATCAATTACTGGCAGATAATATAGTTCACAGTTAGCCCGGCTATGACAGTAATGTCCATTTGTTAAAATTTTTTTTAAAAAACATTAAATATCCAATTTATTTTATTTAAAAGGCATATTATGAAAGTATTCTTAGTTTTATTATTTCATACATAAATATACTTAGGCCTAATGTGTGATGCTATTCATATGTGATCAATATTTTCTTGTTGATACAAAGCCAAAGTTTATGGGCTGTTAGTTACACTGTCATTCTGTGACAGTTCTTCCTTTTTGTGGGGTTCACCAGAGCTTTGTGTTTTAAATACATGTATTGTATTTTGTATTTTATTTTAATACATTTATTTGAGGGGTATTTTGTATCCCTGTGAACACGGTTGTGAAAACTGTCAACATAATTCGAGCACGAGGGCACAACTACGCAACTTCAATGCTGCGCACTTCCCCACGCAGTCCGAAGTCAAATGTGCTTTTCCAAAGGCCAACCTTTCTGCTAAAAAGGGGAAATATGTGTCGGTGATAACGTCTCTCATGACAGAACTCAGTCAGTGCTTTCAATATTTTTCTCTCATTGAGAAAGACATCGAGCTGTTCTCAACTCCCTTCTTCTTGAATGATGAGTCTGTTCGGCTCAACATACATATGTGAGCAAACATTTTCTCTGTTAAATCTGAACAAAAGCACATTGAGAACCAAATTTGATTGATTTTGCTCACTTTTACACACTAGGGGTGAGGCGATATATCGGACCTCTAGTGAGTGGCCCAGCCCTTGGTATATTTTTCTGTATGTGGCCCTCAGTGAAAAAAGTTTGGACACCCCTGCCATAGAGGGTGCTTT